>JANRFK010006688.1:9975367-9989550 GCA_030068395.1 Apalone spinifera
TCAACAGTGTGTCCTTGCAGCCAAGAAGGCTAATGGCATATTAGGGTGCATTAGAAGGGATTGCCAGCAGATTCAGAGACGTATTTATCCCCCTTTATTTGGTGCTGGTGAGGCCACATCTGGAGGATTGTGTCCAATTCTGGAAGACCCACTGCAGAAAGTACATTGATGCACTGGAGAGGGTCCAGTGGAGGGCAACCAAAATGATTAGGGGGCTGCAGCACATGATGTATGAGGAGAGGCTAAAGGATTTAGGACTCTAAGGGGGGGGAGTTCTAAGGGGATAAAGAGAGGCTGTTCTCAGTAGTGACAGACGATAGAATGAGGAGCAATGGTCTCAAATTGCAGTGGAGTTGGATATTAGGTTGGATATTAGGAAAAACTATTTCTATAGGAGGATGGTGAAGCCCTAGAATGGGTTACCTAGGGAGGAGGTGGAATCTCCGTCCCTAGAGGTTTTTAAGTCCCAGCTTGACAAAGCCCTGGCTAGGATGATTTAGTTGGGGTTGATTCTGCTTTTAGCAGGGGGTTGGAATTGATGAGCTCCTGAGGTCTTTTCCAATCCTATGACTCTATGATTCTAACACATATAATTAATTTCTCTCCGTGTTAGTTTAATTGAAATACTATATATTAAATAGACCCTTTAAACATAGGGCAACAATTCCATTATATTAGTAAATTATTAAAAAGAAACAATGATTGCTACAAGTTCTTAAGAGAATGCCATGGCATATCAATGCGTACGGTATGTTAATAATTCAACAGGACAATGCCCGTTAAAATAATGGATGGCCACAATAAATATGGGGATAAAATATTGATAATGGAGTTTGACACGTAATAATAAACCTTACAGACAATATCAAGGCCAGCTGTAGTAAATATATATAAGGAAATACCTATTTTTGTGGCACTTACATTGTTCTAAGATTAAAATTTTATTTATTTCAATTTTAACATACAAATAACCCTATCAAAGATATTTATATGACTGATTTACAGTAGTACCAGACTGCCTCCCAGCCATCAGTGTATTTATCCTCATCACACTCCTGTGAGGTAGGGAAATGCTACTATCCTCATATCACAGTTGGGGAAACCAAGAGACATGTTTCACATAACACAGAAAGGCTGTGGTAGAACAGAGAATTAAACCAAGAGACCTTAAGTCTGAGGCAAGTGCCTTAACCCCTAGATCATCTTTTCACTGTACCCCCAGCTTCTTGGTGCATTCCAGTTAAGACACAGATGAAAGACAACCAGAAGCCTTGTTCCACACAAAGAAGCTAATCCAGAAAATGAAAAAAATCCTCATATCAGTTTCCACAAAACGCATACACCCCTGGTAAAATGCCCCTCCCAACAAACATTAACTTGCCTACCATCAATTGTTTTGTATGTCCAAAAGGAGGGACTTTGCAGCAGGTCCTCAAAGTCCACTAACTCAGAATACTTCAGATCAAGAGTGAATTCCCTGCCATTAGTGATCCTGTCTCTGCATACCAAGGGAAAGTCAAATCATATGCCTGTGCTGACTAGAGGTTTCACAGACATGTAATAAGATCTCAGTCATCTTCAGCTCGAGACTTCTCACTGCTGGCTCTCCAGTCATCTTCCTTCATCTTTTGCAGATCATCAGCAAAGTTTTTGAGGATGAGACTATGGAATAGGTTTCCCAGTCCCAGGAGTCACACTATCTTCCAGAGAGAACAGGAGATTACCCCAAATTCCTATTAATCCAACAGCAGAGAGATCTCTGCTTCAACCTAACTCATCTCTGCTTCAACCTAACTCATTATCACAAGAGTCCAGGACCTAAAAGAAAACTCATCCTTCCCCAGTGTGGAAATCTTGATACTCCCCTGCTGTGCTACTTCCTCTGTTATGGCCTAATTTTGCTTAGCTTTACATTCACAAATCATACCCAAATAACATTTTGGAGACAAGGAGAGGAATGTGAAGATTATGATCCACAGCAAGGAAGTTTTCACCCATCTACTAGCCAAGAAATAAGCGGGAGATGATGGAAAAACCGAAGTGATGAAAAAAATAAGGAACAAATGCAACTTAAATATAGAAGTTTTTCCCTCTCTTTCAGGTTTCAGGTTTAGTGTCCAACTTCAGATTGTCCAGAGTTTTCCCAAGAGCTGAAAACTATCATGAAACATGAAGCCATTTTTGAGCAAATCTTGGTGGATTATGGTTTGTATCAAAATCAGGTGAAACTCAAGAGTTTGGAATGAGCACTTTTATTTAAGCACGAATCTCATTTCTTCAGGTTCTTATCCTGCTTCCTTTCATCACCTTTGTATGTCAGGCTTTGTCTATACCAGCGGTTCCCAATCTTTTCCAGATGGGGACCCATTTTGACAATTCAGGAAGACTTGGTGACCCAAGGCAATTCAAAAATAGGGGGAGAAGAGAGGGCAGAGCCACCTGGGGAGACACTTGGCGACCCTTTTGAAATGTAATGGTGACCCATATTTGGGTCCTGACCCATAGGCTGGGAAACCCTGGTTTATGCTGAAGGGGAAAGCCAACTTAAGAAATGCAGTTCCAACTATGTTAATTACATAGCTAGAGTCAAAGTATCTTAAATCACGTTTTTGTGCCGTCCACACAGCGGGAGGTTGATGGAAGCACATACTTCCATCAACTTCCCTTACTCCTCATGACAAGCAGGACTACTGATGCTGGTGGGAGCACCCTCTGAGTTCAAGTTACTGGATCTTCACTAAACCTTCTAATTCAAACTCCAGGAGATTGGCTACAGCAACATTGATCTTCTCCATATCCTAGACAGTCCTGAGAGAGGAAGTTCTGGGTGTGAATCTGCTCAGCTTAAAGCCAGATAAAATGTTTGGTTGGACCTATGAGAGTCCCAACCACAACATTTTGATAAGCTTTAATATTAGGTGTTATGGGGCCTGATCAAAAAGTCAATGGAAGGACTCTCTGATTTTACTGGAATTTGGGTTCAGCCCTGTCTCATTATAATTCCAAATGAATGAAATATAGCAGGAGCCTGGATTATCCAAATTAATTGTCACTGATGAGAACCGAGCCATGCAATTTGTTGGGATGGCTGAATTCCAAGAAAAGGAGGAAAATTCGGTGACACAAGCCAAATTCTGGCTAACTACAAACCAGGGAAATGGGGATGGCAGTGATGATTTGCAGATATGGAGGGTAGTTCACCTCTCCTGGATTGATTTACTGCTGGTTTCTGTTACTTTTTGTCCAAGCTCACTGAAATCAACAGAAGGCTTTGGATCAGGTCCATAACATGCTTCAGTAGGGGGATCTAGTGGTGATTTCTAGAGAGCGCAACAGTAAAAGCTTTTTTTAATTTTTAGCTGAAAAAGGAACATACAAATATCCTAGGAGACTAGGAATATATCTATATTCTTCTGCAATACCTGATAGACATCACAGGCACCTAAAGCAGGGAAGGGAACTGTATTCTTTAAACAGCTAAATATCAACTTCTGTGGTAGAGGGAAGGAAACATTGAATCCAGATCTTGGCAGCTAGGTAAAGAAGATAATCCTTGTTAACTATTTTGTTCTGGTTTTAAAGTATAGCTTTATTCCTTAATTAATATCAAGATTTAATAAATTGATGCAGCATTAGAAAATTCAGTAAATATGTTGAAGATTCTTACAAGAGAGTAGTTTATACTTAATCATCTAAAAACCCAATAGTTGATCTTTAAATATTGTATTTCAACCCAGTAGTTACTTTTAGAGACTTTGAAGATCTTTTATATCCTAGTAGCTTTCATGACTTGTTTCAGTAAAAAGATAAAACTACAACTACTAAATATTAATTCACTTACTTTTTTGTGTCTATGTTTATTTAAAAGGTACTTTTTTACAAGCATAGATGCTGATACTCATATATTTTCATATTTGGTGTTCATAGACTTGAACAAAATCAGAAACTCTTCAGAATTAAGATCCTGAATTAAAGGGTGAACCAAGTATACACCTGGTACAGAAGAAGCTTATTAGTTAGCTTCTACTACATTTTGTTTAATCGAATCTAAGAGTTCAAGTTTAAGATGTTTGGAAAACTGATAACTCTTTACATGTGAAACATTCAGATTTAAAACCCTGAGTAAAACTGCACGTTTGGATAAATGAAAGAGGTTGCGTAATATTGAATTCATATATTAAAGTTATTTTATCATACTAGAAAAAACATTATTTTGCTAAAATGCAACCATTTGAAAGAAAGTCATTCCAGGAATAATCAAATTGCCATGATATCAACTCAGCAATAAATACAACCGTAAAGTATAAATGTATAAATTTACTAAATATATGAACGAATAGCTGGTAAAAAAGCTGATGACATCACAATGCTGATATCTCTGAGAAGAGAAGGGTCACAGATGAAATCTTTAGACTGCAATTTGTTTAGGGAGGGATAGTTTATGTCTCTATAACACCCAGCACAAAGGAGCCCCATTTTCAGCTGACACATTGCAACTACAATAGTAAACATAATAAATACCAGTTATCAAAATACAATAACTGTGAACAACATGATGGAGCAACTACCTAACTAAAATGAATTAAAGAAACAGACAAATCTAAATTTTATTCTGCTCTCATAAAATCTCACCAGACTTTGACCATGGGCAAAGGTACAGAATGTGAACAGCTTTCAACTTTCTTAGGGTATGTCTACACTACAGCCTTATTTCAAAATAAGTTATTTTGAAATAACGTGTCTACACACAAAATGCATTTTGAAATAGCATTTTGCTGTTTCAAAATAGCACGTCCACACTGAGTGGACGCTTTAAGGTCTGCCGGAACCAGGTCCAGCAGGGCATCAGGTCAGGAGTTACTTTTTGTGGCTGCTGCCTGAGGCTATCCAAGGCCTGTGCTTAACGGGCCCCCCCCCAGACAGCTGATTCTCAGCTTTCCTTGCTTGCTTGCCTACCTCGATGAGAGACAGCAAAGCATTTTGTCTCTTCATGTTCTGGTTGCCCTCACTTGGGACACCACAGAACTCTGCAACATAGAGCCAGAGCTGCCCCTGGGCATTCTTTTGTTGGACACGTTGCTGGACGTGCTTATCTTGGACACGTTGCTGTGAGCCTGGCTGCATTTTCTGCAGGCTGCCATCCGAGAGGTCCATCGGGGGCTGTCCATATCCAGGAAGCCCTATGGGAGAACTTCTACCCTGAGGAGCACTAAGAGCCTCCCTACTCTGCCCCAGTGGGTGCTCGTGCCTCATTCCTCCCTCACATCCTTCCACTTACCCCTCCCTAACTCCCCTTCCTGATGTCAAATAAAATACACATATTTCATGAACACAAACTTTCTTTATTTAACAAAACTGGGAGGGAGGATGAAACTCTGGTGAGACTAGGGAAAGGAGGCGGAAGAGAGGAAGAGAGAGGGTGGGAGAGGGGAGGGAGAAACCTGGGAGGAGGGAACTGGAAGGGGGAAGCAATGGGAAGAAGGGGGAGGGAAAGCTCAGGGCTCAGGATTGGGGGTCTTGCCAGACCAACTTGATTTTCATGCGAACCTGCTCCTGGGTTCGCATGTGACCTTTGGTGGCCAGGCTGGCAGCTATCCTGCCATAGATTGCTGTGTTCCTCCATCTAGTGTGGAGATCATGGATGTTGGAGCATCCCCCCCAGATGTGAATAAGGTCCATGATCTCCATCCTGGACCAGAAATGTGCTCGCCTTCTCTGGGCCCTGGCAGGCTCCTGGGAGCTGGCAGACTGCTCCTGGGGAGTGGTGGAGGGCTGGCTGTAAGTGGCTTGCTGGCTCATGTTTTGGGACCACTGGGTCAGGGGCAGTGACTGCTGGCTCTGGCTGGCAGGCTGGAACTGGCACAGGCACTGTGGCCAGAGTCTACCCCTTTAAGGACTCCAGGGAGTGGGGGAGGGAGAGAAGTGTTCTTGGTTGAGGCTGGAGTGGCCACCAGAGCACCCTGGGAAGGCTGGAGGCCTCCTATTTTGAAAAAAGTGTCTACACAGCACTTATTTCAAAATAGCTATTTCGAATTTGGCATTATTCCTTGTAGAATGAGGTTTACCAAATTCGAAATAAGTGCACCGCTATTTAAAATATATTTCGAAATAGTGGTTTGGCTGTGTAGACACTAGGAAAGTTATTTCAAAATAAGGGCTGTTATTTCAAAATAATTTTCCTGTGTACCCTTACTCTCTACTTCAAAGTTGGACCAAGGTAAATCTCCCATATATTTGAGAGAGTTTTTCTATCTGTCTTTCTGTCTGTCTCTATCTGTTCAAGAACGCCATAAATGGTAAGAGCTAGGACCCCCCCAAATATGATATACAACTTCCTCTTATCACAACTTAAAGCAAGATAATGATTTCGTTGTGCCAGGATTGCTCCTCATAAAACCATACAGAAAAGAGACAGAATCACCAGATAGGTGAAAAGGGCTGGCTGGAGGCATACTCCCCTCTGCCCTCCATGAGCAACGCCAGGTGAATCTTTTAGTATTTCATAAAGGATAACATACTAAAAAGTTTTTCTCTCTTTCATTGTTCAGGGATTGTCGGCAAATAGATTGTCCTTTCTTTATTTGAATGGACTGGGAGCTGAGTCAGCTGCTGTGAATGCAAGAAAAAATCGATGAATCAGCCAACTGGGATGGAGTAGCAATTGTGGGCTCCAGATGAAGCTCAGGCATTTGTGAGGGCACTGGACAACGGTGCTCAGTAAAGAAAATGGGGTCAATAAAAGTTGCTTGGCAGGATTCTGGGAGATAAAGAGACATGGTAGCCAGAAAACCAAATTATCCAGCATCAAGAGCCAAGGAGACAGGACACCTCCATCCTCTTTTAGTGTTGCAGCACTGTGAGCTGCAAAGGCAGAGCTCATCTCAGTCATGCTGACTCAACAGAAAAGTGACTGGAATGGCCAGCTAGTTTGGGAGCAGCTCATAGACATGTGAAAAACCAGTATTAAAGGCCTGATCCAATGTCTAGTGTGGGTCAGTGGAAATTCTCTTCTAGAATCAAGGGAGCCTGACTGAAGTCTCAGGGGCTACATCTACACTGCAGGGTTTTTGTGAAAAAAATGAAGTGGGACCGCTCATCACTGAGGATGGAGTGGAGGTTAAGGATAATCTAGGCATGGCCCAATATTTAAACAAATACTTTGCTTCAGTCTTTAATGAGGCTAATGAAGAACTTAGGGATAATGGCAACATAACAAACGGGAATAAGGATATGGAGGTAGAGATTACCATATCCGAGGTAAAAGCCAAACTAGAACAGCTTAATGGGAGTAAATTGGGGGGGCCCAGATAATCTTCATCCAAGAATATTAAAGGAACTGGCACATGAAATTGCAAGTCCATTAGCAAAAATTTTTAATGAATCTCTAAACTCAGAGGTTGTACCATTTGACTGGAGAATTGCTAATATAGTTCCTATTTTTAAGAAAGGGAAAAAAAGTGACCTGGGTAATTACAGGCCTGTTAGTTTGACATCTGTAGTATGCAAGATCTTGGAAAAAATTTTGAAGGAGAAAGTATTTAGGGACATTGAGGTTAATGGCAATTGGGATAAATTACAACATGGTCTTACAAAAGGTAGATCGTGCCAAACCAACCTGATCTCCTTCTTTGAGAAAGTAACAGATTTTTTAGATAAAGGAAATGCAGTGGATCTAATCTATCTCGATTTCAGTAAGTCATTTGATATAGTACCTCATGGGGAATTTTTGGTTAAATTGGAAAAGATGGGGATCAATATGAAAATTGAGAGGTGGATAAGCAACTGGTTAAAGGGGAGACTACAGCGGGTCATACTGTCAGGATGGAGGGAGGTTACTAGCGGAGTTCCTCAGGGATCAGTTTTGGGACCAATCATATTTAATCTTTTTATTACTGACCTCGGCACCGAAAGTGGGAGTATGCTAATAAAATTTGCGGATGACACAAAGTTGGGAGGTATTGCCAATTCAGTAAAGGATCAGGATATCATACAGGAAGATGGATGATCTTGTAAACTGGAGTAATAGCAATAGGATGAAATTTAATAATGAGACATGTAAGGTTATGCATTTAGGGATTAATAACAAGAATTTTAATTATAAACTGGGGACACATCAGTTGGAAGTGACAGAAGGGGAGAAGGACCTCGGAGTCCTGGTTGATCACAGGATGACTATGAGCCGCCAATGTGACATGGCTGTGAAAAAGGCTAATACCGTCTTGGGATGCATTAGGTTAGGTATTTCCAGTAGAGATAAGGAGGTGTTAGTGCCGTTATACAAGGCATTGGTGAGACCTCATTGGGAATACTGTGTGCAGTTCTGGTCTCCCATGTTTAAGAAGGATGAATTCAAACTGGAACAGGTACAGAGAACGGCCACTAGGATGATTCGAGGAATGGAAAACCTGTCTTATGAAAGGTGACTCAAGGAACTTGGCTTGTTTACCTTAACCAAAAGAAGGCTGAGGGGAGACATGATTGCTCTCTTTAAATATATTAGAAGGATAAATATCAATGTAGACACAAGAACTAATGGATATAAACTGGCTATCAGGAAGTTTAGACTCGAAATTAGATGAAGGTTTCTAACCATTAGAGGAGTAAAGTTCTGGAACAGCCTTCCAAGGGAAGTAGTAGAGGAAAAAAACCTTTCTGACTTCAAGATTAAGCTAGATGGGTTTATGAAAGGGATGGTTTGATGGGATAACATGATCTTGGCAACTAAGTGACCTTTCATTATTGGTGGTAAATAGGCCAATGGTGGGATAATAGGAATTACTATAGAGAACTTTTTCCTGGGTGTCTGGTTGGTGAGTCTTGCCCACATGCTCAGGGTTCAGCTGATCGCCATATTTGGAGTCAGGAAGGAATAGATTGGCAGAGGCCCTAAAGGTTTTTCGCCTTCTTCTGTAGCATGGGGCACAGATCACTTGCTGGAGGATTCTCTGCATCTTGGGGTCTTTAAACCATCATTTGAGGACTTCAATATCTGAGAGATATAGGTGAGAGGATTATTCCAGGAGTGGGTGGGTGAGATTATGTGGCCTGCATTGTGCAGAGGGTCAGACTAGATGATCATAATGGTCCCTTCTGACCTTAAAGTGTATAAGTCTTTTGCAGAAGAGTTCTTGCACAAAACCTTCTTGCGCAAAAGCGTGTCCACATCTCAAAGCACATCGCTTTTGCGCAAGAGAGCGTTCACACTGCATAGATGCTCTTGCGCAAGAAAGCTCTGATTGCCATTCATAGAATCCATAGCATAGTAGGTTGCTAAATTCAAATTCAGCCAGGGACAGCTCCCACCCAGATCAACATTGTCCCCTAGTGTCGACCTGGTGTAGAACTGGTAAAACATCCCACCTCTTGATGGAACAATTTTTTCTTGAATAATCGTGTTTCATTAAAATTGAGAAGTTTCATGAAGCATATCAATTTTGACTTTTTATTCAGTGGGAAAAAGTTAAGACATTTTGTTTCAATGTTTATATTTAAATATTAATCTGATATATTTTATTTATACATTGTATTTTATATAGTGCATGTATATTTTATTTAAAATAACAATTGAAACAAAACAAATACCAATAAAAGATTAACACTATTAAAACATTTCAATAGTTCCAAAATGATTTTTTTTCGTAATTTTTGTTTTGATGGAATTCTTAAAATGTTAGGCTTTTTTACCCCCAAAACCACATTTCCCAAACAGCTCTACTTATGTGTTTTCATACAGCAAAAGTAAAAATAAACTAGACTGTTGTCACAACCTGCTTCATCACTCAAACTCCATCAAATGCCACACCTTCTCCTGCACCCTGCTCCCCTACCCCAAGCGCCCGTCTGCACCCAGCCTCTTTCCCAGACCCTATGTGACCTTGACCACCAAAATCTGGTAGAGGGCCTCATCAAAAATTATTACCCACCTGGAACAGGGAGATATTTCTTCAAGAGACCCATGATGGGAGGTAAGCATGAGTTGTGACTGTGTCATTGCTGGTAGGCAGATTTAGCCCGCCACACCCACACACTTCTGGAATTGGGTGTGGCAGCTTAGTGTCTGCCCAATAGGGTCTGTCTCTATTGCTGGGGTCGGACTCCATGAGGGCAAGCAGGCAGGGCAGCTGCTTTACTAAGGGCCTTGTGCCCTGTATAAGCTGGGAGAGGCTGAGCCAGGCACAGAAAGCAGGCTGCTGTCCCTCACTCTGGAGCACTTTGCAGCAGGATTTCCTTTAAATCTGTATACTTGTGACTTAACTGTGTGACTGGTTAATCATTTAGCTGGCTGTCTAGCAGTGATCCACTGCAGAGGAAGAGTCTGCCTGGATTACAACTGAAGATTCCTAGAAGCAAGTGGCAGGGAAGATTGTGAAGTTTTGGTGATCAGAAATACTAACAGAGACTTATGGGATCCAAAACTTTCAGGATCTCTGTTTCTTCTTGCTAAGTTCTGTGTGAACTGAACTATTCAAATTGTATTTTTTTTATTTATGTTTATTGTAAATGTAAAGATGATGTCTGTGGTAACAGAATAGCTATGTTATGTTGTAAAATTAGACTATTATTTGTTTCTGCATCATAAGATTTTATAAAGTTATTTAATTAAATACATTTTTTAGATTCTTTTGGGACTTTTAAAATGGGGAGGCTGACCCCGTGCAATCCTTGCTGAAAATCGTTAGAGACTGAACTCTGAGTCTCCAGATACTTTTCTCTGGGAGTTGGATTTTTTAAGGCTTTGAGGAAGGGCAATGAAGTGCCCTGGGGTCTAGCCCACCCCAGGTTACATTTATACAGGTTAGATTTATTTAAGAAGTTACTAAAGTGTTTTACTTACTTTAAAATGTAGATCTCTAGAGAGATCTATGAACCTGACTTGACCCTTGGATGCTGCCAGGGGAAAGGAAGCTACTGCGGTGAGGCAAAGCAAGTGTCTCACAGATTCTGGGGTTCTGACTGTATCTCTAGAGCCACACTTGTCTAGATTAATAGTTTATAAACCAGAAGGAACCAATGTAATCATATAATCTGATTTCCTAAGTAACACAGGTCATAGATTTTCCACAAAATAATTCCTTCTTTAACTAGAACATATCTAAGTAATTCTATCTTGTTTTTAAATTGCCAGTGACCAGTGGTAAATATTTCCAACTGTCCACACGCACTGTGAAAATCTGCAATTATTTCAGTATGGAAACATCTTCCAGCCACTGGATCTTGTTATATCTTTGTCTGTATTCGAAACCAGGGATAGTAAAAGAACTAGTCTCCTGGCACCCTCATCAATTCAGCTGGTCCAGCAACAGGCTGCCCAATTATTGCTGCCGCATGAGTAACTGAAGAAGCCAGTGGGTCAGCCTTTCAGCTAGCCACAGCTCATTAGCTCTTTGATGCTCATGCCCACCACTGTGACTGCCCCTGTGTTACAATGTGCCTGCTGGTCCTGCCTTGCACCCAACCTGGCTTCAGTTCTGCCCCTGCCTAGAGCCCCTCATTGCCCACTACCCACCTTGTTCTATTCCAGACCTCTGATTTGACCCATTCACCTTGGAGGGCCTCAGCTCTTGTAGCTAGTTCATGGCCACTGGTTTGACCTTTGGCTCCAGCTTCAGATTACTGACTTAAACTCTGTTCCAGTCCTTGCTTCCTATGCCTGTTCTGGCCACTAGGCTATGCTACCATCACCACAATTGACTAACAGTATAATAGAATGTAGAACCCATAATCAAAGATGTATTCGCCATGTAGGTTCTAATGGATTGTGCTCAGATCACCTCTTAGTCATCTCTTTATCAAGCTAAAAGGATGGATTTCTTTGAAAGAAACTCTTCATCAGTAGTTGTGGTGGCTGTAGGCATGCAGCAGGTAGGGAATAGATCCTTTCTGATTACTTTTTTTATTCTGTATGTGTAACACTGACATGCAGAATGGAACCTGGGATATCTGGAGTGCATAAGCATCGACTGCATGAGCTAAAAGCCAGCTAGCTATTAGCTAAGGCTATGTCTACATTGCAGAGTTTTTTTGGAAAAATGTCTGTTTTCCCGAAAAAAAATTGAATTACGTCCACACTGCAATCCCATTCTTTCAAAAGAAAATTGAAAGAACAGAGGGATTTTTCTGACATTGGTAAACCTCTTTCTATGAGGAAGAAGCCTTTTTCCGAAAGAGCTCTTTCAAAAAAAAAAAAAGTGTGTGGACAGGGAAGCAGGAGTTCTTTTGACAGAAGAGGAAAAAGGAAAAAACACAGATGCCCTAGCGGCCGCTCCATCCATAGTAATCACAGCTTAAATGTGAGATACCATCCAATCAATGTGAATGCTATCTTTTGAAAAAGCAGATCACTTTTTCAATGCACTTTTGCTGTATAGATGCGCTCTTCCGGAAAAGCTTCTTCCAAAAGAAGCCTGCAGTCTAGACATAGCCTAAAGCTGTAGAGCAGCCTCATTATCTCTCTGTAAGTCGTCTCTTTGCCACTAGATGGGAGAGTGTACCACACCCATACATATGTACATCTGTAATTATGAATTGACTGGAGATACATACTGGCTCCTATTTTTCAGCCAAACTGCTCTGTTCTGCTATTACAGGCATAAAGAGAAAAAGCTATTCATCATGAGTACTGGTCTAGAATTTCCCCCCTTCAAGATAAATTTCAATAAAAATGAAAACTTTCTGCTAAGAACCTGAAACATTTTGAGGGAAACTGATATTTTGTGAAAACTTCAGTTTCTATAAAATATTATTGTTTGTCTCAAAGTCAACTTTTTTTTTTCCTTCCCAGCTCTACTCAACAGGAATTTTGTTTTGGCTCTGACATGCCAAATTATAAAGGCATTCACATGAAACTCAGATTGTTTTGAAATGTAGAAACCAATATGGTATGATGTACGGTATGTGATTGTATATATACATACCATACATATGCAATGTATATATTTTCCCCACATTTGTACCTGTGCATTTATGAGACTTGTTGAAGCAAAAAATATGTAACAGTGAAGTAATAATACTAAATAAGCACTTGTTAACCATACTTTTTTCTTTTCTAAAATAGCGGCAGTATATTTTCTTACTCTATAAAGCACATACTTTATGAAAGAGTTAGTGTTAGCCATAATCCAATGGTGCATATGACCTCTCAGGAGGCAAATATACTTTTACCGTATAAAGAAATGATATTTTATAATTGTAATGTCAGTAATGCTTATGCATAGGCAGAGAGCCAAACATTCAAAGTAATTCTTTGCACTAAGTTTCTCAAATCACTCTTATGAAAGTGTGAATTTGTTGGGGGAAGAAGTTTCGAGCTATGTGGGTACCTAATATAACTACAAGTCAGAGGTATAGTGTGATTATTTGTACAGGCAAGGTGAGCATGCATTGGCCTTCAAGTTATGAGATGGAGACCTCTCACACTCAACCTCTCACAAAGGCAGTATGCTGTATGATGGTTTACTGGTATTATGAGGAGATCATAGAATCATAGGGTTGAAAGAGAACTCAGGAGGTCTTAGAGCCCAACTTCCTGCTAAAAGCAGGACCAATCCCAACAGAATCATCCCAGCCAGGGCTCTGTCAGTTTGAATGTTAGATTCAGTGTCCTTTAATGTGTCACTCTATTCACAACCCTTGTGAGATAACAGCAACACCTACTGTTCCATTTTCCCCGTAAAATATGTCTATCTGGCTTCAGTCATGGCATTCAGGGTATGTCTACACTACAGCATTAATTAGAATAAACTTAGTTTGAAACTAAACTAATTCGAATTAGTGTATCTAGACCTAAAAACTAATTCGAATTAGCGTTTTGCTAATTCAAAATAGCATGTCCACATTGGGTGGACCCTGAACCGAAGTTAAGGCTGGCCGGAACCAGTGCTGGCAGGGCATCGGGTTAAGACTTAGAGTGTGCGGCTGCTGCTTCAGGCTAGCCGAGGGCTGTGCTTAAAGGGACCCGGCCCCCAGCCTGGACAGACAGTTCTCAGGGTTCCCCGCTTGCTTCTCTACCTCGATGAGGGACAGCAAAGCAGTCCTGTCTTGGAGTGCCCACACTCGGCACATCACAGCACTCGGCCATCAGCCCAGCTGCATCAGCCACAGGCTGCCATCCGGGGGGGTCAATCGGGCATCTGTCAGGATCCAGGAGGCCCTGCAGGAGAGCTTCCACCCTGAGGAGCCCACAG
>JANRFK010006688.1:9989650-10002977 GCA_030068395.1 Apalone spinifera
CCTCCAAGTAGTTCAAATTAAGTGGCTACACAGCCCTTAATTCGAACTACTTAAATCAAACTAGGCTTTACTCCTCGCAGAATGAGGTTTACCTAGTTGGAATTAAGCTCTCCTCTAGTTCGATTTAAATTCAAACTAGCAGTTCGTATGTGTAGCCCCTATTAAAGTTAATTCGAACTAACAGCTGTTAGTTTGAATTAACTTTGTTGTGTAGACATACTCTCAGAGACTACATGGTTAGGACAAACAGGATCTAGGGTAATAATGTCTGGGTTTTAAGTGATATTGTTCTCAGAAGAAAATGACAACATTGATTACTGCACAATCCAACTCCCCTTTCAAGTTAATAGTTCTCCCATTGACTTCAATGAGAATTGACTCATGCCCTAGGTCTCTGAAAAACACATTTGGGATGACATAACAATAACTGGAAAATCAATTGTCTGTAGAAAAAAATTATGTCAATACAGGTTATACTGCATAATAATAACCTCTGAAATCCCCAGAGTAGGAGTTCAAATATATCAGTGGCAAGGTGAGTGTAGATTTAACACAAAATCATAACTGTGGAGCATAAATAAAATCTACCATAGTGTTTGAGGAATCATTATTCTGAGGGTTAATATATAATCACAGAAAGAGGAATATCTTGGTATTGAAGATTCCAGACTCATTCTTTTATTATATATTCTGTCTAAAAGACAAAGTAATGTCTAAGCACTGAGGCTCAAGTGTGTAGGACTTGAGGGGGAAGCGGTGAAATATATCAATACAAAGTACAACTCCCACTCCCATCTGCCAGGAATAGTGGCTTCTGCCCTTCATACCACTTACATGAAGCATTAGGTCTATTGGATCGGTGTGATCACATATCATTGACACACTCCTTAACCCCACAATACTGCTTGCTAAGTCAAAAATTAGAGGCCTTTCCCTATGTGGAGACAGTCCACAGATGCAGCCTTACTGAGGAGCGGAGGGTATCATGTAAACACACTATTAGGATACATTTAATCTAAAAACCCTAAAGAAAGGTGGAAGCATTCAGAAGGACAAAAAGATCAGATCTTCTTCTGATCACTTTTTCAAAAGCATTTTTTTCGAAAGTGAAAGCAATTTAGACAGGGTTTTTTTTTTAAAGAACCCCCCTTTTTTTAAAGAACCCTGTACACCTCATTTTTTAAGGAAGAAGGGTTCTTTCAAAAAAGGGGGGTTCTTTCAAAAAAACCCATCTAAACTGCTTTCACTTTCGAAAAAGCGATCGGAAGAAGATATGCAAATTAGTGCCAAATTTGCATATCTCATTTCGAAAGAAGAACATAGTCTAAATGTACCCAAACAGTTACTTTTTAGCGTAGACTACAATGAAAGCAAAGCCCACTAAGGGGATGCTACTGAATTTCACAGCCTATTCTTCAGGGCTTCTGTGCTCAAACTGATAGCTAGGGTAAGATCACTAGCTGGTATAAGTCAGATAACTTGACAGAACTCAGTGTAGGTATGATTTACATCAGTTTGGATCTGGACTAAGAGCCCTACTGGCTCTTGCTACAGTTCAAAAGCAGAAGCACCACATGGAGCACAGGGCCAGTGGGAGACTCAAGCAGTCCCCCGCTTTTGAAATGTACAAGTGCCCTCCTGGTGCTTCTGCTTTTGAAATGTAGTAAGAGCCCTGCTATTGCTACATTTCAAAGGCAGAAGCACTGTCAGTTCCCCGCTGTCCCCCTACCTCTCACTCCCATGGATACAGGGCTGGGGGAACAGTGCTTTTAAGCCAGCTCTCCACAGCACCAGTTTCTGCTCTCCCCCCTCCCCCCCCAACTAGTCACTTACATTCCTAATCTGGACTACGGTTGCCAGTTATTGACAAGTTCTGGTTGTTGGTGGTTATGGTGAACACATCTGTCCTGAGGTTAATTTTATATGAACACACAATCCAAGAAGAGAAGAGAGAAAAACAGGACAATGTCTCCACATAGTTTCCATTTTGAGAACATATTTATCTAAAAGCTAGTACAGTCTCAATGGAGGACACCAGAGCTCTTTCTCTAGTGCATGTCTAGACTACCCTAGGCTTCCGAAAGAAGATATGCAAATTAGGCATGAATTTGCATATCTTCTTCCAATCCATTTTTCAGAAGAGGTTTAAAAAAAAAAGCAGTCTAGACAGGGGTTTTCATGCAAAAAAACCCTTTTTTGAAAGAACCCCCATAAACCTCATTTTTTGAGGAATAAGGGGGTCGCAGATATCTTCCTGGGGGTGGAGGGGTCACAGGACTGGGCCAGTAGCCGTTTTCTTTTCCTGTACGTGCAGTGATGTTGGGGCGAACAGCAGGGGAGTGGACTGATGCTTGAAATTAAAGGGACCACAACAAAATATTCCCGACTTTTTTTTTTTTTTTTTGCTCAACAAATTCCCGGCTCTGGGGGTTGCTAATTAAAAATGATTGAGCACCACTGGTTTAGATGTGCCCTATACATGAAATGATTTTCCATGATGGTTCTTGCATTCTTTGCAAATTAAGGAAGCTGCATGCAGGCAGCATAGACCTTGAAGGTGCACAGTGCTTTCTACTCAAGGAAGTTTATGCAATATTTGTAAGTAAGATAATTTATTGTTATGACATCCCAAACAATCATCAAACTGAAAAATCAGTCATTCACACCAGCTCTATTTGTAAGTTATTTGCACATTGGAGGAAAGGCAGTTTACAAGTGCAAAATATCATTAGTAAGAGGAATACATAGTCTATGTTGCTCCTTTTCTCTCTTTCTTTATGGGTAAAAAGGCTGCTATCAGAACTATCTTATCTTCCTAGGATCATAGAGTGTGAAAAGAAGGACACAAGAAGTTATTCTGTCCAGTTCTGGGCACCACATTTCAGGAAATATGTAGAGAAATTGGAGAAGGTCCAGAGAAGAGCAACAAGAATGACTAAAGGTCTAGCAAACATGACATAGGAGGGAAGACTAAAAGAACTGGGTTCGGTTAATTTAGAAAAGAGAAGACTGAGAGGAGACATAACATTTTTCAAGTATCAGAGGGGTAGCCGTGTTAGTCTGAATCTGCAAAAGTGGCAAGGAGTCCTGTGGCACCTTATAGACTAACCGAAGTGTTGGAGCATAAGCTTTCGTGGGCAAAGACCCACTTTTGCAGATTCAGACTAACACAGCTAACCCTCTGATACTTGACACCATGCAAGGCACTGCATTTAGCCTTATGGAGTGGAAATCTATCAACCTCATGAAGAAAGACATGCATCTGATGAAGTGGGTCTTTGCCCATGAAAGCTTATGCTCCAACACTTCGGTAGTCTATAAGGTGCCACAAGACTCCTCGTAACATTTTTCAAGTACTTAAAAGGGTGTTAAAGGAAGAGGGGAAAAATATTCTTCTTGACCTGTCATGATAGTACAAGAAACAAAGGGTTTAAATTGCATCAAGGGAGGTTAAGGTTGGACATTAGGAAAAACCTCCTAAATATCAGGGTGATTAAGCACTGGAATAAATTGCCTGGGGAGGGTGTGGAATCTAAATCATTGGAGATATTTTAAGAGCAGGTTAGATAAACATCTGTCATTGATGCTTGGCCCTACCATGAGTGCAGGGAACTGGACTTGATGACCTCTCAAGGTTCTAATAGTTCTAATAGTCTATGATTCTATGATATTAACACAAGCCTTTTGTTTCAGTCCAAATTTATAATGTAAGGATATGTCTACACAGCAAAATTATTTTGGAATAACAGCTGTTATTCCAAAATAACTATGTGAGTGTCGACACAGCAATTCCGTTATTTCCAAATAATTTCGAAATAACTGATGGCTTATTCTGATTTCTGTAAACCTCATTCTGCGAAGAATAACACCTATTTCGAAATAGCTATTTCTAAATAAGGGTGTGTGTAGACACTCCACTGCTGCTATTTCGAAATAGCCCCTCACCAGGGCTATTCTAAGTTATTCCTCGTAGAGCTCTAAATCGAGATAGGACGTCTACATGAGGGAAGCCTGCCTTAGACTAATTTTGAGAATAGCTCTTTCCAAAATAACCATGCAGTGTAGATGTAGCCTAACAAAGAAAAGCCATCAAAATGAATCAGGAATCCCCTTCTCATTATTGCCAGGCTGTTGGTTATATTCCAATATTGTGTTCATCACGGCAAATGTATATACTCAAGTTCATATATATGTTGGGATGATATTTATATTTAGGGAGCAGATAGAATTCAGAGGGAATAAGTGAACGTACAAAATAGCTCTTCTTCTGAATACAAACGACCAGTGCTACATGCCTACTTGAATCCGTCTTTGTTAGTTTATCTTCCTCTGAGTGATGAGGAAAACAAACATCTAAAACATACAGCCAGTATGCAGTGTGAAATCAAGAGATGGTAAGTAAGCCGCAATGCCACTGACATATTCATTCCCTTGTATTTATAAATGAAAGCTGTAATCTGTTGATCAATGCAGTATAGTTGGTACTTCATCATATACTGACACCCCCGCACCTGTCAACAAATTAATGTTAGCCTCGTTGGCTGAGAGCTAATTCAGGACAGACGTGCTGCAATAAGCTAGACAAGATAAGTGAATCTAACTTCAATATTTCTGTTCAATTTAGGGAAGCCAGACAAATGTTTGCATATATCAGAGTCTATTTTAACTCTGTAAGCTGCCTTCATAAATGTAATCATGGAGTCAAAGCAATTGGGGCATTGCTACTATTTTAGGCTGATGGCACACAAAGCCACAACTTAATGATCCAAGAGGGTATTTTTGCAGTGGATGGCCAGTCCACAAATACCCAGCAGAGCTGGGGGGATGGTTATGGCATTGTTCACCAGGCAATTGTCAGATGTTGGAACAGCATTCAAGATAGTTCAGCCACTAGTACACATCAGAACAATCTCCCAACTACAACTATATAAATGAGGTGCAAAACCATATAAATTCTTGTACTAATCTCAGACTGGATACAGACATGAGTTGAGTCCTTAGCCTTCAAAATACTCTTCAGATTACCTCAAGAAATATGACATGGATCAACTGAAACAGGGGTGCGGTACCTTTTTTGGGTGAAGGGCTACTGACCCACAGAAAAGCTAGTTGGGTACTGCACATAAGTGAGAAGCAAAAAACAAACAAACCCCAAAACAAACAAACAACCCAACCACTCCCCACATTATCCTCCAACATCAGAGCCAGCCTAATAGATTTTGTGTGCCCTCAGCCTTGAGGGCTGGATCCAGGCAAGCCAAGGGCTGCATCCTGTCCTGGACCTGAGGTTCCCCACTCCTGAACTAGAACCATATATTTTATTTCTGATTGCAGAAATCACAGGAACAGCATAATCTGTAGAAGGAAAAGCTGGATCTCAGGGCACTTTACTGCCCTAATTATCCAAAAATCTCTAGTGATATCTAAAGCCTTCTAACTTTGAAGATCTCAGACAAATAAGACCTCCGCTCCATCAAAGCTTGGAATTATATAACATGGAGGAGCAAAGTGTGTGTTTCACTATAGTTTGAAATAGTGCATCTACGTAAAGAAAACAATCTGATTCCAGACACACACAAGATAGATGCAAAGCAATTTTTCTGTGGGTGCCAAGCATCTTAACACCGTTCAAAATTAGTATCATATTTCTGAGCAAGCTACAGTAATGTTTTCTTTCCAGCTGACAAGCTCCTTTAGGGGTTGGATCAATTTAAACCTTAAAGTTGAGAACGTATGATTTCAAGGTCTTGTATCTTTTTCATTAACCTTGGAAACAGAAAATGGCACTTTTCTGTCCTTGGACGGGAACTCTTTATTGTCTGCTCTTTTGCTAATGATTTTAAGACTTAGTTTTCAAATCACTATATAATTTAGCCATTCATTTATCCCACTGATGTCTCTGGATGGGATTTTCAATTTCTAAGGGAGGTTGGCATTCAAATACCATTGAAATTCTATGGCAGCTGGTTGTTAATTCCCTTGGGCTCTTTTGAAAGTCACAGCATCCGTGCCTTGTTCCAGATAAGAATGCTTTCCCAAATGAGCCTGATGCACCTCCATACATTCTTCAGGATTCTCTCCAGAACACCCTTCTTCAAGGAGGGTTTAAATCCCGCTTCTCCCCTCACTGAAGCATTATCAGATAGACAAAGAAAGAAAATGGAATTAACCAGTTAAATTTCATTATTCACAGATTTATATTTTTTAATATCTAATCCCCCAGTCTTTATTGGCATCTATTTGCCTGCAAATTACCTTAGCATACTTCTAATTATATTGTAAATTCCTCTATAAAGTTAAAAGTTAAAATTAAAACTGAAGCCTTAGCTTTGTTTTAGCAGCAATGTTTTTATTACCGGCCTATCAACATTTCATTGTTAGTTCATATTTTCAGGAGTTTATACTGTTGGTAGAAGAACTACCAAGAGCTTGACAATATATGCCTGATAATGCAATTGAATCCCGATGGGCCTTTATACCCACATGGATCCTTTTGAACAATCAAGTCCATGTGGCTGTCTTGATAATCACTGCAAAAAGGGGTAGCTATTCAAACCTTATCAACATTCCCTTAGGTCTACAAAATGGTTCTATAAATTAATCAAGCAGCCTTTGAGAGATATCTGGCACGTCTTACTTCCTTTTTAATATTGTTATGACATTGTTGTATGCATTTACACTAATTGAACAGTAGATGAATCTAGAACAACTATTAAACAGTTTGGCATTTGAGAGAATTGCTAAATAAATGCATGTTACTCAATAGCTAACAAAATTATTTAGATAAATGCAAATTAAAAATAACTAGAAATTAAGAGAATTTTCATATTTCAGGTGGATATCTACAATGCCATCTCCATTGCCAAAAATCACACTGAATAATCACAACCTCAGATACTATAAGGATAAAGTATTTTAGTTAACCTGCAGCAATGGATAAGCTAGGATCATCTTGGGTGGGTGCCTGTTAGCACACAATACTGAGATGTTAGAGACATGTCTTCAGCTCCTACCTCTGCCATAGGCTTTTGTGTGACCCTAGCCTAGTTGCTATGGGTGAGTCTACAAAGCAGGGCGTAACTCGAAGTAAGCTATGCAAATTGAACTATGTCAATTGAGTAGCTTATTTCAAAATAGCTTATTTTGAAATTGGTAGCACCTACACAGCACTTATTTCAAAATAGAGCACTCTTCCTCCGACTTCCCTTACTCCTCGTACAATGAGCGTTACAGGAGTCAGAGTAAGAAGTCCTCCAGCTTGACCATATTTTGACATTATTTTGAAATAACTGCCTGCTGTGTAGATATGGATTAACTTATTTAGAAATAACACTAATTATCTTGGAATATAGTTGCTGTGTAGACATACCCTAAGTGCCTTGTTACATGGCTGTAAAATATCCACATGGCATTACTGTGAGGATACAGTGATTGGTGGGGCTGACATGACTGGATATTCATATAAGTACCTAAATTCCTTTATTATCTAGCCAGGAAAGCTTATTGATTTACTATGAGCATTCTTAGTTTTCACAGTTTGCTACAGTCTCTTCAGGGTGGTTTTAATTGCAGATATTGGCAAGCAATCTTGATGAGGGATTTTTTTAAACTACAAGGTAATTAATCTGCTAAAAAGCAACAAGTTGCCAATCTCATAACCATAGTTGAAACATAAAAAATCCAGTGGGCATAAACACACTTTAATGAAAGAAACATTATTTTTTTTTTGGTCAGGGCAAGATTTATGAGCATTTTTGCAGTATATTTATTGTGACCCTTCCCTGATGCATGCACACACTGTATGTTTAACTGAAGACACAGAACAAATTTGAGTCCAGAAAAAATTCTCTTATTCTCAATTGTTCATGTTGACATTTTCTGCAGATCCATTAGAATCTTTTCAGGAGAAGAGTTATCATAGCTACTCCAGATACTCTATAAATAACTGGGGTGCTCATCTTAGAAATTGGATATATTGCAAAAGGTTTCAAAGCCTTTAAAATGAAGGAGAGATACATTCGAACATTTGGATAAATTTAGATTTTGCAAGCCAAATTTTAAATACTGAATTTCCAAGATACACTTCCAAAAATTGGTCCTCAATATGTGCTCTGTTAATTGAACAAATAAAAATAGAAACAAATCCAGTAAAGAAGTTCAAGTACATATCTGTACAATAAAATCATGAGAGCAGCAGGCATGTTTTGCATGTATAAATACTTGAAGGATCATCTGAGTCTGAAAATTCAGAAAATTTTAGTAATAATAATATACTTCTTAACCAAAGTTAAAGTAAAAGCACCAAAAAGTCTTATCTGCAGTGTCCAGATTTAAAGTCAAACTGGAATACTAGATGGATGATAACCAAAATGCTAAGAAAGCTCAAAAACCTATCAAGCTCTGTTAATTCCTATGGAGAATTATGATTATAGTAAAACTATGAGGAGAACATGTTTCATTGTTACAGTAAATCATAAAAGGCCTATTTTATGTCAAAGAGTTTAGCTTCTGTTGAATTAAAACCAAGAAGAATTTTTGTCTTGCTGAGCATGAACAGTTTGTTTTATTTCCTTCTGGAAAAGCTTGTATGAAGCCAAAGAAGAGTCAGAAAATTTGGTTTCAGCTCATGCATCATTTGTCTGCATAATGTTGGACAATGCTTTAGTAAGATGAGGGCCTGAAACATAAGCCCAGGAATTACAGGCCTGGTGTAAGGCCTTAGATCTAGACAGCAAGAGTCACAACTTAGTTAATATAGAGCAAAGTGAAGCTATGAGCAAGAAGCAGGTCCTGCTCACAGAAGTTGGCAAGAATGGGGCTGATATTACATAAACACTCATACCTAACGGCTACGTCTACACAGGCCCCCTTTTCCGGAAAAGGGATGCAAATGAGAGAAGTCGGAATTGAAGATACAGCGGGGATTTGCATTTTTCCCCGCTGCATTTGCATTAACATGGCTGCCGCTTTTTTCCGTTTCGGAGCTTTGACGGAAAAAAGCGGCTGTCTAGACAGGGCTCTTGCGGAAAAGAAAGCCTTTTCCGCAAGATCTCTTATTCCCTTTTCTGGGGAATCGCTTTTTCGATGCACTTTTGCAGTGTGGACACTCTCTTTCGGAAGAAGTTTTTCTGAAAGATCTCTTCTGTAAAAGCCTCTTCCGAAAGAAGCCTGCGGGCTAGTCATAGCCCAATGGAATATCGGGGCAAACTTTCTGCTATAGTTTGTACCTGGTAAACAAGGCTCTGTGGCTGCAAATCTGGTAACTAAATGAGCATGGCCAGTTAGCAGGTTTCTCAGAGTGGATCTGCGGACCACTTTCATAAACACTGGTCTAGAAGAAATAAAATTCCTTAAAGGAGTTTAACATTTTATTCATTACATTATGTCAAGTACTATAGAATTCAAATCCCCACAAAGTCACATTTTACCTCATCAAAGATAGATAATGAATGAGTAGACTTGGGTTAAATACTCATTATGGAAGTGAAGTATAAGATAATAATTTACCTTCCAATTACTGGCTAATAATTTTCTGAAAAAATAAAAAAAAATAAAAGTGTATCCTGCTCCTAGATCAGATGGTGGCACTAAGCCTTGCATTTGCCATATCACTGCATTATCATTGCTACATAGGTATTGGGGTAGGTTCTGTACTCTGCCCTGTTTGGCACTTATGAACCACGGGGGCACCTGGGAGTCAAAGAATATTAACCCAGACCTATGCCACTTAGATATATAGCAAGGGAACACTAATCTATGCCACTGAGGGTGTGTCTAGACTACAGGGTTTTGTCGACAAAAGTTCACTTTTGTCAACAAAACTATACCTGCAGCTACACTACCGCTGAGTTCTGCCGACATAACATTGACAGAACTCAGCAGTTTTGTCGACGCCAGTAAACCTCATTTTACGAGGCATAACGCCTTTGTCGACAGAGTTCTGTTGACAAAAAGGGAGTCTGGACGTGGGGGTTTCTTTTGTTGACAGAAAAAGACCTCCAACGAAACCCTGTCCTGGACAGTCCTGAACAAGAGGAAAAACCTCTTGTTCCTGTCTGTAGCCATATTTTAAAGGCACAGACATCCCTGGCAGGCATTCTGACAGAAGCTGGCCACAGACCAACACAGTCAGCACACGGCTCTCCCAGTTTCACTTGCATGTGGCCATGTGTGCAGCTCCAGAGCCACGAGGCCCCCAAGAACGTTCGAAGGAGCCAGCCAAAGTTCCCTCAGCCGAGAAAAAGAGAGCCCCAGCCTGGTCAGGACCAGAGGTCCTGATACTACTCGAACTGTGCGGGGAGGAGGAAGCAGTCCAGGCTCTGCACACCTGGTGCAGGAACGCCAGCATCTACAGCCGCATGGCTCAGGGGCTGGCCAATAAAGGGCACCATCCCAGGACACTGCAACAGGTCCGGGCCAAAGTAAAAGAGCTTAGGCAGGGCTACGTGAAGGCCCAAGAGCAGAGCTCAGCATCAGGTGCAGCCCTAGTGCACTGCGCCTATTTATAAGGAACTGTACCGCATCCTGGGAGGTCAGGAACCTATGTCTGCACCGGTGTTCATGCAGACAGGGTTGCACACACTGGTACAGCAGAAGGACCCCAGGGAAGATGTAGAGGAGGAGGAGAAGGAGGACACCCTGACCCTGACCCTGCAGCCTATCCCAGAGACCCAGAAAGCCTCGCAGGCATCCTCCGATGCTGGTGAAGGAACATCAGATGAGTGCAGTCAGGGTCACAGACACAGAATGGGGGAGGTGGGAGAAGAGAGGATACAGAGCAATGTGCACGTCTTGGTCCTCCTGGACAGCTTGCATCTCTCTGTGCATGTGCAAGCAGGCGGGCAGGTGGTGGGTATGGGGGTGGGGGCCATGGGAGACCCCAGGTGCTGCAGGCCCCTGTCCCACTGTGGCTGCACACTTACCTGGCCTGGACGGCCATGGTGGAGGGAGGGAGGATGTAGGGGGTAGAGGTGGACATTGCCCTAGCCACAATGGGGCCCCTGTGCAGCCAAGGCGGCTGGCATGGCCAGATGTGGCCTAACAGTAACAACATTCCCATCCCTTGTTGTAAGGACATGTGTTTGAATTCCTAACACTGATCGGTTCTCCCTCTTCCTCGTCACAGCTGGACCTGCTGCTGCTGACCGCTGGGCGACACTTGTGCCACCACCTACCCAGTCCCACAGCACCTGCAGGCATTGGAGGACCTATAATGACATCTTGTGGAGGCATGTGGAGGTGATGGAGAACATTGAGGGGACCATGGCCAAAATGCAGAAGACCATGGCCGAAAGAGCCAGGGAGGAGGCTGGCTGGCATAATCGCCTGCTCGACAACTTCCTACCACAGTGGAGCGCAATGTGTGCCACCGTCTGGGAGGCCCTGGCTATGCCAGGTCCTCTCTCCTTGGGGACTCCTTCTGCCCATCCAGCTCCAGCCCCTCTGACATCCCTTCCTCTCCCTCAGCCCCTGCTACCCCTCCAGCCCTGCCTCCTCCCCCCTCCATCCCCCGGCTAGAGGAGAGCCATCTGCAGCCCTGACACGAGACCGAGGAAAAGAGGTGGCAAAGCCTTGTGGCCCAGGCGATACTGCCATTACCCTCAAGTTGTCTGCCCTCCCTCTCTCCCTGTAGACATCCCCCCTCCCTCCCTCCAGGTTGAAATCCCCCCTCCCACCCGAGTTATAAACACAGATTAATAGTTTAAAAAATTTTATTTTTTAACAGTTGTTGAACAATTCTATGTTTTATAACAGTTCTAAATTCTAACGTTACTTGTTAATAAACATTATATTTTTTATATTTAACATGAAGTGTATGTCTTAACTGTTTGGAGGCTGATGCAGGGATGGATTGTGGGAGGGGAGGTTTTGGGACCAGGGGGCCCAGGCCCACAGGCCCCATTGAGGAGACCTTGGAGAGTCACTGGGCTCCAGCTGAGAAGTGCTCATGCAGAGTCTCCCGAATGCGGACCCCCACCTGATGGGCTTGGAGAACGGCAGCTGTCCAAGGCTGCGCAAACTGCCTCCCCTTCACTTCAGCCATTGGCCCCAGCCTGGGAGGAAGGCTTCTCCTTTGCTCTCCATCAGGTTGTGGAGGATGCAACATGCTGCCACCACCTTTGGGATATTTGTTCCCCCATGTCGAGTCGAGTGAATAGGCACCTAAACCTCCCCTTCAGCCGGCGAAATGCGCATTCCACTTGTAAATGTGTCAGGTGCGCATTAAAGACTTCCCTGCTTGGATTTAGATGCCCTGTGCATGGCTTCATGAGCCAGGGCATGAGGGGGTACGCTGCATCGGCCAAAATGCAGACCAGCATCTCAACGTCCCCAACAACAAAGGTTCGCTGGGGGAAGAAGGTTCCAGCCTGCAGCCTTTTGTAAAGGTGCGAATTCCGGAAGATCCGAGCATCGTATGCCCGGCCCGACCACCCCACACAAATGTCCGTAAATAGTCCACGGTGGTCAACCAGGGCTTGCAGCACAATGGAGAGGTACCCTTTTCGGTAAATTTAACGGGCTGCTTGATGTGGCGGTGCACGGATGGGAATGTGAGTTCCATCAAGCGCTCCTCCACAGTTTGAGAATCCCAGCCCAGCAAAACCAGCCATGACGGTGTCTAGGTCTCAAAGGCGGACAATCCGGTTCAGCAGCTCTGAGTTGATGGCCTTGATGGCCCTCACCATCGTGGAATGAGATGTACCGGTAATTTGAATTAGGATCTCTAATTCGAACTACCTACTTAGTGCCGCGTGTAGCCACGGGCACGGAGTTCGGACTAAGGGGGATTTTAAAATGGCGGCTCCCGGGAAGATGCAAATGAAGCCCGGGATATTTAAACCCCAGGCTTCATTTGCAACTCCGGTTGCCTTCATTTGCCTACCTAGCTCGAACTAACGAGCTAGTGTAGACATACCCCCAGAGTTTTAAGAGAGATATGCTAATATCACATCCCCTTTCAGAGAGTAGCATTCTGTGTTCTACCCCAATACATGCACTTGTCCCATTCATAATTATTGCTCCTTAAGCAATAGTCTCATCAACTTGAAGAATAGCAAAGTCATCTACAGCTATTGATTAACAGAGTCTGCTCTGTACAGACAGGCTAACTGACCAGTGACATGTGAGAGATGAAATTATTATTAGGAATTAATTCACAGATGGGTTAAAAAGAGGCCAGAACAGTGTTTCCCAATGTTGATCTGAAGACACATACTGGTGTTTCACAAGTTAACAGAGGCTGCTTAAGTCTCTTTTCTCTGTTTTAGTTGTTCTTATAGGCTATGTCTAGACAGGCCCCCTTTGCCGGAAAAGTCATGCAAAGGAG
>JANRFK010006688.1:10003077-10015818 GCA_030068395.1 Apalone spinifera
AGTGGGAAGCTATCTTTGTAATGCTTAAGGTAATTAGCATCTTTGTTAAGGCCCGTTCTTAAAGTGTCAAATTTAAGGATGAAAGAAAGTTCTGAAGTTTCCCTCTGTAATCTGGTGTTAAAGTGGTTATTGAAGGGGAACTGATCTTTTTGCCCATGACTGGAAGGAGAGGTGGCCTATGTGATCACAACTAGATCCACAAGATGCTCTTTCTATTAATTTGTGGTCCACTATTACAAGATACTTTTGCTGCTCCAATAGATTTTGGAGATGCCAATGTCCTCTCACATTTCCCCTTCGACTGCAGAATCCATGGATGCAAAGGGGAGTTTCTTGAAAAAAAAATCAAGTGAATAAATGTAATACAATGAAGGTGAAGTCATGTTCTTCCTCAATGTACATTTTTACATGTACTGCTGCTATACAGTAAGCTTCATTCTCCAGAGTTTAACCATGTGAAATGTCATAAAATAGGCCAATATTTCCCATCACAGTCCTTTTACCTAACTTTTAATAAGATATCAAACCTTTGTGAAACTTTAATATTTATTAGATTTGATACCCTGGTGAATGCAATTTTTTCTATACAAATTATTTTACTGGCAACATCTGTGTTCAGCAAATTGGAGTTTACTACATAGGGTTACACTGTATTAATAAACCAAAATCTCTGGACTCTGATGTTTAATTCATTGTTTTTATTAGTAAATTTCCAGGAGATTTAATTTGTAAATATTAAACACACCGACCACATAGCTTCATGCTTTGGATTGTATTTCATTAAACATAATCCTTAGTAATGAATCTTTGCAAATTTTTCAAATGAGACACGCCTCCATCCCTCTTCATTCCACCTCAGATTTTTAAGAAGCTCAGCCAAATGTATTAAGCAGAAGGAATAAAAATATTCCCATTGTGATATAAAATATTGCTGTGTATTCTACACGGGCATTAAGTTAGCATAGGCAAATCCACCATAACCACCACAATACTTGAGCCATTTAGCGGAGTAAAGGGATATTTCATCTAGATTCATTCCTTGCTGTCCTTGCTGGTTGTCACAATACTCACTAACAGGTT
Organism: Apalone spinifera; assembly: GCA_030068395.1. Taxonomy (NCBI): domain Eukaryota; kingdom Metazoa; phylum Chordata; order Testudines; family Trionychidae; genus Apalone; species Apalone spinifera. The sequence continues at coordinate 10,004,158 of JANRFK010006688.1, forward strand.
TGTGTTGTGAAGTTTTCTGTCTGAGCAGGCTAGCTATATCTTCATACTCTCTGTATTTTCTACATACTGCGAGGGTTCATCTGCACTGCACCCGGAACTCGAAATAGATGTAGTTCATTTCAAGTTAATTTTGAAATAGTTTATTTTCAATTTGGTGCTGTCTACACAAAGCCAAATTTCGAAATAGAGTGCTATTCCGAAAGGTCCCTTACTCCTCGTGGAACAACGTTTAAGGGGACGTCGGAATAGCTAGCCTGTTATATTTCAAAATAATGGGATTCCAGAAAAGATGTGGAATAGCTATTTCAGGATACTTCCTGTATCCTGACAGCTTTGCAGTGTAGACATAGCCTGAAAGTGTAAAGGACACAGTTAAAACAAGAAAAAATCTTTTATAATAAATACAATTTCTCACTAATACAGCATTTTGAAGAAAAGATAAATTAACTGTCTATTCATTTATAGCACTCTGAGTTTTGTGTATCAAATTTTGATTACAGGATTATCAGAGCCTCTTGTTAGCTAATCTGTTTTTAATGAATGTTTCTTTGCCAGCCTTGTGTCCTCTGCTTCAACTTTATTTTTTCATTTGTAGCATTTTAAACTTTTTTTTGAAAGAGAAAACATGAGTCTCAATAAAAAAATCACAGGAAAGTGGTAAATGGTTTTGTAAACTGTAGTATAATTCCCTGCTTCAGCAAAGCATTTAAGCATGTGCTAAAGTCCCATTTACACAGGCATAGTTAAGTACCTGCTTAAGTGCTTTGTTTAGGCAGAAATAATACCCTTAATGAAATTTTACTCATATGGTTGTTTGCACTGTCCTAATCTGTCTTTTCTTCTTGCAAACTGTGCATTATTTACGTCAGTGACATCACTACAGTGAAAAAAAAAAAGTATAGGTTGCACCTCCTTTAACCAGCATGACCACAAATGCTCCTAGATGAGAGAACCCCAGAGTAGGAGGGCCAGCAGCTGGGAGCCCCACAAATCTGGTGGCAGTGGGGCCACAACAGCCAGGACAGCAGTGGTGCTGGGGCAACCCGAGCGGGGATAGAGCACCGTCTGGGCTGCCTGCCACTCAGAAATGGGGCTGGGACCATAGCTGCGTAGGAGGGGAAGCCTGGCTGGGGCTGAGTCAGCCCAGGAAATGGCAAGGCTGTAATACCCTGAGCAGCAGCAGCAGGCCCTCAGATGCCCAAGTGGTGTCAGCAGCATGACTGGAGCTGCCTCTCGGCAGCAGGACCAGGGCTGCACATGCAGCAGCCAGGGAAGGAAAAGCCAGGCTGGGCAGTGGCAGCCAGACAGAAGCAGCACAGCTGGGGCCATGTGCCACTCAGCTGCAGGCACAGCAGTCCAAGAAGGGAAACCTGGCCATGGCCGGTAGCCTGGCAGAAGCAGTAAGGCTGGCCATGTGCCACCTGGCAGGTAGCGGAGCCAGGGCTGGGGCTGGCCAGCCTGAAGGAACCAGCAGGGAGGGGCAGCGGGCTGAAGGACCAGTATCAGGGGACTTCCTGTTGTCTGGCAAATTCCCTCACCCGGGAACAGTCAGGTCCTGAAGGGTGCCGGATCAGGGAGGTCCAACCTGTACATAGAAATAGCAAATTACCAAAATATTTTTAAATTAAAAAAAAATGCTCATGCCAAGTGGCTGGCTAACTAACTAATTATCTTCTACATTTTGAAATAAAAAACAATGAGTAGTCCTGTGGCACCTTATAGACTAACAAAAATATATACATAGTATGAGTTTTCATAGGCAAACGCCACTTCTTCAGATGAGATAAAGAAAAAAAGCAGGATTCTCAGCATAAGAAGAGAGAGGGAGAAAATAAAGCGTACCTGTCAATTGCAGTTCCAGCTGCTAATGAAGCTAATTGAATGGTCTGGAAGTGTCTAATGAGGCAAATTGAGTGGGTTTAGCTTTTGATGTCAACAGGGTGTTGAATGTGAGGAAAGATGGTTTTATAATATGTTAACCTGTTCGACTACGTCTCGACTGGCGCGCTTTTGTGCCAGAGCTATGCAAATGAGGCTTAGCGTTAGAATATCGCCAAGCCTCATTTGCATAGCTAATGATCTGCCATTTTCACAGAAGAGGCTCTTGCGCAAGACGGGGCTGTCTACACTGCCCCTTCTTGCACAAGAAAAACCCTTTTGCACAAAGCCGTTATGCTGATTATTTTCAGGCATAACGGCTTTGCGCAAAAGGGTTTTTCTTGCGCAAGAAGGGGCAGTGTAGACAGCCCCGTCTTGCGCAAGAGCCTCTTCCGTGAAAATGGCGGCTCATTAGCTATGCAAATGAGGCTCGGCGATATTCTAACGCTAAGCCTCATTTGCATAGCTCTGGTGCAAAAGCGCACCAGTCTAGACATAGCCTTCAAGTCTTTATTCAGGCCAAGGGAGTTAATGCCAAATTTGTATTTAAAGGTCAGTTCTACACTCTCTCTGTGGTTGGCTTGTGAAAGTCCTTTGTCGAAGAATGGCTACTTTGAAGCCCGTCAATGAGTGCCCCAACAGGTTAAAATGGCTACTTTGAAGTCCGTCAATGAGTGCCCCAACAGGTTAAAATGGTCCCCTAAAGGGTTCTGTGTGTTACCATTTCCAATATCTGTTTTCTGTCCGTTAATCCTTTGTTGAAGAGACTGTCCAGGTTGACCAATATACATGGCAGAGGAGCATTGCTGGCACTTGATGGCATAGATCACATTAGAGAATGTGTGGTTTTATGAGCCTCTGATGTTGTGGTTTATGTGGTTAGCTCCTGTGGTGGTGTTACTAGTATAGATGTGTGGATAGAGTTTGCAACAGCTTCTGTTTCAGGGGTAGGTTCCTGGGTGAGAGTGTCTGAGGTGTGATGTGTGGCTACTGGAAAGAATTTGCTTCAGGTTAGGGGGCTGTCTGTAAGCAAGGACTGGCCTGCCTCCCAAATCCCTGTGAGAGTGAGGGGTTGTTTTCCTAGATAGGTTGTAGATGTGCTGGAGGGGTTTAAGCTGGGGGCTGTAGGTGATGGCTAGTGGTGTTCTATTATTTTCCTTGTTGGGCCTGTCTTGAAGAAGCAGATTCCTGGGCACTCATCTGGCTCTGTCAATCTGTTTCTTCACTTCCCTGGGTGGATATTTCAGTTTTAAGAATGCCTGATAAATATGTATCCCAAGACCAGGAATTCTTATATATAGATCAGATACATATAGATTTATTTTAAAGAGATGAGAAGCAAAAGTGACTGGCAGAATGATAACTATAAAGAACTTTTGCATTACTATGATTCTGGACCTATGCTGATGCTGGTCCAGACCTCAGTATAGTTTACTGAAGCCCCAGATCTGTCCCCTTCAGTATGATAATATGGCAGCTGGGAATTGTCCAGATGTTGGACCATGTCACCTTTCCCTTCTATGCCCCTTACACATAGGTCAGGAATCAAGAAGTTCACTAGGAATCATCAGAGGACTCATTACTAGTACGGGATCTTTTAATAACTGGTAACGTCTGTTTGTAGAAGCAGAATAGCAAAGAGCTGTCCCACTCTGCCAGAAAAGTGAGTTTAGTGTCTTGACATATTTGCTCAGTGCAACTTCTCACAGGGCCTTCTTGTTTTTAATATAACACAAAGTTTCTGTAGTTCTTTTAGTCATCAACAGTAACCTTTTTTTCCTTAGTTCCACAATGGGAGCTGCACACTTAGATGATAGAGCCTACTGGTAGAGCAGAATGTGGGAACAGAGAACTCTGCAGAGAGGAGGGAAGATTTTTAGGTAAGTCTGCAGAATCTACTTTAACATGTGCCCACAGAGTGAATTCAAGCTGATTCTAAAGCAAATTGTCTGGATTGAAGTGCTTATATGCAGCACACTACTAATATGCTTTCCCAAATGGATATGATAAGGTTGTTTCAAGTGAAAGGAAAATTACTGATTAGAACATTTGTCATGGGCTGATTCACTTGAAATTTTAAAAGTGAGAATGTAAATTGTACAGAAAGCATCTTCAAGAACCTGCTAATGTGAAATTGGAAATACTGTTAAAACGGGTTTAGAAACTAGAAAATTCCTATTTTAAAGGAATAGCACTAATACTTTCTCTAAAGTCCCACTAAGCAAATGAAAATAAGCTTAGAGCCACTCAGGAGCTTTGAGGTGATGGTAGTTCAGATGTCACCAGCAAGCTGACTCAGACTTAGTTCAAATTATTATTGAACACATATGTTCCAATGGGGCCCAGACGCTCAAGTCAGGACCACAACCCATTGTGCTGTTGACCTCATCTTGTGCCAGAAATAATTACTTTCAAAGATTTTTTTCTCCATACTCTTTGTTACACTCTCCCACTCATAACATTCCTTTCTCTTTTACTTTCAACAATGGGAAAAAATTAAGTCTTGAAAATTCTGAATGAAGCCATTGGAAGATCTCTTTCTATATAAAAAGGACTATCAAGTGATTAAAAATTAATCATGATTAATCAACTGCTAAACAATAATAGATTACCATTTACTTTAAATAGTTTGGATATTTTCTACAATTTCAAATATACTAATTTCAATTTCAACACAGAATACAAGTTGTGCAGTGCTAACTTTGTATTTATTTTTATTACAAATACTTTCACTGTAGAGAACAAAATTGCATTTTTTCAGTTCATCTCATACAAGTACTGTACTGCAATCTCTTTATCATGAAAGTTAAACTTACAAAGATAGAATTGTGTACAAAAAAATGCATTCAAAAATAAAACAATGCAAAACTTTAGAGCTTATAAATCCACTCAGTCCTACTTCTTCAGTTGATCACTCAGACAAACAAGTTTGGTTAAAATTTTCATGAGATAATGCTTCCTGATTCTTGTTTACAATATCCACTTAAAGGGAGAATAGACATTCACATGGCACTGTTGCAAGATACAGTAAAACTCCAATAATCCGGCATCCAATTGTACAGAACTCCTGATAGTCTGGCATCAAAATGGCAAGAGCCTAGTGAGTGAGCTTCAGCAAAAAAACGAGTCACAAAGCAGCAGCGGCAGCAGCTGAACCGAACAAAACCGGAGGGGACCGAGTTAGTCTGCCACTGGCATTGTGTGAACTGGACAGTGCTTGTGCTACAATAAAAAGGGTTAAAAACACTTTATATACAGTATATACTGTATATATATATATATATATAACCAGCTTATAGTACCGCCTGATAGTCCGGCATATCCTATAATCCGGCACCACCTAGGTCCTAAAGGTTCCGGATTATCTATTTATATGCCAGATTCATTTGTCCCTTCATGCATCAATCACCATTCCAGAAGACATGCATCCAAAGCAGAGCTGGCTGATGCAAGTTAATTTTCATCATCTGAAGGCTGATTTTTTTTTTGGGGGGGGTGGTTTGGATTGTGTTGTTCCTGCATCAAAGTGTTGGACAGGGGGCTGCAGACATGGGAGTTTAAGAGGGAGAGCAAGAGATCCTGCTGATGAACAGGCTGTCAGGTGAGTATACTAGCTTTTGGTGTGAGTGACTTTGCTCGACTGTTTGAATTTTGAATTTTGATTCAGATTTCAGGAGATTTCAGATTCAGTTACTGTGGCAGTTGGGATTGTGTGCCGGGAGTGTTTGATCCTTTGTTTCCTTGATTGCTTTTGATCAGCCTCGGGATCAGCCTTCCCCTGTGTGACTAATGAGGGGGTAGGCCTGACTTAGGGAGCAGGCTTTAAAAGCCAGGAGCAAAGTGATCAGGGGAGCGAAGCGGACAGGGGGCTGCAGTCTGGGGAGTTTGAAAGAGGGAGGCCTACTATTGTCAGGAACACCCGCAACACCTGTGCCAGCACTGCTTCTGTCTCCTCCATCTGCGCCTGTAGCCAGACAGAGCACCTGACCATGGATGCATCTACCCAGATCCTCGTGTGGTTTTGCAGGGATTGTGGCTTGCAATTCCCACTTACTGAAATCTAGGCAGGTGGGAGAGTAAGTGGGCAGGCTGAGGAGCATCCGAATCCATGAGCAATTCCTGGAGAGTATTCATGTGGAGACAGCTGAGGTAGTTGCCTCACTACACAAGACTGCTGACACACCACTGGTGGAGGAGGAGATGGCTCGGGGCGACACTGGCAGCTGGTCACTTCTACCAGCAGGCAGTGCTCCACCCCTGCTCCCACTGTGGTACTGGGAAACCGTTATGCTCTTCTTGATACAGGAGATAAGGATTCACCCCCTACAGCAGAGGAGAAGAAGCCTCGTACCCCCAAGGCTGGGAGGTCTGCTGCCACCACTGTGAGGGGGAAACGTAGAGTAGTGGTGGTCGGAGACTCTCTTCTGAGGGGGACTTAGAAAAGTTAGATGTCCGCAAGTCACCAGGGTCTGATGAAATGCATCCTAGAATATTCAAAGAGCTGATAGGAGGTATCTGAGCCTTTACCTATCATCTTTGAAAAAATATTGAAAGACGGGAGAGATTCCGGAAGACTGGAAAAGGGCAAATATAGTGTCCATCTATAAAAAAGGAAATAAGAACGATCCAGGAAACTATAGACCAGTCAGTTTAACTTCTGCTCCAGGAAAGATAATGGAACAAGTAATTAAGTAATTCATCTGCAAACACCTGGAAGATAATAGGGTGATAGGAAACAGCCAGCATGGATTTGTGAAGAACAAATCATGTCAAACAACTTTGATAGCTTTCTTTGACAGGATAACGAGTTTTGTGGATAAGGGAGAAGCAGTTGACGTGGCATACCTAGACTTTACTAAGGCATTTGATACGGTCTCACCTGATCTTCAATAAATTAGGCAAATACAACTTATATGGGTTACTATAAGGTGGCTGCATAACTGGCTGGATAACCATTCTCAGAGAGTAGTAATTAATGGTTCACAATCCTGCCAGAAGGCCATAACAAGTGGGGTTCTGCAGGGGTCTGTTTTGGGACTGGTTCTGTTCAATATCTTCATCAATGATTTAGATATTGGTATAGAGAGTATGCTTATTAAGTTTGCAGATGATACCAAGCTGGGAAGGGTTGCAACTGCTTTGGAGGATAGGGTCATAATTCAAACCGATCTGGACAAACTGGAGAAATGCTATGAGGTAAATAGGATGAAGTTTAATAAGAACAAATGCAAAGTATTCCACTTAAGAAGGACACGAGCAGGACACGAGCAGGACACGAGAAGTCATTTTTCCACTTTATTCTGATTAGGCCTCAACTGTAGTATTGTGTCCAGTTCTAGGCACCACATTTCAAAGATATGGAGAAATTGGAGAAGGTCCAGAAAAGAGCAACAAGAATGATTACAGGTCTAGAGAACATGACCTATGAAGGAAGACTGAAAGAATTGGGCTTCTTTAGTTTGGAAAGGAGAAGACTAAGAGAGGACATGATAGCGGTTTTCAGGTATCTAAAAGGATGTCACAAGGAGGAGGGAGAAAAATTGTTCTCCTTTGCCTCAGGACATGAACAATTGGCTTAAACTGCAGCAAGGGAGGTTTAGGTTGGACATTAGGAAAAAGCTCCTAACTGTCAGGGTGGTTAAACACTGGAATAAATTGCCTAGGGAGGTTGTGAAATCTCAATCTCTGGAGATATTTAAGAGCAAGCTAGACAGACATCTATCAGGGAGGGTGTAGACCAGGGGTGGGCAATAATTTTTTTCCAGGAGCCACTTCAAAAATTTTAGAAGTGGCCCCAAGCTGCACAGGAAAGGGCGAGGCATCGAGCAGAAGGAGCGGGGACAAGATATTTCCAGGTTTCCCACCCCCAGACAATGATTGGTCTGGGGGAGAGGGAATGCCTTTGATTCGAACTACTTAATTCAAACTAGGCATTACTCCTTGTAGAATGAGGTTTACCTAGTTCGAATTAAGCACTCCACTAGTTCGATTTAAATTCGAACTAGTGGTTTGTATGTGTAGCCCCATTAAAGTTAATTCGAACTAACGGCTGTTAGTTCGAATTAACTTTAATGGGGCTACACATTAAAGTTAATTCACTTAATTAATACACTGAATTAATTTTGTAGTGTACACATACCCTTAGAGTTTGGATGGCACTTCAGATTCTGAAACCTTGAGTGCTGTAGCTATCTTTAGAAATCTCACACTGGTACCTTGTTAGTGTTTTGTCAAATCTGCAGTGAAGGTTGTCTTAAAATGAACTAAGACCGCTATAACATTAAATATATGGCAGAATGCAGGTAAAACAGAGCAGGAGACATAATATTCTCCTTTAGGGGTTCAGACACCAGACCGACTGATGAGTGGGGAAGGGCAAAGAGAGCAACTGTCCCAGGGCTTGGCAATTCTAAGGGGTCTGGGGTTCATGGCTGCTTCTGCTATAGTGGTTGCAGCTGGAGCCCTGGACCCCTTAAATTGCTATTAGAGACCCGCATGGTGCACTGCAGAGCCATGAGCACTGGAGATGTGTGGCTAGGTGGCACTGGAGATGTGTGCCAGCTACCCTGGCCCCACCCCTTCTGCCAAAGGCCGTGATCCTTCCTGGAGTACGGAGTCGAGCCCCCACCCCCACTCCCTTTGCCCAGGGGCCTGGTGAGTCTTCCAGTTCTCCTTTCAGTCACAAATTTAATTAACCTATTATTTTTAATGATCATAAGTATGGAAGCATATCCTCTGGAATGGTCATAGTATGAAGGGTTGTACAAATGTTCAACATATCTGGCAGTAAGTACCTTGCAATGCGGGCTAAAAAAGTGCCATGCAAATACCTGTTCTCACTTTCTGGTGACATTATAAATAAGAAACAGGTGGCAGTATCTCCCATCAAAGTTTGTCTTAGTGACTGTCAGAAAAAGAAGTAGGACTGAGTGGACTTGTAGGCTCTAAGGTTTTACATTGTTTTGAGAGCAGTTAAGTAACCAAAAAAAATCTACCTTTTGTAAGTTACACTTTCATGATAAAAAGACTGCACTTCAGTATTTGTATGAGATGAATAGAAAATACTATTTCTTTTATTTATCATTTTTATACTGAAAATACTTCTAATCGAAAGTATAAAGTGAACACTGTACACTTTGTATTCTGTGCTGTAATTGAAATCAATATTGAAAATGTATAAAAACATCCACAAATATTTAATATGTTTCAATTGGTATTCTATTGTTGAACAGTGTGATTAATTGTGATATTTTAAATCACAATTCATTTGAGTTAATCGCATTAGTTAACTGTGATTAATCAACAGCCCTAATAAAACCAATATTCATTTCTGCCTGAAGATTCATTTGAAGGACTACTGCTAATCAGATATACTGGCCAAACGTTGTTAATGAAAAGTAGTGGATTAAAAGGTAAAAATTAATACTTGTGAAATACTTGTAATTATTTCCCTGAAAATCTCCAATCCTTCCTGTAACTAATGAAAGAAAAGCAATCAAATCCATCATTTTCAAAAACCATATCAACAATTCAAGATATGATTTTTTTTATTAGGTTAAAACATTTCACGGACTTTTGTCTTCATACATAAGAACAAAAACTAGCAAATGTGTTTATTAATTTGTAAAGGAAGCACTTATATTGAAGTGTCATGAGACTGTGCTAAACCATAAATGGATGTGACCAGGATCACTTTACCTATGAGTAAAATGATGAAATACATTTGTTTATGTTCATTTTTCCTGGTGACTTTTTCTTTTATTACTAAATGATAGATGACAAACTCAGGAAAACAAGAACATTAAGGGACTGAAGCATAGAAGCAAGAGGAGGAAACCTGGAGAGACCGTGTTAAGTACTTTTTATTAAAGTATAATTGGCCATAGCCTGCAGTCCTCACAGAATCATCCTCATTGCAGCACAATGGAAATGATTTCTCCCCAATAAAAATTTCAGGCTGAAAGATAACGTACTACTTGTATATTAAAAGGACCAAACATATTACTGGAGTATCTCCATTTACACTTGCATATATGAGATTGAAATTGGTCCAAAGCTGTGGCTACTAATTAGAAAATGTGCAGAAGATTAAGTGCCTGATTGTGCCATTAAAGTGCAGTCCAGAGTAGGAGGTAGGTAGATCTATAGCACCCCTAAACTTCAGATGCTATTCAGTGCTCCGGCAGAACACAGCTGTTTGTCATCCCAAAGGAAAATGCAAAGTGCTCCCCCTTTTGTGGACACTCAGTGGTCCCTTCCTTCTCAGTCCTTTTGAGAGGTGACATACATACATGTGTGCCTGCCCTGCAGCTGAAGGAGTGGATCAGAGAAGTGGAAGCACTGCTTTAGTAGTGGGCTCCTTGTCCACTTGCAAGCTCGTGCACTTTCATAGAACTCAGGGACACGGTGCAATAAATCTCAGGGAGTAGGTTTTTACTGTCAGGGAAAATCCCACAGCTCAGTTAATTACACTGGGGGGAGAAAAAAAGTAATTAGGCCTTAAAAAAATAAACTTTGAATCCAAGATAAAATATTAGAAACTCCAGGTAATGATTAATAAGTAATTAATTTCATCGTGACAAATAGCCACTGCTGTTCAGTTACTGCACTCTCCTGAGTTAATTCTCTGTGGCTCTTTATAAAAAATATCACACACGCTTTTCTTTGTTTACAGCCTCTGTTCGTTTTCCTTCTTAACAAGATAAATAAGAGTGCAAGTGGTTATGCATGAAGTCTCTTAGGCACCAAATAAGGTTTAATTGCTTCAATCTTTCCCTTGTCTCAATGTTAACTACTGCCAGGGAGGACAAACATAATCAGCTTTGGGCTTCCTCTGTGATTTATTTGTTGTTGTTTTTTAAGTAAGAGTGAATTAAATGTTTGCAAAAATTCCCAGCCTGCTTATACTCCTTTAGAAAAAAAAAAGCCCTTGAAAGAGGTCCCACAGTTGGGAAACAGGAGTTGCCAACTCAAATGGAAGAGAGTGTCAGACCAGAGAAAAAAGAAGCAGGTAGCTTGTAGGGGACATTGCAATGTGAGAGGCATAGTAGGAATGAGTCAGTGATGAACACCAGGCAACAAAATACAGATAAGCATAGCTATCCGCTTCTTTGTATCCTGGGATTAGTGGGCAGTGGCCCCCCAAAGGATAACAGGAACAGGATTTTATTAAATATAGAGGACAAACCTCCCCACCTCATATGCCACACCCAAACAGGGGTATAGCTTGTAGGGATAACATATTAAAGTATTAAAAATGATTCCCCAAGTGGAAGTGACTCCCAATAATTTGTTCCCCACAACTTAAATTTGTGTTTAGATTTAGTGTTATCAAGCTTGATAAGTGTTTAGATTTATTATTATTATTATTTGTTAAGATTGTTGAGTGTTTAGATGTTTAGATTTATTGTTATTGCCCCTTTAAAATATGGTTTGTTAGGAATGTAATATTGGGTCATGTGGGTTGGAACTGTTAAGAATATAATACTATGTAGCCAGAAACAGCTCCCCTCTCTGTGTCCCAGGGAGCCAAGCCCTGTAATTGATTAAGGGCATTGTTACACAATTGACGCCCGCCCGTTATCTTCAAAGCATTGTGAACCAATTAACCCTAATTGCAAAGTGAAACATTGTAACTATAACAGTAACTAACTCAGCCCTCAGAGAGAGAATGTTTTAAGAAATGCCACCCAGAAACGTTTGTAACTTTTTGTAACTACAACTCTTGTGTATGTAAAATTATTATTATACAAAATACTGTATGTGAAACATTAATTAGGGAAT
>JANRFK010006688.1:10015918-10029440 GCA_030068395.1 Apalone spinifera
GCTTTTTGCCTTATCCCCCTCATAAGATCCTGCTTGCTTTTACTGGTACAACAAGCTGAAAGTTAAAGGGTCAGAATCAGGGAACCAGAAGGGTACACTGAGCAGTGAATGTTGATGAGCAATAGTTGACAGCCTATTTGGTTCTCTCAGAGGAGAAGGACCAGAAAGAAATGGGATTGACTAATTATGAAGGGGCAAAAAGGAAAAGCAGGGAGGAATCATGTGTCAGGAGGGAACACTGAGCTGTGAGCACAGATGGACAGTTACCAAACCAACACACAATGCTATGGCACCCCTTTTTAAATACAAAAAGTCTGGAAATGTGGTGTTTTCTTTCCTTTAAATGATTTGGGGTGGGGGAATTCTCCAAAAACTGAAAATATTGGACAAAAATGGAAAGGTTTTGATGAGACTATTGATTCTGTCAAGAAGTCATTTTCCATAGGGAAAGAAAACTGATGACAGGAAGTTATGCATCAACCAGTGCTGGCTCGAACTATTCTTGCATCCCAGGCAGTGGGCGCGTGGCGCATGCGTGGCTCCTCCCCGGGCGCACGCACAGCCTCCGCTCCCCAAGCGCGCAGTGCCCCTTATAGCTGTAATTAGGCACCACATGGCCCCCACCACGGGCTGTAAGAGGAGCTATGCACCTGAGGGTGGGGGGCACACGGTGCCTGATTGCAGTTGTAAGGGGCTCTGCACGCCCGAGGGCAGAGGTTGTGTGGCGCCCCTTATAGCTGCAATCAGGTGCCCCCCATAGGTTGGCGCCCTGGGCAGTTGCCCGGCTAGCCCCCCCCCCCTCCCCCCGCCCTTAATCCGGCCCTGGCATCAACACTACAGATTACTCAGAAAAGGGGTCATTCTAATGCTTAATTGGGACTAATGTGTTGCTTAGGCCTTCGACTAGTCCTCAGAAAAGGGGAGAAGTTTCACTCAAAAGATTCTAAGCCCATATTTGGGAAAAAAATTGCCTGCAAAAGTATTTCAGGATCTGACTGGTACAGAATGGCATGCCATGTGATACAAGATCAACACTATATACTTCCCCACTCTACCCTGCTAATGCATCACAACTCTGATCTAAAAGGGTGAAGGGAGTCACTTGGCCTCCCTGACATCTGTCTCACCTGAGACTTTCAGCAAAGGTGTCCTAAGTTGTGATACATTTTGTCCTGTGACACCTGGTCAATTTTAACTGTCCAGGACTACCAATTTATTTCACATAGGCTCTCGGAACAGCTAATACACTGAAAAAAAATTAGTTACTGCAGAACTCACCAATAGAAGCAACTCTGGTTTAAATCCAGTTATTACAGATACATTAACCAGTGTAACTTCAAGATGAAACTTCTATATTTAGTTATAAAGATCAGGAAAGGTGATGTCCTTATCATTCAATAGACCATCTGTTCTTGCACAAGAACAGCCGTTTTTCCGCAAAAGCTTGCCGGCTGTCTGCAATGCCCGAGCGTTCTTCCAGAAGTAAATTTACCATACAGCGTTGTAAAACAGGGCTTCTTCCAGAAGAGTTATTCCTCTCCCCACGAGGAATAAGCCCTCTTGCACAAGAGCACTTCCCAGAAGAGGGAAGTGTTGACTGACAACCCGAATTTCTTGCACAAGAAGCCCCTATGGTTAAAATGGCCATCAGCGCTTTTTTGCACAAGAGAGCATCTACACTGCCATGGATGCTCTTGTGCAAAAGCACATCTCTTGTGCAAAAGTACATGGCAGTGTAGACAGTCTCTTGTGGAAGAGTTTTGCACAAGAACTCTTCTGCAAAAGAGTTCTTGCGCAAGAAGCTGCCAGTGTAAATGTAGCCTCTATGTTTCTATCGGCAGGAAAAAATAATGTTACCTTCAATAATATCATATACAATCAGTTTTTGTTGGTATTAAATATATTTTGGTTGGGAACAGAAATTCCTCAGATGAGAGGGCCCAAAATTCTCTGTCACCAGTTATATATTCAAGTTAGCATGTGTAATGTAACCAAAGGCGGAATTTAGCCACTTTAAGAAAATTTCTAAATGTAAACATACTTTAGCCTTGAGTCTCCAGATTGCCTGAAACAATAACTCTGGGGAAAGACTTTAAGGCTACATCTACACTGGCACGTTTTGCAGAAGAGTTCTTGTGCAAAAACTCTTCCAGAAGAGAGTGTCTACACTGGCATGTGCTTTTGCACAAGAGATGTGCTTTTGCGTAAGAGCATCCATGGCAGTGTAGACGTTCTCTTGCACAAGAAAGCTCTGATGGCCATTTTAACCATAGGGCTTTCTTGCGCAAGAAATTCATGTTGCCTGTCTACACTGGCCTCTTCTGGAAGAGCTCTTGCACAAAAGGGCTTCTTCCTGAGCGGGAGCGTCAGAGTTTTCGTGCAAGAAGCCCTGATTTTATACATTAGAACCTCAGTTTACTTGCGCAAGAACACGCGGCCAGTGTAGAGAGGCAGCAAGTTTTTGCGCAAGAGTGGCTGTTTTTGTGAGAGATGGCACCCGTGTAGACACAGCCTAATGGTTCTATTTATCTCAGTGGAGTTTTTAAGCTTTATCTTTCAGTTGTCTTTAAATTTTAAAGTTTAACAATTTACTGTAGACACATTTAGCCAAAATATCTAGCCTCATCCCAGCACCCTGAATGGTCTTCCAATGTGGCAAAAGACCATAAGGTTCATACTTATTTACCAGAGCCTTCATCTTCCAATGTCAATTGAAATATCTGTGGCATACTGAGGGTAGGTCTATGATACAGGACAAAGTCTAATTAAGACACGCAACTTCAGTTACATTAATTACAATCTTCCTTTGACTTCCCTTACTCCTTGTGGAGGCAGGCTTATTGGCATTGTCTAGAGTGCTCCCTCACTTTGAATTAGCTGTCTTAACTAGACCACTAATTCAAACCCTGGAAGATCCACAGCGGAAGCTTTGATCTTCCCCTGGAATGTAGACATACATGCAAATCTGAAAATTTAGGGGCAGAATAAAATTAATTGATTTTAGTATCAAAATAAACCCAAAGGGTGCTTTACAAATTGCATTATTCATCTTTATATTGAATAAATATCTCCATTTAAAAAATGTAACCTAGATCTACCATAGATTTTGCTGATTGCCACAAGAAAGGCTTTGCTGCAGAATTTGAGTCCAGTGTGCTTGGAATTTACTGGGCCTTGAAAATCATTATTAATTTGATGTTTTTAACTGTAAGTCATGAATACTAGACTATTTGGGTAGTATGTCTGATGCTCCAGCTACATACTAGTAATTCATAATGGCACTAAGGGTCAACCTAGAGTTCCAGTAAGATTAATGAGCGTGCATTACTGTAGTACTAGTAGTGCTACTGCTAAGGGGATTAGGAAGACATTTTCTCCTGAAGCCTTGTAAATCCACAGTTGCCCATTACAGCATGCAGTGCATCTTCCCTAGAAGCATCTGATTCTATATCAGACTCTGTCAGAGGCAGTATAGTAGATTAGATGAATCACTGCTCTGTATCAGAATAGCAATTTCTATGTTCCTACTTGCCCCACTTATGTTAGGAACATGTTCTATCTACCTCAGCATGCTAGATCAGGAACAATTCCCAGCTATTTCAGTATGTTCATTAAGGTATTGGTACAACTGTAGGCAATGTTACAGATGTCCCAGTTGCTTGATTCTGTAATTTATTCACTAGTTTCATATATAAACAATTGTCTACTGATACTAGATAAGACTCATTTGTCGTGTCCAAATGAGAACTAGCTTTATTAGAAAGCTATCTTTATTCAAGTCTGTCCTGTCTGAAAGAATAGCTACCATAAAATCCATTTATCAGATTGATAGAATTTGTTGATATTTTCCAAATATTGTACTGGGTCTTCACCTATCACATGATGAGCAAACCTCATTAAATAAATAATATGATCATGAATCTCAATCTTTTTCTCTCTCACACACAGCCCATATTTTGAGCCTCTGAAATATAGCTTTAATTTCTGAAAGGCTAGTCATGTTCAATTCTAGAACCCAGGAGCAGTACACTCACACACAGCTCATAACTCATGTGAGCCATTTAAACACTTTTCCCCAAAATGACACAATCTAACAAGTTACAGTATTGTTGTACTTTCGAAGTTGCTTGTTCTACAAAAATTAGATTTTAAGTATGATGAAAGTGACAGATATGATAAATAGATTGCTAAATGAAACGACTATCTTTTCACTTGTATGCTTTATTCTAGGCAGCTTTTTTACCATCCTTTGTGGAAACATGAATTACTTTTTAAATCAAAGTCACTCAGAACCAAGAATATGTATAATGGATGTAATCACTTATAGTGTTTTTCATAGGCAACAGGTATTTATGGTACAACATTATAAGGATTCTTGACATCTTAAACTCCTGTAACTAGGACATTATTTGTTTTTATCAACTTGGTTCTGTACAGCAAAATATATAAACATTTTTTCAATGGAAAATATAAAGCTGAGGCATCAACCTAGGTATGGAGCACTTCTAATAAAGTGTCCCTCACTGACCGACCACATATCTAGGACATGGCAGAAGCTGCCTTGCTACATCATACAAAAAGCTCGGGGGCAGTGGAATCCCACACAGGCATGCCTTCCTGTACCCACGTTGATTGACAGGTCTTTTGCTTCCAGTGGATGGGGAAGAGGGAGATTTACCCAGTGATGCTGAGGTCCTTGCCTCAATTAATTTTTATTTTGTGGAAAATAAATGACAATGTACATGCTTCATTTAAATAATTGCTCTGGGGTGAGGCTGAGGATGAGGAGTTTAGTATTCAGGCTGGGAAGACAGGATGACCCCATCCCTCTCTGATCACAGCAGCTTGGGACCATGGAAGAAGCGACTGTCCATGCCCATTGAAGCTGCTGCAGAAACAGCTGGAGGAGGGGTACATGTCCCCCAGCGGGGGCAACTGTGAGACAGCTCCAGATTGGGTGCCATGCCCTTCCCATAGCCTCAACATGGAGCTGCCACAGCTGAGCAGGAGCCCAATCCACATTGGCCCAGAACAGAAATGATGTGGCAGCTCTGTGCAGGGGCTGGCAGGCAGAGGTGGCACTCTACACACCTGCCTTGAGTTCTTCCTCTGTCTGAGCCTGCCCTGTGCCCTCTTTCAGCATTTGCTCAGTTATGTTAATATAGAGGACTGAACATGATTTGGTGATTGTCTGTTTGGTTTTATGAGAAGCAATCCCATTTCGGGCACATCCTGTTTTCTGGGCATGACCAAACCCTTACGTTGCTTTCAGCTACGGTAAGAGGAAGCTGCATACCAAATGTGGTGATCCTAGCTCTTACTGTTTAGGAAGAGTTCTTGAACAAACACTTTCTCAAATATATAGAAGATACACATGAGAACATGTTACTTTTTTTCTATAAGTGCAGTTTGAGCTCCCAAGAAAATCTCAGGATCCAACAGAACTTCAAGGATGTGACCCTGAATTGCAAATGGCAAATGAATTACCTGCATCAAGTGTGCAGATTTCACCTTCACCACCTTTTCTGATTGCTTCTCCAAACCTGCAAACATTACTGGGTCTTATTTGGAATCAGAATGATTTGTGTGTTCTAAAAATAGACTAGTCGTAAAAATATTTCAAAGTCACCTTTTGTTTCCTTGACTTCTATCATAGTTTATCCAACTCCACATTCCCCAGACATCACACTTACCATAAATTCAAAGCAAATATTTCTCCTTTCTTGCTTTTTTTTTCTTGCATTCTTATTATATCAGATTTTTCATTTTATTCTATTATAATTTAAATTTACTTTGGAAACTTCTTGGGCCTATCTTAGCTTTTTTTTTTTTTTTTTTTTAATTCTTTCCTTAGATCAGAGAGCAAACCTCTTTCATGGGAAATTGTGTGAATCAATTTTTGGATCCTTCACATACAGCCTAAGGATACTGGTGATTCATGTAAGATCACCAGCTGCTGAAAATGGTTTAACTTTCTATGTGTTTTTCAGAGTGCACATAAGCTTTCATGCTGTAAATAAGCATCCTGACTTTTCACAATAAGCCAAAATACAAGCAAATCCTGTTTCAAAACAAAGCCAAACCAAGATGCTCCCTAAAACCCAAACATTCCATGTGACCTTTGGCCCCATCCCCTACAGACAGGCCCACCATCAGAGGGAGGCGAAGGGGCCAGTTGCCCTGGGCCCTTTAAGTTGCTGTTGGAGTGCCACGCCCATCCTGCCCCTTCTGGGAGTACCTCCCTCCACCTCCACACGCCAAACAAGCAACAAGCTACAGACTGAAGACTAGCCATCTGACAAACCACTGAAGCCAAAAACAAGCCCGATTCCTGTACCTACAGGCAATAGGAATCTTATTGGAAATATGGCATGGAAGTGTGCTTGTATGCACACAAGGCTCCCAATAAATACATTCACTTTCATTAGGGTTTGATAGCACATAAAACTCTTAAAAATAAATCAATGTGCTTTGTAGGCTAGTATGACAATTAATGCAATCTGCTCTTCCTTGTTAGTGGATGTTAGTGATTATGTGCGAGAGGAATAGTTGGATACATGGCAATAGCTGCTCGCATGATAGATAGCTGTACTGAGGAAGGGACTGGTTAAATACAAAACATTACTTCTCAGCCCACTCTCCCTAGTGCCTTCAGCTATCTCTCTTTCAGTGGTGCATCTCCTTCATATCCCCAAGGCAACTCAAACTCACTGAAGGTGTAATTGAACATTACAGAACGCGGTCAGTTTAAGATTTGGGATAACAATTATTAATCAGTTTGTCTGTTCTTGGCTGTATCACTTCTGTGATCTCTTACAGTTTCCTGCAGTCCAACTAAGTCTTGTTACTTCTGATAGTCCTAAAGGTACTAGGACTTCTCTGATGTATTTTTATTGTTACCAGAGCTTCACACATTATAAAACTAGAAGGAAAATGAAAGATCTTTGACATATTTTGTGTCTCCAAAAAACTTAATTGGCTGTAAAAAAATATTAAATTATTTACAGTTTTACAGCTAAAGAAAAGAAATATCATGCAAGATGATTATATATGTGTGGCTGAACACATTTTGTACCATACCTTTTTATTGTTTATAATTATTTGCTTTACTTAGGGTCTAATCCTGCAAAATAATAAGCACCATAAACTCCCTTGAAATTTAATGGAAGTTGAGGGCCCTAAACACAAGGATACAATGGCTTCCAGGATTAGAATCTCAGAAAAATAGAAGTGATTCAGTTAATTAATGGCAATATTGTATGAAGCTTCCTTACAAAGACTATCAAACCAGGCTCTGCTGAAATAAGGATTAAGTGTACAACAGAATATTTTGGTTCCAAACTCAGTGGTGCTGACAAATATAATGTGTTAGTCTAGTGAGATGCCAGCAGTAAGGTCTTTTGTAAGGTATTTTGGCACCGTGCCTATATCACAACGCCTAACTTATTCAGGAGCCTAAACATTATTCAAAAGAAATGTAACTCAAAATCCCATTGACAGCATATGGGATGGCTCTGAAGTGCCTAAAAACACTTTGGAAAGTGAGATTTAGGTCTAAATACATTTACAGGTCTCAAACTAAGTGCTCAGTCTCCAAACAATGTGCACCCATGAACAAGCAATTACTAACCAGTCAGCCGCTATGATAGCCTGACTAACATAATAGAAGCATGCTCCTCATATGAACTATTTTTAGTAGCCACGTACTACAATCATTTGCAGTTGCAAATATACCAGGCCGGTATATATATTTCAAACTAAATACACCTCTCCATGGCAAGAATTCTACAGGTTGCACCTCCCTAAACTGGGAATCTCTTGTCTGGCAACATCCATGGTCTGGCAGAATCATGGATGTTGCTGAATGAGAGAGACCCGGGGCAGAAGGGCCACTGGCTGAGAGCCCCATGAAAGGCAAGGCTGGTGGTAGTGGGACCAGGGCCTCAGCAACCCAGTCGCGATAGTGGGGGCCATGGTAGCAGGCCGGGGCAGCCTGGCAACCCAGCTGGAGCTGGGGCAGACAGTGTGTGCCAGCCTCATAACAGGGTTGTGCTGCAGCAGCCCAAGAGGGGCTGCATGCTGGCTTGGCAGTGGAGACTGAGCCGTGGCAGCCTACCTGGCAATAAAGCCGGGCTACAGCAGCCAAGCAGGGGAAGCCTATCTGGAGCCGCAGCAGCCAAGCTGAGTCCGCAGCAACCCAGCTTGAGCCGCAGCAGGTTGGCCGCCTGATTGGGGCTGTGCACTGGCCGGCAGTGGGGTTGGTGCCGTGACAGCAGGGCCAGGGCTGTGTGCTGCTATGCTGGCAGTGGGGCTGGAGCAGCAGTTATGGCAGTGGGGCAGCCATGGGTTTTTTTGTTTGGTTGGTTTTTTGAAGGTCAAGTAACATACTTGCAGTCTACCTTTGCCATAGGATATCAAACCAATGAATCAAGATATTAGATCCGAGTTTCTGTGTTTAGCCACAGTCATTTTTGACAGCTACCAGAGTAAATTTGATAAAATTACTTTCAACTCCAAAACTTTCAACTGGAAAGCATAAATGCAACAGGAAGCACTTAATTGTTTCCAGCTCCTTTTTTCTCCTTTTCCTGCATTTCACATACTACATTCTCATTTGAAATCACGTTAAGTTTTGTTCTGTGTATTTAGATATATCCATTCTTGAATTAACCTGTATTGTAGGCCATTGGGGAGTCATTTTGTTTGAGCATCTGGACTCACCACATGTTTCTTACTGGAAAAAAATAATCATTTATAAGTTGTGATGAGTATTAAAAATGAGAAGAATGAAGATGAGCCTCCATCTGTTTAGTGCATTATAAGATAAGTACTTAAGTACGCACAAAAGTTTGCATTTTAGAAGTTTATGGAGTGAATTGGAAATAAGCTGCTTATTAGAATCTGCAACAAAATAGCTCTATCTATTTTATCAGTTTAATCTGATCCTAATTTAAATAACCAATATTACCTAATATCATACTTACTGTATCTTACTTTAAATAGTTCCCAATTTACAAACTAAGGGCATGGTGCCAGTCTGGTGGGCAAGAAGACAGGTATAAAAGTCCTTTAGTGTGTCCTTTATTCCATATATACTTCCACCATGTCTCCGCTCGTGGGGCCAGTTGAGGGCCAATTCAGCCTCCAACTCAAAGTCAATCAGCTCTAAATGGTGTCTGGATTACTATGACCCCAAAAGACCATTCCAGCAGCTCAGACTCACTGAAGAAAAGGGGTTTTGTGGGCATCACTCCTCCTCTTTTTAGCTGCTGGTGTAGGAAGACCCACTACATCAGTTCTGCATTACCTGGGAAACCACAGCGGGTCAGAGCAGTACAAATGGGTCCCAACAGAGCTGAGGGTCTCACCTTAACATTTGTATAATAAAGCAGAAATATTTTGATTCAGAAGAATAGGGAATAGTGTAATTGCTTATTAAGATGAATCATGGTACAAAGCCAATTGTTTATTGTAATGCATATTATAAAAGCATGAAGCTGTTTGGACACGTAGTGCAGTATTAAAACACAACTTAATAGCAACTAGTAATTTTTACTTTAATTAAATGACTGCCTGTTATACGATTTCTATATACGTACATGCATGAGGGCACACATGCACACACAGAGAATTAGTGATTTTATAGCTCTTTTGTGAGAAATGAATTAATCTTCATGTAGGAACCCTATGGCTTTTATTTACAGTATACCTATCTGTCAGCAACAACTAATTAATTGGAGTCTGTCACAGTCTCAGAACAACCTTAAAGCCAGTAATATTTCCCTGTGCAGATTAAAGGAAAACACAGAGAGTTAATTTGAAAAGATTTTTTCTAAAATGTCAGGAACCCTTTAATCAAATAAAGAAAATTCATGACAGGAAAAAAAACCCTCTTGATTCTGACATTTTATTAGTAGCAGGATGACACTTCACTTCTGTGCTGACATGCATGCAGCTCTAGGTAGCAAGTGGCAATATGGTCACTGCACACATTTGGGAGAGACTCCAATAGTGCTGCGTTGGGTGCATAAGTGCATCAACAGTCTGATATCTATTTCATTTGGCACCAATGAAAACAATAAATAATTACTAGGTTGTAGTCATCCCTCTTAGGACCAGAGCTGTGGTTAGATCCCCATCTGATGTAACTGTCCCTTAATTGCCTAGTGTCTGAGATTAAATCAAGCCCTTAATATCATGCTGATATCAGGTACCATCTGTCATGTTTATATCACACTCATTGCCATCATCTCTGAACACACAGATTTTAATTTTTTTTGCAAATATTTGTATTTTCAGATCCTCTGACTCATTTCTCTCATACTAGAGCATGTGCATTTGAATACTGCTGCAAGAAAGCATGCCCTTCTGTGGCATGGATGGGACTGAAGCAACAAACTTTAAATTTCTGAATCAAACCCTTCACTAGCATCAGAGAGAGGAAGAGAAACAAAACAACACAGAGTTATCATCCATGAACTCAGATCCCACAAAAGTCCCCTTGAGTCAACATCCATATTCCGATATCTGTGAGAAGCATGTCACATTGGAAAGGGGAGTAGCTGGGATCTGGCCACCCTATGTACCAGTCTCATCTAAGACATCTAAGACTTCATCTTTCCTATGAAGTGCTGTTTTCCTCCTGCGAGTATTTTTAATTTTCTTTGGAGTCAGTGGGGATTGAAAAGCACTGCAAATTTCTGCAAGGTCACAACACCTTTAATGCCTATGGGGTGACTTTTACTTCACATTCAGACAGAAGAGAAACAAAGCCACAAGAAGCTCTCCAACATCAATACAGCTCCTGAGAGTAGGGACAGGAAAAGAATGGAGAAGGGGAGTCTTATCTGGCTGCCCCAAGAGTCCTTCATTTCCTTAACAGTTTTAAGAAGGTATATGGAGAAAACCAGCTTCTGTTGGAGAGACAAGTTTTTGAGCTCTAAAGGGCTTTTCTATAGCTCTGCATGATGTGAAGCTATTCTCTCTGACCCACAAAAATTAGTCCAATAAAATATATTACCTCACCCGCTTTCTCTCTAATATTCTGGGACCAACATGGCTACAACTACACTGCATCTGTATAAGGTGTGTTGTAGTTTCATGGCTACAAAATCCTTTATAAGCAGTAGAGGATGGATTCAAAACTGAATTGCTAAATTAGCCTCCACATGTTTTGCGCAATCCCTTGGGATCAGATGATGGTTTCCAATTTTGTGTCTTATATTCTTTCAATTTATATAAATGTACAGGGAAATCCTTGTGGAGTCCAAACATGCAGTAAGGAACACAGCTTGATTGTGTTATGTGACTAAGCCATGTGAGATTTCTGAGTGGTGTGTACTTAATCCATAATGTTGCCAAGTCTCTTGATATTTAATACTTTTCTAGAATTCACAGCCCAAAAAGTCAGGTGGGCTTTGTGAAATAATTCATCCTTCATTTAAAAAAAGTTTCTAGCCCTCAAAAAGCTTGCACATATGACCGAGTGCACCCTAAAGAAAAAAAGACTACACTAAATAAAAGACAATCCTTTTTTAAAAAGAATCTTAATTTTTAATCCCATCTTATTATTTTAGGGGAAAGGTGCCTCATTATGCTTAATACATGTTCACTTTCACTATAACAATTTCTTCAGTGTCTATGGAGTGAATGCTTAATAGCAAGAGTATAGAACATATGCTATAGAGCCATGTTTACTGACTGTCTAATGAACGTCAATATGAAAACTAGTTAGTACACACACAACCATGGTTTTTCAGTATTTTACTTCTCAGCATTAGAGTTCCTTATGGTCCATTCTGAGTCTAAAAATTCCTGAGGATCAACCAGAAGGCTCATATTGTACCATTTGAGATCATTAACTACAGCTGTGAAGCAAAATATAAAGTGCATCTGAACTAGTATATTTGCATCTTCTGCCGCCGCGCCCCCCCCCCCCCATCACCACTGTCTTGCACTGAAACTCACATTCAGTTTGACTCATTCAGCCATACATCTCTTACAAGCATGCAAGTTACATCACTTCTACATTTGCAACATGGAGTCTTTTGGCTTCCAGATTGGCTTAATTACATAGTTAGGGACTGAAATAATGGGGAGCACCAAGGAATGCAGCTAACAGGAGAGTATGTTAAAGTGGGCTGCTTAAGACAGCCATTTAGGTTTAAGTTACTTGAATTTAAATGTCCCTCTGAATTTGGTACAAATCTTGTTTGATTTTTTTCAGAAGTTCTATCAACTTTATATGGGAGAACTCTTGCTCATGAACAGAGCACGTTTCCCTCTTAAAAGGGTTTTTTTTTGTATCAAATATATTTTAAGAGCATGGTTGTTAAAAATATAATTGACAGAAGGAAATTAACTAAAAGATTGCATGTCTTCAACAAATCATAACCCTGGGATGAAATAACAGAACTACACATTGAGAGTGAGAATTATTTTGAGTGAAAATTGGTTGTGAAATAGGCTCTTTCCAATCAAACAATCTGATTGACTGATCATTGCTAAAGGGCTTCATGTTTCAATGGAAGTGCAAAGTTTAATGGAAAGTCAGAGCTTTTGTTATTTTCATTCCTGTAACTTAGAAATTTAAGGGCAAATATTTTTATTTCAGAATTCTCTGTGCATGAGTTACAAAGCCCAGAATATCATTGTAGACAATCTCATTGTAGAAAATCAGCTGACATTGAACAACAAACTTTAACAGAGATGTGTTGTAAAACAGTTTGCAAAAATCTCACACAACTTGTCTATCTTCCAGACAAGAGGATAGGAAAGAGCTATTCTATAGTCATAATGAGAAATCCTCAGCAACACCATTCAAAGTAACCCAGTTTTCTCTGCACATGTTGCTACATATTAGTAAGGAAAACTATTGCTTCCACAAGGAAACTACATTCAACTAAATAAGACACATCCTTTGAATTTTCTGTATTGGGGAAAGAATGATCTGTTCTCAGACTGCTCAGTGCCCACCTTTAAGGGACAGGAATCTGTAAGGGCCAAGTCTGTTGACTGACCAGTTTCCCACAGCAGTTTGAAAAAAACAAACCCCATAAGAAGAGAGGCTGAAGTAGAGTTCCTAGAGCCTAAACCAAGCTGGGGTGGCACAGGAAGGTGTATTATCCTGGACACTAGCAGGAAGCATTATTTCTATTGTAATATGGCAGGGTAGGAGATGGCACAATGATTTTCAGTCATCAGAAATATAGTAGCACTGT
Source organism: Apalone spinifera (assembly GCA_030068395.1). Classification (NCBI taxonomy): domain Eukaryota; kingdom Metazoa; phylum Chordata; order Testudines; family Trionychidae; genus Apalone; species Apalone spinifera. The sequence goes on from JANRFK010006688.1 coordinate 10,029,139, forward strand.
GTCTGTGACTCTGTAACGCTGAAATGCTGGTTGTTCCCTCTGGGTGGCACTGTTGCCTCCCTGGATGTTCCCTCTGGGTGGCGCTGTTGCCTGAGTCATGTCCTTCACCTCCCGCCATGGTGCTCGGCTGACTTCTGCGCCGGGCCGCCACGGGGGAGCAAGTGACGCAAGCGGCCATTTGGGCACCGCAGTCCTCTGCGGTGGCCCGGCTGAGCGGCGCAGAAGTCAGTTGAGCGCCACAGCAGGAGGCGAAGGGGGGGCGGGGTGGTGATGTATATCACCAGGGGGCGGTGCAGAAGTCA
>JANRFK010006688.1:10034320-10051789 GCA_030068395.1 Apalone spinifera
GCTGGAGAGGGATGGCAGGAGACAAATTGCTTGATCACTATCTTCGGTCCACCCTCTCTGGGGAACCTGGTGCTGGCCACTGTCAGCAGACAGGATACTGAGCTAGATGGACCTTTGGTCTGACCCAGTATGGTCATTCTTATGTTCTGATGTCAGTGTGCACAAAATTCTGATTTCCCATCTTTAAATAAAACCAAAAGCCATATTCTGCCTACAGTCACTCATGAGCGACCCCATCAATTTCAATTGATTTCTACAGGTATAATTTGGGTACAATCTTTTCCAGTGTGTGCATGACCTATTTTTAATATCTCTGACTACTGTAGCATAAAGACATGGAAGGCAGATGAAAAGAAGAGGTGGATGAAGGATGGTGGTTCCACTTTGCAAGGGATCATGGAAACTTTGTTGTAATGTTGATTTTTCATAGGTTCACATTTCTGTGATTTTAAGTTTGCTGGTTGAAAAAAATATATAAAATCTCAGCAGTTTGGCTAAAAAGTCCAGATTTTGTCAAGTCTTGGAATGGTATGTAAAACTGCATGATTTCCTATTGACACATACATTCAACTCCATTGAATCTGGTCTGAGTGTCCCTCACAATACAATGTTTCAATACACTCTAGCCACAAGAAACTACAGCTTCTGCCCATTCTATGAAATGTGAGTTCAGAGAAAAAGAAAAATGGAGGCCAAGAAACCATGAAAAAATGTTGACTTCCTAATTGATTTCCAAGAATGTTTTTTCCAGATTCTTTGTGTCTAACAGAATAGTTGGGTTTTTTATTAGAGAACTGCTGTTTGTCAAACACTCTGGTAAACCTAAAGCACTTCAAACTCAGCTTTGGGACTGACCGAAATTCAAATTAGTTTGGGAAGTCCTGGACATGGAATGTCACCTTTCTCCTTCCATCCTGATAGGCTCCAAAGCTGCACACAACTGAAGCTCTTGGCTTGCACAGAACCACTCTGATATTTACTGACTTGACATTTCAAACAGAAGCTTGGAGTTATACAAAAGATAGATTCATTGTCACAGCTCTCAGTGAACTACAAGCTGCAGCATGCCTAACATTCCCAGGTGCTGAACGCTCTCAGTGCCCACTTCTACGTGAGCAGAGCTGCTCAGCATCTCGTAGAATCATAGAATACTAGGACTGGAAGGGACCTCGAGAGGTTATCGAGTCCAGTCCCCTGCCCTCAGACTATGTCTACACTACTGGCTTCTTGTGTCAAAAGCTTTTTGCAGAAGAGATATTCTGCAAAAACTTCTTGCCCAAGAGCGTGTCCACACTGCAAAAGCACATCGATGCGCTTTTGCTCAAGAGAGCATCCAGACTGCAAGGATGCTCTCTCGAAAGGAAACTCTGATTGCTATTTACAGAATGTCCACCAGGGCACACGTGCTTTTTCCGATTGCCTCTTTTTGTGCGAAAAAACCCTGTTCCCCGTCCACACACATCTTTTTGTTCAAGAGCTCTTGCGCAAAAAGGAGTTATTCCTCATAGAAGGAGGAATACCTACATCAGAAAACCCCCTGTGTTCTTTCATTTTACTTGCGCAAAAACATGCTTGACATGTGGCCGTTCTGAGAGTTTTTGTGGAAAACCAGCCATTTTTGCGCAAAAACTCTGTAGTGTAGACCTACCTTCAGGGGGTGCTGCATGATCAAACCAAAGGTGGGCACAAAACCTAAGACATAAAATTGAATAACGCTACCAGTCAGACAGGCAAAATCCCAAATGTTTGCTGCAACAACTAGCATGCTATCTGAAAGACTCTAAAAAAACAAAGAGATATTCTACTACTTTTGTAATTTAATCTGTACTCTCTGTATGTTTTAGACCATAATTACTAATGTAAGCATTTTTTAAAAGTGTAATGCAGTACAAGTATTAGCATAGAGCAGCCAGAAGAATTTCAAACTGTTGACCAACATTTTGATTTTTTAATAAAAGAAATGGCATTGCCACGAAGTCACTGTGTCTCATACCCTTAAAGCTAAACACAGCAGGGCCTTCAGAAGAGTGACTCATCATCTGCCATGCCCCCTTATGACTAGGCATGGCACAACAGCCTCCTCTTTTCTGATTCCCCCTACCAACTGCCACTCCAGCCTTCTTCTGCTTCTTCTCATGACTGGGTGACAGAGGAACCCAGGCCTCTCGATGCTCTAGTCTAGGGACCCTGCAGCAAGCAGCTAAGGGATCATTTTTGCTTCCCTCAACCACTTCCTACCTCTGCTTGACTCTACGCTCTTTTTCCATCTCTTTGTAGGCTCATTTTTCCGCAGTGTTCATTCCTTCTCAGGCTCTGCAGAATCCTTTCCTGCTTGGTTCAGAGCGAGCCCTCTCAGAGTGTTCCCCCCTGGATGGGCAGCTCCTATCTGCATCTCTCTGTATACTCATGTCTTTTTTCACAGCTCCTCACTCAGGGGCATTTTGGAAGCCTACTTGCCCTCTGGCTTTCCAGCCACCTTTCTGCTGCCCTGAAATCCTTCCTTTTTTTAGCATCCAGTTCTTCCCAGCTGGGTCTAACACTAACCTGGGCCCCACCCACCCTCCAGCTGCAACTGGGTGCACTAATTGTTCTCTGGCTTCAGCTAGTCCTTTCAGTGCCAGCACAGAGTATACACCTCATCACAGAACTTTATTCATGAACATTCAGACAAGTGATTTTTTTCCCACAAGAAAGTTTGTAGAAAGAGAAAAATACCATAAACACAGTCTTGTGATAACTATTGGTAATACCATACCACCTAGGTGCCTGAGTAATGGAACAAGACTATACTTTGCTAAGGTCTGTACCAACACGGAACACAAATTTGGTCCCTGGTCTGAGGAGCACACAGTCTAAATGAACAAGGCAGACACAGGGTGGGGGCAAGAGTAGAACACAAAAGCAGAGTGAACAATGGAATAACAGCAAACGGCATGTTAGTTCTAGAGTTGATGTTCTGATATGTGCGTAGGGTTGTCAGTGCTCCCACTTTTTCTGGGAGTCTCCTGGAATCACACCCTATTTCCCAGAGGTTACCTCAGCCAATTTAGATGGGTTTGAGAATTATGGCACAACAGTGGAGTGAAATAAGTCTCCTTTGCCTGCTTTCATTCTCCACTGCTCCCAGAAATGACCAGCACTGTTTCTGCAACCCCTGGGGGACAAGAGATCTGTGCTCACTCCTTCTACCCAGAGTACTGACTCTGCAACTCCTATTGGCCGGGAAAAGAGGCCAAAAGGAGCTGCAGGGGCAGTGCCTGCAGGCAATGCCATTCAGAGACACCCTGACCTCTACATGTAGACACTGCCAGAGAGATTTACCTTGGGAACTACACTGCTGGACTAAGTTCTGACCCTCTGCATTCTCCTGGACCCCATTTCCCTGCTTATTCCTAGATCCTGCACCCCACACCCAAACTCCCTCCCAGAGCATAACCCCTTCCCTCTTCCACATTCAAACTTCCTTCCACAGCTTGATCTTGCATGCATCCTGCATTCAAACTCTCTCCCAGTCTGCACCCCACAATTCAACTCACAGGCAAACTCCTTCTCAGAGTCTACTGCCCGCACCTCTCCCATACACCAACCTGCTGCCCCAGCTGAGATTCTGCGTCCCGCAGCCAAACTCACTCCCCCAATCTGGACCCCACACCCAGATTTCCTCCCTGATTCAGTACTCTGCACTCTTTCCACACCACAATCCCCTGCCCCAGCTGAGATCTTGTATCCCAAACCAGCCCCCAGATGCTGCACCTATTACCTTTCCCACACCCAAACTCCTTCCTATAGGCTGCACCCTGCTTCCTTCTCACAGCCAAACTCCCTCACAGAGTCTGCACCCCACACTCCAACTCCTTGCCCAAGTCTGGTGAAAATGAGTGTGTGTAGGGGACTGCAAGTGGCACAGGCAGGGTAAAGTGGGCAGGATAGGGTCTCAGAGAAGGGAGGGGACAAGGGCATGATCTTGGAAAAGGGGAAGGGAAAGGGTTTTTGGGTTTGCACAATTAGACAATTGACAACCGTATAGGTGGGTGGGTTCAGTTAGGAGGGGATGAGCCAAAGAGAAGGGAGAGGGTTTACTGAAGGGAAGGATGGTGAGGGAGACAGGGAAGGGGAGAGAAGCTGAGGCAAAGAGACTGTAATGAAGGGGAGGGTTGGAACAAACAGCCAAATAGCATAGGATAGAGGATGTCCAATCAAAACTGTAGAAAACTGTCCAGAGAACCAGAGTTTGGATGCTTCTGCTAGAGTCTTTGGCAGGCTTCTCTTTGCAGTGTTTCCCCAAGTCCAATGAAGGCAGACAATACCTGGGTCAAAGTGCCCCCAGAATGTGTAGGGAAAGTTCTCCACTGCACAGTTCAGGTATGGGGGATGGAGCCGTCTGGACCCAGAGGTGAGCAAACTTTTGGTTTGAGGGCCCCATCGGGTCTGGAAATTGTTTGGAGGACCAGGTAGGGAAGTCTGGGAGAGTCAGTGCCTCCCCAAGCAGCCAGGCATGGCTTGTCCTCCACTCTCTATTCAACCCCTTCCACCACTCCTGCCCCCTAAGTCCCCAGGATCCCCATCCCCTAACTCCCCTGCTCCCTGCCCTTTAATCATCCCCTTGAACCTCCCATCTTTCTCCATAAGATAAGAATGACCCATCCAACCCACCCTGCTCCCACTTCCTGCCTGCTCCCCTCCTGGACTCTCCATCCCCTATCTTATCCCACCTCCATCCTCTGACTGCACCGCCTGCGGCATAAGGGCTGGCAGTGCAGTAACCACACTGCCCAGGCACTGGGGGAGCTGAGGCTGAAGAGAAAGGGGGGCAGAAGGCAGGGGCTGGGGGCAATTCCCATGTTCACTGTGCTAACTGGGAATTGGGCTGACTCCTCCCAGCAAAACTGTCTTGGCCCTACTCCCTGGTGGAAACTTGGGGGCTGGACTGAAGAGTCCAATGGGCCAGATGTGGCCCATGGGCTATACTTTGCTCTTCTTTGCCCTGGACTCTTGCTGGGCCCTATCCTTACCCACCCATGCCTTATTACCTGCTTTTGTCTGTTTCTGCCTTACAAATACGTTTCCCTGGATATACTTTACATGCCACTAATGAAACGCTCTTAACATTATTCACTACTGTCATGCTGTCTGGAGTGGCACAACCCCCAGTCTGGTTGTGTGTTCTAGAATTAGATTTCACCAACCAAGTACAATTTCCCAAAATAAAATAACAGCTCCAACTTGGAGTCATTAAGAGGCGCCTTGTGCTTTCTGGTCTATTGTGCCACCCTGACAAGCTTGTCTTTGTGAGAGCTACTCCCTTCATAAAAATCATAAAAAACATTAAGGTTTCTTGCAGTCCCAAAGGACCAGTCACTCTCCCCAGATCAATTGTACTATCTCACAAGAGACAACACTTGGAACAAACTCCGTAATAAGCTAACTAAAGATTTTTTAACTTAAAAAAGGACATGAGAGTTATTTACAAGGTTAAAGCAGATAACATATATACTCATAATTCATCAACAGAAAAAGGGCTACCTATATCTGATATACACATACAAGTAATTCTATCACCTTTACCCAGCCCTTAATTCAAATCTGTTTCATTCCACTCAGTTAACAGACTAATTTATGATTTGAGTAATATCAGATTCAGTGGACTCTTTGGAGTTAAATGTTCATAATGGGCAGTGTATGCCCCAAAATAGTGATATGTAGAGCCTTGCAAATCTGTGGACATCCACTTTATATCTTCATCTCTATATCTGTGGATGCAGATCTCCGCAGTGCATTTTTGTGAATATAGATATGGATGCAGATACAAATTTTGCATCCATGCAAGGCTTTAAAATATGGACACATTCACAGGTCATTGGTTTGAATCTAGAACAGTTCTAGTAAATTAAAATCACTATAATCTGATGGCTACTGATGCAAATATGAAATAAACTGGTGGCCCCACGCCATTCCTTACAGGTGTGCACCTCCCAAAATGATTACCATAATTACCATCAATTGTCAATCGGGGAACTAAAAACGCTGTGAATTAAAGAAAAAGTCTAAAAAATAGTAAGATAGTGAAACAAAGTTGGTTTTTTTTTTGCTAGCCTCATTCTCAAACACAACTTGTTTCATCTGAAATTTCAAAAAAAATCAGCCTGAGGCAGATACAGGCATGGAACATTTTAGCCCAAATGATTAAACTTTGGCATAGTTACAAGCAACTGAAAATAGTGTCTTATAATGGAAAGTGCTAGGCAGCCTTAGTAATAGTATGTGCTAGCTGACTTGCTTATAATAAAGATGTAAACTTTCATCTCACAGGCAAACAGAACTAACCCTTTTGATGTTTGCCCCATGACTGGCATATAGCACGATAACAAATAGAACTGCTTCTACATATCTATGTCATTTGGATCACTGCTTCCGAATGGATACTAATACATGAAAGACTGATGCTGCATCCATTAATTTTGCATGCTACTAGATCTTTTTCTTCATCTATGAGAGAAAGCTGGTTTCTATCAGTGCGGAGTTTTTTGTTGTTTATTTGTTGTTGATGATGATGATTATAACTTCATAATGCATTTGGGTTTTAGATCATTTTTTTCACTTAAACACCACGTTCCTGCTTCTCAATGAATATGAGGTGCGTGTAAGTAAGCATGTATAGTGTATGCAGCAAGTAACAGAATCCTATTAACTGCTAGTTAGGGTACCCCCAACTGTTCTTCTCTGCTCTGATCTACTGCACTGTCTCCATTTCAAGTCAGAGGATAATTAACTGACTCTACATGATTTCCGGCAGGCACCAGTAGTTTACTGATTCATTTGTTGACAGTACTTTAAAATTCCATAGTTGGAGATCTGTTGAAAACTGAAGTAAAATGAAACTGGGTGGGGGTTCCCTTTTAATTCTGATTTACTGAAAACAGTGCGTCCCCTGAAGTCCCTGAAGTAAGCCAGTATTGCTTACACATCATAGTTCTTCCTCTTCAAACCATCACTAGTGATTTAAGGGTCTTTGAGTAGACAATCCAACTACTTAGTAAGTACTGGTTCATGGTTTCAAGAACTTATGCAAGAAGGTTGCACTGGACCCACAGTTGCAGGTGTCCACTTTTCTACTGGAATCCCAGTTGAAACGGCATACTACTGACCGGGCCGCTATAAGTCCAGTTGGAGGCACAGCAGGGCTAAGCCAGTCTCCCTGACTGCCTTGGCTGCATGTAGCTCCCAGAATCATGCAGGGGGGGCTCTGCATGCTGCTTCCACCCCCAACATGAGCTCTGCAGCTCCCATTGACTGGGAACCATGGCCAATAGGCGCTTTAGGGGTGGTGCCTATGGACAGGGAAGCATGCAAAGATACCTGGCCCACACCTCAGCTTTGAAGGCAGAGGGGGACATTCTGCAGCCTCTGGGAAATGCTTGAGGTAAATGCCACCTATACTTGAGGTTTTCCAAGAAAATCATGGGGTATATTTGAAAGCCAGTACACCAAGCCAGCGTTTTTCAAAGCTGGGTCACTGGGCCGCCAGGGTAAGCCACTGTCATGACCATGCTGCTTTTGACATTGCAAATGAGGCAGGGATTTAAATATCCCACACCTAATTTGCATAAAAATGGCCACTTTGTCGGCAAAAAGCGACAGTCTAGAGGAGGATCTGTCGAGAAAGTGCTGAGTCGGCAAAACATGGCAGCCATTTTTTATGCAAATTAGGCACAGGATATTTAAATCCCTTCCTCATTTGCAATGTCAACCTGCCTAATCTGCATCCCTCTGCTGACAGAGGGATGCAGTCTAGACACAGCCTTATACAAGCTATTCATCATTTACTCTTTTGCATTTATCATTGTTTCTTTATGAAAATTAATAAAAAAGAGACTGTCTAGGGAAAAACATTCTGTAAGTGTGTTTTTATAATTATGTGGGTTGCCAGACAGCCTGGCTATTCCTAGAATATGACAGACCTAGAAAATCAAGAACAATTTTGCCTTTGAGCTACTGGATCCTTCACATGCATGAAATGCTAAACACACTCATTATGCATCATTATTTTATGACTATCTAAAACATCTGTGTAGTAGCTCAGATCATTGCACACCCAAGAGACAATAGTAGCTTCCTGGAACTTTCTTCATTTCAGACAGGAAATTAAAAAAATATACAGAAAAACGGATTTGCTCTGAAAACAAAAAGAAAAAGGGAAACAGAATATTGGAGAAACAGTGTGTTTAGGTCTGAAGACAAACTAAACATTTTCCAATATTTGCAAAGCATGAATGGGGACTAATCCATTGGGGCTAGTTACACCTTCAATTATCAGCCAGTTGCCAGTGGTTACTTCTGAGAGCCAAAATCTTAGTGGAATGCCCTTCTGAAGCTGAAAATCTCCAGGACAGAAGGAGCCTTTTTGCAGCAGCAGAAAGCAGCTTCAATCTCTCCTCTCTTGGAGGATATTTACAAAATCCTGGATCCACTGAAATCAGTTGCAAAGCTCCCTTTGGTTTCAGTGCTACCAGGAGTCCCTTCTAGGTAGAGAGAGAGACAATGCAGACCCAAAGAGAAGCACATACTGGGCAAGGGTAAGAGATTTGGCCTGTTCCAGGCACAGCATTTGGCAACAGTAGCTCTGAGGGCCACAGACATGAACCAAAGCTATCTCCTTGACCAGAGAACTGGTTTGGGCAGCAGCATTATTAACATCAGACCTCCCATTGAATGAATCCTTCCATGCTGCAAGGGACAGGATGGTGCATTCAGGTTTAAATTGTAATGTCTCGAGAGCAGGGTAATTAATCTGGCCATTAACTGTTAGAGTTATCTGCTTCTGAATAGCTCTGCTCTTTAGGTGGCGTAATAAATCAAACCATACCACATTAATGGAAAGCTAATGATAGCAAGTTAACCCGATTTTTCCAACCGACTTTCATTGCAACTCTCATTCAATCACTCTGTCAGTCCTACCCATCACCCAGTAGATGAATCCAGTCACTTGTTGGTTTGAATCTTTGATTTTTCAGCACCTTCTGTATGCTGCCTGCTATTGTCACCAGTAAAATATACCATAATCTCTCTCTCTATAAGTTTAATTAATGACAATATCTGAGCTTACCAACAGCCTTGGAGTACCTGGCTAATAGTTTGGTTTGGCTCTGCATGGTCAAAATTCTTGCCATATCCAGTGGAGAAAATTAGATTTTCTTGGAAAAGATACTAAGTTGTTTGGTGCTCTGCTTAGTAACTGACTGTGGATGTTTGTATGCCTGTCACCTTGTTTCTTTTGGTTTGTTTGCTTGTTTTGTTTTCTTGGAAAAGTCTTCAAGGGAAAAAATTGCTCCAGTAGGCTTTAGATCATCATTTTCTTTATTCTTCACATTTACATATTTGCTTATTTTGCACAGGTGAATGATTCCTAATTCTATTATAAATCAGTGCTTCCCAACCATTTTTATACTGCGGCCTGGAAAACCCATTCTATTTCGGGCTGATCCTGCTTTGGGCAGGGGGCTGGACTCGATGACCTCTTGCAGTCCCTTCTAGCTTTATGATTCTATGATCACAATATTCAAAAGCATGAGCACAAAATCACACCCACAAATTGATCTAATCTTGTACTTACACATACAAATAGACATCTAGTTGAAGGTCAGTGTGGATAACCTGATTTCGTCAGCACTTGAAGCTAGACAATCTACCTCATTGGTAGGTGTGCATCCTACAAAGTGCCACTGACTGAGGTGTGACCAGTGTGCCTGCAGAAGGTACTGATCAAATGTTGTAAGATTCCTGTAGAGCAGTGGTTTCCAAACTTTTTTATACTGTAGATCAGCAAACCCATTCATAAACTTTTGTTGGACCGGTAACATTTAATTCACATATTTGCATATACATTGTGCAAATAATAAATATGAAAATATGCAAATAAAATGTCACTGGACCACCAAAAACCCTGCCACCTAGAACTGCAGCCAACAGTTGGGTTCAGCTCCATGCAGTCACCATGTAGCAGGCTGCTGCTGCAGCTGAAGCCAGCCATTCACAGCAGCTCTGGGAGACAGGACTAGGATACACCCTGGCCCCCTGAGCCTTCCAGTGCCAGCCCTAAACCCTAGAGCCCCTCACTCCTCCACTACCTCCCAGCACCAGCCACTGACCCCAGAGTCCCCCACAGCCAACCGTCCTCAGTGCCAGCCCCTCACTCCTTATAGCCCACCACCACTAGACCCCCCCCCAATGCCAGCCTGTTACCAGAGTCCCACTGCATCCAACCACCCCAGAGCCTTCACCCAGTGCCAGCTCCCCACCCCTTGATGCCCCAGTGCCCCCCACTGTCAGCCCCCTGCCTCTTAGAGCTCTCTACCATAGAGCCCCCCCTCCCAGCAATAGCCCCACCCTGGAACCTCCAGTGCCTGCCCTGCCCCCCTCACCTAGCCCTGCACTGCCTCCCAGCCACCAGCTGAGCACTGCTGCCTGGGTCACAGCTGCTCCACGTGGCCCTCCCATTGCACAGTGAACTGCTTTACCATGGCTGGGAGGAGACCTTGCCCCTGCCTAGTGCTGGCTGGCTGAGATGCAGGGCAGGACACACCTCTCCTAACAGCCATGGCAGGAGGGCAAGCGCTGGGTAGTGTATTGCAGCCCCAGCTCCCAGAGCCTCCATGGCCTAGCAGCCAGTGGTTCGCAGACCGGCGCCTGTCTGCCGACCAGCGGTTGGGAACCACTGCTGTAGAGAACTTACTGCAAATTAAAGCTGCCCTCCAAAATGTCTTTCCTAGCAGAATCACCTCTATGCAGGGCAGCACATCCTACTCTGCTACTAAATGGAGTGACACTCACACATACCTTCTGTGTTAATGGAGGCGAATCAAACCTCATCCTTTCAACAAACACGAACACGTTAATGTCAATAGAGTGGGTAGCAGCAGAATATAGAGCCTGTAGCTTTGGGAATCATATATCTTACTGTCAGCTATTTTTAACCTAAGGGGCCAGCTTATAAATCTGTGTGTGTGTGCACGTGTGATTGATAGAGAGAAAGAAACTTTGTTAATGGGCTCTGTTGCATTAACATTTTGAGTATATATTTCTATGAGACGCTTTATCATTCAAGTAAGGAAAAAGTGTTACTAAACAGATCCATCAAGGAACTCTTCTTTGCATCTTGCTCATTATCGTTGCTTCCAAAATTAAAGAGAAATAAAATCCAGTGGTTGCCTGTCAATCTGGCTTTTAGTTCAGACACCATTGTAGCATAGAGTAGTGCTTCCATTCCCGTCAATCACCTTTTGTAGCATAAAGAAAAGGAAAAGTTACTGACACCAAGGAGAATTTCTTTACATTACACCTTCACATTCTGCAGGGATTTTGGGAGTTGAAACTATCAAATTAGTGTCAATTTGAGGCATTTCTGGGAAGCAGGAAAAGAAGGGAAAAAACACCTAAGCTTACCTGCATTCATTTTACATGTGGCCCACTGCCAACTTCTAATCATAGGCACATTCAGTCCCCTAGAAGGACATATTATCTCAATGTCCACATTTTATTTTAATTATACAAATAAGTAATCTTCTTGAGACTGAACTCCAAGAAATGCAAAATCTGGAATTTAAGCATCAACACAAACACAAAAAGCCTCTTTCAATACTTTTAGAAATAAATATTTCCTTTCTGACAAAGGAAGATGAGCAAAGAGCTCTTCGATTGCTTTCTCTTTGCTCCACTGACATTTATCTACCTATCCTTCATCTCAGCAATTCAGGTTGTGAATGCCAGGGGAGATTGATGAACCACTCCTTATAGATTTAATTAAATAAATGTAACAAATAGAGGGCAATGCAGGGCTAGTCAAAAACCAAAGGAACATTGGAATTCAGCTTCAGATTTACATTTAACGTCACTCCATGAAATATAATTAATTGAACGTGCAAGTTTACTGCTGCCTTTTGGCTACCTTTGACAAAAACCGATTGTCCAATTTCTGCTCTCACATCCTTCATATAGCATATTATTAAAACAGGAAATGCATGACCACATGAGAAATCAGAATAGCTTGACACTCATGTATTCTACATCTTCTCACATTCCCCCACACACGTAGGGTACGTTTAGCCTACATGGCTCTGTCGACGGGGCCATATAGATTCGTGTACTCGAAAAAGGGAAATGAAGCAGCGATTTAAATAATCAACCACAGAGCGTCCAGACTACCACACTGTGCCGCGAAACAGCTGATAGGCACAGTGCGGCAGCCATTTTGATGTAAATGAAGTGGCGATTATTTAAATCGACGCTTCATTTCCCTATGTCTAGAAACCTAAGCTACATGGCTCCGTCGATGGAGCCATGTAGTCTAGACATACATGTAAAGTACATAAATAAATAGAAAAACCTGTAATTACAAAAACAACTGCCCAAAACCCTAACTAAATTAAAACAAGCAAGTTTTGACCCCAAAAGTGTAAGAGTCAAGGCTCTAAGGTGATTTTGGACCTTTGCTATTTCTGTCAATTTTATGTGGAAGCTCTCACTGCCATAGAGATGGCAGGCAGTAAAAAACTCTAAAACAGAAAGAATAGGATGAAAAGCCCCACCCACAGTGGAGTAGGCAAGGCTCACTCAGGACCATGTTTAAATTGTGGCCAATATTTTGTTATTGTACATTCATTATTTATTATGCCATGGATTTCTAAGATGGTGGAATCAGATGTGATACATGTGAAATAACAATAATAAAAAAAAATGTGCACATGCCTCCACGTCCATGAAGATATGACTTTTCCAAGTGTCAGCTTGTCCACTTTGCCTGTCATGTGCATCTGATATTTTCTTGCAGCATGTTCTCACATACACCTAAGCTCTGTTTTATAAAGTACTAGAAATTTTGCACAACATTGGTTGGGTCCTTCAGGGCAGGGTGCTGAGGGAGTAAGGGGTACAGGAGTCAAGGAAGGAGTTGGGGTAGTTAAGGGAGGGGGTAGGATGCAGGAGTTAGGGGAAAGGGGCTAGGAGGTATGGGGGGCTGAGGACAGGGGTCTGGGAGATCTGGGGAAGAGGATTACAGGGGCTGCGTGTGTCAGCAAGGGTTGCACTATTCCAACAGTGGGTGCTCGTGGGGGGCCAGGTCTGCACTGCTTGCCCCAACCCTCAGTTAGCCACCCCTTGCAAGGATGTAAGGGGGTGATTGGGGTTGAGTTGCCCAGCTGGCCAGCAGCTCCTTGGTGGTGGGGGTGGGAGGAATGGGGGCTGGGCTGCCTGCCCCCCCCCCCTCCCGGCACCTCCTTATGTTCCCACCTATCCCTTAGGTGAGAACATGAGAAGCTCCTTGCAGGTGGGGCAGGAGGGGGCTGAGACTGCAATGCATGGCAGCTCATTTCAGTGGGGACTAGGGCTGCTGTCCAGCAGGGCTTCCTCTCAGCCAGCTCTTCAGCTAAAGGCTGGAGGAGAAAGGGTTTTTTGGGGGGAGGGGCACTTACCCAGGCCAGCGGTCAGCAACATAGAGAATCCTGGCCTCAGCAGGCCACCTTCTTCCTGGTGCAGCTGCCACCCTGCTGTCACTCTGCAGTAACTGTCCTGTGGTCAGTTATTCCCTGTGGTCATTGCAGAGCATAGCTGTTTCTCCCATCAAACCCTTCCCTTTCATGTTACAGAAAACAATAAATGTCCAGGCACATCCCATTTCCCTAGCACAACCAAACACTCACCTTGCTTTAGGTTAGGAGAAGAGGAAGCTGCAGTGATGACAGATAACAGAATGAGGAGCAATGGTCTCAAGTTGCAGTGAGGGAGGTCTAAGTTGGATATTAGGAAAAACTATTTTACTAGGAATGTGGTCAAGTACTGGAATGAGTTACCTAAGGAGGTAACTTTTAAGTCCCTGCTTGACAAGGCACTGGCTGAGATGATTTAGTTGGGGCTCATCCTGCTTTGGGAAGGGGCTGGATTCGATGACCTCCTTAGGTCTCTTCCAGCCCGAGGATTCTAGGAGTTCTTGAGCAAACAATCAGACAGATGAATGCACAGACACAGAGACAGGCAAATTTCTCAGATATATAGTAGATAGGCTGAGATAACTGGTACTCTGGTGCAAAATCTGTGGCCCTTACTCTTCTGGTATGCTGAACAGGAGTTAAAAGGATTTAAGATTTTTACCAAAATTTCAAAAGAAGGTCATGTGGACAGTTGGATTCTTTCAATAATCTACCTTCTGCCGCCACATCCTCATTCTCCAAGGACTGGGCTCCCTTAGTATGTAGCAGGGAAGAGGGTGGAGGGAAATGGCTAATTGGTGCATGGGACTCACTGTTCTTCTTTGGATATTTATCCACACATCATAATATGATGTGTGGATAAATATCTTGGATGTGGCATCCCCTCTATTCTATCAACCTCTTCTGGAGAGAGGTTTGTGGGTTAACCAGGGCTTAAAATAACAGGCAACTCTGAAGCCAGCTCCTCCTCTGCAGCTTGCAAAGAGAGAGCTCTCACTTCCTCCCTTTGCGCTGGGGAAAATCACTCTCCAAATAGATCTCCTTCCTTTTGTAGTGCAATGAGTGCATCAAATCTGTTTCCATCTACTTTAACTGACAGGCAGAGATGCAGTGAAAGATTTTAGGTATGTATCCTCCTGCCATGAAGGAGTAATTCCGAGATCCTAGATTTTGCAAAAATACTCCAGCTGCCCCATGATTACACAATATAATTAGTATTTCCCTGGAGGGCCACACATTTTATTTACTATGTTGGGAATGAGGCAGACATGAGTCCCCAAAATTCCCTTTCACAGGATAATTCTATGTAACAACACAGCTCGATGTCAGCAAAGCTCTCTGCCTAACTTTGGCTCCTCTTACATTTTGGACATGGGAGGACCTGATACCATTGAATCCTCACTCAGTGTACCTAGGCCATATTTCTACTGAAGTCAATGTCACCCTGAGTAAGGACTGAAATATTTGGCTCTCTTGAAGTCCATCCCAACTGCAATACAATTGTACTGGAGTTACCTTAGGGAAATGTTATTGGTCTAATAGGCCTTGTCTGCCTTCTCCTAGAGGCATTACCAACCTCTCTCAAGTGGGGCTACTAATAAGACCGAGTCCTTCAGAGACCTAGAAAGAAAGTGACATGGAACAATTGGGAGCCAGCAGGCCACTTATTAAGGCTTGCTTAGTTCTTCCGAGGATAGCGGTGGGAATAACAAACTGGCATTTTCAAGCTCATTGAATTAGTTTTGCTCAAACTAAATACTCATGAAAATTCCTGCAGGCATTTGCAAAGTCTGATGCAAATTTAGAATAGACTTTATTGATTGCAGCAGATACAACATTTAAAAATGCTTAGAAAAAGATACAGATGAACACAGCAGCGGCAGTCCTGCAGAGAAAACTCCCATTGGGACAGGTTGAGTGAAACTGATCAGCATATGTTACATGTGCACCTCTGCCCAATCCACAGGGACTATGAGTCTGTTACACAGAGGGGAAAGTAAGCTGGTGCGCCCCGCGATGCTCTGGCAAGAAACTGGCAGGTTAGGGCTCTTAGCTGAGGGGGGTGGGGCAGTGTGCCCAGCCCAGCTCTCAGCTTTCAGCTGGCTGCCACACTAGAAGTAGGCAGCTTGGCATGTTAGAGGGGTTGCCTGGCTGGGGGTGGGAGAGGCGTGGGACTGCCCCAGCCCAGAGTCCCCTACTCCTTCAGTAGCCATGGGGGAAGGGAGGAAGGCGGAGGCTTCAGCCGCATTTACCTCAGTTGCGGAATGAGTGTGTTTTTTTTTTCTTTTTGTTGATTAGGGAGTGAGACAAAATTCACAGCAGCCTGCTCTTTCTCCTGGCTGCCCAGGGAAGAGCAGAGGAGGAAAGTTGACAGGCTGTGAACTTACCCTCACTCACCAATCCACAAACAGGAAAAAACACCACTCAACTATCGAGGATAAGTGCGGGGGTAAGTGTGCCCCTACCCTGAAATGTCGCCGTGGCCTGCCCCCTGCACTCACCCAGCCCCCTGCCCTGAGCCTCAACCTTGACTCCTGCGTCCCCATCCCCAGCCCTAAATCCTGCATCCGCCCCATATCCTAATCTCCTGATCTGAGCCCGCTGCCATTAGTCTCCTCCTTATACACCCGAAACCTTGACTCCTGCACACACACACACACACACACACACACCCCCTCTGCCCTGAGCCCTCCCCACTCCACCCCACACTTAATTTTTTTACAGGTACTGTTTTACAGCCAATCCCTCCCTTCCCTTAGCTCCCCAAAGGGGCATCATGTTGTGATAGGACAGTACCTGTAAGAAATTAAAGTTACTTTCACCCCTGCTGTTACAGTCACCAGCTATACAGGTAGCTGGATTTTAACTCAAGCTCTACAGACAGAGGCAGTCACCCCCCAGAACTAAGCTGGTAGCCATCATATAAGCACCACAGCTTTCCTGTGGCAGCGAAGAACCTCTGAGCCCTAGAGAGGAACTCACACTAGCATTGTTACCATTACCATCCCTTCAGGCTTTCTGCTTTACTGCTCAGAGAGTACCCAATAACAACCTAACCCTGTCGTCTACTAGGATAGGTTTAGTTTTGCATCCTCTGGCTGCCTGGATATGCTTATGGGATTCAACAAGAACTATCCTCCATCCTGCTTGACACCTATCTGAAACTGCTATGGGAAGCAGTGAGACTGCACTGTCTTAAATGTCAGCAATGAGCAAATAACACCCAGCTCCACATAAGGCCACTATGAGTCGCTTCAAAAACACTGAAGCAACAGTAGCCATTGAGAGGCCCATCACACCAATATTCTGCTTTCATCACTAGCTTCCCATGGAATATTGGGCCAAATTCAAGGTTATGGTTCTCCTCATGTTCACAAGGTGCAGGTTTGGCCAGAGTTACTCAAGGCAGTGATTCCCAACCAACAGGCTGTGGACTGGTGCCGGGCCACGAACTACTGGCTGCTGGGATGCAGAACTCTGCCAGGCCACACCAATGCCTTGATGATTGGCTTGGCGGGATTCTAAAACAAGGCCCAATCTGTCTAGACACCCCCCTTCTCATCTCCCTGGATTGTCTCTTCTCCCTGTACCCAGGCTTCTCTGCATAATGGTGCTTGGGGATGCTACCTGAGCCCAGGGGCAGGAGGGCCTTCATGGGCAAGGACTGCAGTGTGGTGGGTTGCTTGCTATGACTTAGCAGCAGCGGACATGGACTCTGGGAGCCAGGGCTGGGCTCAGCCCCCTCAGCAGGAGGCGACTCGCAGCCTTTGCTCATGGTGACTTTGGGTCCGGCTCCAGGCCGGATCCCTGAGTCCCAGCAGGGGCTGCTGCTGGACCCCTGGGGCCCAGGCTGCAGCTGGGAGAGGGAATCTCCAGCATGGCCAGTCCCACTGCTCCCAGAAGCCTCAAGGCAGCATCCCTAGCCTGGCTGCGCTTGGGGGACAGGTAAGAGAGGCCCCCCTCCCCCTCAGAAGCAGTACCCCCAGTACTC
>JANRFK010006688.1:10051889-10062429 GCA_030068395.1 Apalone spinifera
GTGGGAGCAAGAGCAGCCTGGCTGGGGAAGGGAGAGACACAGGGCAGGGGTTGTACAGAAGGAGACGGAGGAGATACAATGGCATCTCCCGCAACCCAAGGGGAAGGAGGGAGGATGGCAGTGGTGACAGATGGTAGCACTTGGGGGCATCAGCTCCTATGCCCCGATAACATTTCAGTTGCTAAATACATTGTTCAACATGCCCCCTGCCCCTGTGGGTGCCTCTTCCTGCACCCCTCCCTCTGCAGCCCTCTCCCTCTCCCCCTGGGGAAATAGGTAAGAGAAGCCACCCCTCTCCCCAGAGAGGGGCTGCCCCACATAGCAGCCAGAGGGGAATTCTTTCTGTGAATTGTTTTTAGTGTTGTAGATATCTGCAAACACTGATCTGTTATGACATGTATTGTGTGCGTAAAGATGCAATGTAAAATAAAACATGACCTCTTAAAACTAATTACCATAATGAATATGCAAATATTCAAATAAAATGTTACCGATCCACCAAAAATTTGTGAAGGGTTTGCCAGTCCATGGTATATAAAAGGTTGGGAGCCTCTAACCCAAAGGACTCACTCATCTTGTGATCATAGAATCATAGAATCATAGAGCTGGAAGAGACCTCAGGAGGTCATCAAGTTCAGCCCCTTGTCCAAGGCAGGACCAATCCCAACTAAATCAACCCAGCCAGGTCTTTGTCAAGCCAAGACTTAAAAACCTCTAGGGATGGAGATTCTACCACCTCTATAGGTAACCCATTCCAGTGCTTCACCACCCTCCTAGTGATATAGTTTTTCCTAATATCCAACCTAGACCTCTCCCGCTGTAACTTGAGACCATTGCTCCTTGTTCTGCCGTCCGTCACTACTGCAAAGAGACTTTCTCTACTACTGAGGCTGCATTGACCCAATATGGGCTATTCAAGGAGAGGAGAAGTTGCAATAATTTTGATTCAGCAAATATCTTGCACCTTCAAATGAAGGATTTTTTGCAGAGTCCTGTTATTTGAAATTTGATATTTTCCCTGACTAATTTATGCCCATATTGTGGGTAGATTTATCTTGGTTGTTATCTTCCTTGGAAATATTGACTATAATTCATTCCTGCATGGGTGTTGAGTATGGCATTGAGATAATAGAATCATAGAAGCCTAGGGTTGGAATAGACCTCAGAAGGTCATTGAGTCCTGCCCAAAGTAGGACCAACCCTAAGATGGAACTGTTAGGAGATCTTTTCCCGTCGCCACACTTGACTCCATAAAAAGGAACTATGTTCAGATTCTCGCCTCTATAAATACTAGAGGACATGAGGGCTGTGTCTAGACTGCATCCCTTTTCCGTAAAAGGGATGCGGATCTTGCAGAAAATAAAGCCTTTTCCAAAAGATCCCTTATTCCCTTTAAAAAAAGGCAAAGCTCCGAGTCGGAAAAAAGCAGCAGCCATGTTTATGCAAATGAAGCGGGGGGGATTTAAATCCCCGCTTCATTTGCAATTGCGATGTGTCTAATTTGAATCCCTTTTACGGAAAAGGGGTGCAGTCTAGACACAGCCAAAGTAGATTAGGAGTTCATAAGCCTCACTGGAGAGGGTGACTTGGTCTTTCTGAAGTTTGTGCAAGGTCGAGAAGAGTTAGCACCTCTTCATGTACAGAAGAGTTAGCACCTCTGCATGTACAGAAGAGTTAGCACCTCTCTCCTAACCAGGACGAGTGGCGTCTCTCCTGCGAGTCAACCAATTACATTGACCCAACTCCCCCCCCAAAATCCTAGTTTCTAGAATTATCAATCCATTGTAGTTTCCCTTCCCATTGTAGACTGGGAAGAGGAATCTGTGTCTTCTTTGTCCTGAGTTTAGGCCCAGTCATGGTTCATCGTTCTTTTAGCCCACCACTCGTATATATGTGGAGAGAGACGCGGAGCCAGCACACTCAACTTTGTGTTTGCTGGAGTGCCCTACCTCAGTTGTATTGGATATGAGAGGCCTTCCAGCAGTTTCTCAACCATTTTGATCCAGCATAGTTAAGCCAAAATAGCCCTGAGACACTGATGTTTCAGACCCACAAAGCTACCTCACAAACAGGTAGTTCTAGGGAGAATGTAGAATCAGAAAACTTTGATTGGCTGATAGTAGCATGTTCTGGAAACAACACTCACCTGAGTAAAATTAGAACCGTGGCTTCTCTACCAGCTGAAAAAGGACCAAGTTAGAAGATCAATGGGAGAATACCTGAAAAAAATCAATGTATTGTTAGTTCAGCCTCCCTATCAAATAACAAACAACACAGCTGAGAGCATTTTGGGTAATGTTTAGCACACTTTTTATTAATTGAATTCATTGTTTTATTAATGTTAATATTTCACAGGAAGATAGTATACATTATGTGACGTTTTATAAAGCCCTTTTCTTAGGGCACAGTTAGGGTAATTTCACAGTTAGGGCACAGTTAGGGTAATTTCACCTAATTTCACAGTTAGGATAGTTTCACTTCAACAGTATTTACCCTCAGAAGAGATGAAAAAGGGCCTTTGCTTAAGGAGATGATGCATGTGGTTGAATCAAGGAAAACTCAGCAGTGCACATTGCAAACAACATAGTAGAGTCAGCAATTCGGTCTCTTAAAATATGAATGCTCTTTCCAAGTAACTCTAATTACCATACTTCAGTGGCTCAAACAAAATGATCCAATAGGTCAGAACTGTTTTTTAGACACCAACCTTCCAGTCAAAATCTTTAATCTTCTTTATAGTGCAATTTGTCTTACATTCCCCTGAAAGGTCTCTAGCATGCAGAAGTAGTTTCTACTTTAGGGTACTATCGTGGAATGATATACAGATCCTCTAGCAGACAAAGTAGTTTTCTGGGAGATTTTAATTTTCTCCTTTTAACTTGATGGTATCAAATTATAGGCCTTGGAACTCACTTTTTGAAATATAGGTGATACCTGAAATGGCAAGTGGTAATGAAGTCAGTATTATTTTTGTCTCAAATAAAAGCTATAAACCAAATAGAAATAACGCTATGGTTATGACACAAATTGAAAGAAATCAGGACATTCAAAATTGACATTGACTCTTACACATGTCTTTATGGCAGTGATGGGCAATAAGCAGACCTGGGTCGGATGTGATTTGCCAAGATTAGCCCCTGGTGGGCCATCTGACACTTTATTTATCTGCACATCCACAGCTACAGCCTTTCGCAGCTCCAGTTGGCTGCAGATCACCATTCCAGTCCAATGGGAACTGCAGGAAGTGGTGCAAACCTGAACACCACTTACTGCAGTTCCCATTGGCTCGGAATGTCAATCCAGAGTCAATTGGAGGTGCAAGTGGCTGTACCAGTGTACGCACAAGAAAATGAAGGATTTGGGATACTGAGGCTAACCGTAAAGAACAGCGTGTGGCCTGCAGGCTGCCTATTGCCCACCCTACTTTAAGGGAAAAGACAGAGGAGAGTAAATTTACCTCAGCATCAGTCTGAAATCATCTCTTCTTTAGGTGTTGTTTGCTGCTTCTGTAAACTTAGCATTTCTCCTAACCAATTTCTTTCAAAAATGTACAGTAGAAGTATCTAAAATGAATAATGCATTAAATTAAGATCCTCACTCACTTTATTCTTAACAAAAAAGATTATTGAATGTAGAATTAAAAAAAAGAGAAGACCACCAGGGTTTGGCCCATTATAGATAGCATTGGTTCAAATATCTACCACTATGTTTTCCCTGCAGCTGGTGATCTGCCTTCATGTTCCACTACTGTTCTGCACAGATTCTTCTGTTGACTGTGCACCGCTGCTTCGTGGCATGGATTGGAGAGGGTCCAGAGAAGAGCAACGAGAATGATTAAAGGTCTAGAGAACATGACCTATAAGGGAAGACTGAAGGAATTGGGTTTGTTTAGTTTAGAAAAGAGAAGATTGAGGCGGGACATGATAGCAGTTTTTAGATATCTAAAAGGATGTCATAAGGAGGAGGGAGAGAACTTGTTCATCTTGGCCTCTGAGGATAGAACAAGAAGCAATGGGCTTAAACTGCAGCAAGGGAGGTTTAGGTTAGACATTAGGAAAAAGTTCCTAACTGTCAGGGTGGTCAGACACTGGAATAAATTACCCAGGGAGGTTGTGGAATCTCCATCTCTGGAGATATTTAAGAGTAGGTTAGATAAATGTCTATCAGGGATGGTCTAGACAATATTTGGTCCTGCATGAGTGCAGGGGACTGGACTTGATGACCTCTCGAGGTCTCTTCCAGTCCTAGTATTCTATGATTCTATGAGTATGTTGAGCGATTACAGGTTTCCATTACAAGGGCTGTACAAGCTGCAGAAAGTGAAGCAGGATCATTAGAAGACAGAAAGCATAAAGTGGCAGGAGATTTGTGGGATTCAGAGAAATGTGACAGGAATTTGGGTTTTAGAGAGAATGCCCACAGAGTCTATGGGTATGCCTAGACTGCATCCCTCTGTCGACATTGCAAATGAGGCGGGGATTTAAATATCCCGTGCCTAATTTGCATTAAAATGGCTGCCGCATTTTGCCGACTCAGCACTTTGTCGGCAAAAAGCGGCAGTCTAAAGGGGGATCTGTTGAGAAAGAAAGCCTTTTTCAACAGATCCCTTATGCCTCCTACAAGAAGGTTTACAGGATCTGTCGAAAAAGGTTTTCTTTCTCGACAGATCCCCCTCTAGACTTCCGCTTTTTGCCAAAACGCGGCGGCCATTTTTATGCAAATTTGGAACGGGGTATTTAAATCCCTGCCTCATTTGCAATGTCGATCTGCCTAATCTACATCCCTCTGCCAACAGAGGGATGCAGTCTAGACATACCCTAAAGGTCCCTATTCAGTAAAATACAAACAGTCAGACAACTCATGTGCTTAATGATATGCACATTCTTAACCACCTAAATCAGGCGCAAAAGAAAGTAAAGGATCCAATAGGATCTGGAGGATTGAAGAAAGAATTTTCAAAGTAAAAGATTAATAGATTCTGTCCTTGATTCCATAAATGTGACATTAGAAATCAAACTGGAACATTAGTGCCTCCTTGAGATAAAAGAGGGTAATTCATGTAAGTTTTCTTGGTGTTATTTCTTCAGTCTGCATGGTTGTAAATTCAGGTGTGATTAGTTCACTTTGTTCAAGGTCATCCTTGTAATCAGAAGCGACAGAAGGTTAGACCAAGAGAATGTAGCACAATAAATGTGAAAATCTTCATTCCACAGTCTATCTACATTTAATGTAATGTAGAGCCACCAGACCTGAAGAGAAATGACATAAAATCATCAGAAACACATTAACGTTTCACTTTTAAGCTAATGTAGGCATTTATGGATTATGCAATACATCCACAGTGAGATATAAGCCCAAAGATAAATCCTGAGATCCAGTTTATGCCTGCCCCTGAGCAGGTGGAATGAACAGCAAGGATCTCTTCCCTGCCATTTTTGCCCTTGTGCTGAATCTTTAGTAGAGTTAGCCTCCTACAGGGAGCAAGGAGAGAGAAAGCGACAGCAAAGCCACAGATGTCCAGTCATGGGTGGAAATTGCATCTTTTCAAAGGAAGATAGAGCTGTTGCTCTAGGATGCACTCCTCCAGCTTCAGAGAAGCAATTCTGGCAGACTTATCAAGAATGCCTTCTGAGGTTCCCATTCAGCAAAACCCTCTGGTATGCCCCACAACATGGGCCATGTTTTAAAAGCTACATTGTTTACCTGAATATAGAGAGTCAGATCCTCAGCTGGTGGAAGCTGTATTTAATTCTACAAGCAAACAGCTGGTCTTTACAGCCTCAACAAAAAGCCCCAAAGTGCTCCAAAAGAAGTCAATAAATAAACTCCTGCTGGCTTCATAGGAAGCAGGATTATGGCTAAAGTCCTCTGTCTGAAAGCTATAATAATCCAAAAGTGGTGATTTACAGGTGCATTCGTAGGGAAAACAAAGAAGCAATATAATGAAAACATCAATATAAATACACCAATACATATATAGCAATACTCAACATCTCAACTTGGTTTCTTCTATAATTGGGTGAGGGGAGTCTCTCAGAAAAATATCCCTTAGTTTTACATCTGCTGAAATAAATCAAAATTCCAGAGAGTAGGACATGGATACTTTTCAAACAAAAAGAAGTGAAATAAAATGAATGGAGAGAATTATATTTGATTTTTAACAGTCACAAAATTTACCAGTACAAATACTAAAAATTAAACAGAGGAAAGAATAATTGATAACCACTCCAGAGTCTTGTGTTCTGGTTTTCAGCTTTAGTATGAACCTATTTTATCCAGGTTATATAAGCCTATAAATAGGAGTTGGTAATAGAACAGCAGCCATTGTCTCAGCTATAGACATACATACATATAACCGCTTTAGAAAAAAATCAGATGTAATAGTATAAAATTTGCATTTTCCTTCTAAATGAATGGTTTTCTTTTGTTATAGGAAATGGCATCTTATGAATAGATATTATGCAAAATGCTAAATCACATTTTCTTTTCTTAATTACACTCAATATGTTCTCTAAATAACTGCCAAGTTTATAGCATACATGCACATTTGTTTATGAAGGATTATAAGTATTCAGTGTCTGTGGACCACCCAAAATGGAATCAATTGAACCTTAACAATAATCTCTTACCTCCCTTTAGCATTCTTTAATTAACACACTGTAGGGGTTTTGGAGTGGGTGCTTTGTTTGTCACATTATAAATCCTGCAGCCTTAGGACTTGTAACAAATTAGGAAGTAAAGTGTGGAATGAATTCTGTTTCTTAAAATGGGAAGAACTGATGTTTGGAGGTGATATGAGCAAGAAACATGAACATGGCAACCTAATTAGTGAAAGTGTGTTACTTTGCTTTTATCACACTGAAAGAGAAAACCACAAGCATGACAATAAAAAAGGGAAGAATTAGACACAAAATGACATCCCTGTTAGAAGAAAGGTTACTTTTTATTATACAGGACTGAAAATGCATAAGTGGGGGAGAGAATTAGAAAACTAATGTTCTTTACTTTTAATTCCTTCCTATAGAAATAGAGTTGTCAGCAGATGGTTGCTGAACACATCCTTTGATACATCACTCATAAGTTGACCACTACAATATATCCTGTATTTGAATATTCCCAGATCCTGAGCTCATAGCATCATGAGAGATCTAAGTTGAATAACCTCAATTCACTATCTGATGGACCTCACCACAGAAATATAATAATGTTACATACCTGTTACATACCAGCTCGGTTTTCCCTTTGATATTTATATACCCACAGCCTCCTTTTGTTCCCCACCCACCCCCCTTCTTCCCTATTTATTTTGGTTCTGGACATACAACACTCCAGTCATCTGAAGAAGTGGGCTGTGCCAACGAAAGCTCATGATACCATCTACATGTTTTGTTAGTCTTTAAAGTGCTCCCATAGTATTTGTTGTTTTTTATGTTCATTATAATAATGTAGTACAAGCAAGTGCCAGTTCTCCAAAGGGCCGTGGAATGTAGTAAAGATGGATTCTGGTGTACTGTTCTGCTAGGCTCTGCGCTATCCTAATAGATGTTGCCATTCATTGGTACAGAAGTTCATCTACAAAATTCTCCTACAAAAGTCTTTTCCTGGACTGTGAACACACAATTTTTTTGTCCTAGTCTTATCATTTAGAAAAAGCATCTCTGCATATAAAAACAAAACAAAACTAGGAATAGACAATCAGTATGAAAAATATAACAATACTGATGCTATGTCCTCTCTGAACCTGGACTCATTTCTACAAGTGAAACTGAACCTGACATAGCCAGTGCCTTCTGGAGAGGCAGAACTTCCCCTCTGCCTGACCCCATCAAAACAACCCTTAAAAGAAGAACAGTAACACATCACAGAAGGAAGAGAGACTGGATAGAAGCTATCCCATGCCCGGAATCATCATGATTCAATGAACAGACTATTGCACTAGGAGTCAAAATTAATTCTGTTCTCAGTTCATCCACTCACTATATAACTTTGTCATTATCTTTCTATGCTTTAGTTTTTCCCGTCTAATAATTCTCACCCAGATTTAAACACACAGTTTTTAGTAGTATGGGGTTTTTTTTATTATACTTGCAGCACTTACAGAACATTTGAGGTTTGTATTTATAATTGCTTTAGTTATTCCTCTAACCATAATTCTTTGAAGGTTCTGAAATATGTGATGGATTTAAAATTTTAAAATCATCCAGAAGTATGTAATAGCCAAGACACCTGCTATCGTCCCAATCTGATCAGATTTAGGATTCATTGGAAATGTCATCAGAGCACCTGTGCTCATGGGATGTATTCTTAAATTTTGCAGACTTAATTTTATATACAATTATTATTTGGATGTGGTTCAGAAAAGCATCCAGATTTGGGGTGCTTATTTGAACATCTGAACAAAACCCTAACTCCAAGGTAAAAACAAAAATTCATCTGTGAGTCTGATCCAGTTTTCATTAAGATCAATGGAAAGGCTGATCGTGCCCTTTCTATGATGAGGCATTTTGATATGTGAGTCTTGTTGTTGTTGTTTTAACTCTTCCTGATTAACAGAAATCACTTTACTGTGAAGGCTTTAGGGGATATGAAAAACTCAATCTGCAAGGCCACTGTCTTAGATACAGCATTGATTTACATCCTGCTCTTTGCACATTTGCTCTGTTAATTGATATAGTTCTGGATAATAACAACCCATTAATAGCTATGAGTGTGGTTTTAGGGGAAATGGAGATGCGGAAAGCATTAAACTAACAAACAGGAATGGAACAGGATTTATTTAATTGCAATAAACCTGAAAGGAAAATAAAACTGGAGGTACCGTTATGATCCTAACCTTTTAAAATCAACCGTCTTCTCCTCTTGTGATGTCAGTTTTAACACAAATATATCCTTATTTTTCATGGAGGGCTGGGTTCAGAAAACATGGCCCTATATATTTTTGGGCAGAAACCTGAACTGACTCATTTAGATGGTTCCAAAATGTTTGGTCAAGACTTTTTCATCCTTCTCTCCATAGCCCTTGTTTCATCTGAATATGTCTAGGGTTAATAATCCAGGCTGAGATTTTCTATACTGCAGCTAAGTCCCTTTGAAAATATGACCCTTACCAATGTGAGTATTTTTCCCATAAATTAATCCAGCTGGTGTTCTCTATATTTAGCTCAAGTTTTTATGCCACATATTCAAATTTTACCTCTATCCATCAAAACGGAACTCATAACTTTGACGCTTATTGAGACTCTTGAAGAGTCCAGTCTGCTGATTACTTGGGGTAAATAAGGTTAGAATTTAGTTCAATAAAGGACACCATATACTGTAGTGTGTATACTGAGCAAGACAGAGCTCTCCTGGTATTTTGAGGACTGCATAAGAGTATTGCTGACATGCTTCTCAATTATAGTGATAGGAGAAGTTCTAAGAGGTCAGAGGTTAGGTACTCAGAAGTGAAAAAACCAGCAGTATCAATGCTTATCTGAAACACTTTGGCCTATTCACTTCAGTAAAAGATTTGTAATAAAAGGTTCTTTCATTATATTTCCTAGTCCTTGCTAGGAAGACAAATACAGCAATACACAGACAGTTCAGGAAGTTTTTGGAGAATGTTGGGGATAACTTCTTGTTACAAGTGCTGAAGGAACCGACCAGGGGCCATGCACAGCTTGACCTGCTGCTCACAAACAGGGAGAAACTAGTAGGGGAAGTAGAGGTGGGTGACTACCTGGGAAGCAGTGATCATGAGATGGTAGATTTCAGGATCCTGACCAAAGGAAGAAAGGAGAGTAGCAAACTACACACCCTGGAATTCAGAAGAACAGACTTCAACTCCCTCAGAGAATTGATGGGCAGGATTCCCTGGGATGTTAACATGAAGGGGATGTGGTAGCTGCGGAATGTACATGAATTCTGGAAGGGTTACCTGAAAGGAGTTTTGTTTGCATGAAGTGCCGCCTGATAGAGCTGATGGAAGAAAAGATCCGAGGACTGGAGATGCAGGTGGAAACTCTGGTCGAGTTTAGAAGGGGGTTTGAGCAGATGATGGAGCAAAGGCATGACGTGCCTGAAGGGGAAAGTTTAGATATGCAGATGGAAGCAGGATCAAGGGTCTCAGAGGGGGGGCTGCTGGGCGAAGAAAATGGACAGTGGAAGCATGTGACTAAGAGAACCAGGCAGAGGAAAAGAAGGGTCAGTGAAGGTAAAATAGAGCTCAAGAACAGGTATGTGGAGTTGGAGAATGAAGAAGGGGTACAGCAAATAGATAATGAAGATGGAAGGATAAGGAAGAAGAGACGAGTGGCTAGTCCCATAGATAAAGGGGAAGAGTTAATGGAGACAATACCAATAATGAGCATCAGGAGGATACAGGATGGGTTAAAGAGGATTACAAGGGAAAACAGGAATGGCAAGGACTTGCAGCCAGGGGAAGTAACAGATAGACCAGAGAATCGCACTGTCACTAGGAAAAGGCTGGTCTACGTGATTGGGGACCCCTTATTGAGAAGAATAGATAGGCCTGTAACCAGAGCTGATCCAGAGAATAGAA
>JANRFK010006688.1:10072143-10090964 GCA_030068395.1 Apalone spinifera
GAGCAGCACCCGGTTGATGGCCTTGACCACTTGCAGAGAGACACAGCAAACCGCGAATCACTGGGGCGCCTGGGTGGCTGGGAGCGTTCATTCCCTGGCACTGCCCCGCACCCCACTTCCAGAAGCAACCCCCGCTGTGATCCTGGCTGCCGTGGGCGGCGTGTAGTATGGCCGGAACAGACCGAACCCACCGGTGCAGGACACTGCCTCCTCCTCCCCCACCCCCGTTTTCCTTTGGGTGGCCCATTCCCTCCTTGCAGGCCCCTTCCCCCCTGGCCCAGTGGCTGGTGAGTGCTGTACCTGCATGAGCACTGCTCCAATGGTGGATTTTTCCCACATTGAACTGGTTCCCGACGGATCGGTAGCTGTCCGGCGTGGAGAGCTTCCACAGGGCGATGGCCACATGGTTCTGGAGGGGGATGGCGGGCCTCATGCGAGTGTCCCGTCGCCGCAGAGCATGGGCAAGCCATTCGCAGAGCTCCAGGAAGGTGTCCTTCTTCATCCTGAAGTTCTGGGTCCACTGTTGGTCTCCCCAGCGCTCCAGGATGATGCGGTCCCACCAGTCACTGGTGGTGTCCAGACGCCAGATGCAGCGGGGCATGCTGGCATCCGGGCGCTGCTGCGGCTCCTCCACGGCCCCCAGGGAGGCCAAGGGGAGAGGCAGGGGGCAGACATGCACCAGATGGTGCCAGGCAGCCTCCAGCCATTGCTGGCAGGCTTGCAGCAGCAAGTCCAAAAACTGGAGCAGCATGCCCAGGGCAAGCTCTGGCTCTATGGTGCCAACTGCGGTGGCAGTCCCAATGGGAACTACCGATACAGGCAGGTGGAGAGGAAAACGCTTTGCTGTCCCTCGGCGAGGTAGGCAAGGAAGCGGAAAAGCTGAGAACCGGCTGTCCAGGGGGGTCCCTTTAAGCACGAGCCTCAGATAGCCTCAGCCAGCAGCCACACAAAGCAACTACTGACCTGATACCCTGTCAGAACTGGTTTCAGCTGCCCTTCAATGCGACCCAGCATCCAATCAGTGTGGATGTGCTATTTCGAATTAGCAAAAAGCTAATTTGAATTAGTTTTTGGGTCTAGATGTGTTATTTCGAATTAGCTTATTTTGAATTAACTAATTTGGAATAAGTTAGTTCGAATTAGCGCTTTAGTGTAGACATACCCTAATAGATCAGAAATCATCATTGTCAATTCTGGGTGTATTTGTATAAGAAGCAAATGTTTGTCATTCATAGTTAATCAAGTATACACTATAATGTTAATCAGTCAAACTTGTGTTTATGTTTAGTGTTTACTTTACATGGTTGTGATGTTTCATCTGAAGCCCAAACTTGGAGCACACAAAATCCCACATTGTTATATAGGTTATACGAGCATGTTGACCCAATATCTTTAGTATGAATCTGTCTGTTCTAGATGAGCTAATGACACATCTGGAGTTAAAACAATTTAAAGTTGATAGCAGTGTGTTGGAATCCACTGTTCATTATTCCACAGATGCCATTACTAAGGGTTGGACCATGTTAAAAAATCAGCCCGTTTTGGCTATTGATGGCAAAAACTTTTTTCCTTTCCAGGGGAATGTTCTACCTTTCTGGAAAGGATTTGTTACCAAATCATGACCATGTTACCTGAGAGAGGTATAATCATAGTAATAATTGCAATCATTAGGTGGGTCAAAATGAAAAGTGTTACAATTGATAATCAGTTCCATCAGTCAAAGTGCAATCTTGGTCAATAAGTGGTGCTGGCAGGACATCCCAAAATATGTTGGTCTACCACAGGCAAGGAGGGCCATATGTTAATGTGCACTTCTTTATTTGTTAATGTTAGCTCTTTTGTAACCAGTAATTCAGCTGAGATATTTAAGTTGTTTATTTGCAGGGTTTGCCATTTTATTTTGTTCAAAACAACAGGTGAGCCTCCATTTTGATTGGCTTTCTTCTTTGCTTGGAGACAAGGCGGAAAAACAGAGAAAGAGCGGGAAAATGCTGCTAGGCAACAGGAGTGCAGAGTGCTTTGGGCTCTCTTCCTCCAGCCTGCTCATTGACAAGGTGCAGTGAGTGCTACTCAGAAGACTGATCACTGGCTTGGAGTGACAGTTGCTATTAAGGTGGGGTAACATCTGAAGGTATTTGATCAATGGGGATCACACTTGCAAGCATGGATCATCTGGAATATACAGAGCTAACACACACACAACATGACACAAAGGGGCTAGGATGGGTTCTGAGTTAGGTCCCACCCTAAGCTCTTACTGCTGCTTAGTCATTCCCAATACCTGGCATCCATACAGAAAACTGGAAGTCTGCTTTCCCTGCAGTTGGGTAAAACAGAAGGCCTAACATTCACTTCCTCTTCCCTGTTGTGCATGCTTGATTGTTTATGTGTGAATCCCTCAGTTTCCATACCCAGTCATTCCATCCTTCCCCAGTCCTTTTTACCTTCCCCATCCTATAGATAGTCTTTATAACTTTGTGTGCGTACTCCTCATTTGGTGCCCTAATAGAGGGATGAATGGGTTGAGAACTAAATAAGAGGATAGGTGGATCTCTTTAAAGTCCCCTTTCTCCTTACAGTAGGGTAACGAGGCTCCCTTGTACCTCTTGCCCCTGCAGGAAAATGCCCGCTATGCAGGCAACGGATGGCCTTGCTTGAAGCACATCACTGTCATCTGAAATGAGACCTTCAGTGCTGGCTCAGAGATTTGGACTAGTCTTCATGCACACTGTCTCCTAGGATGACTGCCTTTCTCACTTATCTTCACAGCTGTTAAAACTAGAGGTGTGGTGCATACACCACCTCCTGTGCCATCATCCCAGTCCTGCAAGACCCGCAGGTGACCCTGAGATGAACTTTTGCCGGAACACCTTGAGTGCCCTCTAACCTAGTTTTGAGCAGCAGCAGCAGGGATGGGCTGCCAACTTAGAGCAGTGCTGTGCTGTCTGGGAGCTATGCCGCACCATCTGGGAGCGGCTGTCCCAGCAGCACGAGGCCATGTGCACAGCATTCACCACTGCCATCAACTTCCTGGTCGCTGCCATTGAGCAATCTATCAGCCACCACTCCCTGAACCTCCTCCCTCTCAACACCCATTCCCCCCCAAGTCCCTCTAGCACCTACACTTGCCCCTGCGCCCATCCTCCCCACTTCTCCTCTGAGCCTCCTTTCCCCCAGGGCCATGCATACCAGGCAGTGGGATTTCTCAGGCAGATGAGGCAGGCTTCAATCCCAGCTCCATCCCTGAGCACCTCCTCCCCTCTTCCCTCCTTCCAGATTCTTTCAGCAGTCCTTCCCC
This sequence comes from Apalone spinifera, assembly GCA_030068395.1. Taxonomy (NCBI): domain Eukaryota; kingdom Metazoa; phylum Chordata; order Testudines; family Trionychidae; genus Apalone; species Apalone spinifera. Next base: position 10,075,442 of record JANRFK010006688.1, read on the forward strand.
AGTTATATATTCCCCAAATTAAAATTACTGAGTTTGTTTCAAACAAAAAGTCTGGTTTATTTTATCTGCAGGGGAGGGGGAAGGTGGGAAGTGTAGCAGGGGAAGGGAGAGGTGGGGGAGAAAAGGCATGCAGGGGCAATGTAGAGGCCCCTTATGGAGAGTCTTATAGCTGGCCTTGGCTGAAACTCTCCCTCAAAGCCTTGTGGATGAGCACAGCCCTCTGATGGGCTTGCCTGATGGCAGTGGTGCGCAGCTGCTCAAAAGCCCTGAGCCACTCAGCCTCTGCCCTCCACCCTGGCAGGAGACTCTCCCCATTGTTCTCACAAAGGTTGTGGAGCACACAGCAGGCTGCCACCACCTGGAGGACAATCTGGTTGCTGAGGTCCAGTCAGGTGAGGAGACACCGGAAACTTCCCTTGAAGCATCCAAAGGCACCCCCCCACAATAATGTCACCTGCCAAGCTTGTTGTTGAAGCATTCTTTAGTGGGATCCAGGCATCCCATGTAAGGCTTCATTAGGCAGGAGGGTCAAGGGTAGGCTTCATTGCCCACAGTGCACATGGGCATATCCACCTCCTCAACCATGATGGTGTGGTTGGGGGAAAATGTGCTTGTGCGCTTCCTCTGGAAGAACTGGAGATCCTGTATACACAGGCATCATGCACCTTCCCCAACCATCCAACATACACATCCATGAACCTGACTCTGTGGTCCACGAGGGCCTGCAGCACCACTGAAAAGTACCCCTTTCTTTTGATGGAGTCTGAGGACCAGTGGTCAGGGGCCATGATGGAAATATGGGTGCTGTCAATGCCTCCTCCAATGAGGAGTCTCCACTTTGCCCAGGATGATGACTCCGCCCAGCAGGATGGCAATGATGGCCTTTACCACCTGTAGAATCACAGAAACACAGAATCACAGGATTGACAGAGCCCTCAGGAGTTCCCTGAATCCAAGCCCCTTCCCACACCAGCACCAACCCCAATTACCCTATCCAAGGCAGGGCTTTGTGAAGCCAGGACCAAAAAACCTCCAGGAAGGAAGATGCCACCCCCCTTCCTAGGGAACCCATTCCAGTAGCCCACCACCCTCCTAGGACAATAGTAAGGGAGTCAAACTTGCATGAGCAGTCAGACATGATGCCCCCCTCCCTTCTCTTCACTGGCGTCTAGCTGGCTGAAATACCCCTCTGCTTTTTCCTCTCTTAGTTAGGATTTATGTTCAGCCCTTTTTTATGCCTTATTATATTCTTTGGTATGTCAAGCAATGCAATTTATGGCTTAGGTGTGTTCTTATGTCAAAACCATAAGACCAGACTTTGCCTAGAAACCATATTGCTTAATGTATGCTTATGAATATGTATGTAATCTGTGGAATGTGTGTGAGGTGTGAATGAGGAATAGGCAGTCAAAGGCAGTTTAGGATCTGTAACCTTTTAAGGCAAACAAAAACCCTGCAAAGTGTAAACATCAACTGACGAGCAGCCAGGAAAAATCTCTCTCTCTCTCGGACAAGATGTAACAACACAGAAGAAACCTGGGACCACCCAGAGAAAGTCTTGCAGATCTGAAGGGATCTCCCACAAAACCTCATGGCCGGGTCTTTGGGAAGCTTATGCCTGGCCAGCACTCAAGCCACCTGCAAAATCAAAAGTAATCTGCCCCACACTTGCAGCCTGTCTCCAACTGCCAGCATGAATGACATATGTATGTGTGAGTATCACCTTACTCTTAAGAATCAGTACCAATAAACAACCCCAAAAGCAATACTGCTCCAGTCCACCCTTTGTCCAGGTTTGTTCCTCAGCAGGTCTGAGGAAGTGCAACAGCCCTGACAGTCAATCTCCCCATGCCAAACTGGTTCCCCACAGCAAGCTTCCAAAGTTCTATGTCTATGCGTTTCTGGAGGGGCGTGGCATGTCACATGTGGGTGTCTTGTTACCAAAGAGCAGGGGCAAGCCACTCACAGAGCTCCAGGAAGGTGTCCTTCTGCATGCGGAAGTTCTGGAGCCACTGCTGGTCATACCACTGTTCTATGACAATGCAGTCCGACCAGTTGGAACTAGTCTCCTGGTGCCAGTAGTGGTGGCGCGCAGTGTGAAGGGGAGGATGGAACGGACTGTGGGGCATAAGGAGCACCCAGGCCAGGTTGAGGACTTGTTCCATTCTGAGCTGGTCGTCGTGGTCTTTCATTGCCAGGAGGGCATCTTTCATAAACTGTGCCACGAGTTGCAGCAGGAGGTAGAAGAACCTGTGACTGCTTCACAGCAGGTCTGGCTCCATTCTGGAAGTGCTGTGGCATCCACAAGGGCAACCAGAGCACATGGTGTGAGTTTGCCATCACTCAAGGTGGTAGGCAATGGAGAAGAATCTGAGACAGGGCTGTAGAGAGGAGCCCCTTTAAGCACGAGCCTCAGATAACCTCAGGAAGCAGCTACAGGAAGTGATTGCTGTCCTGATGCCCTGCCTGGAGTACTTCTAGAGGGGCTTTAAATGAGATTCAGGCTCCAATGAGTGTAGATGCGCTATTTCGATATAGCTCTACGCTATTTCAGTGAGGATTCATAGTATGGATCTGCTATTTTGAAAGTTATTTCAGGAATTATTATTTTAAAATAGCTTATTTTGAGATTAAACACCAGTGTAGCTATAACCTAAGTCAGCATATGCAGATAAGAAAATGGGAAAAGCAGAGAAATGAATCTCTGAAAAGATTTTGTCTGAGTTCAGTGAGACTCTTGGGTAAAGTACTATACTGCAAAGCTGAGTTTTTCAGGGCTTCTCAGGAGACCTGTATGCCCAGGTTCCACTGAGTTCAATGGCGATTGGGAATGATTAGGGGAGGGGGACCCTCAGCCAATATGTTTAGGTTCAGACGCTTGCATCCTTACTGGGTGAATTTGTTAACTTTGTGTCACTTAAACCTAAATTTAATTGTTGGCAGATTATTGTATTAGCCACTCTGAAAAACAAAACAAAATTAAGTATCACTCTTTGAGGTATCATGTATGTAGTGACATGTTAGTATGATCTGGAATTTGAACTTTGGCCTATCTAGTAAAGTATCTTTGCTCCAATGGTCACAAGTTCCAGACACTTCAGAAGAAGGTGCAAAAAAACCCCACATAACTGACAGCCTCCCCATATGGGAAGTTTCAACCTAACTCCAGGAACTTAGTTGTTCGTTTCTGCACCTCAACATACAAAACTATCTAAGGGTACGTCTACACTAGCCCCCTAGTTCGAACTAGGGAGGCTAATGAGGGCGACCAAAATTGCTAATGAAGCGCGGGATTTAAACAACCCACACTTGATTAGCATATTCCCGGCCGGTCGCCATTTTGGAAACTGACTAGCCCGAAGTAACTACCCGTGTCTACACGCGGCAGAGAAGCAGGATTCCGAGATTAAACCCCTTAATTCAAATTAACTGTTAAACCTCATCCATGGAATTCGAATTAAGAGGTTTATCTCAGAATCCCGCTTCTCTGCCGTGTGTAGATGCGGGCAGTTACTTCGGGCTAGTCACTTTCCAAAATGGTGACCGGCTGGGAATACGCTAATCAAGCGCGGGTTATTTAAATCCCGTGCTTCATTAGCAATTTCGGTCGCCCTCATTAGCCGCCCTAGTTCGAACTAGGGGGCTAGTGTAGACGTACCCTAATATAGTTGTAGCTAGTCTCGGTTTTCATATCAATGTCTAATTTTCAGTGATTTCTATTTAACTCTTGGTCTTAATGATATCTTGTGGCAATAGTCCGCACAGGTTAATTATGATTCTATCAGTTCTGCATCCACCTTATCATGAAGGGGCTCTTTCAAAATCAAGAAAAAGATGGGTTAAGCACACAAAATATAATACAGGGTTGTCTGTACTGTCTTAGCAATCATACTATTCTTAAATCCCATGGGGAACATGACTAGGAAAAGTATGGTTCTCTGGCAAAAAGGCAGAGTTAAAGTGCTTACGACCTGATTTATCATTATTTTTAACAGGGCTCTAGAGGTGATCCTGGCAATTACAGACTGGTAAGTCTAACGTCAGTACCAGGCAAATTAGTTGAAACTATAGTAAAGAATAAAATTGTCAAACAAGTGGATAAATATAACTTGTTGGAGGAAAGTCAACATAGTTTCTGTAAAGGGAACTCATACCTTACTAACCTGCTAGAGTTCTTTGAGGGGGTCAACAAACATGTGGACACGGAGGATCCAGTGGATATAGCATACTTAGATTTCCAGAAAGCCCTTGACAAGATCCCTCACCAAAGGCTCTTAAGTAAAGTAAGTTCTTATGGGTTAAGAAGGAAGATCCTTTCATGGACTGATAACTGGTTAAAGACAGGAAACAAAGGGTAGGAATAAATGGTAATTGTTCAGAGTGGAGAGATTTAACTAGTGGGTCCCCCCAAGGGTCTGTCCTGGCACCCATCCTATCAACTTATTTATAAATGATCTAGAGAACAGGGTAAACAGTGAGGTGGCAAAATTTGCAGATGATACCAAACTGCTCAAGATAGTTAAGACCAAAGCAGACTGTGAAGTGCTTCAAAAAGATCTCACAAAACTAAGTGTTTGGGCAACAAAATGGCAAATGAAATTTAATGTGGATAAATGTAAAGTAATGCCGTTGGAAAAAATAACTCCAACTATACATACAATATAACGGGGGCTAATTTGGCTACAACTACTCAAGAGAGAAATCTTGGAGTTATCGTGGCTAGTTCTCTGAAAACATCCACTCAGTGGATGACCCAGTATAGTTGTTCTTATGTTCACATTACTTCAGTTTTATACTGTGTAACTCCACTGATTCCCACTTTTTCTCTCCTTTTTCACTTTAATTGAGAATAAATGTGGAAGAACACAATTCAGCCCACAGAGTCTGAGAAAATATCAGGTAGATCAAATTTCTGCAACAATTAAACTTGTGTATAATGGGGTAATTTTGGTATAAAACTGCTGAGCTTTGCTGTGTCCTATCCATCTCTGGCCTGTGATACTGCAATTAACATGCAATCTCATGATGGTCTAATTAAGCAATAATAATGTAAGACATGAGACATTTCCTGAGAATTAATGCCCATCATGGAGGAGCTAATATCCCAAAGTGCAGCTCAGCTGGTTATTAACCCTAAGAAAACACCTTGTGTTGAGTTTGGTTTTGCTACTGTAAAATGAAAGTTGGAGGAGGGGGAAGTGAACAGATTTTTTTTTAATATATGATGCAATTTTAATTAAGTAACAGGTTGGCATATCTAGAAGAATTAATGCTCTGCTCCACTATTTTAAAACACCTGAATCTGAAAAATTTATATAATTTGATATTTTTAATTTTTAAAATGTAAAAACATTTTAGTACCATGGTAAAGTGAGACAAGTAATACACCTAACAGTCAGAAAATGCAAATATTAAGGCTAAATACAGAAGTATGATTTGGCTTTCATTGTTTTCATGTGCTACAATACAGAACCAGAGTCCTTTTCATCACAAGCGACAAGGAGTCCTGTAGCACCTTATAGATTAACAGATGTCTTGGAGCATAAGCTTTTGTGGGCAAAGACCCACTTCATCAGATGCATTTAGTGGAAATTTCCAGAGGCAGGTATGAATATGCAGGCAAGAATCAGGCTAGAGATAACGAGGTAAATTCAATCAGGGAGGATGAGGCCCACTTCTAGCAGCTGATCTGGAGGTGTGAACACCAAGGGAGGAGAAACTGTTTTTGTAATTGGCTAGTCATTCACAGTCTTTGTTTAATCCTGAGCTGATAGTGTCAAATTTGCAGATGAACTGCAGCTCAGCAGTTTCTCTCTGAAGTCTGGTCCTGAAGTTTTTTTGCTGCAGGATGGCTACCTTTAGATCTGCTATTGTGTGTCCAGGGAAATAGAAGTGTTCTCCTATAAGTTTCTTGTATATTGCCATTCCTAATATCTGTTTTGTGTCCATTTATTCTTTTGCGTAGGGACTGTCCAATTTGGCCAATGTATATAGCAGAGGGGCATTGCTGGCACATGATGGCGTATATTATATTGGTAGATGTGCAGGTGAATGAGCCAGTGATGGTGTGGCTGATCTGGTTAGGTTCTGTGATGGTGTTGCTGGTGTAAATATGTGGGCAACCTCGGAGACAACTCTGCCAACATATATACACCAGCAACATGAGGTGTAACAGTTAACTCGAACTAAGGACTTAGTTCGAGATAATGTTTGACTGCCGCATGTAGCTGCGGACAGTTAGTTCAGACTAGGGAGATTTAAAAATGGTGCCCAAATGGGAAGATGCAAATGAAGCCCCGGATATTTAAATCCTGGGCTTCATTTGCAACTTCAAATGCCTATATTAGCCTCCCTAGTTCGAACTAGGGGCTAGTGTAGACATACCCTTAAGGTGCTACAGGACTCCTTGTCGCTTTTGCAGATCCAGACTAACATGGCTACCCCTCTGATACTTTTCACCACAGTACAAGTGTTCACAAGGTTCTTAAGGAATTGTCTCATCTATGGTTACCATGTAAGAGCAAGGAATGTTTCCAAACCCTATACTCTCCCCAGTGACAGTTTTAAACATTTAAAGCTGAATGACTGAATCCATTAATTTCAAACTTGACTTGATTTTCAGGTCTCAATGTGATTTTAAAAAGTTATTAACATTTTAGAAATGCAAGTTTTGAATAATGTATTATTAACTAGAGGTGCACTCATTCACAGGCATAAAGACATAATTAAGGCCGGTGGGAAACTGGAAATCCTGTTTAATGGGAAATTCCAAAATTGAATAATTAAAATCCAGCATCAGAATGAAACCTCAACAAATGGTCTGGTAGCACTTTATAGACTAACAAAACATACAGATGGTATCATGAGCTTTTGTGGGTACAGCCCACTTCTTCAGATGACCAGAGTTTTGAGTATAGGATGTGCAGACCCAAAATAAATAAGGGGGGGGGGGGAGGAAAAAAAGGAAGGGGGCGGGAAACAAGAAGCAGAGGGTATGCAAATATCAAAGAGAAAAACAAGTAGGCAAAACTGGTAACCTATAGGCACCTAAAGATTGGATAGTTAAAAGAAGCAGATAAGGATCATAGGATAGCAATTAAATAGGAAGAGTACAAACACAAAAATCTACACAGACAAAGAGCTGTTGGAACCTTCACTGAATGTTAGGTTGATAATGTCTCAGCCATCCATTATCTCGATTGAGGAGGTCATCAGTGTGAGAATTGAATTTGTGGATGAATTGTAATTCCAATGCCTCTCTGTGTATTTGGCTTGTAGAATTGGTTGGTGACAAGACAGCCACCTGGAGATCTTTTAAAGGGTGATTAGGTAGATTGAAGTGTTCTCCAACAGGTTTCTGTATGTTCCCTTTACATATATCTGATTTGTGTCCATTGATTCTTTCCCGTAGGGGCTGTCCAGTTTGTCCAATATATATAGCAATGGGGCATTGCTGGCATTTGATGGCATAGATCAAATTACTGGATGTGCAGTTAAATGACTCTTTGATTTGGTAACTTCCGTTGTTGGCTCCAGTGATGAATTAACTTGTATAGATATGTGGGCAGAGTTAGCACTGTGGCTGATTGCAGAGCTGGGTTCCTGGATGCTTATGATATGGTTGTGTAGCATGGTGACCAGAAAGAATTGATTTCAGTTTGGGGAGGAAGGGGGGGAGGTTGTCTGTAAGTGAGAATAGGCTTTTCTCCCAAGGCTCTGAGAGTGAGAGATCATTTTCCAAGATGGGTTGCAGATTGGGTACAATACATTGGAGGGGGTTGAGTTGTGGACTGTAGGTAATGACAAGTGGAATTCTGTTATTTTCTCTTTTGGATGTGTCTTGAAGTAGTTCATGTCTGGGTGCTTTTTTGGCTCTGTCAATCTGTTTTTTTCATTTCTCCACATGGGTATTTCAGTTTTAGGAATGCTCTATAAAGATCCTGTAGGTGTTTGTCTCTGCTATGGGATCGGAGCAAATCTGGTTGTATCTTAGGGCTTGGCTGTATTCAATAGATTGAGAAATGTGTCTGGGATGAAAGCTGGAGGCATGAAGGTCAGTTTAGCAGTCGGTGGGTTTCTGGTATAGGGTGGTGGAAATGTGTGCATTATTTAATTGTACTGTAGTGTCCAGGAAGTGGATTTCTCATGTGGACTGGTCCAGGCTGAGGTTGATGGTGGGGTGGAAGTTGTTGAAATCCTTGTGAAATTCTTCAAGAGTCTCTTTTCCGTGGGTCCATATGGTGAGGATGTCATCAATGTAGCGTAAGTAAAGTAGAGATGTTAGGGGGCGAGAGCTGAGGAAATGTTGTTCAAGATCAGCCGTAAAGATGTTGGCATATTGTGGTGCCGTGCGGGTGCCCATGGCTGTGCTGCTCACTTAGAAATACAAATTGTCTCAGAATTGGAAGTAGTTGTGGGTGAGAACAAAGTCACACAGCTCTGTAATCAGGTGTGCAGTGCTGTTATTGGGGATGGTGTTCCTGATGACCTGTAATTCGTCTTTATGTGGAATGTTGATGTAAAGGGCTTCTACATCCATAGCGGCAAGGATGGTATTTTCAGGTAGATTACTGATGTTTTGAAGTTTCCTCAGGAAGTCAATGGTGTCACGGAGGTAGCTAGGAGTGCTGGTAGCATAGGGTCTGAGGAAGAAATTGATATAGCCAGATAATCCTGTGGTAAGTGTGCTAATGCTTGAGATGATGGGCCGTCCAGGATTCCAAGGTTGGTAGGTTTGGTTTTTTTCAGGCTCGCTATGCAGGGTGAATTTCACCCTACATCAGTAAGAACCTGGTCCAAAGCTACTGAAATTAAAAGACATCCAGCCTTAAAAGGAGGATAGCATCTAAGAGAATTGATGTCCATTTTTCATAGTAAAAATAACTGCAGTGTTTTTTATACCAGGCTTCAGCTATAACTACTAAATCACCCTTTTTCAAAAGCAAGCAAGACAAAATAATATCTGTGCATGACAGAACAGGGAGGATAAGCTTATCCTAATCAATACAGTCTCAAGACTCCTGGCAATTGCCTGTTTTTCCATTATCATACACCGACAATGTGTCAACAAGGATGTTGACTGTAATGTGAGGAACTCCCTAACTCAAAGCAGTGGAAGTCTTGAATGCAGCCAGAGCCCTGAAGCCCTTTAAATCACCACTGGAGTACCATGCTGGTTTTGACAAGGGTGGGGGGTAAGCCATCCACACTGGCTGGAGTCTGCCCCCATCCTGGCCCTGACCCTTTTGCCCCAAATCTCATCGCTTCTGAGAGCACAAAGGCACAGGGTTCTCCTGGTCATAGGTGTTCAAATTCCACTGACATTAAATGGGAGTTGGGTGCTTATCTTAGGGTTTTTTACAAAAACGTCCTAAATTATTTCATATTTGGATCCTTGCTATGTTGCTTTGCATTGCATAAGGGAAGTCTTACTATTTAGTCATGGTAGTAACCCTAAAGATGGAATGATAGACAGAGACCTCCAGATAAGACAGAATATGTGTCTCCGGTTGCTGCAAATCTTGAAATACTTAAAATACTGCTCAAGTGCAGTAGCAGATTTTAAAGATGTCTGACCACTTAGTCACTTGTAACACCAAGTGCTATAATTTGAATGTTACTAAGAGTGCAGTACACTAGCAGAGTAATTAGATTTTAGGGGATAAGATAGCTAAGTAATTAGCTATCTTATCCCCTAAAGTACCAGTACTTTTACTGTTTCCTAATATTTATGCACACTGGCAACCAATAACATTGAACACTTGAAGTATGCTATTTAAGTGTAATAAAACTAAGGAAATTAGGAAGGCATAATTAGCCCCAGCTTTACTTGAAGTAAGAGAAGGAAATGGAGAGCCACTATTTCAAATGTGAAAAATCGAATAGGGGATTATATAGCACATCAGATCACATCATTACTCTTTCCTAGATAAATGTCTAAGTGTTTGCCACATTAATGGGCCACCAGATAACAATGCTTCTACATGTTCAATGGAAAGATCAATAAGAAGAGAAAGATGTTATACAGGTTCTGCATTTTGTTTCTGTGAGAAACTGTCAATCAGCACAATAAGAATGAAGGTCAAACTTTGCAGAGCATTAATATACATTTCACAGATACTTTTATTTTGCGCATTTATCAGGCAACCTATTTTGCATATGTAAAGTCAGAAATTGTGAAAGTCCAGTCAATTACTTACAAATCATTCTTCTAATACTGTGTCTACAGTAACAATCTAATCTGAATCTAACAATATTGAAAAATTTGTCATGTTTCATTGTGATGATGAAAGTGAATATATTAATGCCTCTGCATTGGTTAAGAGGGCTCATAACATTCCACAACTACAGCAATAAAGTCTGGGTGAGGGGAAGGTTTCAAATGAATTTTCAAGGAATGTAATTTCACCTAAAGCAAGAAGCCTCCAGAGAGGTCTCTTTCAGAGATTTAATTTGCTTTCTGATTTGTCCCAATCAACCCAGATGGTTATGCATATCTTCAGTTAATATATACTTCCTATGATGCACATAACTAAGGTTTTTGGCGTAGTGGACGAGACGGTAGATGCTGCAGGAAAAGACTTAATAGATTTTACCCTAGTCAACTGAATTGGATGGGGAACCCATGGCCTCTTTGTCTTTTTGGTAGTGGGCTGTGTTGTCACCCTACAGAGGAAATATGCTAGATAGCTTGCCTATGGAACAACAAAAAAGGACATATGGTGCATGCATAAAATACATTATAACAAAAACACAGCTGGGAATATGCATACATTCTCATTATTTTTCAAATTAGTGGTGGCCTGAAGTTACCATTTTTGTGTCTCCCCAAAAAATAATTGTGTTACTTTTTTGCATACACTGATTTCCAACAATAAAATGACAAAAGTGAAAAATATTGCAAAAAGAGGTCAGACTTTCATTTGCAATTTTCACACTGTGAATCAGGTTAGTCACACAAGGGACAATCCAACTTCCATTGAAAGTCAATCAGAGTCTTTCCTTTGGCTTTAATGAGAACTGGATTGGATCATTAAAACCAAATTGCTCAAAGGATGAATTTGGCCCATTTACAAAAAGATGGTGCCTCAAGACATAGAACCATGCTGCATTTTGCACTATCCCTGTGTGAGCTAGAAAGCAGCTAAAGCTACATAGTTTAAGAAATGAAGGATCCAGTAGTTTCTCAAATATACCTTGTTATAATTATTATTTTTAGTGAGTGGAATGTCTAAGATTTATACTGCCAATCATAATTAATGTTTTGTGTCTCTTCTAATGCACTGCTAATTAAGTTGAAAATATTAGAAAACTTGGCTATTTAACAGGCTTGTTGCTATTAAGTTGCCATGGTTGTTGTTCTTATTAATCTAGCTTTGTATTTGTTTTTCCAACTGTAATGCTACTTTTGATTTCAAGGGCTATATCATTTCATGGATAGAGTGAAGAATATTTAAACACAGGCTAGCATGTCAGTAGGATTTGCAGAACCTTCTGCAAAGTAAATAGGACCCTCATGACTTCTCAGTCATTGGTGTGTTCAGCTCCCTAAACTAAAGGAATAGACAAAGGAGAAATGAAATGCACCTAATTAATTCCCAGATCTCTTCAGATAGTATAGCATGTTTGGAACCCCAAGAAATTGTGACTGAAATGAAAGAGGTATACTTATAGCAATGATGTTAAAACTGTAGTCCATTTCTTAGTGCTGCAATATCATTGCTATATCACACAGTACTGTTATACTTTAGGATTTCTCATTTTTATTATACATCTTTCCTTGCAGTTTTATATTGTTTATAACTGGTCTAAAATTTATTTTCCACATTGTGTAGATGCAGCCAAAATCTTTCTGGCAAGTATTGAAAAATATACTCTAATTTCACCCTATTTTGCTATTGGGTTTTTATATATCAGTACAGTAAACACAAAGCTATAATTTTTTCTTTGTTTAAAAAAAAAGACTAGAGATTTCTTGGGTTACAAGAGGACAGATCCACAAAGGGACTTAAGGCATTCCAATACTGAGCACCACGGTACCACATTTTTAGGCACTTAGAATAAATCCCAAGAAGATCACTGCAATCCACAAAGCCTGAGTTAGGTGCCTACACTCCCTAATTAATGAACAGGGAGAGACAGATGTGACCTAAACTATCCAGTGGAAGGTGCCCAGAAGAGGGATGTTTGCTAAACGCCACCCCTCTGTGTAAGATAAACACCTATATTTGGGCTGCAGGGAGACATCTATCTCCACTTAGCAAACATGAATGGGAGCATACCATCTGGAATCAAGTGATTGGGCACCTAGGTAGCTTCTTGGAGAAATGAGTTTGATATCTGTCTTGCTCCAGACAGACAGCTTGAGCTGAGATGGGGTAAGAAGGTCTCTGATGGTTAGGGCACTCAGCTAGGAGGCAGGAGATCCAGGGTTCATTCTCTCGCCTCCAATCATGCTTTCATTATCCTCATTGGAACAGCTTCAATGAGAGAGACTGAGATAGGGCCAGATCAGAATATCCCATTGCTGACTGATAAGAAGTAGGGGTGGTCTGTCTAAATCCTCTCCCACTCTAGCAAAAACAATGAAATTGAACTTTGATCTCTCACCTCCTATGTGAATGCTCTAAGCACTGGCCTTAAAAGTTATAGGCACTAGCACCTCTTCTGTCTGGTTTTGAATGAGACGTGATCCAGAGGGCAACCTCTGAGCAGAGCCACAAAATTGGCCCCTGTACACTAATTAGGTGGCTGAATATCTATCTTCCCTGGTTCATGAATCATTCTGGAGCTTGGGTGGAAAATAGGCACTGAGACACTTAAAGACAGGTAGCACTACATATTCTGAGATGCAGAAACACAGGTACCATAGAAACTTGAACCTTAAAAATGTAGATGCCAAATAAGTTTGGGTGCCTACAGGGTTCAACAGGTGTTTGTGGATTGCAGTACAGCATAAACAAGCAGTGAAAATAAGTGAACAGATTTCTCAGTACACTGGGATCTTCCTGAGCAAGGTCATGCCTCTGGGCCTTGGAATGGGTTGTGCCTCAGGTGGAAGGGGTGGGGATGGAGACAAGAATCAACCCAGCCATATTCTCTTCTGGACTGGGGGCCTTGATCTCAATTTCCTTAAAGATTGAAGGTATTTAAAGGTGAGGTTTTGGTTTGTCTCATTATGAGATGTTAGCTTTAAAGAATAAGGGTCAGGCTGTTTGCACATATAAATTAAATTAATTAAACCGAAGTGAACAGAGTTACCCCCAATTTATACCATCTGAAAATTAAGACCTAAACTTCCCCAAATTTGGAGGACTATTTGTATGCGGGAGCACTATGAGCCAGTACCACATAAATTGTTATTAGACACTAACTACATAGCATCCTTTATACGAAGTACAACAAAAAGACTTCCTATGGCTATTCCAAAATAACACAGTCCACGTCTACCCTACACACAGTTATTTTGACATAATGCCGAACTAATGGTGAGCTGGAGGACTTCTTATTCCAACTCCTACAACCCTCATTGTATGAACAGTATGGGGAGTTGGAGGAAGAATGCTCTCAGATTTCCTGCTGTGTAGACAGTGCCAAAAGCCAAAATAAGTTATGCAATGGATGTAGCTCAAGTTTTGGCTTTAGCCCTGCTGTGTAGATGTGCCCTATGTCTCCTCTAAGTAGAAAGGAAAAAGTGACGTAAGAAAATGGGGCAGGAAGAAAGAGGGTAAAAGCTGACATAAATCTGTAAGGAGGTATACAGATCTTGTGGAAAAAGGGGGTTTTGCGCAAAAAGAAAACATCCACACTGCTTGTTTTTGCACAAAAACAGACCAGCAGATAATATGCAAATGGATTGTGACTCATGCAAATGAGTCCCTCATTAGCATATTTTGCCAAGAAAACCTCTAGTGTAGATGTAGCCTTAGTGTTTTCCTGCTACCCATCCCTTCAGACTACATAAACTTAACATTGGGCTGTACTTTCATATACTTAAGACAGTGGTCTCCAACTTTTTTTAAGCACAAGATCACTTTTTGAATTTAAGTGCAATCCAAGATCTATCTCAAACCCAAGTATCCTAGACCCAGCCTCCTTTGTGCCCCTTTTCCAAGGCCCCACCCCTGCTCACTCCATCCTCCCTCCCTACATTCTCCCTCACTTTCACCAGGCAGGGCAAGAGTGTTGGGGCACAGGCTCTGGTCTTGGGCTAAGGGATTTGGAGTGTGAGAGGGGCTCTGAGCTAAGCATGGGACAAGGAGTTAAGATGCAGGAGGGGGTTCCGGGCACAGGCTCTGTAACGGATTTTGGGTCCAGGGGGCTCAGGGTCAGGGCTTGGGATGCAGGAGGGGGTACATGACTGGGGTAGGGGTTCAGACCTGCTCCAGCTGAGCACTGTTTACCTCAGGTGACTCTTGGGTGGTGGTGCACTGGGGCTCAGGCAGGCTCACCCCTGCCCAGTCCCTGTACCACTCCCAAAAGCAGCCAGCAAACACCATCCAAAGTCCTGTTGTGCCCTCTCTCTGTTCTGTGGAGATAGGATACAGAGTGGGAGAGGGGACACCTTGACATCAGCACCCCTCTTCTCCCTCCTCTGCCCTGCATAGCAAGCAGGAAGCTCCAGGATGGGAGGAGGCAGCGCCGAGGCAAAAGGTGAACAGCAGTAGGGGGAGGGACAGCTGAAGTGCTGGCACTTGATAGCCTCTTGGCCAAACCAGTCAGGATCACCTGTCAGTGGCTCCAAGATCTACCAGGAGATCCCAATCTACTGGTTGGTGACCACTGACTTAAGAGAATGTTGTGGGAATAGGGTATAAACATCTCCAGTGCCATTTTATAGAAATGTGTTTACCTAGTGATTTTGCCTCAGTCCTTGGTTATGGTTATTAATAAAAACACAGTTTTTACTAAAAGAACAAATAATGAATAGATTTCCTCTTTGCTACATAACACATGTCTAGGTCTAGGGAACTTAACATGGATTCTGGAGTATAATGAATTTTCTGTGGGATAGGGATCTGTATTATTGCTAATACCTTGCTGGTGAGGTAACAGTGAAAGTGTGATCATTCCCCCCTTAAACCATGGCAAGTCATGAAGATGAGATGAAGAGGAAAACAATGGAGGAGCAGAGTGAATCTACATTGGAAGAGATAAGTGTAACCTTGGGAGAGCTAGATTTCACTGTCCTACTCCAGTGTCTAAAAAAAAACCCCACTCCCATCGAAAGTAGCTGGAGATCCAGAGTTCAGTCTCTTAATGAATTTCAGCAAGGATTGCACAGCGTCAGCCTCCGTACATTCAAATCCCAAAGAGAAACAATATTTAATTGAATTAGGTAACTTTGTTTCATTATACGATTTTATAATCTAATTTTACAACAAAACATTATTTTATAACCCACAGGCACAGTCTTCACAGTTGCAAAATAAAGAGAAAACCAAAAGTAAAATCTGAACAAAATCCACACAAAACACAGTGGCTGCATCTAGACTGGCATGATTTTGCGGAAATACTTTTAACG
>JANRFK010006688.1:10091064-10112163 GCA_030068395.1 Apalone spinifera
GCATCCATGCCAATCTAGACGCTCTTTTCCGCAAATGCTTTTAACGGAAAAACAGTAGGAAGAAATTGAGAGATCCCAAAAGCTTAGATTTAGTCCACCAGAGTCTCAGTTTGTGTCTCTGATCATGAGCCCCGCACAATATGTTGAGTATGAACCATCACTCCACTTGCTTGTAGGGATCCTTAGTTGGAGTCCAGACAGCCTCTTCTTCAGCTGTGGATCACTGCTAGGGAGCCAGCTCACTGATTAACCAGTCAGTTATGTCACAAGTGAACAGGCTTAAAGAAAACACAAAAACTGAGAACAACAAGGTAGAAATGACTCTTTCCCTATTACTGTATTTAAAGAGGAGCTGAAGAATCCCATTGACTGAGGAAGTAACTAGAACAGTTTGGCTAAAATCAAAACAACATTCCAAGCATACAATTAAACCAGAAGGTTTTTTTTCCTCCTAGTTTCCCCTCGATATAACTAACATTGCCCATGTGCCCTGGCAGAGGCTTAACACCATTACCACCTGCTGCAAAGTGCTACAGAGTGAGGGACAGCAGCCTGATTTCTGTTGCTTGGCTCAGCCTCTCCTAGCTCACACAGGGCATGAGGCCCTTAGCAGAGCAGCTGCCCTGCCTGCTTACCCTTGTGGAGTCTGACTCCAGGAACAGAGACATACTTTATTGGAGCAGACCCAAAACTATCATGCCCAATTCCAGAAGCTTCTGGGTGTGGCGTGATAAATCTGCCTAGCAACAATAACCCAGACCAGTGTTTCTTAAATTGTGTTCCATGGCACACCAGTGTGCTGCAAGGCAGTTGGAGGTGGGTCACGGAGAACAACAGAATTCAAAATGGCCACCCTTAAAGGAACAGGCAACCTTTTTTTTTCGCTCAACAAAAAATCCTTGGTGTTCCTCATTAAAAAAAATATTGTTTTGATGTTCCTCAGTCTTAACAAGTTTAAGAAACACTGACCCAGACACAACTCACTCACTTCTCCCCACCTCTCTTAAAAGAATATCTCCCTATCAGGTACATGGGTTACATAAGAATGAGTGTACATTAAGATAAAAATTTTTGCTAACTAGAAGGGTTATTTTGAAATTGTCACAGAGAAGGACAGAAGGTTAATAAAGGCAATGAAGGACAGCTCAGAATTCAACAAAATTAATACTGTATGTAATTCATTCAACTGTACCAGTTCCCTTTGAACAAAATGAATCAATGTGCAACTCATCAGTCATTTCACACAATAATGGTTCATAATTGAAGGATGTCACAGGATCTATGTCTTCTACTTTGGAAATAAACATTTTGGGTTCATGCCAACATTTATTTTCCATAAAACAGAAGATTCTAAAATAAATATATTGGTTTTGCCTTGGCATTTATGTAGCATTAGGAAACCATTATTCAGTGACATTTTATTCCATTGACATTTATCTCCACAAAAAAGGCTGGATGTCCTGGAACCTTGCAGTCTGGCAAATGGTTATTTAGTAAAATAACAGCCACTGATGGACCATAATAAGGGAAAACATAATAATTAATATTATGTGAATAGTCAGCCTATAGATTCCTTTTTTTTATAAACTAGAATAGGTTTCTTCATATTACTTTGAAAGTAAATTACATTTTTTTTTACTAAAAATCATAAAAAAATTATTTGGGGTTACTTGGGATAAGCTGAAGCCCACTGATGTCAAGGCGAGTCTTTCCATTCATGTCAATGGTTTTGGAAAACAACCTAATTCCATAATTCTATCTAGTTACATGGTTTCCACTTGAATTTATAAACTTACTCAAGTTAGATTGAAAGTCAGCCCAGCTCACAGTTTGTGAACCTCCATAAGGGAGTGTTTTGGGTCTACCCATGCTGACCTGCGTGCACTATTATGTTTTCCCAACTGAAGGTGTTATAATCAGTATTTACAGCTGTGTAAGTGAAAATGCAAGAAATCAGCCATGGATGATTAGAAAAAAAGTCTTTCTAGGTGTGAGATTTCTATCAGCTCCTGATTTTAAGTGAATCAAAAACACTAGGATAATAAAGATATCTTAATGAAACATGCTTATTTTTGTTTTCTATGGGATTTTTCAAAATTTACCCTAGACAGTTTGCATGACATTTGGGCCCTTCAGTTAACAAGCAGTGTTCCCTGTAAGTTATACTCTTGTACAGCTGCCCAGGAGAGATTCAAATACTCAGCTGAATAGCATAGCACCCACAGCTAGGTTTTTGTATCTACTGGTGGTGAACATTTGCACAAGCCTCAGTGCACATAAAAATGTATTCCCCATAAGGATAGAAAAAATCCACACATGAATGGAAAAGATTAGAGGGAACATTGTTAACAAGCTCAAAAATTAAAGCAAACCTTATTCTAAGTTTTTATATCACGGTTCATCATCTTATCTCTGAGAATAACCTTCCTCTGTGTTGTAGTGCCAGTCAGAACCATGAAGTGCAGATATTAGTCAAATTTGAGCTATTCTCTAAATTCTTTAGAATCTCAGAAAAAGTTTGGTTTGGATTTCTTACACATTTGATGTAAAAGTTTGAATGAATCAAATTTTATTGAACCTGATTTGCACATTCCTGTTATTTACCTGTAGTTTGAGCACAAGAACAGAACCCTGAATACAGTAGTAGGCAATAAAATGTATTTTGCTTCACCTTTAATTTAGTTATTTTGAGTTAGTAATATGTGAGTATAAGTATAATAGTATATGCCAGTGGTTTCATATTCCACTAGATTTTCTGCATCAATTGTTCACTGAGATATTATTGATTTAAGCATGTATTTAAGTCTCATAGGGAACCTGAAGACATATCAGTTTGAGCTATTCATTTATTAGGAATGTGCATAATAATTTAACGGCACAAATGTTTCAAAAAACAAATATATGTAGTATGACAAAAGCTTTATGCAAATTTTGTTGTTACAATGGTTTAATTGTGCCATAGTATCTTATGCACGATATAAGCAGTGCATCAAGCCATGTCATTGCTCACAAAAGCAGATGGGAGTTGGACCAGATATCTTGCAGTCTCAGCCTAAATGTATAGATGCCTTCTAGGCATACTACCTATTAATTTAAAAGTCTAAAACTAATTAGGTATGTCAGGGTGACCTCCTCCTAATCTACATTCATCACAGAGCACAAGCCTTCTGTCTCCATTGTTCCCATAATAAAATAGCTGTTGATAGACTTATATAATTGACTGTTTCTGAAGTGGACTCATATTATGGTGCTACATGCAAATTATGTATAGTCCCAACAGAATAAAGATAAGCAAGTAAAATAATCCAACTATCTCCAGTAATTAACTTCTGATATTTCAAATTAACACAAGAAGAAAAACTTACACGTATGCTTGAAAACTGAGCTATAAAGTACACTGAGGTCATATATATTCAATAGTTGTGAGAAGGTTATTTGAAAAACTTAGAGATTCATACAGTATAACACTGATTATATTCATTATTTCTCTGTATTTGTAACCTGTCACAACTGTTACCTATTTACAGTTTTCCATATTTTAGAGGATGATTTGAATGCATACTGGTGAATTCACACTTGTGTACTATACCATCACCAGTCCTATGATCAGCTGAGTTGCACTGAAAGTTGGATTTGCAATGGTACTAATGTCCAATTTCCTACTCAATTCCAATAGATTCTTGTTGCAGCTACTTATGGTATATACAGAGTAGAACACATCAGTCAGTCAAATTGCATGATGCCTGCAAGTTCCCCTTTCCCTATCCTCATTGAAAATGAGGGTGCCTTATTAATTATAGAATGAGCACTTCTCTAAGGATAGCATAGCTTTAGTAATTTTTCTAAAATTAAGTGTTTTCCTCCACTCTAAGGCTCTGTTTAACCGGTGATATATTGAATACTGATTAATATTAACATCAGTTAAGCACAGTCAGTAGATCAACAGAATGTTAAACTCAAAGTGCACTCCACTATTTGATAGCCAGTTGCAATACCCACAGCATTTCCCATCTACTTCAATGCTTTTCCATAGAAAGATCAAAATCTTTAAGTCCTTATATAAGTATCAATGGGAGTTTTTCTGAGTAAGGACTTCAGAAGGAAGCACGAAATGTAGGCTAGAATTTTCAGATGAATGTGTGAGGGAGTTAGCACCCAAATCCTATTGGGGTTTTATGGGATTAGGATTCATAACTCCATTTCTATAGTTTAAGTGACTCAGAAACCTGTGGTTTCCTATATTTAACACAAGATACAACATTTTTTTCTGCATAAACCTTTATTAATATGATTGGTTAGCCTCATCCCTATTTAGCAGAAGGGAAAACTGAGCACAAGGACCTCAAGTGAGGCTATGGCTACACTACGGGGGTTTTCCGGGATACCAGAGGTTTCTCAGAAAAACTCCGCCACATCCAGGGAATGCATCTGCTCTTCCACGTTTTTTGCAGAAGAGCAGATGCGTTCTTTCAGAAGCCCTGTCTTTCTCCTCCCATGAGGAAAAAGGGCTCTTCCAAAAGAGGAGGCTTTTCCAATATTTGATCCAGTGTAAATGGGCCAAATTTCAAAAAAAAACCTCTTCCGAAAGAAGGAAAACCTTTTTCCGATAGATCTTTGTAGTGCAGACATAGCCTGACTCACCAGAAGAAAATAAAAATAAATGGTAGATCAGCAACAAACTTAAGACTAGACTTAAGCCAGGTTTACTGCCTTCTAGTCCTGTGTTGGTTTTTTACCCTTATTTTCCCAATCAAAATCCTATAGAAAGAGGGGTTGCTCACAAAGCCTTCTCATACCAGGGATAAGCTGTAGAACATGAATGACTTTACTATAACATCAGTGAGTTGGTTCAATCTTTGCTAATGTAATACAATAGTTGCTAATATAAAAATCATTAATACAATAGGAATGTCATTAGCACATACAATAGTTTTACTTTATTAACAGCCTCCTTTCATGTTAGCAATTTTGGTGTAATTTAGATGATACCCCCGTTATCATGCTGAATTGTGTTTTCATTAATACAGTGAAAAAGCCATTAATATGAAAATTGTTCATTCTGAATTGCATTAACTGATGTGCTTATCATATTATCTGTGGGCTGATTTTAACCCAGGTACCGAACAATCTGAGAGGCATCAGCTTCCTGTAGCACTCTAATCACAATAATCCGCTAAAGGCTCTCATTATCCTTCTTGTCCTATATGTTCTGTATCACTTTCAACATCTTGATTGCAGGAAAAAATCATATACAAGTTTTCCCACACCATCATAATTTCACATGTATAGTGAAACATATTTTATATGATCACCCAAGGAACCAGCAAAAATCAGTTATCTAATAAAGTGAAGGGAAGAAGGCCATTCAAAAGCACCTAAGTTACTCAGACAAACTTAACTGCAATTCAATCATGTATATTATCCTAAAATTCTTAAGCTCTTTTGAAAATTCAACTCAGTACCTTTAGCTGTAGGTTGAATTAAATTGCATGCACATATTATAAGGGCTTGCTTACTTTCTTTTCTGAAAAGGGGGCTCCATTTTTTTTGTTGCCAGGATTTCCTTATCAAATTTTGCTCAGTTCACAAGTATGCCTCAGTTCATGAGAATGAAATTTCATCTTCATAGCCACAATTAAGTAGATGAGTGGATGCAGGGGCCACAGCTGAATACCCAAATAGGTCAACAAACATGAGGAAAAGGGTGATCTGTCTGGTATAGTGAACAGTCTTAGGAAAGACTTTGACAAGGTCCCTCATCAGAAGTATCAGATGCCAGCGTGGTTTGCCCTCAGTGTTCGATTTATGGGTCTATATTAGAACCACTAAAATGAATGGTCTAAGATTGACCTCTGGAGAGTCGATCCTCTCGCAAATGCAGACATGCCCCAAAAGCCCATAAGCAAGATACTGAGAGAGGTGGCTGATGTGATTGCAGAGCCACTCTCAGCGATCAGGGGAGGTCCTGGATGATTAGAAAAAAGGCAAACCTAGTGCCCATCTTTAAAAAAAATGGAAGAAGGAGGCTCTGGGGAACTACAGATTGGTCAGCCTCACCTCAGTCCCAGGAAAAATCGTAGAATAGGTCTTCACGAAATCCATTTTGAGACACTTAGAGGAGGGGAAGGTGAGCAGGGGCATGTATCTGTAGTTGGAAAGCACATTCACTCCACTTCCCCACAGCTCATGCTGCCAGAGTGAGGGGGGGCCTGATCCCTGTTATTGCCCAGCCCCAGGACCCCCCAACAATCACTAAGGAAGTGACCCTCAGGGTGCCATGGTGATGAGAGGGCAAGATGGTGGCAGAAAGGGGTGGGGCTTGGAGGATGGCAATGGACCCCTACACCCTAGGCCACTGGGACTTCTGGGCTGGATTGCAAAAATGTTCAGACTGTAGATGACCCATGGGCTGTGAGTTTGAAATCCTTGACCTAAACAAATTGGGCCAAAATGGAGGATTGGGCCAAAATAAATCTGATGATATTCAGTAAGGACAAATGCAGAATCCGACATTTCGGATAGAAGAATCAACTTACAGTGGGGGAGGTCTAGGTTAGATATTAGGAAAAACTAGTTCACCAGGAGGGTGGTGAAGCACTGGGATGGGTTACCTAGAGAGGTGGTGGAATCTCCATCCCTAGAGGTTTTTAAGTCTCAGCTTGACAAAGCCCTGGCTGGGATGATTTAGTTTGCATTGGTCCTGCTTTAGGCAGGGAGCTGGACTTGATGACCTCCTTAAGTCTCTTCCAGCCCTATGAGTCTATGATTCTAAGAATCCCATGTACAGGCTGGGGGCAGCTGGCTAAGCAGCAGTTGTGAGGAAAAGACCTGATGATTAGGGATGTTAAATTTAGATTAATTGGCTAACTGAATAGCCAATGCAAATTGCATTGACTATTCGATTGGTTGATAAGGGCACCTCCCCAGGGCTGTAGCTATACTTCAAAGAGGCAGCGCCACATGGAGCCCAAGGCCAGACCCTGTGGATTCCCCAGCTGGAATGGGCTGCACATGATGTTTCAAAGTGGCAGTGCCTCATGGAGCCCGGAGTCAGAGGGGGACACTGAGCTCCATGCGGCGCTGCCGCTTTGAAACATTGTGTGCAGCTTGGGAATCCCTGGGGTCTGGCCCTGGGCTCCATGTGGCACTGCCTCTTTGAAGCACTGTCTCATCTTCCCCCCACATTGATCTGACTGTGGTTGTTCTTATGTTTTTAAGTTCTAAGAAAATCATATAGAACTTCAGAAGCTTAGTAAATTTTCTTTCTGCTTTAATATGAAGGTCTCACTCAGTGTTGGCTGGGGAAGGCACAGAATGGGCAGGGCTGTTCCTAGCCCTAGTCCCTCACATTGCCCAAGCCCCAGAGAAGTATGTTGCCAGTCCTGATTGTTCATGGTTCTGTATGATGTCTAGACAAACTAGAATTCTCATGTGCATGAAGTCAAGCACATACATAAATACTTACAAAATAGAGACCTTAGTCCAGACCTGGGCAAAATACAGCCTGCGGAGGCAGCGGGGAGCCCCAGGCAGTCTCCTCCAATGCTTGCCCCACAGCCCCGCACACCATGCAGAAACATGGCTGCAGGGCTCCATTTCTGTGTTAAAACTGAAGGGGAGGGAAGACGTTTCAGAAGCCGCTCCACCCCCAGCACAATCCCATTGGCCAATTTCTGGCCAGAAACTAGACAATGAGAGCTGATTGTTGGAATAACAGGCAGCCAAGAAGAACTACTCCCCCTCTTCTTGGCTCGGTTATTCAATGAAGCACATGGCAAGGCAAGCAGGCAGGCTGGATGGCTGGGAAACATTTTAAGCTCTGCAGGCAGGCAGGCTAGTTTGGCATCTGGCAGGTAAGTCTCTTGGCCACAACCTGCTTCTGGCACCCCAGCCCTTTCCTGCCCCAACCCTCTGCCCCCCCCCCAACATACCCAAACCCTCTGTCCCGCTGTTATACCTCTACCACCTCCCAGATCTGGCACCCTAATCTCCTGCCCCAGATCACAATACCCTCCTGCCCTAGGTCACATCCCAAATCTTGGCACTCCATTCCCCTTCCCTAGGTCACAACTGCTTGCTTCATCCCAGCTCCCTCCCAGACTCCAGTCTCCCTCCTGCACCCCAATCCCTTACCCTAAGCTCCCTTCTGCACCCACCTCCATCCCAGACCCTGCACCTCTTCCATTAATATCCTGCAAGAGTGCAGCCCTTGACCACTTTCCAAAAACTTGGAGTGTCCCCCTGTGAAAAATTGTTGCTCACCCCTACCTACCTTAGTCTATGGCCTCACCCATCTTCTAAGCCCTTTTATTATACCAATGTTGATGATTTGCTGGGCTTGAATTATTCTTGCTCCCCAGAGACTTTTGCCTAAGCATTTTTTCAAATCCTATACTTCTTCAACAGCTCTTTATAGAAACATAGGCCTGGAAGACTGGCTTCCCTCTGTCAGGTACATGTGGCTTCCCAGGCAAGTGCTACTTTCCCATCCCTCAGGAGCCTGCTGTTGGGGAGAAGCAGGTCTGGTTATGCTGGTGGCAGGGTAGCTTCCCTCCGTGTCCTGGGTGAGCACTACTTTCCCACACTGCAGGAGCCTATGGTCAAGGGTGGAGGAGCTCCAGTCATGCTGGAAGGGCAGCCTGTGGTTGGGAGGGCAGGTGGTAGGGAGGGAGGAGGTACCAGAGGCTGAAGCCATGCTAGCAGCAGCGGCAGCAGCTAATAGCTTCTCCTCCTGCTTCATCCACGTTGCTATGCGAGATCTCAGTCTTCTCCGAATCACACAGAGTGATAGGAGCTGATGCTGACTGAATGTGGCCAGAAACCAGGGCCTTATGCTGCAATGGTTTTCTGCAGTGACACCAGACCACTTACTGGTGGCTTGGCAAGGGAAGGTGTGTTACCGTGGAAGACAGAATAAGGCAGGCCTCCCCAGGAGCCTTGTGAGAAGGATCAAAGAGTTCCTATCTGAGAGATTAATGGACATGTGCAGAAAGGATCCCCACTCCATTGCCAGACATTTTAATAAGCTGTTCACTTTAACACTGTGTAGGCACAGAGCAAGCCACACACTCCATTGCCTTAACCTGCTTGTGGTAAGAAAAAAATTGTGAACTCACCAGAAGTGCCCTTCATGGGATTGGTGCTTGACTGGGAGCAGAGGCATAGCGAGGATGTTACGTGATCGGGGGCAAAGGAAAAATTTGCACATATACACTCCTGCCACCGCCACGCAGTGGGGTCCCGAACCTGGTGCATGGCTGAGCCTGAGCCTGGGAGGAGCAGGGGAGGTTGTACTGCATCTTCCCCTATCCCCTCCAGTTTGGGGCTGAGCCCCTTCATGCACTAACCTGCCCGTGGAGGTGGAGGAGGGTCAGGCTGGGGGCGGAGAAGTGGGAAGGAGGCCCCAGCCAGTGGTAGCAGCAGAGGAGGAGCAGGCAAGCCAAGGGATGAGAAAGGGAATGGAAGGGGACTAAATTGGCCATAGTGTGGTGGCCAGGGGCAACTGCTTCCTCTGCTGCCCCTCGCTACGCCACTGACTGGGAGACATCCTGGGAGGAGGGGATTAGCTCCAAAGTGATAAAAAGTTCTTGGCTCTGGGCATTCTCTTCATCATCACCATCCTCCTTTTCCTCCTTGGCCACCATGCTGTCCTCCACATTGCTGTCCTGCGTGTCTTGGGCATAGTTCAGGGTGTGGCTTGGAAAGCTGGTCAAGCTCCCCCCTAGGATTATGTGCAGCGTATTGTAGAAACAGCATGATTGCAGTGTTGCACTAGAGCATCTGTTTGACTCCTTTACGTTGTGTTAGGACTGCCTCGTCTCTTTTATTTTAACTCTGCACTGCTGAGCATCTCTGAAATATCCTTTCTACTCCATTGCTTTTGTGATCTTTGCATAAATAACAGTGTTTCTTTTGCTGGTTCGGATCTCGGAGATAGTGGATTCTTCTCCCCATATCTTGATGAGTCCAAGATCTCCTTCACACTCCATGCTGGCACTCTTCTTTGCCCCAGGAAATTGGAACTCGAAGTATTGGAAGTCATGGCCACATGTGCTCAGGTGTGCTGCCCACTCTGAGGTGCTTGCAAAGTTGGCCACACGGGAAATGTAATTCAGAGTTTCCTGGGGCTTTTCCTATTCACCTGGAGAGCAGCAGAAGCACAAATCCTGGCCAGAGCAGGGAACTGTGGGATGCCTCCCGGAGGCCAAGAACCTCAACTTTTCCCAGTGCTGCATCTATACTACCATAAACTCGACTAGGCAAGGTCAGAAATTGCATTACTCCTCACGAAATCAGGAGCACCCAGCATCGACTTCGGTGGTCTTTATGGTTGACAAGACAGGCTTGGTAGTGTGGACACATGGTTTAGAAAATCAACCTTATGCAGTAAATTCAGTCTAATCTCCTAGTGTGGACCACGCCTTCGTTTCCAGCTGGCCTTTTTCTCACAAGCCACATGTCATGAAAGTTAGCAATTTCAATTTATATTTCTGTGTCTCTCAAATATTGGAAGTACTACTGATCATCATCAGAATTCTCAAAATAAAAATGTAGGCCCTGTGTTAAAATTTTAAATGCCTCCCCAGAGGCATTAACATGTAGCTGTGGGCTCTTTTAAGCTAAGGGTCAGATTGTCCTGATTATTGTGTGGTAGAATGGAAGGAGTGTCCAAGAAGCCAACCCCTTCCCCTGCATCCCATACCTGTCTGCATCCACCACTATATACTGGCAGACTATGTCTCTAGGGGTACATCTAGACTGCAGAGTTTTTCCGGGATACCATTGTCCAAGAAATGCATCTGCTTTTCTGAAAAAAAAATTTGGAAAAGCAGACAAGTTTTTTCAGCATCCCTGAAACCTCGTTTTACGAGGAAGAAGAGCTATTCCGAAAGAGACTTTTTTCCCAACATTTGTCCCAGTGTAGACTGGCCAATAGTCGGAAAAGCTTCTTTCAGAAGAAAAGCAGAAAAAGATACACAAATTGTGGTATACACAAATCGTATATCTTTTTCAAATAGAACTTTGTAGTCTAGGCACAGCGTAGTATAGTTATGGTCTCCTCCTAGAATTTCTTGAACTCAGCAGCTTATCTATTATAGCAACTTGTCTCTGATACAATTCAATGCACAGATCCTGATCCAGCTCCATGAATAATCTAGCCTCTTCTTCTCCTTACATTTTAGATGGAGGTGAATTTATGTTTCGTCCATAGTTATATGCTCATATTCGGTTGCTTAAAATTTTGGTCTGTTTGGGCTAAAATTATCCATGCCAATTGTCTGCCTTGGTTTAAGGTTTTGCAAAATTGGTTCTGCCATTTCTGAGAACAAAGTTAGGAAAACAGTGGTTTTGACCGCGTTAAAAAACTCTTACAATTGTTATTCAGAGAAGCTCTAATGTTTGTGGAAAAAAAATATGGTATATGATCATATAATCAGACTATCATAATGCATATTCTTAATATGATTAGGCAACCTTAATTCAGATACTTCTTAACTACTGTTTGACTTTACAACCATAATGCTCTTTTAGGTTTTTGTTTGTTTATGTAATACCTATACACAATTAACATGACATTCAATTAACCACATGTCTGAGACTTTTCCTTCCTTTCAGGTCACTAGATGGGAAGAAATTTTAGCAACAAACAGACACATTTTTCATAACTGTTAAGATTACTTAATCATAGGTTATACTCAAGATTTAGTCTATACTCTAAGCAAGTTCTAAGCTAATAAATTATAAAACTTAGTATATTTCTTTAAAGTTTTGTCTTCTGCTGTAGGGATTGCTATAAGAGCCTGTCAAATGGAAGGGCTATTTTATCATTTTTTCCTTCCAAACTAGAGAAAGTCATTAAAAATATATTTTTGAGATCATTTAAGATGTTCCAAAGTAGCCCTATAGACCATTTGGTAGTGAATTTTAACTGTATTTCAAGATCCTCCAAACAATTATTTTTTTTCTTGTAATCCATTATTTGTGACTCTGAGGACTATATTATCAGCATAATAATAATCACCATTCCCTGTGTAACCTTCTCATACAACAGAAGACAGTAGGGAGAAATGCAGGAAAATAGAACTCCGGAGCTTATCAACTTTCAGCTGTCAAACCTTTTATTCATCTCAAGGTTTGGTAGTTTCTAGACAAATGTGCTTTGGTTGAAATCCCATTTCAGAAATAAAGCTTTCAAGGTGAAATAATATTTCACTTTCATCACCATGAAATAAAAGAAAAAGAAATGTTTGCAATACCAGAACTCCATAAGCAGCATCTTAGGACATCAAAAAGTGAAAATGTAAGAGTTTCTGACAGCTTTTGCCCTGACTCTTTCTTTTCTTCACAAGCACTGTCCTCACAAAAAGGAATGCATAAGCTATATGCACTAAGAACAATAGTTCTTCATATGTTGCTCAAAACAATGTTACATTCTCTAAGGATATGTCTACACAGCAAAGTTATTTCAAAATAGCAGCCGTTATTTTGAAGTAACTTTACTAGCATCTACATGGCCAAACCGCTATTTCAAATTTGGTAAACCTCACTTATATTGAAATAGGAGGCTCCAGCCTTCCTAGGGTGCCCTGGTGGCCACTCCAGCCTCAACCAAGAATACTCCTCTCCCTCCCTCCTCCCCGGAGCCCTTAAAGGGGTTGACTCTGGCTACAGTGCCTGTGCCAGCTCCAAGCCTGCCAGCCCAGAGCCAGCAGTCACTGCCCCGACCCAGAGTCCCCAAAATATGAGCCAGCAAGCCACAGGCAGCCAGCCCTCCACTGCTCCCCAGAAAGGTGGGCGCCTTCCTGGTCCAGGGTGGAGATCATAGACCTTATTCAGGTTTGGAGGGGATTCCCCCAACGTCCATGATCTCCGCACTAGATGGAGGAACGTGGCCGTCTATGGCTGGGTAGCTGCCAGCCTGTCCAACAAAGGCCACATGTGAACCCAGGAGCAGGTTTGCATGACAATCAAGTTGGTCCGGAGAGACCCCCAACCCAGAGTCCTGAGCTTCCCCTCTTCTTCTTCCCCTTGCTTCCCCCTTCCAGCTCCCTCCTCCCAGGTTTCCCCCTCCCCTCTCCCACCCTCTTTTCTCCCATCTCCTGCCTCCTTTCCCCAGTCTCACCAGAGTTTCATTCTCTCCCCCCCCCCCAGTTTTGTTTAACAAAGAGAGTTTGTGTTCCTGAAAATACATGTATTTTATTTTACATCAGGAAGGGGGGTTAGGGAGGGGTAAGTAGAAGGACATGAGGGAGGAATGAGGCACAAGCCCCCAGTGGGTCAGACCAGGGAGGGTCTTAGTGCTCCTTAGGGTGAAAGCTCTCCTTCAGGGCCTCTCCTGGATACTGACAGCCCCCCGATGGACCACCCAGATAGCAGCCTGCAGAAAGTGCAGCCAGGCTTGCAGCAACATGTCTACGAGAAGCAGTAAAGTGCCCAGGGGCAGCTTTGGTGCCACGTTGCAGAGTGCTATGATGTCCCGACTGAGGGCAACCAGAGCACGCAGAGACAAAATGCTTTGCTGTCCCTCATCGAGGTAGGCAAGCAAGCAGGGAAACCCAAGAACCAGCTGTCCGGGGGAAGGGGGCGGGGAGTCCCTTTAAGCACAGGCCTCAGATAGCCTCAGGCAGCAGCCACATAAAGTAACTCCTGACTTGATGCCCTGCTGGACCTGGTTCCGGCAGGCCTTAAATGCAATTCAGTGTCCACTCAGTGTGCACGTGCTATTTTGAAATAGCAAAACACTATTTCGAAATGCATTTTGTGTGTAGAGGCGTTATTTCAAAATAACTTATTTTGAATTAACTATTTCGAAATAAGATATTTTGAAATAATGCTGTAGTGCAGACATACCCTAATTGTGGTGAAGTTAGGGTTTTGACCCAGACACCACAGGAAGAAGGACAGAAGACCAGGAATGTAGTTTAACTAGACTACTCATTTACTGAGCAACATCTAGGAACAGCAGTAACTCATTATGTGCATGTTATCCTTCTGAAATCTGTACCTCCTGGGAAAGGCTTTCCTCAGACCTCTACATCCTCAGACATCTATATCGCTAAACTGTTCTATCCTGGGAGGGTGATCCCAGTTGCTGGGGAACCTCCCTCTGCCTTCTCCTCTGCAACAGAGTATCCTGCTCCCTAGGGGCTGAGAGGAAGGGGAGTGATCAGCCTGCCCTATTCCGGTGAAAGAATATAAGTAGCTTATCTTTCTGGCCCGGTCCCACAGTTCAAACCCCTTCCAGGATACAATGAACTCAAACAGAAGAATTTTCTTGACCTTCAGGGTCAATTATAAATCAAATGGTTCCTTACCTTTCCAGGGCTTAGTTCTCTTTCCCAAATTTCACAGCAAGATTTCACATAAACACCTATTGCTGACTGTGGCACTAAGATGTTCTCATCTAGTTCTTCTGGGTGTGACTTAGGGAGCCTCTCCCTGCTCCCCTCCCCTACTCTACAGGCTACAGCCAGAAACTGCCTTGCTAGCAGCAGGCAGAAACTTTTGTTGGCTGCTGCTGATCACCAACCCTCCTGGCTGCCAGAAAAACAGATCTTAATATTTCCCAAAATGGGATGTTCCTGATACGCTTCTTTAGGCAAAACATGGAGGTCTGATATTCACTGGTCCTTCCCTCTCAGATAACTGTTTCCTTAGTCAGGATACAATAGAGCAATAGACCTCCAGCAAGTGGTTTAGGCCAGATAAACCACATGAAAGCAGCATGTTAGAGATAGTGAGTTTGTCAGGTCTGAGGCTACGTCTAGACTGCATAGCTTTTCTGGGATACCAGAGGTATCCCAAAAAAGCAAAGCCACATCCAAGAAATGTATCTGCTTTTCCTAAAAAATTTTTGAAAAAGCGGATGCGCTCTTTTGCCATTCCTGTAAACCTTATTCTACAAGGCATAAGGGATGTGTCAAAAGAGCACTTTTTTCTAAAATTTGGCACCATGTAGATGCACAACATTTTGGAAAATGCTCTTTTGAAAGTAAATCGGAAAAAGATACCCAATTTGCATACTGCAAATTGCGTTTCTTTTTTCCGATTTAACTCTGCAGTCTAGACATAGCCTGAGTTAGGGGTTCCTTGTAAAGAATAGTGAACTCTCTGCCAGTTGGCTTCAATGTCCTTGTGCGTCCCAGCATTCCAGTGGTAAAAATCCCTTTACCTTGACCAAGGAGATATCCTTCATTCAGAGGTACCTGAAGTTCTGGATAGTAGCTGACTTGGTGAAGATGCCTGATGAGTGAGATCCAGAAAATTCTGAAAGAAAAATAATACAGCATTGTAGCCAAGAAGTTTATCTCCCTCGTATGTTCCAAAAATTGCAACAGCTCAGCTATAAAAGAAGATGGTGTAATATTTGTGGAAGTTCAGAAGCTCCCTTGGATTCCCCCATAGAAAGCAAACAAAAATGCATGTTCAAGAGGGTATGGCTAGAAAGATATCACAAAGAAGTCTCTTTCATGGGCTCCATTATATATACCCAGACATAACCTTGAACTAACATGTACCGTACAACATTGGGCCATAATTATTTCCAAATAGGCACCTATACTTTTAAAAAATTCCTAGTCAAAACAGTGCAGAAACCTGTGCACATACTAACAGACTGAGATATTAACTTAGATGGCATGGAAAATTCCAGTCCTAGTGTCCTTGACATTATGTTTCTTAACTATAATCACATTTTACAGAGTAAAAGTGTTTATTGCTTTGCAGGGGGAAAAAAGGATGAATCTATTTTATTCCTATCAAATTCTCTAAGGTCTTAGGACATCAGTGCACTGCACTGTTAATGGATGGAGATGAATTACCTGCTTGTCCTCAAGTAAAATTGAGGACAGTATTCCATTGATCTGTGAAAACTAAAATACTTAAAACAGCTGCAAGCTGCACAGCAAAATTTAATGTGAGCATCTGCAAGGTACAAGTGACATTTGACTTCATAATGCTGCTTTTCAAACCTAGACATTTCCTCTTATCCTATTTGAGTTCATAATGACAGGTAAACTTAAAACAGCTGCTGAAAACTAGGCCATAGAGAAACCAAGAAAAGTCAGGAGCATCATGTGCAGATGAAACCTGTATATACCTATAGACAGGAAATCATTGTATTACATTAACAGGATTTTTTTTTCCATTGGGGAGGAAGAAAGGTGGAGGAGATATGATGGAGGAATTTTAAATTAGGAAGGCTATAGTGAAGCTGATCACAGCTTCCTGTTGAAAGCAAAGTGTGAGGGGAATCACAATATGAAATTAATGGTGAGATTGTGACTTACACTATACCGTTATGAAGGCAGGCAAAGGGGACTAATTAACATCCACTTATACCAGGCATTCTCAAAGTGTGGTCCACAGACTTGCAGGTGGGACACAGGCTTGGGGCTCGCCCCTCCCCTGCAGCAAGGAGCCTGTGCTCGTGCTCCAGCCTTGCACCTTCCACACCAGTGATATTGGAGCACTGGCTTTCTGCTGCAGGGATGGGAGGGGGGAGCCTTGCAGGTTGTATCTGGCTTGTGGGGGAAGGTAGCAGCTCTGCTCACTGCTTCTCCCCGTCCTCCTGGCTGGGGGAATAGCAGCTCAGGAAACTGCTCACCTAGAGTCTTTCATCTTTGCTCCCATTGGTCAGAATCAATGGGAGCAGCAGAGGGTGGTGCCTGGGAGAGGCAGGAGGCATGGAACCAGGTAAGTGCTCACAGCCCCACATATCCTCCATCCCCTCATGTAGTCCCCTCCTGCTGAGACCCCCCATCCCATTCTTAGCCTGCTCCTGCACTCTCCCTCGCACCCATTCCACCCACTCTCAGCCCACTCCTGCACCCAACTTCCTAGCCAGACCCCCCCCCCCCCCCCCCCCACCAGCTTGCTCCTGCACCCTAACTCCCAGCCAGACTCCACTCTCCCATCCCCTCCTACACCCATTTTGTCATCATGGGTGGTTGGCTTCTGGTCCGTGAAAAGGTCTGTGTTGAGTGGGGTGGGCCATTGGAGAAAAAGTTTGAGAACCACTAACTTATATCCTTGTAATAGTTACCAGACCTTGGGACCGGGAGTGCTGGGTCCTTGCACCATCCATTTCTCACACTGTAGACCAGATGAATAGGAAGCATATAGAGAGGGGTAAGGAAATGGCTGGACTTGTCGCTATCTAGCACTGCTGGTGCAGGGGTGTAAAAAATTGCTATTAGCTCAGACAGATCTTAAAGGCACATTCTAACCCTAAATAGATGCATATTCCATTCCCACATTCACAGACAAACCCAGTTTAATATTAAGTGTGACAAAAATGTATGGCTTTATTGTAAAGATTGATCAAGAAGATATCAATGCCTCCCCAACACACTCATTCTCTGTGACACAGCTAAATGAGAGGAATTTATAACTCTCTTTTTAAAGACTGACATTTTATAGTTTTGCTGCTTTTATTAAATAAAAGCAAAATGTGGATCCCTTTTTGTGGGTAGAGACGATTCATACTTTAATGTTGCCTCTAGAGAACACTCCTTCGCTTGATTGATTGGCATTGCCCAATTGAATTTCATTGCATCCCCCACAGACTGAGATACACAAAAAATACCAAGCTCATCATGTTTAAAACTGCTTTTACAGGCTCTCTCTCCCCTCTTTTTTTGCTTCCTCTTCCTCAGTCACTGCTCACTGATAGGCTGTAATTGCAGAATGAGTGAAAAAAAGCAATGGCAGTGAGATTTGCTCCAAGTTTTGTGATGTGTGTCTGAAAGATTTATGTCCTGATTAAAAGAATCTTGAATGAATTTTCAGATTGAAAATTGTTTTGGCCATAAGCACATGTGCCTCTTATTCATTGATCCTAGGCTGATTCTTTCTTTATTATGGTGAGAAGCTGAAGATGGAGGAGGGAAGAAAGAGAGAAGACACAAAATACATAGAGGTCTCTAAGTTGGGTTTTTTTTTATTAAGTGGTAGATTAAGTGACATCTATTATCATTCTAAAGCTTCACTCTTGTCTTTAATATCAGATTAGGCAACGATTCCAGTGTTTTTCTACTTGATTGTAGTTTGTATTTTTCCCATCTCCAAGAAGTAGCTTCATTTTTCAGTCCACTAAGTATTTTATTTTGGACAGGCCATGTATTAGGAATGAAAATAGATTCGATAACTTTTTCAGGAAATATATCTTGACCTGTAATTAAAAAAAATGTCATCATGGAGTTCTTATATGGCTCCCAGGAAGGTTTTTGTTTTCAGTAGAGATATGTACTATAATACTTTTAATCATATATTTAAAGACAGTATGTCATCTAATGGTTAGAGCAGGAGCTTGGAGACTCCTGGATTTTACTTGTAGCTCTGCATTTCTGTGTTGCTTTAAGAAAGTCACTTTGTGTATCACAGTTGATCTAGCTGGCAAATGCTATCCATAATTTAGGTACAAGCTATCCTCACTATTAGTCCAGAATACATTAAAAAAAAACCCTTGGACTTATAGCGAAACATCTTAAAGCAAGGATTTTTTTCCCACATCTGACTTCCATTTGCTCAAAATTTTTTTGCACATCTTAAGAGCAGGAAATGGGAGGACTTATAACAAATCAGTTCCTAAAAAGTCAATTACTTTAGTGCAGAATGGATGTATACCAGCGCAACTTATACATGGGGGCACCCTGTATAGCAATGCCCATTTAATCTGTGTGAAGTGTTGTGAAATCTCAAGTAAAATTATTGAACAAATACTACGATAATTGACAGGATATGAAACCTTGATTAGAAGACAACAGAATAAAAAAAAGTGCCACAGAATATAAATATGAAGGTTTCAAGTGTGTCAGTCTTGAAATAAGCAAATCTCAGTGATATCTTTCATACTTCCTATCTCTCCCTGGTTTCAAGGGTACCCATGTTTTTTCATTTAAAGTCTCTTTCAAGGGTTAAACATACAACCAGTACTTTCAGGCACTAAAAGATAGGAAACATTCATTTTCTGAGTCTTCATGCTTGATTCTCCATCTATTTGTACTTTGTAAAGTTATATAGTTAGGTGTAAGCACAGGCTGCACATATGGTAGTTTCTTATAGACAGCACAGTAAAAGTAGGCCTTCAGAAAGTGAAGAGAGTAAGTTTATAGACTAGTTCAGAGAGGACATTCTGTTCATAAGACCAACATAGAAAAAGGCATGGAGAATGGCATAGAACATAAAATTATAAAGTTTATAGATCATAGAATCATAGAATCCTAGGACTGGAAGGGACCTCAAGAGGTCATCGAGTCCAGTCCCCTGCCCTCATGGCAGTACCAAATACTGTCTAGACCATCCCTGATAGACATTTATCTAACCCACTCTTAAATATCTCCAGAGATGGAGATTCCACAACCTCCCTGGGCAATTTATTCCAGTGTTTGACTACCCTGACAGTTAGGAACTTTTTCCTAATGTCCAACCTAAACCTCCCTTGCTGCAGTTTAAGCCCATTGCTTCTTGTTCTAATCTCAGAGGCCAAGATGAACAAGTTTTCTCCCTTCTCCTTATGACACCCTTTTAGATATCTGAAAACTGCTATCATGTCCCCCCTCAATCTTCTCTTTTCTAAACTAAACAAACCCAATTCCTTTAGTCCTCCCTCATAGGTCATGTTCTCTTCTCTGGACCCTCTCCAATTTCTCCACATCTTTCTTGAAATGTGATGCCCAGAACCGGACACAATACTCCAACTGAGGCCTAACTAGTGCAGAGTAGAGTGGAAGAATGACTTCTCGTGTCTTGCTCACAACACACCTGTTAATGCATCCCAGAATCATGTTTGCTTTCTTTGCAATAGCATCACATTGCTGACTCATATTCAACTTGTGGTCCACTATAACCCCTAGATCCCTTTCTGCCATACTCCTTTCCAGACAGTCGCTTCCCATTTTGTATGTATGAAACTGATTGTTCCTTCCTAAGTGGAGCACTTGGCATTTGTCTTTATTAAACTTCATCCTATTTACCTCAGATCATTTCTCCAATTTGTCCAGGTCATTTTGAATTATGACCCTACCGTCCAGATTAGTCGCAACCCCTCCCAGCGTGGTACCATTTGCAAACTTAATAAGCGTACTTTCTATACCAGTATCTAAATCGTTGATGAAGATATTGAACAGAGCCAGTCCCAGAACAGATGGTACCTACCTGGGAGGGATTGCAAGCACTTTAGTAGACAAAATTCGAATTCAAAATTATCTTGACAAACTGGATAAATGGTTTAAGAAATAGGATGACATTCAATAGGGACAAATGCAAAGTACTAAATTTAGGAAGGAATAGTCAATTGTACAAATACAAAATGAGAAATCACCACCTAGGAAAGTGTACTACAGAAAGGAATATGGGAGTCATAATGTATCACAAACTAAATATGAATCAATTTGATACTGTTGAAAAAAAAGGTGAGTAGCATTCACAGAGGTTCTTGTATTAGCAAGTGTGTTGTAAATAAGACATAACAGTAATTTCTTCCACTCTTCTTGGCAACGATAATGCCTTAACTGGAGTATTGTGTCCAGTTATGGGCACTACACTTCAGGAAAGGTGTGGACAAACTGAAGAAAGTCCAGAAGAGAGTAAGAAAAATGATTGTTGTTCTAGAAAACGTGACCTATGAGAAAAGATTGAAAACATTGGGTCTGTTTTATCTGGAGACAAGAAGACTGAGATGGGAGGACATAATAACAGTCTTCAAGTACATAAAAGCCTGATATAAAGAGGAGAGTGATAATTTGTTCTCCTTATCCACTGAGTAATGGGCTTAAATTGCAGCAAGGACAATTTAAGTGAGACATTAGGAAAAAAAATTCCTAACTTTAAGAACAGTTAAGTACCAGGGCAAATTACTTAAGGAGGTTGCACAATCTCTGTCACTAAAGGTTTTTAAGAACAGGTTAGACAAACAACTGTCAGAGATGGTCTACCATAGATAATACTTAGTCTGGCCTCAGTGCAGGGAACTAGATTAGATGATCTGTTGATGTCGCTTTGCCCTGGTCTATGCTAGGGAGTTTTTTTCCAGATAACCCCCCCTTATCATATATATAGTAGCCCAATGTCTGTGAGTCTGTAACACTGAAATGCTGG
>JANRFK010006688.1:10174294-10206978 GCA_030068395.1 Apalone spinifera
AGCAGGGCTACATAAGGGTGTAAGGGTGTGTAAGGGTGGGACTGGAAAACCGCCCAGGCTCAGGGGCTTTCCCCACCCCGTACATCCCCAAACCCCTGCATTTCCCTAGGGATCCCTTTTCCACTGTTTTCCCTTCTCTGGGACTGCAGCCTTAGAGAACCATACCTGCATGACGAGAGCCCCAATGGTCGACTTCCCCATGCTGAACTGGTTCCTGATGGATTGGTAACTGTCAGGCTGGCGAGCTTCTAGATTGCCATGGCAACCCATTTCTCCAGGGAAATGGCAGGTCTCATGTGCATGTCCTATCATGTGAGGGCAAGGACAAGCCAGGCACACAGGTCCAGGAACATCTCTTTCCTCATACAGAAGTTCTGGTGCCACTGCTGGTCATCCCACCACTTCATGACGATCTGGTCTCACCAGTTGGAACTGGTATCCAGCCCCCAGAAGCAGCATTCCACAGCGGGGTGCATCTGTCATGTTGAGGGTCTCCTCAAGCAGCTCGGGGTCATGTTCCTTCAGGGCCTGGAGAGCAGCCTTCAGAAACTGCAGCACAATACTCAGGGGCCATCGCTCCAGCTCCATAGCAGGAACTGCTGTGTGTCCCAAACAGGGCAACCAAAGCATGACATGGAAATGCTTTGCTTTCCCTCAGAGAGGTAGACAAGCAGGAAAATAATCTGAGAAATGGTGAACGGGGGGATTCCTTTAAGCCTCAGGCAGCAGCTCCAGGAACTCACTGCTGAACTAGTGCTGTTCCTGAACTGGTTCTGGGTGACCTTAAATGCAAGATAGCATCTGATCAGTGTGGATGCTCTATTTCGAAATAGTAAATTGCTATTTCGATACGCTATTTGTGTATAGACGCGTTATTTAAAAATAAGCTATTTTAGAAGATAACTTCCGGAATAGCTTATTCCAAAATAAGCGTGCAGTGTAAAAGTACCCAAATATTAATATACTTAGTCTCCCTTTTATTATCTCAAAATCCTGTCACTCTTCTTTCACTTGCCCCTACCCACATACCTATTCTTCCACTGAGCAGCACACTTTCACCATACCCATTCCCCAATGGGGATTATGGGATCTGGTGCAGAAATGAACAACAATAATTCCACCACCTCAGAGCTCCCTCACAGAAAGGGAAATTCTCAGCTGGGCAGATTTTCTTTCTCTTTTGCCCTACTCATAGCCCTCAGTAGTATAGCCAGCTATATCCCCTTTTCTCAGGTATGCCCCTTACATTGGGACCTGAGGAGGACAATTGGCATGGGAGCTGTGGTGACTATACACCAGGAGCAGCACAAAGCAGCCAGGTCAGAAGCGTGGATCAGAGCTGAGGTTTGTGCCTAATTCTATGAGTCAGCAGCAAAGCTCCATTAACTTCAGTCAGAAAAAATAGGACTGGAGCCTCTGCTTGTTAATAATCTGTTCAAATATTGGCAGCAACAAGTGTGAGTTTGAGTATGACCTTTATACTCAGTGATGATATTTGTATCCTATTAACAAAATACTGTATTGTATTTAAGCAATGATTGCATTTTCTATGGAGACAAATGACATGTAAATCAATAAATGATGAGGCTGCATGCCAAGTACATTATTGATTTTCTGACACATTACTCTCTAAGCTTAATGCCCAGGAAAATACAATTTATGCTATGATTTTTAACAAGTTTGGACTGGATAAAAGTTTTGTTCAAGTTAATAAAGGCTTTCCAGTTGAGAAAAAACAAGATTAAAAAATGTTTAACTATAATTGGAGTGGATGCAGAGTAACTCCAAAGTAAATGGTGACTAAATCAATAACGACTCATACATCACCCTGGTCATCTAGTAAGTCATTATGGTTGATCAGATCATGCACTCACATCATCCATATATAGACACAGGTTAAATGCAAAATTGTATATTCTTCCTTCCCCCAGTTGCTTATTTTAGCAAAATTAATTCAGAAGAGGCTTCTTGTCCCTGAATGGTAGTCTCAAACGGTTCAACTCCCACACCATAGCAGAGGCTGCCATTGTAGTGGGGTGCTGGAAGAAGTGTCTTCCTGTAATATTAAACGTAAAATCCTTCGTGCTTTTCTAGTAGTTGTCTAGCTATTGACTTTTAAGTTCCAAAGCATTTATTGAGAAGAGAAAGGAAAAACCTCAGGCTGTGTCTACATTGTCACGATCTTGCGCCAAAGCAGCCGCTTTTGCGCAAAAACATGCTGCCTGTCTACACTGGCAGGGAGTTCTTGTGCAAGAACACTGACGTTCTAATATATGAAATCAGTGCTTCTTGCACAAGAACTATGATGCTCCTGCTCAGGAATAAGCCCTCTTGCACAACTGTTCTTGCGCAAGAGGCCAGTGTAGACAAGCAACATTAATTTCTTGCTCAAGAAAACCAGATGGCTAAAATGGCCATCGGAGCTTTCTTGTGCAAGAGAGAGTCTACACCGGCACGGATGCTCTTGTGCAAAAGCACATCTCTTGCGCAAAGGCACAAGCCAGTGTAGACGCTCTCTTGTACCAATACTCTAATGCAAAAACTCTTGCGTTAAAGAGTATTTGCGCAAAATCTTGCCAATATATACGTAGCCTCTGTGTCTCAGTCTGCTAGGGGGTTAGTGGGTACTTCCTCAATTTTGGAGATCCTGGAGGCCAATTCAACATGGACAGCCAAGAGTGCTGCTATAAATTTAATCTCCACTTGGGCTATGAACAACATCCACAGTAGTGCTATGTATCCCATAAAAGCAGATCAGTGAAAGCAAGAAGAAAAAATGGCAATATTAGTACCCAAATCTAGACATTTACAAGTGATCTCTACTAAGAAAAAAAGCCAAGCTATTATTTGTGAATATGAGACAAGATATTTAGTTGCCTCTCAAGATCACCAAATACAGTTAATTAATTACACTCCCGCTGCTGCATCACTGCAGTAAAATTGTTGAACTTTTCTAATCCTCCTCCTAAATCAGTAATAAGACTACTTGCTGAGAATATGTAAGGCGATTTATTTGGACTGTTTTGGGGTGTTCTCCTTGCATACCGCTCTGTGACTGCCATGATTTTTTTTCAGTTTCTTTAGTTTGGCTTGACTTTACCATAAAGTGGAAGAAAAACACCTACCACTGTGAACATAAATGTCATGCTTCACAGTTAAGCTGCTTCTCTTATATAGGAAATAATGTTGTAGTATTCTTATACCTTGACCAAATCTTTCTGTAAGATTATGGAAAGAGCAGCTTCAAGTGTTTATGTTTCTTCTGCATTTTCCTCATTTGCTTCTGCTTGAGAATTATTTAATTTATTAACATGAACTATACGCTTTGTGCTGTCAGCTAACAGGTGTAACTATTGACACCACAGCCATTCTGGTAAGTGTCTGCAGTTGCAAAAAACCCCTGAGAAACTTCACAAGATCCTACAGTGGATCCATGGGGCTAAGAAACTTTTCATCTGACTGCACTGTACATGTATCATCTCTGAAATGGAAGTAAAGAAAGATAGTTCCTTTTAAAAGTTCTGATCCTAATGAGAAATATATTTGAGTAGTTTAATTCTTGAGAGTACAGTAGACTTCCGATAATCCGGAACCTACGGGATTTAGGTGGTGCCGGATTATCAGATATGCCGGACTATCAGGAGGTACTATAAGCAGGTTTTTTTATATATATATATATATATATATATATATATATATATATACTGTATACATTATATACTGTATATAAAGTGTTCTTAACCCTTTTTATTGTACATACTGTATACAGTATACTGTAATGTTTCAGGTTTTTTTAAGCCTTTTTTACCCTTTTTGCTCAGTTCAGCTGCTGCCGCTGTTACCTTATGACTCATTTTTTGCCGAAGCTCACTCACTAGGCTCTTGCCATTTTGATGCCGGACTATCAGGAGTGCTGGACTATTGGAGTTTTACTGTAGTAATAATCATACAGCATCCATGCGGTAATCCATCTGATTTTGAGCTACATGATTTATGGCAGTTTGTTTTCCCAATGCATGTCGTTGTAGGCATTGTGCCTAACTGTGTACATCACCTCTATCAAATTTTGTGTTTTATGTATTAAACCATGCATAATATATGCCTGTGTTTTGTGAATAAGTCTATATTCTTCACTCACCAGTGCTTTACTATTTATTTTCTATTATTATAAAAAACATTTCTGGAGTAGCTGAGAGAGGATTTAGGATAAATCTATTATAGAAATAATATTGTGCAAGGATACATTGAATGCCATCACCTGCTGATACTGAGGCTACATCTAGACTACAAAGGTAAGTCGGAAAAAGATAAGCAAATTGCAAACCGCAATTTCCATATTTTTTCCGCCTTTCTGTCAAAAGAGGCTTTTCTAATATTTGGCGTGTCTACACAATGCCAAATTTCAGAAAAACCTGCTCTTTCAACACATCCATTCTTCCTCGTAGAATGAGATTTACAGGGATGGCGAAAGAGCACAGCCACTTTTCCAAATTTTTTTGTCAGAAAAGTGGACGCGTTCCTTGGATGCGGCATTGCTTTTCTGGGATACCTCCGCTGCAGTCTAGACAATAGCCTGACTTATGGTTTACTGACAGAGAGAGGGAAAGAGAAGATCAGAAGATCTCAGGAAAAAAATTCAAAAAAGTTTTCTGACTTTCAGTGGGACAGAGGGCCTAACTACACTGCCACACAAGTCAGACTACTGAGGTATGAATAGCAATGTGCACCAAGTGCTGGGAAGCAACTGCCCCAAGTGG
Source organism: Apalone spinifera (assembly GCA_030068395.1). Lineage (NCBI taxonomy): Eukaryota > Metazoa > Chordata > Testudines > Trionychidae > Apalone > Apalone spinifera. The sequence continues at coordinate 10,179,052 of JANRFK010006688.1, forward strand.
ACACCAAAGAGGACTGTGTTAAGGGGAACTACGAACCTTTTTGTTTCTGCCTGCAGCATCCGCCTGAAGGAGTAACAGCTCCCCTCTTTGATGCACAATGCTATTCACATCCACATAGTCTGAAATGCAAGGCAGTGTAGACATCGCCTATGGCTCATGTATGTGTACATTGAAATCGGAGGAGTGACTGCTGGTGTGACAGAAATACCCATGCTAGATTTGATCTCGCTAGCTCAAATGACAATAGCAGTGAAGACAGCATGGGCTCACTTCTTGGGGACATGCCCTACCGTTGGTGCTGCTGTGACTTCATTGCAAGTATTACTCCAGCTGGCTTGATCAACGCCAACTTGTTTACGCCTACAGGTGCTGCAGTCACATCCCTGACAGTACAGTAGACATACCTTAGGTCACTTTTGGAAATGGGATTTAGACTCTGAAGTCACTTTGGTAGGGTAGGTTGAAAGCAGATCATTTTAAAAAGGTTATACCCATCTAATGTTTCCCAGTGAATATCAGGAACATATGACATTTTAAGCAACATCCGTTGACAAATGTGCTACTGCTATATACTTTGAGGATGAATGAGCAGGCTATTCTGAAAGTTTTTATTCCCTATAAATAATGTATACTTTAGCAAGGACATTTTCCTCCAGGAGGAAAAAATTTCTTGAATTAATCTTATCTTAAAATGTTCTTGACTTAATCTTATCTTAACATAATTAAAATAACAAGGAGTCCTGTAGCACCTTATAGACTAACAGATGGATTGGAGCATAAGCTTTCGTGGGCAAAGACCCACTTTGTCAGTTACATCTGACAAAGTGGGTCTTTGCCCACAAAAGCTTATGCTCCAATCCATCTGTTAGTCTATAAGGTGCTACAGGACTCCTTGTCACTTTTGCAGATCCAGACTAACACGGCTACCCCTCTGATACTTGACATAATTAAAACGATCCACTATGATTTGCATGATAATTCATAATATCACAAAATGTTGCATTAGAAACCAGTCATAAAGGCTGGAAGGTGGCATTTAAGTAACAGTCCTCTGCAGGGGGCTATGTGGAGCACTGAGAGAATTGTATGGAAAGCTTTTCAGTGTACAGATTACTGCTGCTGATGTGCCAAACCCACTGAATGGGTTGGTGTGGAAATAGAGCTACGGTTATTTCCCCACCCTCTGTTCAGTGGCATTGCAATTCATATACTTCCCAGGGATTTGTGTATGGTGTGTCTTGCGTAGCTGAGCAAGCGAAAGCCGCTTCACTCAATCTCTGTACTGTCACCAACCCAGGGCCTTTTTAATACTTTACTGCTGCAGTTTTGTATGCATCAAATTTAAAACTTTTACCCAACACTTTCAATTTAGGAAGAATCTCCCTTTAACTTTGAGGGCAGTTTGTGAAAGCGAAGAATGTAAAGCCAGGCCACAAAGACTATATTTGTGTGAACCATTATAGAGGTCCTTGGAACTACTCTGAAACATCACGTGCTGGTAGCCATCAGATGTTCCCATTTGGCAATGATTTGCAAGCAATATTTGCAAAACAATCTTTGGTAAATAATAAATAAAAATAAGTGGTATCTATTCTCTACTCAATGCTGGAGTATCATCATTGTTCACAAAGATCCATAACAGTTCTGCCTTGGTATTAGACACATTATCTTATTATATCTTTTAGATATGTGCATCTGTCCGTCATTTGTTCAAGAACTTCTCAAAATTTGGTATTCAAATTCCTCTGATCATAACTTAAAGCCCAGGTCAGGGTTTGGTTGTACCAGGATAATGGGATGTGTGTGGAATTTGATTGTTTCTTCATGAAAAGAAAATAGAAGGGTCTGGCAGGAGGGAGTTATACTGCAGAATGACCACAGGGACCAGAGTGGGGGGCCCACTATAGCTATAACCCCACTGGGCCAGCAGAGGTCAGGGGTGCAGAAAGGGACAGCTAGCTACTATAAAATTCAGAGAGTTTGTTTGAGTGTGTGTCTGTTTGTCTGGGTGTCTGGCTGTCCCCCTACTGGGGAACATGCACCCCCCCTCGCACCACCTGTGCTTGCTGGAGCTGTAGGGGCCATAGACAGACTCTTCTTACCTGGTCCTAAGCTGCTACAGTGAGAGGGGGCTGGGGCTGTCCTCTCTTCCTGGGACAGCCTGCATCATTAACCCCTCCTCCCCAACCTCAACTCAGAACAATGGAAGAAAAAATGTGTTTGAATTAAGGACCCAAGCAATGCTGTGTAAATCTTCTAGTAGTGAACTAAAAGTTTTTAGGTTGCATAATCGCTTATCTGCCAACAAATACTTCAGTAAATTTGCAATTTGCCATCAACATTGGAGTGTTTACACCATAAAATTAACTGGATTTTCTGATTTAACTGCTATTTTGGTCAGATTATTATTTATTTATTTTGAGGGCCCTACCATGTTTTCACAAAGTGTTGGGCCCATACAGACATTGAGAGATATAGCAGTATGAGAATTGTTTAAAATATTCGTACATGTAGTTTATGCCTGTAGATTCAGATAGCCATCAGAAGTACTGCGTTTCCAAAAAAAGCCAAGGGCAATTCCTGGCTATTAATTTCAGTGGCAACATTATTTGGCCCTTAATCCTCTTCCTGGGGAGAAATTTCCTTTCCTGAGCCACGGAATTCAGTCTTCAGGCCCCTCTTCGACCCATTAAGTCACATGGAACTTAAGCCACTGCGTAACTTATGCCCACATGAAGATATCAGTTGTGACATACAGCAAAAAGGGTCTCAGAGTCTGATAGACAGATATCCTGCCTGCACCTTGTTAGAATGGAAAAAATCACAAATACTAGGCAGAGGATAACAATTGTCTTAAGGAAAATGTTAATGAACTGTGCATGGTACTTTTCAGGATTAGAAAAAGGACTCCCGAGATCAATAAAAAGAAGAGGAGAAAAAAAGAAAGAAATTTGCCAGATGAGCACTGGCTCCCAACTGGCAATGGGGAGGCTTCATGGTAGGTAATCATTTTTAGCTACAGTAAGATTAACTTTGACATGAATAAAAAGCCATCTCTAATGTGTAGAAAGCCTATTATCTATCCTGAGCTGGGGTAGAGAGACATAAGCATGAAAGCATCAGCATTTTTCAGCGGATGGCTCTGCAAATCTCAGAATAATAAATAGGAATAAACACTATATTAATGTGAATGCATGATTCATGATGCTTCTCATTTAATAATTTCAAAGTGTGCCGATTGGATAATTACAACTTTCCATTACCTGCCACCTTCAACATAACACCAACCTCCAGCTGCCCAATCCCAGACTTTGAAAATCTCGTTTTTCCTGTGTAACAAAACTCTTAGAAAAGTACTATATATTGAGGGCTTTTCTACACTGGCAGGATTTAGCACCAAAAACTATCTTTTGGTAACAAAACAATGAGAGCATTTATACTGCAATGAGACTTTTGTTGGGAAAAACACCCAGTTTTGGCAATAAAAAACTTCTACCCCTGCAGAAGACTTTTGTCTGTTCTCATCCTTTTATTGTCCTTTAAGGGAACTAAACTCAAAATCATGACTTGGGTACCAATTTCTGATGTTTTGAGAGATGTTATAGAACCTTTTCTACTACTGCTTGGAGATAGTCTGCCTTTCTTTAGAACATAAGAATGGCCATACAGGGTCACACCAACGGTCCATCTAGCTCAGTATCCTGTCTGCCAACAATGGCCAATACCAGATGCTACAAAGGGAGGGAACACAGCAGGTAATCCCCACGTGATCCCTCCCCTGTCACCCATTTCTAGACAAACAGAGGCTAGGTACATCATTCCTACCCATTCTGGCTAATAGCCATTGATAGATCTAACTTCCATGAATCTATCTAGCTCCCTTTTGAACCCTGTTAAACGTCTAACCTTCACCGCATCCTCTGGCAAGGAGTTCCACAGGTTGACTGTGCACTGAGTGAAGAAAAACTTCCTTTTGTTTGTTGTAAGCCTGCTGCCTATTAATTTTATTTGGTGACTCCTAGTTCTTATATTGTGGGAATAAGTAAATAACTTTTCCTTATTCACTTTTTTCACACCAGTCATAATTTTATAGATCTCTGTCATATTCCCCCTCCCCCCACCCCAGTCTCCTCTTTTCTAATATGAAAAGTCTAAGTCTTTTTAATCTCTTTTCATATGGGACTCGTTCCAAATCCCTAATAATTTTTCTTGTCCTTTTCTGAATATATTCCAATGCCAAGATATCTTTTTTTGAGATGAGGCGACCACATCTGTACGCAGTATGCAAGATGTGGGCATACCATGGTTTTATATAGAGGCAATAAGATCTTTTCTGTCTTATTCACTATCTCTTTTTTAATGATTCCTAACATTCTACTTGCCTTTTTGATTGCTGCTGCACACTGAGTGGATGTTTTCAGAGAACTATGCACAATGACTCCAAGATCTCTTTCCTGATTAGTTGTAGCTAAATTAGCCCCCATCATATTGTATGTATAGTTGGGGTTATTTTTTCCAATGTGCATTACTTTACATTAGCCACATTAACTTTCATTTGCCATTTCGATGCCCAGTCACTTAGTTTTGTGAGTACTTTTTGAAGCACTTCACAGACAACTTTGGTCTTAACTATCTTAAGCAGTTTTGTATCATTTGCAAATTTTGCCATCTCACTTTTTACCCCTTTCTCTAGATCATTTATAAATAAATTGAATAGGCTTGGTCCCAGGACAGACCCTTGGGGGACCCCACTAATTACCCTTCTCCACTCTGAAAACTAACAATTTATTCCTACCCTTTGTTTCCTGTCTTTTAACCAGTTATCAGTCCACGAAAGGACCTTCCCTCTTATCTCATGACAACTTTACTTAAGAGCCTTTGGTGAGGGCTCTTGTCAAAGGCTTTATGGAAATCTAAGTACATTACATCCACTGGATCCCTGTTATCCACGTTTGTTGACCCCCCCCCCCCTTAAAGAACTCTTTGGCAAGTGACTTTCTGTGCTATGGTTACAGAAAGGGTTGTTTTTTTTTACTTTTCTTTATGATTAAATAGACTTATTCACCTCTTCTGCCACAAGAAAAAATAATACATCTTGAAAATGAAGATGGTGTTGAAGTCACAGTTTTTTGGCTGCTGCTTTTTTTAAGGTTTGTATCCCTTGATGATATACTTGGCCTTGGAAAATGGACAATGCACTTTCCCTGTAGAGTAGAATATTTTACTCCAGGTCTATTGTTCTGTTACTTCCAGGATTCAGTTCTCATATGAAATCTGACAACTGTTGGGTACGCCTGATCCAATGTCCACAGATATGAGCAAGAACACTTGCATGCATTTCAGTAAGCTTTGAACAAGCCTCTCAGATAACTTTCCTGAATTGTTCTTCCCTGCCTCTTCCTTCATTCTTCCCAAATCACCTTTTTGATGATATTGTAAAGCCCCATTCTTCTTTTCCTTTACTCTTTGAAGGAACCATTCTTGCTACCAGCATTATCCCTCTATCACCAGAATTTTGGTCACATTCAAATACCCCATTTCCCTCACCATCTAAGTCAAAATCGGCCTTAGTAGAAGGGGTAGAAAAGCTAATTCATTTCCCCTTTCTTTTCCTGACACTTGTTAGCATAGAAATAGTTTAGATTATTAGGAGCCTATCGTCATCTAAAAAACACATTTTAGCCTGATAGGCTGCGTCTAGATTGGCATGATTTTCCGGAAATGCTTTTAACAAAAAAGTTTTCCGTTAAAAGCATTTTCGGAACAGAGCATCTAGATTGGCACGGACACTTATCCCCAAAAGGGCTTTTTGCGGAAAAGCATCCATGCCAATCCAGACGCGCTTTTCTGCAAAAAAAGCCCCGATTGCCATTTTCGGGATCAGGGCTTTTTTGCAGAAATCAAATCTGAGCTGTCTACACTGGCCCTTTTGCGCAAAAGCTTTGCACAAAAGGGACTTTTGCCCAAACAGGAGCAGAATAGTATTTCCGCAAGAAGCGCTGATTTGTTATAGTAGGAAGTCAGTGCTTTTGCGGAAATTCAAGTGGCCAGTGTAGACAGCTGGCAAGTTTTTCTGGACAAGCTGCTGATTTTCCGGAAAAACTGCCCAGTCTAGACACAGCCATAAAGTTTAAGTATTTCACCTGAAAAAAAGCCCTTTTATAAATCCAAATGAACTATTGCAGATAACTTACAGGTATTCATAAAGGAAATAAGTGCCACTTTCTCCTCCTTCTTTGAGACTCACACTGATTGTTGATTATGAGTTGCAAGATACCTTGTTTACTGCAGAGAAGGATGCAATTCTGATGTAGGTTGGTTTCATGGACCTTTCAAAGGATCTGACCTGAATGGACTGTGTTGTGTTATATCAGAGCAGTTCCTGAGATTGATTCAGCAATAAATTCATGCTCTCCTCTTTGTTAAAAGCATAAATCATATATGGAAGGAATGGATATGCTATATCTAGGGAATTAATTTATTCATACACGATTGTGTAAGAGCCACTCTCAGCCAGCTCTCATACCTATGATAGCTCTCCTTGGGAATTCAGATTCTAAAATAGAAAATATTTAAGAAAGTAAATTTGATAACCTGTCTGAAGTACACAGGATAGGAATTTTTCCTTTAAGCATTTATGATTAAAAGATTGAATCCCATGCCTTTCATGCATTAGACACACTGAGGATTTAAGATGCTCACTTAATCAACATAATATGAAAGCAGAGAAAATGAATGCTTTACAAAAGATCTTGGGGATGACGAAGGCAGGCTAGTGTATATGTGCATGGAGTTTCCTTCTGAGAAAATGAATAACAAGACAGAGAGAGTTTGGATAATACAAAGACAGGTCACTTCTTTTCCCCGAAAGAGGTCTGTTGAATACCGTTTTTGAAGGGTTAATTATGGATTGCTCCTATGAATATTAAACATGGCTACGCAGACTGATTCAAGTAGTTCTGCAGAAATCACACAGACCAGCATTTTAAAATGTGAGTGCCTATGGGTATGCATTAAGTTAAAATTAATCTCACTAAGAAATGAGGAACATAAAAAATGGACCTGGAAGGTTAGGGTTAGGTGCTAAATAAGATTATTTTTTAACAAGACTCACAAAGCTTTGCCTATGTGTAGTTATATAGTAAGGTATTTCTATCAATCAGCCTTATGAGATAGTGAAAAAGAACTATTTTTCCTTTCCTGTGATTTGTTAAAGTATTATATGATTGCTATTTCACCATTAATTTGTTTTTCTGTTTTTTTATATATATATATATATATATATATTTATATTTATATTATTTTATATATATATTTATATTATTTTAGCTGAATATAGAGGAATAGCAAAGTTACATCTAGAACACGGCACAGTTCTGATCATTTTCAGAGAAGTGAAATTGAAGAAAACACAGAGGCCAACTCAATTAATTCATGGAAAAACAGTAGCTGTTTTCACAGTGCAGGACATACTACCATTATCTATTAAAATAAAGTTTCTCTCATTCAAAAGGTTCCTTTAAGTTTCTAGTGTGGTTAATGAAGGGTTAACACAATACCTGCATTTGCATTCATTCTCTACTGCTTTCACTATGCTGGCAGCTATTACAGTGGCATGTTCTAATAGGAATTTCATCATGCATTCAAACTGGTGAGTGGAATCATTTAGCAGCCACAACAAATTTAGCTTAGCGGGCTTTATTTCAAGAACTTCAGTGGTGTCAAGTGGTCAGTCCTTCATTTTTAATTTCTGGATAGATGAGATGCAAATTGCCTGATCTCTCATCCTAGCAGACAGTCATAGCAAATGGCTCCAATTGTATTGTAACATACTCTTAAATCTGAGGTAAATAACATTATCAAGATGGGGCTGGAGCAGACTGGATCAGAAAGAAAAATTATCTTGTAAAAGTATTTTATTATCTTAATTGTCCATATTAGACATGCTTTCCTAATTAGAAAAGTAAATCCTAGCATATACTTTCTGCCTTGGTTCAGTGTAAAGAGTTCCAGCATTTTCATGAATGATAGTTTTTCATCTCCACAAGCTTGATAAGAACAAGATGTCTGTTTTATAAAAGCTTTCTGCACATTTTATCATTAGATTTTATCCCATAGTAAGTGGACTGCCCAAAGGAGAAAACATCATTCGGCCCACTGCATATACTGCACACACACTGGTATGGTGCAAAGTCAGTAGTTAACATTATTAGACATTGAGCACAGTCGTGGTCTAAGCTCTATATAGGGGGGAAATGGTGGCAAACCCATTCTACTTTTTGGCAACTGTTGTCAAATGCAAACTTTACAATGGCAAACACCACAGATAGGGCTGCATTTTGCCATCAGTGATGAGATTGTCTTCTCTTGAACTCACTGGGAATTGGGACAATTTAAAGGACAGGTCCCAAACTTATTGGAGTTAATGGAAAGACACCCATTGTAGAAGCATGGTACTTACCAACCACAGATATACATGTATAAAATACTAGTCAATTAGTTTTTATACTGGACAAAAGTGTCCTTCCTTGTAGCCTTTTTAGTGTCTTGAATGGATGTGATGAAAGATGAAGATTCTGGTTTTTCCATTCTAAGCTACTAGTCACAAATGAAAACCTTGACCACTTTTTTTGGTGAATTTTATCAACTCTGTAGTGGGTTTTAGCTGAAATTTGAAAGCTGAAATTTGAGCTGTGTTGCTTACATAATAGACGAGACTTTGGATTGACCATGTTAATTTCTTTCTCCTGGCTGGATGATTGGTCTTGTTGTAATCATATTTCTGGCTATACATGATCACACTAACATTTATATAAAGCAAACACAAAAGTTGCTCAGATAGGATCAAGGTAAATTAATTTTAAAAATATGAACATTCAAAGAAATTTTGTGACAGTATTTACCTGGCTCCAATATGTTGCCTTCTTTAATATTTGGACTCTGAAATACATCTCTATGCTGGTCAGATCCCTAAAGCAAGCCATTGTAGAATTCTGATGAGCCGTAAACTCTTGTCTCTATTGCCAGTTTGTCAAACTATTGATCCATAGCATCTTGCTTAGGGTTGTTTTCATTTTAACAGAAAAGCTTGAAGGAGATGCTGATCTTAAATGCAAAGGCTATCTTACTGTTTGAAGAGCTGGCAACGAGCTTCTGTATAACATGAGTGAAGTAGATTTTGTGTATGTGAAACTCCTTTCATGCACAAAGTAAAAGGCCTATGGATTTTAGAATTATATGTTGCAGAGGCCAGGATGTGTTAATTCTGGTGCTTCTCAATGGCTGTAGGCCATTTCAGTCTTAGTTTACATTAACAAAACTTCCTAAAATGAGGACTCACGGCTTTGGACAAGATCAATGATTTGCGAGAGTTTGGGGAGACAGATTTTGATCTCATTTACCATTCTAAATCTGGAACTACTCTGGTGTTAGATCAGACTTAATAAAATCAGAATCTGGTCTTTTATTGGCATCACTTTATAGACCACCACTCATAACATGTAGGTTCTGATTATCCTTTCCTATTATCTAGCCTGTTGTCCCATGCTTCTTGAGTGCTAGTCTCATTTATTTCATTGCTCTTCTTCTCTTCATAGTCCACAAAGGGCTCTTCCCCGATATCATTACTGTGTTGTTAATGAGTGAAGCAATAGAGGCAGTAGCATTGTGCTTTTTCACATGATACATCCCCAGATAGATCGAATAATACCTCTCCCTGATATTAGTGTGGATAGGAGATATACCACTTAGAACATGTTGTGAGCATGTTTTTCACAATTTACAGGTTTCCTCGATGCATTTGTGAAAAACAACGAAGGAGTTGAAAGTTTTGCCTACCTTTTGTGTTACTGAAATGCTGCTGAAACACATTCACCTAATCTTTATGCCTTTATTACCATGATAGAGATTTCAATTAATGTGACCTCAGTGTGAAAAACTCAACCACACTTAACATTTTGGATATATTACAAATTATTGAAAGAACTTTACCAGGTTGCTAACTGAACTGAATATTTATCTCAGCCATGCACAAATTTCTAAATAAGTCTAACTAAACTAGTTGACAACATGGTAATATATTGCTGATTCACTGCTATTCCGGCAGATGGTGAGGACTTGTTAAAACGAATTCACTGTCACTTTGTTGTTCTAGCAAATTACATTTGAAGTATGGAAAAGTGAATTCAATCAGCAACAATAACAACAAAACCAAAATTGAGACCCTTGATAAGTAAAAAGGTTAACGTATTTTAGGGTTTGGTTATACTATTTTCTGAGTAAGGCCGCACTGTAAGGAGACAGCTTCCTGAAGAAGGTTTTGTTTTTATGCATAATTTAGATTTCTAGTCATAGTTCATTTATCATTTCAGTATTAAAGCATTAAAGCTACGAACATTTCTACAACTTCTGGCATGACACCACAAACGGCTTCCAACACAAACGTTAACTGGATTGTAAACACCTAATTAAGAATAACAGCCAGGCTTGCATACAAAAGAGTTGTGTTTGGATGGGTTACATTATTTTGGATCTCCGTGGAATATTTTTTTGAGAAATACATGAAATATTTTCTTCTCAAAATTCTCAACTAGCTAAAGATAGCAATAATAAATTATCTCCTTTTACATGTTATCTTCACAACAATAAATAAGAATATTTGGTCCTAATCCTGCAGCTGGCTCTGCATGGGCAGAACTTGAACCATTGCAGAGACCCACTGAAGTAGAAGCAGGGCTTTTTTTTGCCCAATACCTAAACTCTGGATATATTCTAATTTGCTGGATTGTCACAAGTTTTTGGTCCCTTTTCATTTCATCCCTCTGTTACCACTACACCCCTTTAAGCTGTCTTCAGTAATTATATGACTCCCATTACAGTAATATATAAGTGCTTCACATCCTTCGCATTTATTCTCACAGCATCCCTGTCAGATATGGAAGTGCTTTATAGAATGGAACTGAGACACCAGGGCTGGTGACCCCAAGCCTTGGGCAATGGGAGGCTCATCTTTGTGCAGGGCCTATGACCCAGCAGGCAGGGCAAGGAGCAGCCAGCCCTCAGTGCCGCCTGGACCATGCTGCAACTCCCCCAACATCACCTCAGTGCTGCATGGAACATGCTATATGGGGTTCTGGCAGTAAAGGGCCTGGGGCTCTGGATACTGCTGCTGCCACAGTAGCAGTGATGGAGGGCTGGAACCCTGGACCTTTTAAAAATCACCAGGCCCTGGGACAACTCCCCCACTTGGCACCTCTGTAAGGCACACAGAGACTAAGCCCAGATTTTTGAAAGGCCTAAATCACTCAGGTGATGATTTTCAGAAATGAGATTTAGGAGAGAAGACCCATGTCAGCTACCAGCAGCACAGCTGTAGCAGTGCAGGTTCCCACAGTGAAGATGAAGCTGCTTCCCCAATCTATGGAAAGGGGTTTCCACTGATGTAGTTAATCCATCTCTCCAAGAATTCTTCTATCAACCTAGCCATGTCTAGAGTGGGGCGCAATTTAATTACAGCCTAACTGTCATAGATAGCTTGATCTCCTAATGCCAAGTTGAGTAATGCTTAAATATTTTTGAAAATCTAAGCCTAAGTGACTGTCAGAACAAAAGAACAGCCATACTGCGTCAGACCAAAGTACCTAGCCCAGTATCTTGTCTGCCAACAGTGGCCAATGCCAGATGCCCCAAAGGGAGTGAACAGAACAGGTAATCATCAAGTGATCCCTCTCCTGTCATCCATTTCCAGCCTCTGACAAACAGAGTCTAGGAACACCATTCCTACCCATGGAGAAGGTGACATGGAGTCTGTGGCAAAGTAGGGGAATTGAACCTACATCAATCACGTTTAAGACAAGTGCTCTAGCCACTGGATACTCCTTCCTTTTTGCCTAGCCTCATTCACCCTATCCTTTTTGTTCCCTGATCATTTTGCCTTTACATTCTCCCCTTACCTTTAGCCTTGTCTAGTCAATGTGGGATGTAAGTCCTTTGGACAGGAGTAGTTGTTTTACTTTGCATTTGTACAGAAAGGCTTCTCATCCTGACTAGGATTTTCAGTTACTATGGCAATATTAATAATAAATAATACATTGTAGAAAATAAAGCCCACAATATTGGGCAAATTAAGCAGGAAAAATGCATGTCTTATATAAGAAATGGATGCCCACTGTTTAGACCTTCTGACTTCAATGCAACACCTCACTAGGTTATATATTTCTTCTTGGGATTATTTATTAAGAAAGAAGGTCAATTTTTTTCTAGTTTTCCTCTGCTCTGCTTTTCCGCTCCTGGATATCCATTATTCCATCAACCCAGAAGGATTGCTCCCAGCCCTAAGAATTAAGCTGCGTCTCTATAAGGCCAGGAACCCTGCTCAGTGTAGCTCTCCCTAGGACCAGCAGCCTAGTCCCACAATGCCAGGCAGTAGTGGAAGGAAATTATTTAAGGAGGTATGGAGACAGAGAGCGGTGAGTGGGGGGGGGCCCTCCAGGTTTAGGGAGGGCTCACTCCATGCAAAGCTGAAGCGTAAGCACCTGGCGCTTCCCGGCCTGACCAGTGCCAAATAAAGTGAAATAAAGTCAAACAAGTGCCAAATAAAGTCCATTTCTTATATATAAATGCAGAAGCACATCTGAAGATCCCCTGCTCCGAAGTGCCCTGAATACAGATGAGCTAAGAATCTGTGGCTAATCCAATAGCAAAATACCTCACACTCAGTACCTCCTTTCATCTGCCCCACCCCGCCCTGCCCAAAATTGCTGTATTTGTAAAGAGGAATGAGCCATGGCTGAGCGAGTGCTGTGCAATGCTATACACTGCAGTCTGGGGAAGCAATGGTAATGTGATCATGAATATCACATCCAAACAAAATTGCACAGGGTTGGAATTTGAGAACAGAATATAATTACCTGACTTGGAATTTGTCCAGGGCTCTGGGACCAATAAAAAGTGGCATAGGGAAGTTAATGAACACAAGCTTGTCAGAGGAATGGGGATTTTTTTTCTGGAGGCCCTTAGGAGATGGATACTATATAAAACCTGGCACTTTAGGAAGCACTATATCTTAAAGTATTTTCATAAAGCTTATTTCCTGTTTTTGACAGCGTAAATTCCCTTAATGTGTAGGCATTTTTAAAAGTGTATGTGATTTACCCTAATCCTTATCTTTTCAATGGATTATAACATGGAAAAAATGTTAAAGGGAAAGCACTTCTCTGTGTAATTCTGGGGAACCAACACATCTACCCTAAACATTCACCTTTCCTCCTTCAGCTCAATAGCCTTTCCTCCTACATCTCCCTTCTTCTGATTTAAATATATAATTCACATTCTAATAAATGGTACCACCAAATTCACTAACTTCAAAGGTTAAAAATAGTATAGGTTATGGAAAGACAGTAAATGAAAGACATCAAATACAACCCTTACTCTGCTCTCACATATATGCATTCACAGATACTTGTACAAGCCCACACAGACACAAGCACACATATGCAACCTGCAATATGCATATATCAAGAAATGTTTTAAGTAATCATTTCACAGCAAGCAGCTGAGCAAGCTGTATTTTGAATTTGACTTTAACTCTCCCATACATTGGAAATGTACACATTACAGATTCAGGAGGAAAATTATCTCTGAGTGAAAAATACGTAAGTTTGCACTGTACTGAAAATGTTGTAAAAGTATTTCATCAGCTCTTTTGACGATTTTTGGGAGCATTTTATGAATAAATCAAAAGAAGTATGATTATATGAAATGTATGTGAGTTTATATCCATAACAGAGTAAACATCGACTATTCGATTAGTCAATAAGGACGCTTCTGCTCTGAAATATGGCAAGAACCCACTGGGCTGTTGCTACATTTCAAAGACAGAAATGCCACACGGCATCCCACCTTTGAAATATACAAGAGCCCCAGCAAGGGTTCTTGTGCATTTCAAAGATTGAAATGTCACGTGGAGACTGGGGCCAGCGAGGGACTCTCCCACTGGCCCCAGGCTCCATGAGGTGTTCCCGCTTTGAAATGTACAAGAGCCCTAGCAGGGACTCTTGTACATTTAAAAGATTGAAACGCTGTGTGGAGCCTGGGGCCGGAGGGGGTCTCTCTAAGTCCCCCACTGGTCCCAGGCTCCATGTGGCACTTCCGCTGTGAAATTTACATGGGCCCCAACTATACAAATTGTCTCCAAATCGGAAGTAGTTGTGGATGAGGACAAAGTCGCAGCGCTTTGTAACCAGGTGTGCAGTGCTGTTATCAGGGATGGTGGTCCTGATAGCCTGTAATCCATCTTCATGTGGCATTTTGGTGTAAAGAGCTTCTATGTCCATGGTGGCCAGGATGGAATTTTCAGGTAGATTACTGATGTTTTGTAGTTTCCTCAGGAAGTTGGTGGTGTCCCAGAGGTAGCTAAGAGTGCTGGTAGCATACGGTCTGAGGAGAGAGTCAATATAGCCAGCTAATCCTGTGGTAAGTGTACCAATGCTTGAGATGATGGGTTGGCTGGGATTTCCAGGTGTGTGTATCTTGGGTACAGATAGAATACTCCTGGTTGGGGATGGGGCAGAGGGAGGTTAGTGTAAATTTGGTCCTGAGCAGCATCAGGGAGCTTCATGAGGTTTCAGGGTTTTTTGGTATGCTTTAGTGGGAATCACAGAAGAGAGGCTTGCAGAATCTGGTATTGGTGAGTTGTCTGGTTGCCTCCTGCTCAAAATCTGTTCTATTCAGGAAAAAAAAGTTAACATCACCTTAGGAAGAGTGTATGCTATCTATTTCCAATGTACCTGTACTAACCAAAGTATCTGGGCATCTCCATGGTAAATACTTAGGAAAACTCAAATGTGTCATTAAGGAGGTCAAGACTCACCCTTGTCAAGACTCTCTCTCTCTCTCTCTCTCTCTCTCTCTCACTCTCTCTCTCTCTCTCTCTTTCTCTCTCTCATATTTTAGGTCAACCAGATCTTTGCTAGTGCATTTAGCTTGAATATTAAAAGCTAATACGTTCAAAAATCATTTTTATGAAGGAAAATTCATTTTGTTTTGAAAATCTGCTTTTCCACTAAAAAACAATGAGATGTTCATGTGAAGGTCAAATCTGCAGAGTATTGATTTTGCTGTGCATATGGAAAATCCACTAACAGCTGCTTATGTTGTTGGAAATGGTGTAATTTCACTATTGGTCAATTTCATAAATACTTGAAAAAGGGTGTAAGTTAATCGTTTCACAGCTCTGTTCCTTTTCTCCTGCCAGCTGTTGCAGAATAGGCCTGACTTGATATGAACAAGTGCAGTAAAACCTTATTTAACAGGATTCCAGTTTACTGTATACTTGTTCTGTTCTTTGATCTAAAAGTGGCATGGATTTTACCTATTCAGATTATTTATTATTATTTGAAACCATCATTATCTGAAGGCTTGTCTGCATGGATACACTTAAGGAAATTAATTTAAATTAATTAGAGGTATGAATTTAAAGTGGATTAGTTAAACCTTTGTGTGGACCCTCTCATTCAGCATTAAAGTGGCCTTGATTTGTTTTAATTCACTTCCAAAGAACCATTTCCTTGAAAAGACAGATGTGCATGTTTGTACTGCAGAGAAAAGAAATGGAGATTCCAAAATGTAACAAACGTGTAAGTAGTGGGCTAAATTCTCCTATCTGAAATGCTGTGTCTAGTTGACAAGAGGGGAGCATTCATGACTAGCCCCTTCATAAACAGTGAATAACAACATGTTTTTTACACTTTTTCCTTATTTCTGTATGCTCAGGAGCGGAAAATTGGTGTTGGCTACTACTGCTCCTCTCTAAAAATAACACACTCCCCAAAATTATAAGAAGTGAACACATACAATATGGCTCCAATCCAGAACCTAGATTCTTAGCACCCGTGAAATTCAAGAAAATTGTGTACTAATCTGCTTAATCTCTTTCTTACATGTGTTGCTCCCTTAAACTATATCCCACCATAATGTCAATACTGATCATCAGCCAAATTGCAAATAAAAAGCCAAGTCGCTGTATCAGTCACTGAAACTTGAATGTCTGCCACCTCCAGGACCAGCCCTCGGTGTTTTGTCACGCATGACAGAAAATGTTTTCACAGGTGCCCACCATCGCTACCCAAAAGGGACAAGCAAAAAAATAGAGCCCCAAATCTGATGGTATGGCACTTCTGAATGTTGGTTCCCTCAGTAGCCATGCTGATTGCACCTCATAGGCCAGCCCATTGTGACTTTTACTGAAGTTCCGGGGGGCTGCCTGACCCAGGGCCTGGATGTAAACGCTGAATGTAATGCCATGATCATTAAAAAAGAAAGCCTTTTCCGCAAGATGTCTTATTCCCTTTTTCTAAAGGCTTTCTTTTCCGCAAGAGCCCTGTCTAGACTGGCGCTTTTTCTAAAGGGATTAAGAGATCTTGCGGAAAAGGCTTTATTTTCCGCAAGAGCCCTGTCTAGACTGGCGCTTTTTTCCGTCAAAGCTCAAAGACGGAAAAAAGCGGCAGCCATGTTAATGCAAATGAAGCGGGGAAAATGCAAATCCCCGCTGCATTTGCAATTCCGACTTCTCTCATCTGCATCCCTTTTCCGGAAAAGGGGACCTGTGTAGACACAGCCTGTTAGCCTAAATACAAAGCATAAATATAAACTATATAATTATTTGAACTGTACTCCAAGAATGCCTTGTATTCATACAAAAATTATTGCAGAAAACTGCTAGTAGTGAAACTGTCGTCACCTCTGCACTTAATATTTGTTAGAATATGTGTTTTCTGTTCAGGTTTGCCAAAATGAATTGTGTGCTAGGTAGGTACAGTTAGTTAGGTTGTCCCCATGTTCTACTGACATTAGGAATGTATCATATAGACGTCGGTAAGAAAGGTGTGTAATGTTTGTAAAATCATCTTAAAGTAGTCCCACTTCAAACAGATTACATCAATATGCACTAATGTGATATGGAAGGATGCACACATAAGAACATAAGAACAGCCATACTGGGTCAGACCAAGGGTTCAGTATCCCATATCCTATTTTCCGACTGTGGCCAATGCCAGGTGCCCCAGAGATAATCATCAAGTGATCCATCTCTTGTTGCTCATTCCCATTTTTCTAGCAAACAGAGACTAATGACACCATTCATGTTCATCTTAGCCATTAGTCATTGATTGACTTACCTCCATTAACTTATCTTGCTCTTTTTTGAGTCCTGTTATAATCATGGCCTTAAAAGATCCTCTGTCAAGGAGTTTCACAGGTTGGCCACATGATGATGAATGAAAAAATACTTCCTTTTGTTTGTTTTAAACCTGCTACATATTAATTTCATTTGGTGACCCCTAGTGCTTGTATTGTGAAAAGGAGTAAATAACACTTTCTCATTTACTTGCTCTACACTGGTCATGATTTTATATACCTCTATCATATCCATCCCATTTAGTTGTTTCTTTTCCAAGCTGAGAAATATGAGTATTACTAATCTCTCCTCATACGGCAACCATTCCATAACCCTAATCATTTTTATTGTCCTTTTCTGAACTTTTACCAATACTTGAGATGGGATGATCACATCAGCACATGGTATTCAAGATCTGGGCATACCATGTATATAGATACAGGAAATAAGAAATGCTTTGTCTAATTTTCTATCCCTTTCTTAACTATTTTCAGCATTCTGTTTGGTTTTGAATTCCACTGCGAGTCCAAGATCTCTTTCTTAATTTGCAACAGCAAATTTAGATCCCATCATTTTATATTTTTAGTTGAGGTTATGTTTTTCCAAAGTACAGTAAAACTCCAATAATCCTGCATCCAATAGTCCGGCACTCCTGATAGTCCTGTATCAAAATGGCAAGAGCCTAGTGAGTGAGCTTCGGCAAAAAAATGAGTCACAAGGTAACAGCGGCAGCAGCTGAACTGAGCAAAAAGGGTAAAAAAGGCTTAAAAAAAACTAAAACATTACAGTTAAGAACACGTTATATACAATATATAATGTATACAATATATATATATATATATATATATATATATATATATAAAACCTGCTTATAGTACCTCCTGATAGTCCGGCATATCTGATAATCCGGCACCACCTAAATCCCATAGGTTCTGGATTATCGGAAGTCTACTGTACAATACTTTGCATTTATCAACCTTGAATATCATCTGATATATCATTGTCCAGTCACCCAGTTTTGAGAATTCTTTTGTAGCTCTTTGCAATTTGCTTGGAACTTAGCTATCTTGAGTGGTTTTATATCATTTACAAATTTTGCCAGTTAACAGATCATTTATGAATATGTTGCATAGGACTAACTCTAATATAGACTCTTAGAGGGCACCACTTTTTACTTCTCTCCATTCTGAAAACTGACCATTTATTCCTATCCTTTGTTTCCTATCTTTTAACCAGTCATCAATCCATGAGAGGGCCTTCCCCTCATTCTTTACTATAGTTTCAACCAATTTTCCTGGTATTGAAGTCAGGGTTACGAGCCTATAATTTAAAATTTGGCATCACAGTAGGTATCCCCCTGTCATTTGATACAGAAGTTGATTTAAAGGATAGGTTACAAACTACATTTAGTAGAGCTGCAATTTCATATTTGAGTTCCAACAGAATCCTTGATTGAATATTCTCTGGTTCTGGTGGCTTATTACTATTTTGATCAGGGATCTCAAACCCCCAGCCCATGGGCCTTCCCTGGCCAGAGCAATTGCTCAGTCTGGTCTGCAGGCCAGGAGGCTATCAGTTACCATTTTCCAAACCCTGCTCCTTCACACCACGCTCTCTCCCCAATGGCACTCTGTCACTGGTGCAGGGAGTGTGGGGGAGCCTGACCGCTGCTGCCATGCCACGCTTCCTCCCTCCTCCAGTAATCCCTGATGCTGCATCCTTGGAGTTGGGGGTGCTGTGAGGAGGGGGAGAGGGGAAGAGAGTGAAGTGATGTCATGGAGGGGTGGGGTTTGGGGAATGAAAAACGACAGCCACTCCCCCTCTTCCTCAATGCCTGCCAGGACTCTCGGGGCACTTTGCACAATCACTCTGGCTGGGGAAGGCCCATGGGCCGGGAGTTTGAGACACTTGATTTAGATAATCAGTTTGTTCCAAAACCTCCCGTAATAACACTTCAGTCTGTGAAAGTTGCTCAGATTTGACACCAAAAGTGAATGGCTCAGGTTTGGGAATCTCCCTCAGATCCTCTGCCATGAAGACCAATGCAAAGACTTCATTTAGTTTCTCTGAAATGGCCTTATCCTCTTGAGTGCTCCTTTAGCAGCTTGATCATCCAGTGTCCCCAATGGTTGTTTAGCAGGCTTCCTGCTTCTGCTGCATTTAAAAACCTTGCTATTAGTTTTTGCGTCTTAAAATTCTTTTTTTGGCCTCCCTAATTGTATTTTTTCAGTTTATCTGCCACAATTTATGCTCCTTTGTGCACATAGGCCAGTTAATGCATGAGACAATCCCTGCAGCACTCCTATCCTCTGGAGACTAAATTATTGTATACCACAGGAGAGGCTAAGGTGACACCAGTGCTGGTGGTGAAGCCTCAGGAGCCCTTCATTTCTATTCATATTATTTCTCCTGATTTTTAACCCAAATAAGCAAAAGTTAAGCCTACCAAAATGGCTGTTCCTCTCTACAGGCTGCATATGAGCACCTATTATACATCCAGAGACTTGTTTTCCTTAAGGGGATATGAGGCAACACTTCTAATGGTTTGTGTAGACAGCAAGTTAAGTGCATGACAAGTTGCAGTGTAAACCTGCTGCATGCCCTGTTACTGTCCATGTGGACCTTGCTGCTCTGCACATAAAGTTCCTTACTGTACACTGAAATGTTGTATAGATGACAGCAGGCTCCATATAGACTGTATGAAGCATTACCAAGCCTCAGATTTACACACCTGCTTGCCATCCATTAACTTGTTTTTAGACAAGCACTTAGAGGGAGCAAAAGTCTACCCTATAATATTATCTTTACTGCTGTCCTTCACTGCAGACTGTGGAATCATAATGCAGAATTTTGGAATGTCAGGAATTCAGAGGGGAGGTATATTATATGGTATGTGCGACAACACAGAAATCAAGGGGATTTTTGGATTGTCTTTGAAAATTTTCAAATCAGCCAAGTGTTCATTTTGATTTATATGCATTAGGCAGTAATGAAGAAATCATGGTCAACTTTTCTATCATATTCATTGTTTTCTTCGCTTACTCTCATTTGTCACTTGTATTCTCTTTCTTCCAATGTCATTACTAATGAGAGCCAAGGGTACAATACTTAGTGCAGTTCCAGGCAACTGGCAAGAATCCCTTTGAAATTACATCTGCATGATTCACTTTCACTTTTCAATGGATTGGGAGACTGCATTTTTTTTCTAAAAATAAATAAGACAATGATGTAGTTCTAAATACAAACCTCCTCCTTCCTTCCATTTTCAGACCAAATATCTACATAAATATATTAAATTCAATTTGCTCTATGTTTTTATTCCACTGACTTAGCCAGTAGAGCCAACTGGCAACTGAAATTTCATCAGTGTTGGAAATTTTCTGTTTATTAAAAATAGAGCCAGCAAATGACATTCTGTCCTTCTATACTTTTAAGCTATTCTTTGGAAGTTATTGCACGTTGGCTAAAAGTGCAAAGTTTCATGAGGATCATATGTGGGTGTATTTTTAAACTAGGATTAACAGTTAGTGGAAAAATAGATGTTTAAGCTGTTATTGAGATGTTTTGTATCATATCTAAACACATTAAGGAGTCCATTTGAAATGGCACATAGAGGAAGTAAACGTATAATCTTCAGGCTTCATTCATTGATCCATTTTATTACCACTTTTTATGTACTAGAAGCTGGGAGAATACTTCTTGCCCACAGTTGAAATAAACACGCTTAGTGGACATCATGAATTAGATGAATATCCATGACATAAATTAATCCAATTAATGTCATGGATATTTCTATTACTTGTCCATAAATACATTCAAATTTTTACACATAGCCATTCAAAATTATTTGACAAGTAGTTTCTGCAGTCACATTTTTCTATATTGCTCATTTACAAGCAGTATTCAACATTTGAACTGTTTTGATTGGACAAATATGTTACATTTTATTTCTATGCTCTGGACGGATAAGCAAAATTCTTAATAACAGTTTTCTGACGCAAACACCTACAGGTTACTAGACCTGCTGAAGTAGTCATGATTAATACCAGTGGGGGGGCGTAAACCATCAACCCAGTCAAAGAGCATCTGGATCCAAAAAACCTCATTTTGAAGAGAAGTGAAGGCATTAGCCTGTGACTTGAAAGGGGGTGCTCACGGGACTAGAAGACTGTCTCAGAGGGTATAGCCTGGTCAGGGACCATGACAAGCACTTTGGGCCCAATTTGGATTATTGCTTTTATAATTAGTTGCTGATACAAAGACCCTTTGACTTTAGGGGGACTCCTTTTGTGAATAAGGATTATTTGCCTGAGTAGGTTGAGTAGGATATAACTTCTGAGAAGAGGTATGTAAACTAAAGTGTTTCTCTGAGTCCTCATTTTTAATAGGTATCACACTATTTTAAAATACTTCCATGATGAGGATGAAAACAAGTCCCAAATTCATATTATTCCCATGAGGGAAGAGATGTCTTCTTTTTACTTGTCTTTCTATTATTTTTATCTCAGTTCACTTCACTTGTCAAAGACTAATGATTTTAAATATGTCTCTTTAAGCTGAGTCATGCTATCAGCTAAATGAGAAAAATTAAATCAATACCATTGCAGGCCAAAGTAGCTCAGTAACATTTATAGTAGAATCTGCTGCTTACCCTTTGTACATTTTCTGTTACCACAGTGAATCTTGCATCTAAATAAATACCCTGGATGAAAATAAATGAGTTGAGATATTATCATGTACATATTTCATGAAAGCTTAGATAAAAAATCTTGATTTTTTAAAGTTCTTTTGCAGTGAAGAAAATCCAACTCAGAAATCACTCAAATTTTATACTTCTGTCCTCAGGATCATTTTATATTTCTATAGCCAAATATTCCACATTTTCCCATGTAATGCTATGAATGTATACACACACTCTCCCCCCTGAAAGTCTTGTATATGATCTAATATGTACTCTATATGCAATGAGATAAGATTGATATATTCCATAGTAACTCTTCTCGATCTGACATTAAGCACTGCTAATTGTTTATGAAACTGAAGTCTTAAATAAATCCTTACTAAAACAGACTCAATGTACATCTAAAAAAATCCTTCATGTTTTTGGTTCCATTGAACCATTTTTGTAGCCTAGGTTTTTGTATTCCTCCCTATTAATCAGGACATATAGGTGAATGAAATGCAGGAATGGATTTTAAAGAGACAGACTACAATTAACAAGCTTATCCTATCCCACAAATATTAGGCTTTTAATAAGTTCCTGTGCATGCATAAATGGGCTCATACCATATAACTAATTAATTAGGATTGGCCCTCTTCAAACTATTTCCTGAGACTTAGCACACTACTTTGGACCAAAGTGCTTCCCTCTGCAAAGCAAAATGAGGAGCACCTCATTCTATGAAAACATAGGATCTTCCTCTTTCCCTACAGTCTAAAAGATCCATCAGCAACAATCTGGGCCTCTTACTTTCATGTGCCTCTGGGAGCAGGCCCTGTCAGTCTTTACAGATCTTGACTACAAGTTGCCATTAACAATGCCATGTTTCTAAACTTAAAAATGTCCATTCTTCCTCAATTTACTTTCAGTTGGATCTTCTTGATGTGGCAAGAAGACAAAAAATCTCCTTAACATATTTCCAGTTTGGTCAAAGGGGAAGAAAAAAGCCTTCTTGACACCCAAACCAGGGATCTGGTCAGCCTTGCAGCATCTTGGAAACACAGCTTGGCAATGCTCCAAACACAGGGAGAGAGAGCAGGACAGCAGCAGAGTCAAGATGTCTTCTAGATACATGACAGTTTTAAATAGAGGAGGGAGGTATGTGAGAGCCAATCAGCATCCCCAGCTACTCTCTGCAGGCCAAAAGAAGTAGAAAAAGCCTTCCCCTTCCTTAAAGCATACTCTTCAGTTCCCTCTGAGGCATGAGGTGTGGAAAGGCACCAGTGTGTCTGAGCATATACACTCTCCCTCACTCCTACTCTAGGGACTGCTATGGTTAGCTATCTCTCTATGATCTGATAAAATTCATTGCTGCTGAGATGGGGGTTGAGGTATTTTCTGGTCAGCTCAGCTTTTTAAGACATGAGGGTCAGATCAAACAGCACTGACTTCAAATTGGTTTTGGATCTGGTCCATAGTTTTCTGTAGAACACTAGATAGTTAGCCCACTTGTACAGAGCTCCAGTTCCAGGCCAACTCTATTTCCCACATTGAGCTCAGAAAGGAAGTTTTGGTTTGGTTTGGTTTTGTGGGTCAACTTACAGGACAAACTAATCAGAACATGTTTTGTTGTTGTTGTTGTTTTAAAGTGCAGAGCTAAACAGTTGTCCAGGGCCAGATTAAGACCTTTAGAGGCCCTAAACACTGAAAAGATTATGGTGCTCCCCTCTGTACGTAATTCAAAATAAAAACAATACTATACCATAAAAATCTCTTTTTTTTGGTGCCCCTGCTTTGCTGGTGCCCTAAGCATGTGCTTAGTCTGCCTATTGGGTGAACCCCCAAAGAGAGACAGCATGCTTTTGTGGCAGAGACAGAAACCAGTGAAAAACAAATTATGGAAGAAATATTTTAAATATTTTTAACCATGCTTAATGTTTTTATTGGTAAAAATGCTGAAAAGGCAGCCAATTCAAATTTATGTCCAAATTGTCAAACATAATTGTGTGTGCATGCAACATAAACAAAATCTTCATTTTAAGAGTCTTAAGAACACTAAGTAATAAAACGCTGGCTTTAGCAGCATTAAAAACAAATAATAGACTTGTGTAGAGTTATTATGTTTATAGAAACAAAAAGCCATTAGAATTCATTAAAGAAAAAAAATTGTTAAATGTTTCTTGCTGCTTTGATCTGCACAAAAGATATAACTCATTTCTTGAGAACATTTTCCATTCAAACGTTCCTTAAAATTTGCTTTTGAAAGAGTGCATTAAAATAAAAGCTGCATTCAAATGCAAACACTCAACTCATAATTTCTGAGCATTGATAATTGTATTAATCGGGTAGCAATCTGTGCATCTGTGATATTGTTGTGACCTCTTCAGCTGAAAGCAACTTCTAATAGGCCCTTTGAAAATTCAAGAGCCATTGACATGAGTGCAAGAACGTACTATTTACAAAGAAACATGTTCAGCCGGTAAACAGAATGAAACAAAAAAGGAGAGAACGAAGAGGAATTTAAAATAATCCCAAAGATGAAGCAAAACCAAACTGGTATCCAATGAAGCATAATAAGGAAATGAAGTAGCAAAAGTACTTTAAATGTCTCTCCTGCTGCCGTACAAACAGTCCAATGTGAAATTTTAATTTGTCTCACTAAGTACAGTATATTCTCATTTGAAAAGCCTTTCTTCTAGCCCTAGCACATCTGGAAGTTGAGCAAGGTTAAATTCTATTTAAAGAGGGCTGAAAAACAGCTTGACAAAATATTAATGTTCAAGAGCAATGTGATGATTTAAAATCACTCAATTTGTACAAAGAAAATATTCCAGGAGTTGTGGAATGAAGCTATGCTGGACTCTGTTGGGACCAGCAGGGACCATTGTGTTGGATGATGTACATAGAATAATAAGACAGTTTCTTAAAACCTAAGGCTCCAGTCTTGCACTGGACTCCATACAGAGTTAGTGTGAATTGGAGGCCTAAACTGAAACAAAATGCAACAATGGATGTAACCCATAATATGAAAATTGGACAATAGCAGTGGAGGAAACAGCAGTAAAAGCATGTAATGATGCTGGCCAGCTAGATGTCTTTGAACATAGCGAGGTGTCTCTGAGTTGCTTATTTTTTAATGATAAGTTATAATTAGAACATGGAAGAGATGTTTGTCAGAAGTGCCAGACAGCCACGTGGCCATTATGGCTATGGCTACACTGCAGTGCTATTTCAGTATACAGATATATCCCGAAATAGCTATTCCGTGTCTTCACAGCAAGCCCGATATTTTGAAATATAATGGGCCGCTATTCTGACATCCCTGTAAACCAGCAGATTATTTCAAAATTTGGCACTATGTAGAGAGCACCAAATTATGAAATAAGCTATTTTGAAATAGTATCGAAATAAGATATGTAATACGCTTATCTTATTTCGCGCTATGGTGCAGTCTAGACGCACCCTATCTACTGGCAATTTGCTTCAGGCTTCATAGTAATAAATCCAATGGATGAGCAGATTACCACAAAGATTGACAATCACAACCCAGGTGTAGTTTTAAATGTTTCTTCATTGTCCTCTAATCAAATTTCTAGGTTTGTGTGAAACCCATAGTTACCAAGAACACATTGTAAACCCATCTTTTAGGGTACGTCTAGACTGCAAGCCTCTTTTGAAAGAGATCTTCTAGACAGCCACAAGAGTTTCGAAAAAGTGAGCCACTTTTTCAAAAGAGAGCAACCAGGTAATCAGGACACTTTTTTTCAAAAAAGCCCTGTTTCTGGTCAAGAATGCCTTTTTTTGAAAGAACTCTTTCGAAAAAAGGCATTCTTCCTGGTAAAAGTAGGTTTACTGATTTCGAAAAAAACCACTGCCTTCTTTCGATTTAATCTCGAAACAATGAGACGGCAGTCTAGAGGCAGGTGAAGTTTTTTCAAAAAAAAGGCCACTTCTTTCAAAAAAAGGCCACAAAAAACTCAGTAGTCCACCCTTACTGCTTATTGTTGGAATGACTCAGTCATATGGACATGATATGACAGAGCTAGGAATTGAAACCAATCTCAGAAATTCTTGTTTAAATATTAGATTTACTACTAAGGTGATGAAGGGACATAGCTTCCCCCATTTGGGTGGAAAACACCCCCATAATAAAACTGAGAGGGGATATGTCCTTCACATAGTAAAGAAGGACACCTCCTCCCTTCTTTGGAAACTCTGTATCAAAGTTTCAGACAATCGGTTTATAGGTTCTTTATGTGTAACATCATTGCTTAAAAAGCTTCCCTTTACCCTCTGTGTCATCTACTATCAACAATAGAACCCTGCATATCTGCAGATATCTTCTTTATATTCACGGGTATCTGCATCCATGGATGTGAAAACCAATATCCACAGATCATTTTTGGAGACATGTATGTGGATACAAATTTTTTTTATCTAGAACCTTGAAAATTTGTGGATATTTACTTTATGTCTGTGGGTATCCACATCTATAGATCCACATGTGGATATTGTAGATCATTTTTGCAGATGTGGATTCACATAAAAATTTTGTATCCACTCAGAGCTCTAATCATCAATGCTAAGAACTCATCTCCTATGCCTGATCCTGATTTCCTCCTTCCTCATACACACAACTCTCCCAACTTTAGAACATCAACATGAGATGTGCCTTTAAAAGCAGGATGTCAAATTATTTTTGGTGATCATATCAGAAACAGACGACTAGGCAGTCAAAAGCTGTCAGGACTCAGTCAGATACTATACCAGCTATAACCATATCTATAAACATTTATTGAACCCACTACCACTATGTTTGCTTACTATGCAGAAGTTAACAAGAAGAAGGTGATCGGAGAGGGTGTGCGGCCCCTACTGGATGAAGGAGGTAACCTAGTGACAGATGATGTGGGGAAAGCTGAAGTACTCAATGCTTTCTTTGCCTCTGTATTCACGGACAAGGTTGGCTCCTGGACTTCTGCGCTAAGTGACGCAAGATGGGATGAAGATGAACAGCCCGTGGTGGGTAAAGAACAGGTTAGGAACTATTTAGAAAAATTTAACGTACACAAATCCATGGGTCCAGACTCAATGCATCCGAGGGTACTGAGGGAGTTGGCAAATATCATTGAGGAGACTTTGTCCATTATCTTTGAAAAGTCATGGGGATCAGGAGAAATCCCAGATGATTGGAAAAAGGCAAATGTAGTGCCCTTCTTCAAAAAAAGGGAAGAAGGACGATCCAGGGAACTATAGGCCAGTCAGTCTTACCTCAGTTCCTGGAAAAATCATGGAAGGGATCCTTAAGGAATCCATTTTGAGGCACTTGGAAGAGAGGAAAGTGATTAGGAATAGTCAGTATGGATTCACAAAGGGAAAGTCGTGCCTGACCAATCTGATTAGCTTCTATGATGAGGTAAGTGGCTCTGTGGATGTGGGAAAGTCAGTGGATGTGATATACCTTGATTTTAGCAAGCCTTTTGATACAGTCTCCCACAATATTCTTGCCAGCAAGTTAAGGGAATGTGGATTGGATAAAGGGACAGTAAGATGGATAGAAAGATGGTTAGAAGGCCAGGCCCAGCGGGTAGTGATCAACGGCTTGATTTCAGGTTGGTGGTCGGTTTCTAGCGGAGTGCTCCAAGGTTCGGTTCTAGGACTGGTTTTGTCCAATATCTTTATTAATGACCTGGATGAAGAGATGGATTGCACCCTCAGCAAGTTTGCGGATGACACTAAGCCAGGGGGAGAGGTAGATACTCTTGAGGGCAGAGATAGGGTCCAGAGTGACTTAGATAAATTGGAGGATTGGGCCAAAAGAAATCTGATGAAATTCAACAAGGACAAGTGCAGAGTCCTGCACGTGGGACGGAAGAATCCCAAGCATTGTTACAGGCTGGGGACCAACCAGTTAAGTAGTAGTTCTGCAGAAAAGGACCTGGGAGTTACAGTGGATGAGAAGTTGGATATGAGTCAACAGTGTGCCCTTGTAGCCTAATGGCATATTAGGTTGCATTAAGAGGAGCATTGCCATCAGATTCAGAGATGTCATTATTCCCCTTTATTCGGCTTTGGTGAGGTCACATCTGGAGTA
>JANRFK010006688.1:10207078-10219224 GCA_030068395.1 Apalone spinifera
GGTTGATTTAGTTGGGATTGGTCCTGCCTAGAGCAGGGGGCTGAACTTGATGACATTCTGAGGTCTTTTCCAGCTCTATGGTTCTATGATTCTATAGGATTCCAAATTTTTGCTCATCTTAATCATTAATATTTATTAAAAATGCACCTTCTAAAGACTTGTACCACCTGTAAAAAAGAAATAATAAAATTAAAGTCAGAAAATGTCAAGCCAAACTACAACTGTTGCAATGGAAAAGTCCATCAGTCCATCTGCCTGCCAGTGCAGGGTGATTTGCTGTTGATATTTACTTTTCTTCAAACTTCTTTTAAATATTTCAGTCAACAGGAGTTCCATTCAGTTCCCTTTACTTTATTTCATCCTCAGTTATTCTCCCTTATATAAATAAAAACATGTTCTTTCCTTGTTTTGTTTATGCACAGTAAATATTAATGCAAAGATATCCTATTCCCTTTATTTAAACTATCCATTAGATATCATTTAATCCGGCATATGTTTTCATAGATCTTTTAATTCTTCCTCAACTTCAGTTACTTAATATTTCTGAAACTAATAATTTTTAAAATAGTTATTGTAAAAATAATTGAGCATATTTATAAAACATAACCCTCTTCCCAACAATATGTATTATCAGTGAGTCACCAAAACACCACCTACCCAATAATAACAAACTGTACCCACTGATGATAACTATTTGGTTAGTGACTGATTCAAATCAACAGATTTTTAAATATTTCTGTGTCTTAATTCTCTTCCCCTTTTTGAAAACTAGAGTGTTTGAAGCTGAACGACATATTGCCAATTCACTTCCAGCACAAACCAGAAGAATGGTGTACTGTACACATTGAGGTTGTTACATCAAAATCAGGATGGCTCTAAGAAGTTCCAGGAATTCCAAGGTAATCAAGCAAGTGCCTAATATTAAGAATGTGAGAAGTCCCATTTGGAGAAGGGGGGAAGAGGGCTGTGGAGAAAGTAGCCTGTTAATGTAACCCTCTTTGGCACTGCAGGCCTGGAGGCCTGATAATGTATGGATGCACTAAAGGAGAACCTTGGTCACAACTGTCCTCATTGTTATCTTCAGCATGAGAAGCAGCTTGCAATTTGACAGCTCTGTCACTCCATACCTCCAGCCCTCCTGTAAAGCTCATGAATTAAGTGGCCTTTTCTGCCCATTGGTGTTCAACCTACTTAATACAATTTTTAACCCATTCCCCTACTAGTATACCCAAACTAGTGAAGGGAACCCTATTCCCTATGTCCAAATTTGGGACTTTTCCCATGCATGAAACATGTTTCTGCTTTGTTTCTACTTATTGTTGTCTGCAGGAGATAACAGGCAGTAAACCTCCACAGGAAGCTCTCAAGTTTACTAGCTTCTGCAGGAAGATATCAAACAGTAGTCTATGGGTGCTTCTACACGGCAGGGCTTAACTCAAAATAAGCTATGCAAATTGAGCTACATCAATTGTGTAGCTTATTTCAAAATAGCTTATTTCGAAATAGAGAACTCTTCCTATGGTTTTCCTTCCGCCTTGTACAATGAGGGTTATAGGAGTCGGAGTAAGAAATCCTCCAGCTTGACAGTATTTCGACATTATTTCAAAATAATGTTGCCGTGTAGATGTACCCTAAGTCTCCAGTACATCTGTCTTTGACAGTGTCACCAGAGAAGGTCTGCATTCCAGAAGTGGGGACACTTACTGGGAAGAGAAGAGAAATCTTAAAAGTAACTGTCCAAACTTCATCTTTCAAGTAGCTGCTTCACTTTAATTGTGAATGTGCCATTATGGAAGTCAGAAATACACTTATTCATCATTTACATATATATCATATGGATGTTAAACTGGGCACCCAAAATGCAAGCAAATGAGTTCTGAAGAGTGGGAGGATTTTGTTTTATCTCAGAAAACAAAACAAAAAAATCTGGCCAATTTAATTCTATGGGAAATGGATACAAATGAAACATTTTCATTAAAAATGTGAAAACAAATTTGACCTTTGCACACACAGTCTTAGCTCAACTGGACATGTGTGTCAGGAAGGTATGGGCAACTGACTACTGACACATATGGACACGTGTGTCAGTAAAACATGATTGCTTTGGAGTTTTACAATGAAAATGGAGCATGCTTAGTTTTGCAAAGCATTCAAATGTAGCGTCCCAGGTTTGACACCTCAAGGGGCTACCACAGTACAAATACCCATACTTTATTTCTAAAAGGGACAGGCTTTATTTTTCACATAAAAAGAACTGTATGTTATTTATTTCTTCCAATTTAGGAGGAAAAAAACAAACTGAAAAAATATTGTCCCTGATTGTATATAGTGGACACCCTATTATCTGCTAACTAGTTTTGTCTAATGACAGAAAAGGAACACTTACCTTCACTTCTAAACTCCTTATCATTGGTGGTTACAAGTTTTATATCCACACCTCATATTAGCCACTAGAAGATGAATCAATCACAAACTAATGAACACTTGAGGAAACCTGATTCTAGGTAGTGGCAAAAATACACCTCACATTTTCGGCAAGGTTAAACTAATGCAAAATAAATCCCTCAAGTTATGTAAACAAATTATAGTAATGTTGTCTGACAATATGCATTAAATAGGATTAATTTAGTAAGCATAAAAGATGCAGGAGGCTCATTCCATCCCATCCCCAAATAATTCCAGCTGTACACTGCCTCGTAGAACTTCAGTACTACAAGAGAGGCAAAAGAGAAAGCTTCAGGGAGAGTACTAGGAATGTCTTAAGGTCAGGGAGAAAACTGGGTGGTTTGGGGAGAGAGAAAGTGATGTCCCAACATTTTGGAGAGGGAGAAGCAAAGAAGTTTCTGCAGCTACACAGCCAATAGAAGCAACTCAAATACCCTGTGGCTCTGTAACCATGCAAGTTGTTACATATTGCACAGGGGTACGTCAGAGGCCATTATGAGAAAATATGTCTTGTCTGAGACTCATCTCATCTCATGATGTCCTAAGAGGACTGTGCATATTCAGATTGCTCAGTAGGAGATGATGGGTGGAATGTAGGGGAACATCAGCAAAGGAGGAGGCATCAGCAAAAAAAAAACAAAAAACAAAAAACAAAAACCTACTGCCATTTCCATGGATATAAACTAGGGCCTTGTCTACATTAGAGGGTATGTCTACACTTGCTCCCTAGTCCGAACTAGGGATGTAAGTGTAGCATACCAAAGTTGCTAATGAAGTGCAGGATTTAAATATTCGCGTCCGGTCGCCATTTTAAAAATCCACTAGTCCGAATTAACTCGCCACGTGTAGACGCAGTATTTTGAAAGAAACCCCTTCCCTTGGATTAACTGTTACTCCTCATTACAGGAGAAGTAACAGTTAATCCGAACTAAGGACTTAGTTCGGATTAACTTCTGACTGCCGTGTGTAGGCACGGGCAGTCAGTTCGAACTAAAGGGATTTAAAAATGGTGCCCGCCAGGGAACATGCAAATGAAGCCTGGGATATTTAAAACCCAGGCTTCATTTGCAAGTTCGAATGCCTACATTAGCCACCCAAGTTCAAACTAGGGGGCTAGTGTAGCCATACCCTGTGGCTACGTCTACACTGGCATGATTTTGCGCAAATACTTTTAACGGAAGAGTTTTTCCATTAAAAGTATTTGCGCAAGAGAGCGTCTACACTGGCAAGTGCTTTTGTGCAAGAGATGTGCTTTTGCGCAAAAGCATCTGTGCCAGTGTAGACGCTCTCTCGCGCAAGAAAGCTCTTCCCTGGTTTTCTTGGAAAACTTGGGTGGTGGCAGTGGTTTTTATTTCCAAAAGTCCGGGTATTAGGATTTTGGGGGGAAGTTTTTGTACCAAAGCCTGTAGAGACCAAGCTTTGTGGTGTTTTTGAGGGCCGCCACTTCTGCATTTGTTGTGCCAGAGTGGGGAACAGCCTTTACAGCATGTGTGACATAGTGCTTGCAAATAGCACTCTCTACCCCTAGACAAGCATCTGCATTTGCAAAAGGGGCCACAGTGGCAGGGGGCAGAGCAGGGACTCAAATGGTGACCATGTGTTCAGCGCCCCCCATTTATTGGGAGAATGCAACTTTTCCTTCCTACAGCAGCCTGTGGGCAGGAAGGGAAGGGGGATGTGGGCACAGTGGAAGGGTAGGAGCTCATGCTGACACCAAAGAGCCTGCAGGCAGGAGGGGGGAAAGGAGTCTGGGTGTGGTGGCAGGGCAGCTGCTCAAACAATGCTTTGTTTGGGATGAGTAGTTACATACTCCCCCTGCTTCATCCAAGTTGCCATGCAAGATATCGATCTTCGGATCATACAGAGTGATAGGGAACAGATGCTGACAGAATGTGTCCAGAAACCAGGGCCTTATGCTGCACTACCTTGTGCTGCAATGATACCAGAACATTTACTGCTGGCCTGGCGTGGGAAGGTGTCCTTCTGTGGAGGACGGAATAAGGCTTGCTGTGAAGACATGGGATAGCTATTTTGGGATACTCCGGTATCCCAAAATAGCATTGCGGTGTAGACTAGCCTTTAATGAAATGTCCCTAATTTGAGGATTTTATCACCCAACTATAATACCTGGGCCGTAAGAGCTTATTTTAATGAGCATGGGAAGAGTTCTGGGCAACTCTTTGACATCCTTACAATCATTTGCCAATTCCATGATGATGGGTTAAGGGCCACCACGGTGAAAGTTGCTTAACATTTTTAAAATGTTCCAGCCATTACGAATTGTGGCATAATACTGAGCTTCTTTTCTCCAGCACCTGGAGTGAAACAAAGCTCTGCTGTTCTGCATCTAGGCACAAAGCAAAGCCCAGGTGCCAGCAGAGCAAAAGACCTACAAGCTCAGCTCATCACCGACAGTGCCTGAGTTTCTGTTCATGGAAATCAAGGCTCACATAGGACTTATCTTAATTAATATCTTGGCTCCACATTGGAAATCTGAGAGTAATGGCATCTAAAGAAATGATTTACTTACTTCAGCTTTAATGCATACCTCCAGGACCCTGTTATTAATACCAGATACCAATTGTGGTGCTGTGAATCAACATTAAATGCCCCTAAATAAGTGTTGGGTTTTTTAAAACAACCCACATATTTTATACTCCCCATATTGGTAGAACAAAAAAGAAGAAAAGGTATTAAAAGCAGTGTTAGGGGGTAGTCAAAGGTAGAATTTGATGTGGACCTATCTGGTCTATTGATATTGTATTGAGCTGTGATATGTGCTGCACCAGTTAGAATGACATCTTTTTCTTTTTTTCTTTGAATCAAAGGAGACAGTTAGAGGGGAAAGGAAATCAATGATCCTAGGCTTACAGGGCCAAAATCTGCCTTTAGGGGATTAGAAACTGTAGTGGTAAAGACCTTAGACAGCTGCAATTCCTACTGAAGCTAGGAGTGCTTTAGTTATGCAATGCTCTGCTCCAGGACCAACTCACTTCTTCTCACCTCTTCCTATTGGTAGAGCTAGCTTGGGGTGCATCTACTCTGCACCGTTTTTCTGGAATAATGGCCATTATTCCGGAGAAACATTACTAGCATCCACACAGCAATTGCGTTATTTCAAAAGAAACTCGAAATAACGGAGGGCTTTTTCCAAGGTTGGTAAATCTCATTCCACAAGGAATAATGCCTTTTCCAAAAAAGCTTTTTCAGAAGAGGCGGTGTATGGATGAAATGGCTCCTCACCAGAACCATTCTAAAGTTATTCCTCCCCTTTGCCTCCTGGGGCAATAAATTGAGACAGTACATCTACATTAGGGGAGCCTGCCTGGCACTAATTTTAAGGCTTCCCTGTAGTGATATCTTCCTGAATAGCTTATGCTGAAAGACACTTACATTGTAGACGTAGCTTTATTGGCCCATCTGGGGCTTCTCCTGTAAAGAGAATCCTCAAATGGTTAGGAATTGCTGTAGCCACTCTCACCACTCCCTCCTCGTGGCCTATCATAACAGAGAGGGTCAGGATGTTCCCTAAGTATTTCTGGCTGTTGAGGAAGAGGAAAACACGACGGCTACGTCTAGATTGGCATGATTTTCTGCAAATGCTGTTAATGGAAAAGTGTTTCTGTTAAAAGCATTTGCGGAAAAGAGCATCTAGATTGGCACGGATGCTTTTGCACAAAAGCACTTTTTGTGGAAAAGCATCTGTGCCAATCTAGACATGGTTTTGTGCAAGAAAGCCCTGATAGCCATTTTCGCCATCGGGGCTTTTTTGCGCAAAACAGTTTTTAGCTGTCTACACTGGCCCCCTTGTGCAAATACATTTGTGAAAGAGGGCTTTTTCCTGAACGGGAGCATCATAGTATTTGCGCAAGAACACTGACAATCTTACATTAGATCGTCAGTGTTCTTGTGCAAATTCAAGCGGCCAGTGTAGACAGCTGGCAAGTTTTTCCGCAAAAGTGGCTGCTTTTGTGGAAAAACTTGCTGGTCTAGATGCAGCCTCCTAGTTTATGCCCCTGTAGGCAGGAGGATAAATGCAATGTGGCCAAAAGAACATCATTGCACATGATCCTCCTGAACTGCACAGGAGGGGAGTTAAAGAAATCAGACTGGATGAGGACTGCCTGACAATACTTGGCAGAGGGGCTGACAACCAAAAAGGCGGTGGGGAGGGAGAAACAGGAAATCAATATATTGGTGGGTAGGAGTGAGAGAAAGAGACAGAAGGTATGGAAGGGAAAAGAATAAGGCCAAAAATAGAGGGCAATAGAGATGGATGCAGCAGTGACACAGAGAGCAAAAAGAGAGTGAAATAGAGAAAACCAATGTGGAGAGATGTACACAAAAGGGGAAGATAAGGAAAGAGCGAGAAAAAGGAGAAGATGAAAGATAAAAGCCAATAACAACCAGAGGGAATTATTATTACAAAACTCTGAGAATTTTCCTAATTATCATTCCAAAATATAAAAATGAAGAAAAACTAAGGTAAGCTTAACCAGAGTGAGAAAGAAAGATTAATTTAAACAATGGTTTTAAAAACTTGCTTATTTCCTCTGTCTCAGTGAGGTTTTTTAAGCATTTCAAGGCAAAGAGGATGGGATAATGTCATTAGTATAAATAAAGATTAAAATGTGATATTGCTAATTATGAGAATTTTTGAAGGAACAAATAAAAGGAGTCAGGGGAGCAAGAAATGATAGAATACACTAGTGTGAACTACGGGAATTATTTTGAAACACTACGGCTACGTCTAGACTGGCATGATTTTCCGCAAATGCTTTTAATGGAAAAGTTTTTCTGTTAAAAGCATTTGTGGAAAAGAGCATCAAGATTGGCACGGACGCTTTTGCGGAAAAGCACTTTTTGCAGAAAAGCGTCCATGCAAATCTAGACGCAGTTTTGCGCAAAAAAAGCCCTGATCACCATTTTAGCCATCGGGGCAAGTATTCTTGCGCAAGAGGGCTTTTGCCTGAGCGGGAGCGTCATTGTATTTGTGCAAGAAGCACTGATTTTGTACATTACAAAGTCAGTGCTCTTGCTCAAATTCAAGCGGCCAGTGTAGATAGCTGGCAAGTTTTTGTGCAAAAGCAGCTGCTTTTGCGGAAAAACTTGCCAGTCTAGACGCAGCCTTCAAGAAAATAAGCAGAAAGTAAAGGAGGTTAACTTTAATTTTCAAAAATTAAACCATTATAAGCCAGAGCCAATTCTGTGTGGGCTGAGGTACATTCTGGTTCAAACAAAAGAGAAATAATGTAGCTGAGTTTCTGTCCATCATGAAAACATCAGAGATTTTATCATGGAATACTGTGTGAAATAATCATTGTTTCCATATCAGAATTGACTTTTATATTCTCTGTGATTCTATAAAATGTGCTTAGTTCATTATTTTAATTTCAGTTTTGTTTCTCTATAAACACGAACTAAGCTTTCAAACAGGAAGAGCTTTCATTTTACACGAAGAGAATAAGCCAACCAAAAAGATCCTATTTATTCCATGGAAAAGCAGAGCATGTGATTTTGCTTTCTGTACCAGTTTGCATTGAACAGAACATGAAATGGTTGCTTGTTGCACTGGGATTTAAGGTGTAGTGCACAGAAAAATCATTAACGTCATAAAGCTAAACACACCACTACACACATTTTACTGATGGATGAACTGAGCTACAGAGAAATTAAGTGATTTCCTGAAGGTCACACAGTTAGTCAGTAGCAGAACTAGGTTCAGACTCCATGACCAGCTTAAAGTGAGGCAAACAGATCTTAAACATCCACTAAATGGGCATCTGGAGATGCCTCCAGTGTGGGGGAGTTCTTAGTCATTGTAAAGCTGTTACAGAGGACCCCTGTGCATAGGGGTTGGGGGCAGGCATCTCAGATACTGGAGAGAGAAGTACTGGAGCACACTGCATTCTGATGAAATTCACTGGTAAGCCAGAACCTATTCGAGCAGCCTTTAAACTTCTCTAAATTGCATAGGGAATCTTGTGCATGCTGCAGCCCTTGATCAGGAAACACAGGGGTTACTAAGAGCTACAGTAGACTTCCGATAATCCGGAACCTATGGGATTTAGGTGGTGCTGGATTATCAAATACGTCAGTCTACCAGGAGGTACTATAAGCAGGTTATATATATACTGTATACATTATGTACTGTATATAAACTGTTCTTAACCCTTTTTTATTGTACATACTATATACAGT
Organism: Apalone spinifera; assembly: GCA_030068395.1. NCBI lineage: Eukaryota > Metazoa > Chordata > Testudines > Trionychidae > Apalone > Apalone spinifera. Next base: position 10,215,725 of record JANRFK010006688.1, read on the forward strand.
ATACTGTAATGTTTTAGTTTTTTAAAGCCTTTTTGCTCAGTTCAGCTGCTGCCACTGTTACCTTGTGACTCGTTTTTTGCCGAAGCTCACTCACTAGGCTCTTGCCATTTTGATGCCGGAGTATCAGCAGTGCTGGACTATTGGATGCCGGACTATTGGAGTTTTACTGTACTTTCACCCACTTGTTCCTCTGCTGCCTTGCTGTGCCAAACAGCAAATTAATTCTAACTCCCGGCCCTGCACTAGCCACTAAAACACTTGCTCCTATTGGACTCAGATTCTGTCAGTGTGGCAGTTTCTTCTCTCATGTGTTCCATCTGAACAACTGCAGAGGAATGAAAAGAATAAGAAGCTTTTACCCCCAAGGCAAGCTAAATCCAGCATCACATTCATTTAATGAGGACTACAAATCCCATTAAGTGCTCTGTCCATTTCTAACCCTTTGATAAAGGAGGGAGGGGGGATGGAAGGGAATAGCCACAATACATATTCAAAATGCCCCATGCAAATATCATGCCAAGTTTTACTTAAGAACATTTGCTAATGCTTTGAAATGCCTATAATAAAGCTTTAATGAGCACACTGCCTAATATGTGTTCAAGTGATAATGCTGAAGAAATAGAATTTTACAGGACAATTTCCCACTGCTACGCTCATGTTTTTGAGATGCAGACACATTCATTTTCCTGTGACAACATTCTAATGCAATTACTTTATTTATTTTATGCTGGGTAACTGATGGGGATTCAGACATTTTATCTGATGGATGCTGGTTCAGTACAGAGGCAGTTTAAAAAAAATCTTGATTGCTTTAGAGAATAGATGGAGAGGGCCAGGTTTTCAAAAGCTCACCTTCCTGGATCTCTCAGTGTGAAATTTCCAAATAATCTACACTATCTGTGTTACAGTACAAGTAGATTTATTAAAGAGAAAGAATAAAAAATGGATTAGAAAAACAGATGCAAGAGTCTATACTCTGTGGAAGCTCTCCACGCCAGACAGCTACTGATCCATTGGGAACCAGTTCGGTGTGGGGAAATCCACCGTCAGAGCAGTGCTTTATGCAGGTACGGCACTCACCGGCCACTGGGATGGAGGGAGGGGGGCTGCAAGGAGGGGATGGGCCGCCCCAGGGAAAATAAGGGAGGGGGGAGGAGGTGAAAGTGCCCTGCATGGGAGGATTTGGTCTGCCCCGGAACTACTACATCCCGTCCGTGAGGGTTGCTTCCGGGAGTGGGGCGCGGGGCAGTGCCAGGGAACAAAAACTCCCAGACACCCGGGCACCCCAGTGATTCGCGGTTTGGTGTGTCTCTCTGCAGGTGGTCAAGGCCATCAACAGGGTGCTGCTCCGCAGGGTGGTCCGCCTCACCAACTTGGTCATCCAGGGGTTTGGCGCCCTCGGCTTCCCCAACTGCGGGGGGGGGGGGGGGGGGGGGGGGAGGGGCGATCGATGGGACACAGATCCCCATCCATGCCCCGAAACACTAGGCCTCCCAGTATATCAACCACAAGGGTTACTTCTCCATGCTCCGGCAGGCCATGTCTGACCACCGGGGCCAGTTCACGGACATTAATGTGGGCTGGTCCGGCAAGGCACACTACACAAGGGTGTTCTGGAACTCCTCCGGGTGCCAGAGGCTGCATGCCGGGACCTTCTTACCTGACCGCCACATGAGGGTCGGGGACATGGACATGCCCGCCTGCCTGGTGGGGGATGCGGCCTACCCCCTTAAGCCCTGCCTAATGAAGCCCTACATGGGACACCTCGACCCCTCCCAGCAGGCCTTCAATGCCAGGCTCACCAGGGCCCGCATCGTGGTGGAGGGTGCCTTTGGACGCCTAAAAGCCCAATTCCGATGCCTCCTCACGCGCCTCAACCTCGCTGAGCACAATATCCCTCCTGTGGTGGCAGCATGTTGTGTGCTGCACAATTTATGTGAGCGGAAGTGGGAGGCTTTCCTGCTAGCCTGGGCGGCTGAGGCTGAGCGCATGGCTGGCCAGTACACACAGCCCCGCACCACCGCCATCCGGGAGGCCCAGTGGGGGGCCATCCAGATCTGCAAAGCCCTGCGGGAGAGCTTCCAGGTGGAGGAGGACTGAACTCTCCCTGCATGCCCCTCTGGGGCCTTCTTTCACCCTCACCTCCTTTCTGTTTCCCCTCCCTAACCCCCCTTCCTAATGTCAAATAAAGACACCTGTTTAGACATAACTGGGGTGGGGGGAGGGAGTAATGAGTGTGGGAGAGGGGAGGGGGAAACCTGGGAGGAGGGAGCTGGAAGGGGGAGGCAAGGGGAGGAAGGGAAGAGAAAGCTCAGGGTTCGGGGTCTTGCAGGCTTTCCCATCTCACAACACTGCAGGTGCGGGGCCATCGGGGGAGTGGGTATGGAGGGTGCGGCAGGAGGGACGGGGGGGTGGAGGAAGAGGGAGGGGGAGCAGAGGTAGGAGGAGGAGCAAGAGCTGGGGCGGCCACAGGGGCTGGAGCAGGAGGAGGCAGGAACGTGTCCACCAAGGTCTGGAGGTGACCTCTGAGGGCACAGCCCTGCTTCTTCAGCGCCTGCAAGCTCTGCTGCCACAGCTGCAGGTCCTCATGGACCCAGTGTTCCTGGTTGCGAAGCTGCTGCCCCAGTAGCTGCAGGCGCCGCTGGTAGTCTTCCTGGTTCCTGGTGCGCCTGCTGGACCGGGTGGCAGTTGCAGGCAGGATGTTGCACCCTTCAGGCCCAGGTGCTGTGGCTGTGGTGAAACAAGAGCAGTGGTCAGTTCTCCCTGGGGACACAGTGGGTGAAACCCAGTCCCCCTCTGCAAGGTGAGGTTGGCGTGTGGGGAATGGGCCAGAGCCCCTGCATGATACCCAGCTACTGCTCCATGTTGGGCAAGGCCCAGGCACACGGTCCCTGGGCTCCCTCTCCACCCTATCCCCCCATACACATAAGGGGAGCATGATGGCACTCACATGTGGAGCCCTCCCTGGCCTCAGAGGACACAGCATATGTGCTCTGTGGTATGACTCAGGGGTCCTGGGCCCTGGGCAGGCTCCCTGCAGGCTCCTGTGGCTCCTGGCTCTCAGCCTCCTTTTCTTCCTCTGTTTCTGCCCCGGGGTCGACCATCACCTGGGGGGCATGCACTGCGTGAGCCCTCAGCCCCAGGATGTGATCCAGGGCCTCAAAGTGAGGGCAGGCCTCTGGGTCGGTCCCTGGTTGGGAGGCCCTGGAGTAGGCTTGCCGCAGGTCCTTAATTTTGTAGCGGATCTGCTCCTAGGTCCGTATGTGGCCTCTGGTGGCCAGGCTGGCAGCCATGTGGCTGTAGACAGCCAAATTCCTGTGCCTAGTGCGGAGATCATGGATGTTGGAGACCTCCCCCCAACCTCGATGAGGTTCACAATCTCCGCAGTAGACCAGGCGGGCGCCTGCCTCTTGCGGCCCTGAGCAGGCTCCTGGGAGCTGCCAGTGTGGTCCTGGGAAGAGGCAGAGGGCTGGGTGGCAGCGGGTGGCTGGCTCATCCTG
>JANRFK010006688.1:10227706-10238841 GCA_030068395.1 Apalone spinifera
TTTGCAATTCCGACTGGCCTCCTTTGCATGCCTTTTCCGGCAAAGGGGGCCAGATTAGACACAGCCTAGAAGTGATGACTGGTGCTAGAACAAGATAAATGCTAGATTGGAAAGCAACCTGAGTAACAAAACCCAACCAACCAAACAACTCCAACCCATCCCATCCACAAATAAAAAAAAAGTTCCTGACTATCCCTGCAGCAGCATTGGACTGTCATTTTACAAACAAACTGATGCATGTATATTTTGGTGGGTAATGGCACATAAAGACTGACTGTGGATCCTGTGTGTATTAACCATTGGACTACTTAGCGTGTCCTGTATTTCCTTTCAGGGGAAACGTGTGTTACAGAGTGTTATCGAGATATTCATCTCCATTCCAGGTTATTGACTATGATACAGGAACAACCTAAAGAGATATGTTGCTTAAAAATCCTTTCCAGGTTTTGTATAGAGCATGGTACCTGCAAGGACAGGAATTTGGGAATTTAATCAGTGTGGTATGAATATTCATGCTTGATAAAGCACAAAAGGTCTGATCCAAATCCCACTGAAATCAATGACAAAGATAGTTTGCTTATGTACCTCTAAGGGCCTTGAGTGAAGGCATTTGAGCTACAGCTTATTGCTTTTTAAAAATTATAATCAAGGTAGTTTCTACACACATTTTCTTAATATTTAAAGCTACCTTCAGCATTCCTGTCTGATTTTGATACGCTCCAAAAATGTTGGCTGCTTACCCAAAATGCATAGTAACTAGTGGACCCTCCTAAATCCAGATGTGTCCACTTGTTACATCATCCAGAGTGACCTGACAGAAATTCCAGTATATTTCATTTGAATTTTGTAACATGGCTTTGATTTTTACTGGTATCTTGATTTCTGTTGTAAAACTAATACGCCTAAGAACCAAACTAGTTGCTGTGCTCTGAAACCTGCCTGCTAACTGAAATCAGTTGGAAAGGTTCATGTCAAATGTCCATATGGGTGGGATGTTAAAAAATATTATAGTGCTATGTGATTTCTTGAACTGACAAAATTAACAGTGAAATCTTTTACTGTAGAAATAGGCATGAGTGCTATTAGAATTAACCATAGGAGACCAGGCAGAAGCAATTTTTCATCATATAGCATTATATTAGCTTTAATTTTTATTAATAAGATACAAGAGTCATTAACACTACTAAAAATCTAATTATGTTAGCAATTTTCCATCATGTCATATATGAGCAGTTAAGTATTGGTATTTGTTTTTCCTAATGGGATTTAAAAGTCTAATTAAAAGTCTTTCTTTTGTGGTTAAGTGGAATGAATCTTTGTGAAAAGCAGGATATTTTAATAGCTGCAGACAGCTTATTTCCTTATATATTACACTTCATCTTCATTGTCTGCAATATAAATGACCAAATAAGGATAAGAGAGAGACAGGAAGAGATGGATCAGCTCAGAAGCCTGCTCTAATTTACACCATGGCAAATAAACTTGCTGTCTGCCCCAAACAAGGAGCAGCTTAAATGTGATTTAAAACATTATTCTTTCTTTGCTCTTCCTCTTGCCCAATTCCTCCAGGAATGGAGCCACTTGCCATCATCTAAGATGATGACTACCTGTCTGAGCCTTAGTGGTTAAGGAATACAGTGAATTATCCTCCTTTTTATAGCAACCTTTTTACATACCTGAAGAGTCTTCTACCCTCAGTTTTCTCTTCCCCTCAGGAAAGAGTTATTTCCAATCTTTCCTCATAGGTCATGTTTCCTAGTCCATTATTGCTCTCTTCTGGACATTGTTCAACTTGTCCACATCTTTCTGGAAAGGTGAAGCCCAGAACTGGTCACAATCCTTCAGCTTAGGCCTTTTACATGCTGTGTAAAGTGGAAGATTTTTTTCTTGTGTCTTGCTTACAACATTCCTGCTAATCCATCCAAAATTATATTCACGTGTGTTTTATTGCAACAGTATTACATTGTTGATTCATATTTAATTTGTGCTCCATTATAAGCTGCAGAGTCTCTTCTGCAGTACTCATATAACTTATTTATTTTGTTTGGGGAGTAGGTATATTCTTTAATTCCAAAAGGATATTTTTTGCCAGTAGAAGCTATGTTTGCACCAGGAGACTTTGCTGGTGTAACCATGCCAACAAAACTTTTTCAGCGTACACTAAACCTCAAAGCCAAACCAGTAGCCACTTCCTCCTGAAAGCCTCTCCAATTGCCTAGCACTGTATCTCAGATCTACCAGCTATGTAAGTTATCAAACTATTTTGTAGTCAGTTAACATTCCTCCCATATTCCCCAATTTCCTGCAGTGTACAGTATAACTCAGCTGCAAAAATCTTGCCTTGCCACAAAATGTGGGTTTAAAATGCCACACCACATGCTAGCTTTACTCTTGGTTTACACTTGTAGATCAATGACAGAATAATGCTCAATTAACATTTATTAAGAGCAACATGTTTTCTAAAAACTGCAGACCAAAGGTGTCAATTAGATGAGAGAAGCTCCATGAAAGATGAAAGAACTATTATGTTGTGCGGATGCACTGATGCTTTGCTGTCAGTGATTTATTAGTAATGAGATACCAAGTACTTAAGCTTATCAGTAGCAAGTGAAGTAACTATGAAATAACAATTATTCCAGTTGGTTATTTAGTGTGTAGTCTTGTCCCCCACCATGACCCCATCAGTACATCGAATGGATTTTGGATTTTTCTCAACTTACAGTATGACTAAAATCAGGGTAACATTTAAAATGCAAAATCCAGCATTAAGATAATCAAAATGCATGAATAAACATGATGAAACCAGTCTCTCTTTCAAACTGGGTACCAGTAAGCCATTCCTGCAAAAGTTTACTCTTATCCCTAGGGCTACATTTAGACAGCAGAGTTTTTGAGCAAAAACTCCCATTTTTTCACAAAAACTCGTGAAGCGTCAAGAGAGTTTTTGTGCAAGTAAATCGGCAGAATGGAGGGCTTTTTGCACAAAAGCTCTTGCGCAAAAAGGAGCATGGGGACAGGGAACTTCCTCTTTTTGTGCAAAAAACCTCTATAGAAAAAAGCACAGGTGCCGGGGTGGCCATTCTGTGAATAGCTATCAGGGCTTTCTTTCGAGAGAGCGTCCATGCAGTCTGGACGCTCTCTTGCACAAAAGCACATTGCTTTTTCAATGTGCTTTTGCAATGTGGATGCGCTCTTGCGCAAGAAGTTTTTGCAGAAGATCTCTTCTGCAAAAAGTTTCTTGCTCAAGAAGCCTGTAGTCTAAACATAGCCTAGGAGTCCTGAGGAAATGAAAGAGGTGAGCACCCTTTTTAGAATTCACCAAATTATGAATCAACCATCAAGGTATAGTCAACAAAAATACACCTACACTGGCTCATGAACTCTATTGAGATAAAAATATATCTTTTGTCTAGAACTGGACTCTCCTTCCTCCTCCTTTATCTATGGTATTGTAGCTTTCATAAACTAAAAAACATTTCCTATGGAAGTTCCATCCTCAGTATTTTGTTGCTGATCACATGTTCTGCATTCACCCCTCTAACTGTAGCTGGAACTCCAACAGACACAAATTCTTCAATCCTTTTTGTTTGCCATACACATTAACTCTTATTCCACAAGAGTACAAGATGTGGAATGCCACTAGCTTTTTGTCCATCTGGACTATTCAAACCGACGGAGGAAATGGAAATATTCTGTAGGGAACATTCCCACTCTGGAAGAGGCACTGAAAGAAACAGGAATATGAAAACATCTTTTCTGAATGATTCAATAGTGCAAATTGAGCATAGTGCAAAAAAAAAAAAAAAAGCACACGTCTCTTTTTTTAAGATACTCATTGGTAAATCAAACTGCAGGACAAAGAACCATCACATTCCAATCATAGTATCACAATACAAAAAATCATGCAACATAACATTGGAGTGACAAAGCAAGCATCCCTAATCATAAAATAAAAGGAAATAGTTAATTTTGTGGTTCTGATTTTAAATAAAATGGGATTTTTATTTATTTAATGAGGCACATTTTCTTTTAGGGTGTGTCTAGACTACAGGGTTTTTTTGAAAAAAGTCACCTTTTTTCGAAAAAACTTCCCCTGCATCTAGACTGCTGCCATGTTCTTTCGAAATTAAATCAAAAGGTTTTTTGACCATGGAAAACCTCGTTTTACGAGGAAGAATGCCTTTTTTCGAAAGTGCTCTTTCAAAAAAAGACACTATGTAATGCAAACCGTGCTTTTTCGGAAGAGAGCATCCAGACTGCCTGGGTACTCTCTTTCAAAAAAACAGCTTGCTTTTTTGAAAGTACTGGTTGTAGTCTAGATGCTCTTTTTCAAAAGAGGCTTGCAGTCTAGCTGTAGCCTTAGGAACTAGGAGAAATACAAAAAATACAGACCTGAAAATGTTGGTTTGGGTGGCAAATTACAGTAAAGTCACATTGAAACAGCTTGCACTCAGAGGCTTCGTCTAGACTATGGGGTTTTTGCGGGATACTGGAGGTATTCCGCAAAAACCCCACCGTGTCCAAGGAACATGTTTGCTCTCACTTTTCTTCATGGAAGAGCAAACACGCTCTTTTGGGGAGCCCTGTATACCTCTTTTCACAATACATAAGGGCTCCGCTGAAAGAGAAGGCTTTTCTGCCATTTGGCTCTGTCTAGATGGAGCCAAATGGCAGAAAAGCCTCTTCCCTCCCCCCAAAAAAGCGTAAAAACCAATGCAAAATGGGGAGCGCATTTTGCGTAGCTTTTTCCACAAAAACACCATAATCTAGGCCTAGCCAGACACATCCAGGTCTGAACCAATAGCTGAAAAACTGAAAACTTTGGTCCTTAGTAAAAGGGCTTACACAGGGGCGCTTGAACAATGTTTATAGTGAGGGTATTAAGAGCCATTGATCCAAATGATAAAGCCTATATATATAATGAAAATCTCGTCAAGCCAGGAAGTGCAGCAGGAAGAGCCTGATGATCTAGTCAGCTTTCTATTCACCTTATAGTCCATTTATTCAATCCATACTTTCTTAACTTACTGACAAGAATACTATGGGACACCATATTAAAAGCTTTTCTGAAGTCAAGATATATCACATCCGCCAGCTTCCTCATATCCACAGAGTCAGTTACCTCATCATATGACTGGTCACTTGGCATTGTTTCTGCTCCCTTATTGGATTATTTCCAGCTCACATATGGACATCCACATGTGAACAAATGTACTCAAGTGAATATTAGCTTCTCTCAAACATGGATGTAAAGAAAACCCTACTTCTGTTCTCTCAGACACTGAATAAAAAAGGGAGGTAAAGACAGTGCAATGGTATTCACTCAGTTTGTTGTCACTAATGATCATTACAACATTGCCCCAGATTTAATATGAAGATTCTAAATGGTAATTTCCAGCTTTGGCTCTGGTAAGCTGGTCCCTTTTACTGAATTCATAAACATTTATTTTAATTTACAGATGGCCATAATAGTACAAAAGAAAAGTTAAATTTAAAATGCCACTACATTGGAGGTTGTAAAATCCATTCCATATAAGTAACAGCTGTTATTGCTGAAAAATATGTATGTATTGTACTGTGTGCATGTAGAATACTAAATGAAACATGAATGAATAGCTTTCCATAAAAGGCCTTCTGCACTTAATTAACTAATCAATTTTCAAGGGTATGAATAAATGTTAATAGCAAAAGTTTAATGCCAATGCATAATAAATAAACTTAAATATCACTGGCATATATTTTGAAACATCAAAGGAAGTGGAAGAAAAAGAGAATTGTAAAAGTGAACAGTCTGAAAGAAAATGAAGTTTAGGTGACCTAATTAAAGGCTTTTCCTTGGCAACAGAAAGACATCAAAGTGCTGCTTCTGAAATTCCTGCATTGAACAGTCTCAAATTAAAAGATTGCATTAATTTCATGGAATGAGTCAGCCCGTTCCTGTGGCAACATAGAGAAAATTATGGTTAGTTTTATAATCAAAATGGTCCAGTTATGTAAGAGAATTTATTTTTCCTTTTCACTCACTCAGAGATATAAGAAAGAAGCCTCTCAGAAATTAATGATGCATTTTCCTTGACTGGCAGCTGGCGATTGGATGCTCAACAAAGCAGCTGCTTGTATTATATTGTTCCTACTTAATGGCTTTATGAAGCAAGATGAACAGTGGAAGTATTCTGTTTGGCTGTGATTCTGAAGGATCTAAACTGCTGATGTCTTTGTGGTTTCAGGGCCAGATTGTGGGTCTTTGGCAACTGGCTGTCAGGAATGGAAATAAAGTTCACCACCCTAGAGACAGCTTGGGGATACTTAGATCTGAGGAAGACACAACTGGCCAAATTCTTACCTAGTGTAAGTCAGCTTAATTCCCATTGAAGCCAATGGAGTTTTGTTAATTTACACCATCAGAAGTTCTTGCCTAAAGCTCTGGGAACATAAAGGAAGTGGAATAACAATCCCTCCACCCCACCCCACCCCCTTTTGAAAAAGTCCAGTTCATAGTCCTCTCTGTCAGGGGTCATGGTGGAGGTAGGACACCGCCTTTATCCCACTCTTCCTTTCATGAGGTTGCTTCTGCAGATGTCATCCCCCAGTCCATACTAGGCCAGCTAAAATTGGGTCCATAATATTAATTTTAATGGACATGAGTTAGGGGAATGAAAATATATCAAATCCATTGGAGTGGTTCATTTTATGACAAAAGTAGTATAACATTTTAATAGCAAAGTGTTTGCAAAATCATTTTGCTCATCCACCATTTACCTAAAACTTGCAGGATGCAGATCAAGTATATGTAGTACAATCTATACATCGAACATTCCTAGGTCATTAATCAGAAGCAGCCTAACCTCTTGGAATTACAGCTATCAAGATGGCTAGTTGCCAGGGCTTCTTATGAATATTCTAAATTTAAAAATGAATAAACATAAAGATGGTAATTTACATTGCTGAAGTTAATCAGGTTTTTTTTATGTTTTACACATCTGCATGCATTTTCATTTGGATTGCAGAAATGTGCATATATAAATTCACTCTCACTTCCTTTTTTCAATATTCATGTGTACACACATCACACATCTCCACGATCCATTGATTTATTTTTTTCCACATTTCTTTAATGTTGTCTAGTTGAACAGCTCAGAATCCTATACGTGTGCCAAATAAATGTAACTGCTTTACTCTTGTATTCAGATCAGCCTAAGCAACCATTTACATCATTGCTTGTAACAGAGTGCAGGCAGAGAACAGGAGAACCTGCACTCTGATCTTTTGGACACTTATTAGTTCCCTGGGAGAAAGCTGATTGAGGTACTTAGATAATCAGGCTGGGCCAGAAAATGAACCACTTAACCAAAGGATAAAGAGGGACAGAAGGAATTGCAGTGAGAGGGGTACAGGGCTTGCACAGGTATTGTTCTTCTCCTCTTGATGTTCAAGGCATGAAGACCTCCAGGAAGTTCAGTCATTTTGCAGTCCTCAGCAATGTATTTTGTGGTATGTGTATGCCTACACTGATATAGTGGATTATCTCTAAAATACCACCAAAGTTCCACTTTAGCACAAATTCCACATCCGGTACAAAACTGGTTCAAAAGGCTTCATTGCCTTTGCAGTAACTCAAACGGAGGTTGATGTTGAGTGAGGTCTGTTACAAGCTAATTACTTGTCACTTTCTCTGTAGACCATGAAGCTCATCACATGTCCTCCACCATCAATTCTTCACCTGGTAAATTTATCCACAATAGGAAACATGAAGGCAAATGAAGAATAAGTCTTTAATTTTGGATGTAGCATATCACACAATTTGGTCACATGCTTTGCTACACTTTCCTCTCTATGAACATTGGCCGGAGCAATATTGCCAAGAACTGATAATGATAGCTGATAAGTAGACTTATAGCTAGTTTTCCAAGCAGGTTGTTGTGAATTTTGACTTTAGTCATTGTCTTTTAAAATGGTCATCAGTGAGAGTTCTATCCAACAAGATGCCTAAACAGAACAGGTGTAAATCATGTTTTATTTGTTGACCATTGAGAACTATGTGCATGTCCCTACCCACTTTTGCATCATATAAGTGAAAGACACTTGACAAAGTCTGATTTCCATTTGGTGTCAGGTGCCACTGATAACAATAATTAACCATATCCACCATATCTGCATTGAGAACACTCAGATATGTCAAAGGAGTGTGACTGAGTGCCAAGGTATGATTTTAACAAGGCACTACTACTAATAGTAGTAAGTCTTTACTACTATTATTTATTATTTGTAATACTGTGAGACCTAGAAGTCCTACGCATGGAGCAGAACTCTGTTGTGTTAGGTGCTGCATAAATAACGTAGGGTATATTTATACTACAGAGGAAGATCCAAGTTGCCACTGTAGATCTTCCAGGGTTTGAATTAGCAGTCTAGTTAAGACAGCTAATTTGAACTGAGAGGGGCACTCTGGTCAAGGCAATAACCCTGCTTTCACAAAAAGTAAGGGAAGTTGAAGGAACAGTTTTCTTCCTTCAATTTCTGGCAGTGCAGGCAGTGCCAAAAGCCAAGTTAAGCTACTTCGACCTCAGCTATGCAATTAACGTAGCTGAAGTTGTGTACCTGAATTCGACTTTGTCCTGTGGTGTAGACATACCCATAGAGATGGTTCCTACCCTTAAGAGTTTACAATCTAAGACTAGAGACAGCAGATAGAAACACAAACTGATAGGGTAGTACAAGCAAACAATAATACACAATTGGTCAGTATGATGGTCTCACCACACCAGCTGACCAACTATGGTCAAGCTTGTTCTGTAGGCATCATGGCAAAGAAGAGTTTTGAAGAGGGACTGAAGATGGTTAAATAAAATGTCTTTTTGGGGGTTGACAGAAAGATCCCTCCAAGCGTGTGGGACAGCATGGATGAAAAAACAAACGTGTTTGCTGGAAAATGTAAGAAGTGGGCAGTGGAGGCTGGCACCATGATCAAAGATAAGCAGCAATAGCAAGTGAGAGATGAGCGCTGTACGGGGTTGGCCATGATAACAGGACTTGAAAGTGAAAACAAGCAGTTTGGGTATGTCTAGACTACAGGGCTTTGTCGACAAAAGTCCACTTTTGTCGACAAAACTATACCTGCGTCTACACTGCCGCTGAGTTCTGTTGACATAACGTCACCAGAACTCAGCAGTTTTGTCAAAGGCTGTAAACCTCATTCTATGAGGAATAATGCCTTTTGTCAACAGAGTTGTCGACAGAAGGTGTTATTGCATCTACACAGTCCTTTGCATCTACATTGTCATGTCGACAAAGCAAGACGCTTTGTCGACAGAACTGGATGTAGTCTAGATGCTCTTTGTCGACAGTATCTGTTGACAAAACTTCTGTCGACAAAAGCCTGTAGTCTAGACGTACCCTTTATGTTTGAAGTGATAGAGAAGTGGGAGGCAGCAGAGGGATACAAAGACAAGATATGGTCAGTGTCATGGGCTAGGAAAATGTTCTTTGAAGGAGCATTTTGAATGGATATGAGTTAAGCTGGATTGCATTTCTCTGGGCCAGAGAGAATGATGTAATAACTAAGATGCAAGATAATTAAAACCTGGATGGGAGTTTTAGCTGTATGAATGGATAAGAAAAGCTCTACCTTACTGTTGTTGTGCAAAAAGAATCAGCAAGATTTAAACATAGCTGGATGAGAGAGGTTCACTTGTAAAATGACAAATAGACTATAGACCTAAGTGACAGATAGTATGATGGTGTTGTTCACAAACTAGTTTGCAAAGTCCTCCAAGATCCATGGAAGAAATGTCTCCCCTATTAAGTACAAGGGCCAAGTAAAAACAACATGATTCTTGTGCATTCCAAGTCCTAGTTTAACTAGACATCTTGCACAAATCATTTTTAAATATTATTTAATGACTAAATATAGGATCTGATTTTGCTCTCACTTAACTCCATTTATCCTGGGATGAGTGTAGATTAGGCATCCAACAAGTAAGTCACTAGGGTCCAGATCCACAAAGGTACTTAGGCTCCTAATTTCTATAGCAGATCTGGGCCTACTTGTTCTACATAGAGCTGCTATGTTCATAAACCAAGACTCAAATTCTGGTCTCAGTTACACCCAGGTAAATCTAAATTAACTTCATTAAGATCAAAAACATACTTGCACAAGTGTTACTGAGAGCAGTATTTGAACTCACATTTTTAACATTTATTTTAAGATTTCATTTATTATTGTAATAAACAAACAAAAATAATATTATTATATGATTGGGAACTCGAGTGTTATGAGCTGGTTTCAGGGACTTTAAGATCACTGAAGCGGCTATAGAGGTGCCATCAAAGCCTTTTTGACTTTACAGAATTAATCATGAAATCTGCTCCTGCCAGCTCACTTATCATATCCCAAATATTAATTTTGAGCAAAATTAAATCGGACACCCACTGACAGCAACATTTTGCCCTTCAGAACTCCTCTTCATATTGATTTATTAACGGCTGCCAGAACAGCGTACTACAGCAAATTATTACGACTTTCTAGATGTTTCTCTACGCTTACAAATAGTCCTCAAGAGTGAGAGTTGTATCTGACAGCATTCTGACCCAGGTGCATATTTCAATTTGCATGCTGTTATTTGGATTTTAAAGGCTGTAGAAGGAGAAAATTCATTTTAGTATCAATGGGAATGGATTATTCATGTTAAAGTTTCAGACTGGAGATTCTCTTCATTGTATTGCTTTGAAATAAAGTAGACCTAGCAAATTTTCATCAGGAATTACTGCAATTTCTGACACAACAGCCAGCAATTTATTTATTGCATGCATCAGCATCATCTTTGAATGCCGCACAGCCACAGAGATCCATGCTGAGCACTGAGAAGAATTGGTACAGAATATCCAGTTCTGGCCAAACCAGGCCAGTAGATTTTAATATATGTATGTAACTCAATACTTTCTGACAACTATAATATTAGACATATTCTTTACTGGCTGAACCAGACGATGCTGTTTTTTCACTAACCAAGTAATGGTCTCTTCATCTGAAGGTAAAAACAATGGGACAAAGACTTAGCAGTAAATAACATCAGATTATCCCAAAGGGTACGTCTACACTTGCTCCCTAGTTCGAGCTAGGGATGCAAATGTAGGCG
>JANRFK010006688.1:10250771-10296932 GCA_030068395.1 Apalone spinifera
CTGCTCCTGGGTCCGCATGTGGCCTCTGTTGGCCAGGCTGGCAGCCATGCGGCTATAGACGGCCATGTTCCTGTATCTAGTGAGGAGGACGTGGATGTTGGAGGACTCCCCCCAAACCTCGATGAGATCCACGATCTCCGCACTAGACCAGGCGGGTGCCCACCACTTGCGGCCCCAGGCAGGCTCCTGGGAGCCGCCAGCCTGGTCCTGGGAAGAGGCCGAGGGCTGGGTGGCAGCGGGTGGCTGGCTCATGCCATGCCAGGTGCAGGGTCTGCTGGCTGGGTGCTGGCAGGCTTGCAACTGGCACAGGCACTGTAGCCAGACGGTGCCTCTTTAAGGGCTCCGGGGCTGGGAGGGGGGCAAAAAAGTTTCCCTGGTTTGGCCCAGAGTGACCACCAGGGCTAGCTGGGAAAGGCTAGCCTCCAACTACACAGCCCTTAATACGAACTACTTAATTTGAACGAGGCAATACTCCTCGTAGAATGAGGTTTACCTAGATCGAATTAAGCGCTCCGTTAGTTCGAATTTAGTTCGAACTAGCGATTTGTATGTATAGACGCTATGAAAGTTAATTCAAACTAACAGCTGTTAGTTCGAATTAACTTTGTAGTGTAGACATACCCTGCTTGACAAAGCCCTGGCTGGGTTAATTTAATTGGGATTGGTCCTGCCTTGGGTAGGGGGATGGACTTCATCACCTTCTAAGGTCTCTTCCAGCTCTATGGTTCTATGATTCTATAACAAGAAAGGTTTCTACAGGCATGTTACAAATAAAAGGGCGATAAAAGAAAGTGTGGGGCCCTTCGTGGATGAGAGAGGTTACCTAGTGACAGATGATGTGGGAAAAGCTGAAGTACTCAATGCTTTCTTTGCTTCTGTCTTCACGGACAAGGTCAGCTCCCAGACAAATGCACTAGGCAACACAGTATGGGAAGGAGGTGGGCAGCCCTTGGTGGAGAAAGAACATGTTAAGAACTACGTAGAAAAGCTAGACATACACAAATCCATGGGTCCAGATTTAATGCATCTGAGGGTACTAAGCGAGTTGGCAAATGTCATTGTAGTGCCTTTGGCCATTATCTTTGAAAACTCATGGAGATTGGGAGAGATCCTGGATGATTGGAAAAAGACAAATGTAGTGCCCATCTTTAAAAAAGGGAACTACAGATAAGTCAGTCTTACCTCAATCCCCGGAAAAATAATGGAGGGGATGCTCAAAGAATCCATTTTGAAGCACCCAGAAGAGGGGAAGGTGATCAAGAATACTCAGCATGGATTCATGAAGGGAAAGTCGTTCCTGACCAATCTGATTAGCTTCTATGATGAGGTAACTTGTTCTGTGGATATGGGAAAGTCAATGGATGTGATATACCTTGACTTTAGCAAAGCTTTTGATATGGTCTCTCCCAATATTCTTGCCAGTAAGTTAAGGGAATATGGATTGGATAAACAGACTGTAAGATGGATAGAAAGCTGGCTAGACTGTCGGGCCCAACAGGTAGTGATCAACAGATCGATGTCAGCAATTTTTCAGATTACACTAAGCTAGGGGGAGAGGTAGATACCTTGCAAGGTAGGGATATGGTCCAGAGTTACCTGGACAAATTAGAGGATTGGGCCACAAAAAATCTGATGAGGTTTAACAAGGAGAAGTGCAGAGTCCTGCACTTGGGACGGAAGAATCCCAAGCATTGTTACAGGCTGGGGACCGACTGGCTAAGTAGTAGTTCTGCAGAAAGGACCTGGGAATTACAGTGGATGAGAAACTGGATGTGAGTCAACAGTGTGCCCTTGTAGCCAAGAGTGCTAATGGCATGTTAGGGTGCATTAGGAGGAGCATTGCCTGCAGATCCAGAGAAGTGATTATTCCACTTTATTTGGCTATGGTGAGGCCACATCTAGAGTATTGTGTCCAGTTCTGGGCCTCCCACTATAGAAAGGATGTGGATGAATTGAAGAGGGTCCAGCAGAGGGTGACAAAAATTATAAGGGGGCTGAAGCGCATGACCTATGAGGAGACGCTGAGGGATTTGAGTTTGTTTAGTCTGCAGAAGAGAAGAGTGAGGGAGGATTTGATGTCAGCCTTCAATTTCCTAAAGGGAGGTTCCAAAGGGAATGGAGAGAGGCTGTTCACAGTAGTGACAGATGGCAGAACAAGGAGCAATGGTCTCAAGTTACAGTGGGAGAGTCTAGGTTGGATATTAGGAAAAACTATTTCACTAGGAGGGTGGTGAAGCACTGAAATGGGTTACCTAGGGAGGTGGTAGAATCTCCACACTTAGAGGTTTTTAAGTCTCGGAATGACAAAGCCCTGGCTGGGTTGATTTAGTTGGGATTGGTCCTGCCTTGGGCAGAGAGCTGGACTTAATGACCTCCTGAGGTCTCTTCCAGCTCTATGATTCTTTGATTAAAATTCTCTAAATAATACTTGCTCTAGAAATGTTTTGAATGCACTGAAAACTACTTTAAAACACAGACGTAAGCACACATTCATTCCATTGCTTACTAACAAATGAGTTTCTTTGGGAACCTGCAGGAATTTTTTTCACATCTCATTTACAAATGGACAGAATATGTAAGTGAAGCAATTGTAATCATGGGCACAGTTCTCTTGAAGTTGCTATGCGGTAACTACATTCTACAGAAACATCACTGAGTACGTATATTTCAGCACTTGGTATGCAAAAAGAGTGGAAAGGTTATAACAAGTGTTAAAAATAGAATAATTATTTAGGCTTAAAAGGAACCAAAATTTACATCTTCCAAATTGAAGCCCACTCTAGCTTCAAAGTAAGCTAAATAAATATGAGCTTTTTATGGCATTAAGTCTAAAGTCAAAATGCCTACAAACGGTGGAGGTGAGTAATAGGCTTTTGGGGTTTGATGACAGCAGGTTTTATTTTGTATTCTTTAATATATAGTTAGCTTCATATCACTTCTCCAGCATGGGGTGGCTAGGAGTTACAGAGTTTTGATGTTAGACAGAATTTCTTTCCCATTAGATGACCTTGCTCTGAAATGTGAGTCCTCCATAAGTCAGAATTTCTGCATTTGCTAACCAGAAATATAATGAAAAAAATCCTCTGCAATTTTTGTCTTGTAAGATTTATCACATTAGATGTTGTGCTAGAATTCTGGGCACTCCTCTGGCATATACAAAAAAAGAGGTCGGGTAGAGAGAATGTATGAGTGTAAGCATAGCTAAACAGTAGGGCTGCATCTACACTACAGGCTTCTTTTGGAAGAAGCCTTTTGCACAAAAGTTTTTGCACAAAAACTTCTTGCACAAGAACACATTCACACCTCAAAGCGCATTGCAAAAGTGATGTGCTTTTGCACAAGAGAGCGTCCACACAGAATGTACACTCTTGCACAAGAAAGCTCTGATTCACAGAATGGCCATCGAAGCAAAAAAAAAAAGCTTTTTGCACAAGAAACCCTTCTGAAGCATCCACATTTTCCTTTTTGCGCAATAGCTGCAGCGCAAAGGGAATTATGCCTCATAGAAGGAGATTTATCTACACTGTCAAAAGTCCTCTGTTCTGCCATTTTACTGCTGATTTACTTGAGCAAAAGTGCATTTGAGGTGTGGATGCTCAGGTTTTGCACAGGTTTTTGCGCAAAAACTTTGCAGTGTAATAGAAGAAAACACCAAAAGGGAAATAACAAAGTACAGCTGGTCAAAGTTTTCAACAAAGGATTATTTTCCATTAAAATGGCCTTTGTACAGGGCAGGGGAAGGAGGAGTGACAAGTTTAATAGAAACTTATTTCATATTATTTTTCAAGTTTTTGAGAACTCAAATGTGTCAGTTTCCAGTGCAGGAAGGTAAGGAATGAGTTTTCAAAAACTGCAAATTTGTTCTTTATTTTGATTTGTTTTTGCTGAAAATACATTTTAGTTTCTGACTGGATGTGACCATAAAACCAGAGTCTTCAAAAGAGTTGGAGTTTTATGAAGAGATCCTGGACCTCACTATGGCTATTAAGGCAGCATAGTTAGCTGATGGAGGGTCCCTCTTTTTGGGAACTGATTGCTGATGCAGCAGTTTTTGTGCTACTCCCCACTCCCAGGCTATGGCTATGTAGCCATCTTCTGGAAAAGCTTATGCAAAGGAAGCGTGGCATGGAATTCCGCTATGCTTTATTTGCATAATTAATTAGCAGCTAAATGTACATAAATCCGTGGGTCCGGACTTAAGACATCCGAGGGTACTGAGGGAGTTGGCAAATGTCATTGAGGAGCCTTTGGCCATTATTTTTGAAAAGTTGTGAATATCAGGAGAGATCCTGGATGATTGGAAAAAGGCAAATGGATGATTGGAAAAAGGCATCTTTAAGAAAGGGAAGAAGGGCGATCCATGGCACTATAGGTCGGTCAGTCTTACCTCAATCCCTGGAAAAATCATGGAGGGGATCCTCAAGGAATCCATTTTGAAGCACTTGGAAGAGGGAAAGTTGATCAAGAATAGTCTGCATGGATTCTTGAAGGGCGAGTCGTGCCTGACCAATCTGATTAGCTTCTATGATGAGGTAACTGGCTCTGTGGATATGGGAAAGTCAGTGAATGTGATATACCTTGACTTTAGCAAGGCTTTTGATATGGTCCCACAATACACTTACCAGCAAGTTAAGGGAATGTGGATTGGAAAAATGGACGGTAAGATGGGTAGAAAGCTGTCTGGAAGGTTGGACCCAGCAGGTAGTGGATCAACGGCTTGATGTCAAGATGGTGGTCGGTTTCTAGTGGAGTGCCCCAAGGTTCAGTTCTGGGACCGGTTTTGTTCAATATCTTTATTAATAACTTGGATGAGGGGATGGATTGTGCCCTCAACAAGTTTGCAGATGACACTAAGCTAGGAGGAGAGGTAGCTACACTGGAGGGCAGGGATAGAGTGACTTAAACAAATTGGAGGATTGGGCCACAAGAAATCTGATGAGAACTCCTAGCCACCCCATTCTGGAGAAGTGATATGTACCCTTTGTCAGGATCCAGTGTAGCCGTAGCCCTGGATCCTGACAAAGGGTACATGGCTAGGGAAAGAGGTCAACTTGGCTGTCAGAATCCTGGGTTAAAAGAAGGACCCTCCCTGGACCAAGGAAGTGTAAAGGTGGTTGAAAGCCACTTTTGCTTCTCCCATGTCATAATCTCTGCTGAGTGTTGCTTCCTGGCTCCAACTATCTTTAAGATATGATCAGCCCCCAAGATATGTAAAAATAGAATTATAGAATCATAGAACCATAGGGTTGGAAGAGCTCTCAGGAGTTCATAGAGTCCAAACCCCTGCTAAAAGCAGGATTAATGCCAACTAAATCATACCAGTCAGGGCTTTGTCAAGCCAGGAGTTAAAAACCTCTAGCGATGGAGACTCCACTACCTCCTTAGCTAACCCATTCCAGTGCTTCACCACCCTCCTAGTGATATAGTTCTGCCTAATATCCAACTTAGACCTCCCCCACTGTAACTTGAGATCATTGCTCCTTGTTCTGTCCTCTGTCACCACTGCGAACAGCCTCTCTCCATCCACTTTGAGTCTGAGAACAGCCTCTCCCCTCCTTAAGATACCTAATGGCTCCTATCAAATCCCCCCTCACTCTTCTCTTCTGTAAACTAAGTAAGGCTAACCACCTCAACCTCTCCTCATCAGTCATGTGCTCCAGTCCCCTAATAATTTCTGTTGACCTTCACTGCACTTTCTCCAAAGTGTTCACCTCCTTTCTGTAAGGGGCCCCCAGAATTCCATGTAATACTCCAGATGTGGCTTCACCAATTCCAAATAAAGAGGAATAATCACTTCCCTAGATCTGCTGGCAATGCTCCTGCTAATGCACTCCAATATGCTCTTAACTTTCTTGGCTACAAGGGCGTACCGTTGACTCATATCCAGCTTCTCATCCACTGTAATCCCTAGATCTTTTTCTGCAGAACTGCTGTTTAGCCAGTAGGTCCCCAGCCTGTAGTAGTACTTAGGATTCTTCCATTGAATCTCATCAGATTTCTTTTGGCGTAATCCTCCAATTTATTCAGGTCACTCTGGACGCTATCCCTGCCTTCAGTGTATCTACCTCTCCCCCTAGCTTAGTGTTATCCATGACCTTGGTGAGTGTGCAATCCATCCTCTAATCCAGTTAATTAATAAAGATGTTGAACAAATCTGGCCCCAGAACAGACCCAGGGCTGGATTAAGGGGGGGAGGGGGGGCTAGCAGGGCAGCTGCCTGGGGTGGCAACCTATGCGGGGCACCTGATGGCAGCTGTAAGCCCCTTAGAGCTGCCATCAGGCGCCGCACGCCTGGGGCCTGGGGCCATGCGGTGCTTCTTAGAGTTGCCATCAGGCATTGCATGCACAGGGCCAGGGGCCACGCAGTGCCCCTTACAGCTGCAATCAGGTGCCGCATGCCTGATTGCAGCTGTAAGTTGCGCAGCACACCGGGGGGTGGGGCCGCGCATGTGTCGCGCACGCGCTGCCGGGAGGGCATCAGATTTTATCTGGTGACATGGATTTGTGTAATATCAGCTGTGGCTCAATCAGAAAAGACACAGCATTTGTCCCCTTGTGTTATTCTGTCTCTACAGAAGCAGATAAGCCATTCTAAGAGTAAGTGAGTGAGTTGTAAATTGCTACCAGAAAGATTATCTTGAAGCCATAATTGAATTTGAACAGCCCAGATTAACTGGGCTACCACAACCTGGAAGAATTCCACAGTGCATAACCAAGACAAATGAACATTCCTTTACCTCCTTCATAGCCACAACAAGGATTTAAAATATTCTGTGTGTCATAACAGTCTGATTTGTCATGAAATCTCTATTATTTCTGCTCTAGTCATCGCCCTCTTGCTTCATCCATATCATATCATACATTAAATGTATGGTTGGCAGATTTGCCTTTGGCTTTATGGAAGGTAACTCTCAGTTCTGCCAGTGGGGGAGGGAGAGCACAGGAGTCAATTGCCCCAGGGCCCAGCGGTTTCAAAGAACTCGGGGCTCCCTGCCACCACCACTGCTTCTGCACCAGCAGTGACCACTACACCTACTGCAGCGGAAGGAGCCGTGGGCCCTTTAAATCACCACCAGAGTGATGCGCTGTACGCTCTGGGACTCTCGGGTGGGGGAGGGGAGAAGGAGAGCGCACTGTTGTCTGGGTGCTGCTAAGGACTGGCTGCCTCTGGCCCCACTCCTTCCTGAGGCCCTGCTCCTTTGGGGCATGGAGCCAGGACTCCACCTCTCCTTGCCCGGGGGGCCTGCAGAAGCTTTCAGCTCCCCGGTAACTCTCATTTTAAATCAGAAAATTTTGAGTGCTCTTCCCTTTGGTAACTATAAAGCAGGATACCTTTAACTGCAGGGATCATGATCCATCAAGGGATTGCAAGATTATTATGTGAGGAGGTTGCAAGCTGTCAGCCTCCACCCCAAAACCCTGCTTCACCTCCAGCATCAATAATAGTGTTAAATATTTAAAAAGCAAAAGTTTGAGAAACACTGCATAGTCTGGTGTTTGACCATGGAATCTTTACAACCTATGTTTGTTCCACATGGGCAGGGAAATAACGACAGCAGAAAGTTAGGCTATGTATACACAGCACAGTTATTTCAGAGTAAGCTATTCCGGAATAGTTATTGCAAAATAGCTTATTTCAAAATAGCACATCTACACTGCAGGGAAGCCTCAAAATTAGTCCCAGGCAGGCTTCCCTAATGTGGACATGCTATTTCAATTTAGAACCCCAGGAGGCTCTGGGAAGGAATAACTTAGAATGGCCCTGGTGAGGGGCTATTTCAAAATAGCGGAAGTAGAACATCTACACAACCCCTATTCCAAAATAGCTATTTTGGAATAGGCGTTATTCTTTGTAGAATGAGGTTTACAGAAGTCAGAATAAACCGTCTGTTATTTCCAAATGAATTCAAAATAAAGGAATTGCTGTGTAGACACATAGTTAATTCGGAATAACAGCCATTATTCTGAAATAACTTTTCTGTGTAGACATGCCCTTAGTCTCCTTTATACTTAAGATTCTTAAAGGGATAACATCGCACTTTATACTAGAGCAAATTGTGTGACTCTAACAACTTTCAATCTTTGAGTCTATCCATGAACAAATGATGCTCTTCCACTTGCAAACACTGTATTTCTATGGGGAAAGACACTAAATGAAAAAAATTGCTACTTGCATATTTTGTTCTTGTACTTATTTTGTTTCGCTGATTTCACCATTAGTGAAAATGGCTTTGCATAGTTCGTATTGTCACTTTGTTTTGATGGCTCAGACTGACTAGCTAAGTAGCTAGCAAAATGCACCAACATTCAAAAGTCTGTCTGAATGCTAAATTATAATTCCAGATAGAGAACAACATAGTACTTTATGGTTTAATGCCTTCTTTTGAACTGTGTGTCACTTCTTCTGTTCAAATTAATTTAAATGTCAAAAGCAGGTTGGCTGGATTTTTATTTGAAGATGTTCCAAATATTTAGACAGTTATCTGAATCATGTTTTGGCAAAATGATTAAGCTTCCCAATCTGAAAACATATAATTTCAATATTTTCTTTGCTTTAACCCCCTTTAATAGAAAATATTAAAAGCTTATACACTATTTATCCCAACTTAAAAAAGAATAAATAGAAGTATCTGTAATGAATTAAAAAACATTTGATGTGCAGTTAAAATTCTGGTCTAGTCACAAACCTGTCATTGAAATGCATAGCAAAGAGCTAGTGCAGCAGTATACTGCTTTTATGATGTAGTCTACTAAATGGATGAAACACATATTTTAATTTAATGTAAACTATGCAGCTAGAAATGTATGAGAACAAGTCTTTTTTATTTCCTGAGAAGCCAAGATCTTTGAACTCAGTGATAACTTTTCCTGGCAGAGAGGCAATCTAGATTTATAAGCAGTGTCTTTACTCTGTCTATCCTGATAGGAATGTTGTGCTGGCGGGCATAGATTGGTAAGAAATATCAAACCAAAGACATTTTTAGTCCTGATCTTTCTTCCTACTTTTGGGGGATACAATTCTGTAGCTGCTACTCACTTTGAAATCTCTTACTTTCTATTGTATATAGATTTAGGACCTAGGGACAGTCTTTTCAAATCTGGATGCTCAAAGTTAGGTTCCTGACTCTATATTTAGGAACCTACAATATGGTCATTGTTCTAATTATTAATTATTATTTGTTATGGGGTTGCACCTGCAAGTCCCAGTTGTGTTTGTCACAGAGAGACAACACAAAAAATAGTTCCAGTCACCAAGAGCTTACAATGTAAGTAATGTGCCTGATTTCAAATGCATTGAGCATGAGCAGTGGTGCTAGTGGCAGGTCAGCAACTCCTAAAATCACCTTTCTCTTAGGGGACTATTTCTAGTTTTGAAGCTAACTTTGGGCACCTATGTTTCTAAGCTTTGGCCTAGATGTTTATCACTGGCAATGAAAAGTTGATTCTCTTTTCATTTGCAGCATGCATATTCAGTAGAGAACCATGTGAAATCCAAGATGAATATGATATAAATCAACAGTGGAACAAGACAAGTTTTTAAGCTCACCCTAGCATCTATTTGGAGAAAGTTGCTAGGAAATGCATGGAAAAATCCTGTAGGTCATTGGAAAACTTTAGGGTATGTCTAGACTACGTCTCCATCGACGGAGCCATGTAGATTAGTTTATTAGACATAGGAAAATGAAATGGCGATTTAAATAATCGCCGCTTCATTTACATCAAAATGACTGCCTGTGCCGATCAGCTGTCCAGACTACTGCACTGTGCCACCAAACAGCTGATCGGCACAGCGCGGCAGCCATTTTGATGGAAATGAAGCGGCGATTATTTAAATCGCCACTTCATTTTCCTATGTCTAGTAAACTAATCTACATGGCTCCGTCGACAGAGCCATGTAGTCTAGACATACCCTTACAGAATTATAGGGTGAGAAGCTCTGCCTTCCTCTTTAGCTCAACTTGTAATGGGAATGCAGTCTTGTCAGACGATGAAATTGTGAGCTATGAGAAAGGAAGCAATATAGGCATGACAACCAGAAGAACCACCTACCCTAGAAGAACCAAGTGGGTTGTTCCCACGGAAGCTCATGATACCATCTACATGTTTCATTAGTCTCTAAGGTGCTACAAGACTATTCATTGTTTTTTAAGTTTTTCTCAAAAGAATGTAAGTCATTTTATAGATTTTATGCCTCCATAAGCCATCAGGCTCTTTCTGCTCTTCTGCTTGTCCCATCTAGGGAGGTAAAGGTGGCACCTCACTATTGCTGTGGACTGTACCTCTAATTAGCTAATCTCCAGTGCTCTACTACAGGGAATTTTCGCACACATGTTTTCTAATTGTCTCTGTTGGGTGCCTACAGTGATTCCATAGAAAACTTAACCTCCCTGTAAGGAGTTCTCAGATTGAGACAGCTTCTCATTGCTGTCTTCTCCTTTGCTCATTCACAAGCATTCCCAGCCAGCATGCCATATAAAGTTGAGAAGGACATGTTGCAATTAAAAAAACAAATGAAATGAAAATGAAAAAAAATGAAATTAGTCAACAGACAAACACAAAAGACTAAGGAACAAAAGACTAAGGAACAGCTAAGTGTCCTTTGCTGAAAATGAACAGGACTATAGTACTGCAGTACTGGGGAATTATGCTGCTGTTCTTATGGATATATTGGTATTTGAGGAGATAGCACCAGCATGTTTCTCCAGATTTCTCCAAATAGCTGCATATTTATATTAAAAATAGTGTTCGTGTTATTAATTGATTTCTAGTGGTACAACTTTGAGCACTTTTCTCTCACCCTGTGAGAGTGCAGTCATATGAACTGATTCCCAGTGTCCTATCACACAGGTCCTTATGATATGAACTGAAGGAGAATGGCTGTTAATTGGTGGTGGTAGAAACAGAGGAGGTGGTACTAAACACAAGCCTGTATTCTGTCTTCAGAATATTAGAAGGCAAAACACTCAAATATTAGAAGGCAAAACAGTCAAAATATTACTCTAGGATGGATTCCTTCCAGTGAAGAGCAATGGTACATACACATGTATTTCCAGCAGACACATTACATCTCCTATCTCCCCATGTCAAGGCATTCTTGAGCATCAGTCCTGTAGTGTGGTATATATGAGGTATAGTGAGATTGTGGCTATATACACACATAAGGCAGCCACCCTGATGTGCTGAGCCATTGCCAGTTTCCAATGCAAAAATCTTGGGATAGAAAGACCCCACTTTCTTCCCGTTAGGCCCAGATCTCTCTCTCCATCCACAGATTTTGAGAAGACAGGAGATTGCACAGAAATAAATCACGTGCACAAAGATTTACCAAGAGACAAAAGTGCTTAAGTCTGAAACTAAGTCCATAGCACTTGAGGGTTAAGCTTTTAAGTCAGGCTCTTTTGAAAATTTTTCCCTATGACTATCGACCACTCACTTGTCAGGAAGAAAATCACAATCTTTAAAGGGAGCCATTAAATGCAAATGCCAAATGTGAAACCTCAGCAACAGAACAATGTGCGGAGTCCCCCACACTAAATATTGGAATTAATAACGCTAACTGAATCAATAAATAGTCCAAATTCCCTCCAGACTCCAGCCCATAGTCCCAAAACAGACTACCTCCTTCCTGTTGCTGGGGTCACTAATGCTTGAGTGCTGTGTGAGTTTGGAGTGGTTATTGCCATGCTTCTTGCCATGGTTCCTTCCATTGGGTTTGGACCTTTCTGCTAGACTTACTGTGCATTTGGACTGCTTCCTCAGCCAAAGCCTAAGATCTGGTTCCAGTCTATGCCATAAGCCTCCTTCCAGCACTGCCCTTGTACTACCTGACTGACCCAGAGGCAGACAGGTTGCTTACAACCAAACCCCTGTCCTCACTCAGGCAAGCCTGAGTTCCCACTCTGGAGTGGAATTTTTCTCCAAAGGAGAGAGACTAGTCACCCAAGGTTCAGGGTGTACCAAAACTGCTGGCTTCTCTCCACGTACACAGGCACTTCAGACATTAACTAGACATGTACACACATCTGGTATTCCTACCTGCTCTGACTGGGACTTTTATTCTTCTTTATCAATACCAGGAAATTTCTGCAGGTTATCTTGCCTCTAATATGAATGTGAATCGCATAACTCAATCTGTTTTTTCTTGGAGCTTTATCTGAAGCTTTCCTCTACCATATATATTTTTACTGAGATTCAAGGTTGCCAGAGCTGCAATTCATTTACAATTCATAGTCTCACACAAGTCCTAAACTTTTCCTAGATGGCAAGATTAAAGCTCCATAGTATAGTTCCACTAATTTATTGTATTTAATCAGAGACTCTGGAGAACTCATCTCCCTGTGTCCCTTCAAGTCTAGAGATTTATACAGGCAGTTCATCTCTTTTAACTAAGGAGACAGCTTAACTTTTTATCAGCACTGCTGGCTTTCTAGGCTATCTTACTGGAATGTCATAGGGTACAATATGCTTTGTGTTATCTGGAATTGACTTTTTATTTTTACTAGTGGGATGTTGAAATAAAGGCCAAACATTAAATGCTATTTAAAAACTTTGAACTCAGGTTCCATATTGGCCCAATGCAACCTGGGTGAAAAATGGTACAGTATTTAGCAGTGCAATGTTACTTCAATAGAGTAATCCTTTGATTAGAGAGTGGGAGCTAGTCTGATAGAACGTCAGTGTTTTAGCTCCACTCTTGACTCCCAACCCTTCCCGTCAATTTGAGTGTAGGAATTTAAAGTATCTTTTCAAAGACTACAAAATCACAAAAGAACACAGCTCTATTCAATATACTTTATTCATTTTTCATTCATGCAAACTGATTAGTTCTGCAGCACTAGGTCAAGAGCTTTGACTGGTGATTGAGCATAATTAGTACTTAACTATCCTTATAGTTAGTGAGCTTTTCCTAATATCTAACCAAAAACTCTCTTGCTGCACATTAAGCCCTTTCCTTCTTGTTCTACATTAACTATATATGGAGAATAATTTATCAGCATCCTTTTTATAATGGTCTTTTATATACTTGATAACTGTTACCAGGTTCTATTCAGTCATCTTTTCACTAAACATAGTTAATTTTTTAAGTTTTCCTTGTAGGTCAGGTTTTCTATAACTTTTATCATATTCGCTGCTCTCTTCTGGACTCTCTCAAATTTGTACACATCTTTCCTAAAATGTGGGACACCCGAATCCTAACCCTCACCAATTCTGGGTAAAGTGGGAAAATTACTTCCCATGTCTTACATACAATAGTCCTGTTAACTGACTCTAAAATATTAGCCATTTTTGCAACTGCATCATATCTTGACTCATTTTCAGCTTGTGATCCACTATAACCCTCAGATCTTTTCAGTAATACTACCAACTAGCCAGTTATTTCTCATTTGGTAGTTGTGCATTTAATTTTTCATTCCTAGGTGAAATGCTTTGGACATATCTTTGTCAAATTTTATCATTTTTTTAATACAGAGCAATTCTTGAATTTGTCAAGATCATTTTTATTTCTAATCCTGTCCTCCCAAGTGTTTGCAACCCCTCCCCATTTTAGTATTATCTATAAATTTTATAAGCACCTTCTCCACACCGCTATTCAAATAATTAATGAAAATATTAAATAATATACAGATCCATGACTTGCCCATGCCGGACTCTGCTAGATATGTCCTCCCAGCTTGATACTGAACCACTGATAACTTCCCAGCAAAGTAAGTCAAAGCAAGCTAAGATTGCTTTAACTTATATTTGGCAGGCAAAGCAGCACCTGGCAGTCCACATCATACAGATACCTTTGCCCCAAACTCAGGTTGATTCCTGAGCCAACACCAGCACAAGGATTAAGGCATGTGAATAGTTTATTCTTTGACTTTCCTTGGTGGAGAAGAGTTGTCTTGGGATAGATGCTCTTATTTTACTTTATTTGTATCTTTCTTTCCTTTTTCCTCACCCAATACTGTGGGAATAAGTAGACAGCTGTAAGAAGAATGCTGTAGTTAGAGATCTAAGATAGAGTGTAGGATCACTCATATTTCATCTTGAAATCTTTAAGGTTTAGTGACTGTAATGCTACTAAATAACACTTCAAGCAATTCAACCACTGGCCTCTAGTTAAATGAGATAATTGAATTCTTGTCAGTTGTGCCTCCAGCTGTTCAAAAGAATGGTTTAAAAGTGAAACAGAAAAATAATAATAAAAGACACTAGAGCAAACATTGGCTATTACTATTTTTTAAATCAGTGTCAGGTTTCTACATTTGTAATTGAACTATACAAGAGCCTTTGAAGATAAGACTGTTCCTGTTTTCTTGGTTAAACATATGCATAAAGTTTAAAAAATGCCCCACAACCATAAAACTAAGATTAGAAGCATGGAAGTAAAATAAATTATTGAACAGAAAACAATATGTGTAGTTGTGATTGTACTCTTTAATAAGATCAACATTGGGGATCGTCCAACCAGGTCAGATAAAATAAAAACTGACCCTATATATTATCTACCACATAAACCAAATATGTACTGAGGGGCAGATTCCTTGCTAGTGGAAATATACTAAAGTCATTTAAAATGAATAGAGTTTCACCAGCAAATAATTTGGTTGAACTCCACTGCAGGCAATGGATGGTGTATTACCAGTACAAAGAATCTGGACCTACAAGTTTTTGTTTCCATCTCTGTTTTGTGTCAAGGGGACCTGGATTTTTAAAAAGTGATAGATATGTTTTAATCTCGCATGTATACCCTTATATTTTTCTTTTCCAGCTAAGACAGGCAGTGATCATTTCAAGTACAGTACTTCATAAGTGATCTCATACTTGTAAGATTTCCAACCTTATTTTTGCTGATTGAAGATGTATGGATAAATAAGCACTTGAACTTTTGGGTACTTAATCCTGAACTAAAGACAGACCAGACTCAAAACCATTGTTCCAAACTTGTAAAAACTTTTGGTTTTGACCCAGCCACCACAGCCTGCATCTCTACCTGGGATAGATAGAATGTACCAGATATGAATGTACCAGAAAATTGGCTTACATATAAACAGACAATAACAATAATTAACTAGGAAATCTCCAGAGAACTACAAGTCAGCCTTACTTCAGTCCCTGGAAAAATCATGGAGGGGATCCTCAAGGAATCCATTTTGAAGTACTTGAGAGAGGGGAAAGTGATCAGGAATAGTCAGATGGATTCACAAAGGGCAAGTCATGCCTGACCAATCTGATTAGCTTATATGATGAGGTAACTGACTCTGTGGATATGGGAAAGTCAGTGGATGTGATATACCTTAACTTTAGCAAAGCTTTTGATTCGGTCTCCCACAATATTCTTGCCAGCAAGTTAAGGGAATATGGATAAATGAACTGTAAGATGGAAAAAAAGCTGACTAGACTGTCGAGCCCAACGGGTAGTGATCAATGGCTTGATGTGAGGTTGGCAGTCGGTTTCTAGCAGAGTGCCCCAAGGATTGGTTCTAGGACCGATTTTGTTCAACATCTTTATTAGTGACCTGGATGAGGGGATGGATTGCACCCTCAGCAAGTTTGCAGATAACATTAAGCTAGGGGGAGAAGTAGATACACTGGAGGGCAGAGAGAGAGTTCAGAGTGACCTACAAAGACTAGAGCATTGGGCCAAAAGAAATCTGAGGAGGTTCAACAAGGACAAGTGTAGATTCCTGCCCTTGGGACGGAAGAATCCCAAGCATTGTTACAGGCTGGGGACTGAATGGCTAAGTAGCAGTTCTGCAGAAAAGGACCTGGGGATTACAGTGGATGAGAAGCTGGATATGAGTCAACAGTGTGCCCTTGTAGCCAAGAAGGCTAATGGCATATTAGGGTGCATTAGGAGAAACATTGCCTGCAGATCCAGAGAAATTATTATTCCCCTTTATTCGGCTCTGGTGAGCCCACATCTGGAGTATTGTGTCTAGTTCTGGGCCCTCCACTATAAAAAGGATATGGACGCATTGGAGAGGGTCCACCGGACGGCACCAAAATGATTAGGGTCCTGGAGTGCATGACCTATGAGGAGAGACTGAGGCATTTGGGTTTGTTTAGTCTTCAGAAGAGAAGAGTGAGGGGGAATTTGATAGCAACCTTCAGCTTCCAGAAGGGAGGTTCCAAAGGGGATGGAGAAAGGCTGTTCTCAGTAGTGATGGATGGCAGAATAAGAATATCTAGGTTGGATATTAGGAAAAAATTTTTTGACTAGGTGCGTGGTGAAGCACTGGAATGGGTTACCTAAGGGAGGTGGTGGAATCTCTATCCCTAGAGTTTTTTAAGTCTCGACTTGACAAAGCCCTATTTGGGTTATTTATTAGGTATTGGTCCTGCCTTGGTTAGGGGGCTGGACTTGACGACCTCCTGAGGTCTCTTCCAGCTCTATGATTCTATGATTCCTTCCTTCATCAAGGAAGATCAAACAGACAGCAGAATAGCGTTTCTCATTCATTCACATTTTCCCATTTATTTGAATGTGCTTTGGTTGGACCTTAAGCGACTTGCCCACAATCACACAGGAAGTCCTTGGCTGAGCTGAGAATTGAGCCCATATCTCCTAAGTGCTAGCGAGACCTTCTTTTCCAAGATGAGGGTGAAGCAATCAATGCCTGATGCTGCTCTCAGTTACACCAATGTGAGTAAGAGGTTAATGGAGTCCTTCCACTTGTATACAATTAGCGTGAGATCAGAATGAGGTCTTAAGGGAGCAGTCTAGTGGGAGACTTGTTGAGAGAAATGAGAATGGGAAGATTACACAGTTCTGTTCCTGCCTATCCTCGCAACTATTTCCACACACATTTTGTGCCCATCACCTTGCCCGTTATTTTTCTAAATAACACAGGAGCCCCACGCTCTGCCCAGCCTGCTGAAACCTTTGGCTGGGTTTGTTTTGTTGAATGTGCTGTTTACTCTCTGAGCTGCTGAAGCAGCTTTTTGGACTTATAATTCTTGCCTCTGGGACCTGGGATAATAGACTTGAATAATAGAGATGCATTTAGTTTTGTCAAGGTCATTTTTTGTTTATTTTAACATAGACCAGGTTTGACTCTATAGTCCTGAGTTCTATAGTCTGGCACTATCTGTGGTCTGGCATCCCAGGGGGTGGTCCTAGGCTGGAGCACTCATGAGGAAAAGCCAGCCCCCTGCTCAGCCACCCCTTCTCATACTCTCCCAGGGCTTCCAGTGTGCCACAAGCTCTTGGAGGGAGCAGAAGAAGGGAGAGAAGTAGAGTGGATGCTGAGTCCCATGGCCGGGGGCCCAGGAGTGCAGCCCTGCAGCCAGTGGCGAGGGCCAGGAATACAGCTGGGCTGCCAACGGGCTCAGTGGACTCCCATGGGGCTGCGATCTTGGGACTCAAACATCCACCCTGATTCTTCCCCGAGTGCTCATGTAACCCACACACCTACTGGGTGTGGCTCACTGTCCCATGTAGTGGCATTTAGACCAATTACAGAAAGAAAGAATGAGTTTCAGACTCATGCACCAAGCTCCAGAGGGCCCAGGTTCAGTTCTGCCTGTCAGTGTTACAAGTGGGAGTTTGCCTGGGATTTTTAACTGGATCTCTGAAGCTAGGAATGCACCTCCTCAGCTAGGGGAAGTATGTAACTCCACACCTACTCTGTGTGATTTCAGTGGCACTTCAACCACTTACAGAGAGAGAGAGAATGAGTTTGCTCTATAGCCAGCTGGCTTTTAGCTCATGCTATAGAGGCTCACCCACTAAGCTAACAGATGGCAGTATGAGGGGCAATGGTTTCAAGTTACAGTGGAGGAGGTCTAGGTTTGATATTAGGAAAAATCTACTTCACTAGAAGAGTGGTGAAGTGCTGGGATGGGTTCCCTGGGGAGGGGGTGGAATCTCCCTCCTTACAGTATTTAAGTGAGAAAGCCCTGGTTGGGATGATTTATTTGTGGTTGATCCTGCTTTGGGCAGGGGGCTGGACTCGATGACTCCTCAGGTATCTTCCAGCCCTAGGATTCCATGATTCTGTTTGGCAGGTTTGATTCCGCCTGTCAGCATTGCACTGCCTCTTCTGCTTGGTCAATGGTGGCACCTCTTCTGCCACCAGAGCAGAGCCCTGCAGCCAACAGAAGCAGAGGGGCCAGCACTTTGGGTACGTCTACACAACAGAGCTAAAGCCGAAATAAGCTACACAACTTGAGCTACATCAATAGCATAACTTACATCAAAATACCTTATTTTGGCTTTTGGTGCTGTCTTCACAGCAGGAATTCTTAGGTAGAGCACTCTTCCTTCTACTTCCCTTACTCCTCGTACAATGAGGATGCAGGAGTCAGAGTAAGAAGTCCTCCAGCTCGAAGGTATTTCTGCATTATGTCAAAATAACTGCTTGTAGTGTAGACGCAGACTATGCTATTTCGAATAATGTCAGTTATTCTTAAACAACACTGCTATGTAAACATACCCTTACTTGGCCAGGAGTGGGAGGTGACACTTGAGGAAAGAGACAGGGTGGCTGCAGCACCTCAAAACTGAGAGCCACAAGTGCATCCCCAAAGCCAGTGGCAGAGACTGGGAGTTCAGCCTGGCTGCTACGGGGCTGCACTCCTAGCCCTTGGCCACAAGGATCTGCAGTCACCTTGCCTCTTCCCTCAAGCACCTCTGCCCCAGTCCCAGTTTGGTGGTGGAATTAATTACTGGTTGCTGCCAAAGCAGAGCCTGGTAGCCACTAACAGCAGAGGGGTTGGCATTGACATCCCCAGGTACAGCAAATTCCCTGGCTCAGAACTGGTCAGGTCCCAAGGGTGCAAGGCCAGGGAGGTCCAACCTGTATTATCTGTTTCTAACTCTCTTTAACTGGAAATTAGGGTTTTTTCTCTGTTCTTCTTTCTAGTCTAGGGCAGTGTTACCAAGATCCCTGAGGGAGGGACAGTTGGTAGCTACATCTCCCCAGAGACTGAACTGTGACTCATGCTGGGTCAGCTTTGTGTCAAAGTTACATCCACTCCCCATCTAACTGCTGCCAACTTCACTAACCTTCCCAGGAGGGTATGGGAAGGTGCTCTTGTCACGCTGCTCAGGATGGGCAGGCTCTACAGCACAAGCTATGTACTCACCCTGAGTTTTGACAATTGGCACTCTGCCTCCCAAGCCAATGCCTCACAAAAAATGCTGGATAAAACCTTGGCCCCGCTGTAGTCAATGGGAATTTCACTATTAACTACAGTTTGGCCAGAATTTCACCAGTCTCTTGTAAGATACCATCATACACCTTTAATGAAGGCTCTATACGGATGTGGCAAAACTTGGGGGAATATTCAGGGCAATTTTTATTTAATCAAAGAAGTTTGACCAACCCTAATTTAGTCTCACAAATGGAGGGACCTATTCTGCAAAGATTCAAGCATGGCAACATCCTTATTTATATGAGTAGCACTTGTGATTTAAATGGGACTGATCATCTCAGTAAAATTACCTTCATTCTTAAGTCTTTTCATTGCTGACGGGGACTATGGAGGACACCTATGGAGGTTATGGTGGTACACTAAGAATTCATAGTTATAGCTGAGGTTAAAGCTAAAGTTTAAAAGAATTGCAAGGGACAACTACTTCCCCAGAGAAGTTTTGCCAGCTATAACTTTGAATTCTCAGTGTATTAGGAAGGGAGTCCTCCAAATTACATATCAGAAATGGAAAGGACTTCTTATTTTTTATGCACTAGGCTGAAATGGTAACCCCCACCTCAGCATCTAAATATTTTAAAGTCAGATTTTCCCTGAGATAGTGCCTGAGTTATGTATGAAGCTGTTCCCTTTTACATCTCCCCTCCACCACTTATTTTCTATCTGCTGTCACCATTCTGCACTATTGTTTGCCTCTGAAATCTTTATAATTTCTTAGCAACTTAGAAAAAATGGTGACTGGAAGAGTTATAAAATTCAAAAACAAAATCGAGAACTGTTTTATGAAATCACCAAGATATCGGAGTTGTTAATTAACTAAAAAGATATGGCACTAGTGACTCAAAAAGTACAATTTAAATAATCAGCACAATACATTTACTTGACACATCTGAGAATTAAGTGCTACCACCTTTTCACTAAAGCACTAAAAGACATAAAACTATTGAGAAAAACATGTTCATTAAATTCTACCATACCGTGAGATACAGATTTTAACCAAAGTATTTAGAATAAAATATTCATGTTTCAGACTATGAGGGCAGTAAATTCTGACAGTATGTGGTCTTGGAGAATACAGTATCTGTGCAGAAGGTTCCAAAGAATCATGCTAATTGGGTTTTGCCCTTTGTTGTTATTTTTAAAGTCATGTTAATGAAGCTTTAATTTGATTAAATGAAACATGATGAAGAAGAGTTAGTCTATAAAGATAATATCACTTTTGTGTCACTATTTCATGGGTTTGGGAGGCTTTTCCATTTACAGCTTGGATGGCAAAATGAAAGGAAAGGAAGTCCCAGTGCTTCTCCAGCTATTTGATCCACAGATAATAGAACAGGTTTAGTATCTGATTCAAAGACACATACCTTTTCCCTATTGCTTTATAGTAAATATAATCTCCCCCTTCTCAAATTTACTTTTAGATAACCCACTCTTCAATATACCTGCATGCATATTCTTCAAGCTACCAATGGTGTTCCTTTTCTTTATTAAAATTTGCAGCTACTAGGTTAGCCCTTTCCTTTCTCCCTCAATGCCTGATCAAAAGTCAGTCTTAAGACAATCAGACTCTTCCATTGACATATTGGACTTTGGATTAAGCCCTTGATCATGAGCCTACAGGATGAACCTCTCTAGTCCAGGACTCTGTGGTCTGGCATCCTTGGGGACCCCATTAGTGTTCTGGGATTGGAGCGTTCAGGAGAAAAAATTGTGACAGCAGGACCACAGCTGGTCCTGGACTACAGAGCTATGGTGGCAGGGAGCCAGTGGCTGGGTGTGGAGCTCAGCATTGGGGGTAGGGGGGACAGTGGCCAGAAGTGTGGCCCAGTGGTCAGAGGGAGATACTGGAAGCCAGGAGGCCAACCTTGACCTCCCCATAGTCCAGCAACCTCCCTGGTTTGGAACTGCTCTGGTCCCCAGTCCAACCTGTAAAAAGCATGGGTGCTCTATGGAGTCAGAACATTAAACTTTTGTAAGGTAGGATCACTGTCCACTGTTCTGAATCATCCACCTTTGACTGAACAAGAAGCTATATTGCTGAATACAAAGGGACCATGTTAAGCTTTTCCTAGCAGGAGAGATAAGTAATGATCGGCTTCTCTCTATGTGACCTCATTTTTTCATTTTTATTCTCAGCTACAGCAACAACTTTGAAGATTGGCTCCAAACTTTATGTGTGATTTTAAAAATGCCTTCTGCAATATAGCTGGTACATATTTTCTTATATTTATGCACTTTTGGTGTCTGAAAGAGATCACTATCCAAGAAAAATTAAGCAAGCGTAGCAGAGAGCAGAATTTGGCTCCATGAATCCAACTGTTGGGCATCATCTTCACTGCAGATCTAGGGATAAACAATATGCTCTTGATTCTGTCTTCCAGTTTTCATGGACTTCAATAGTGCTTGTAGATGCTTGAAAATTAGGCCAGAAAAGCATGGGCCAGGATATGCTGAGTAAGCATAGTACCAACAGAAGTCAACATGAGATGTGTTGCATAGGAGTGTGAAGTCGATAGGAGATGTTCAACACTATTTGGAGTCATGACCAAGAGGCCCAATGATAGGCGGTGCAAACTGCCTCTCATTTGAATGAGAGATACAGTCTCTTTTTGAAAGTGTTCTGGACATTTCAAGCTTAGACCCTTATATTCTCTCTATACATATATTCATGCTCAAAGGCTCTTTGCTTCTTTATTACCTACTGAAATTAAACTAGAAAACAATACACCAAAAGTATTTCAAAGAGACAGACCCAAGTCAAACTCATTTGTTCCAAATGGCAAATTTTCTCATTTCATTCATTATTACTCCATTAAACTATTACAGTTTTTCTTTGTACTTCAAAAATCTTTAGTTTCTTGAAAAAATGTTTGGAAAAATCCCATAACTTTGTACACCCGTGGGCTTGTGTTCTACTGTAAATGAAATTGCACGATAACTAAACTGTAATTAGAGACAAATAATTTTAAAAAATCAGCTCATGTGTTTGTAAAATAAAATACTTGCTCAAATACTCAAGCTAAAAGTCAACTTATAATATACTATATATGAGCTGGAAACAGAAATAGAATTCCTGGACAGATTTATGTGCAAGATAAAAAATGTTACCTGTCATAAACAGCTATAAAAATTAAATACCTGTCTAACGTGAGACTTCAAGTATTGCAAATGCAGCATTCATTATCATAAATACAGTAGCATGATCTAATTATGCATTCTATACTAAATTTGTCAGGTAAGACAATTTAAAAGTGGCACAACTAAATCAAATATGTTCTATTTACCTATTGAGTGATCATGAAATTGCACATAAAAAGCCTCCTTTATAGTCAAGTTTGAGATACTACAAATTTGCTGTGGATTTTATTGAATTCCAAAATCGTTCTGTGCTAGGTGTGGAGGTGAAATGCAAATATTAGATCATACATTTTCAGGATTCATCATCAGTTTACCAGTCTATCTGAGATCTTTCCAACATTAGAGTTTCTTCATATCTAAACACAGATTGGTGTATCATTATATGGATGAGCTAACTTATTGTTGTTCATGTTCATCTCACACACACATTGGCAAAGTGCTCTCTTTTTCCAAGTGCACTTGCCTATTCCTAAATTGTACATAAAAAGATTAAAATCTTTAAAATTCACAGGGTAGCTAGAATGGTAAAAGGAGTCAAGACTTTACAAAAAACAGACCTGTTTGGTTTTTTTTAACACCAGGATATAATGAAACAAGAACAACGAATCATATGATTCATATTTGCAACCTTATGACAATAAATAAATTAGCATTCCCAGTTAGCCTCTAATTCAAAATTTGGAAAAGTAAACATACAATGAGCAGCGTTATATTCTGGTTCAGGACTTCAATTTAAAATTGCCTTTGAAAACCTAAAACTGTGCAAAGCTCATACATTTCTATTTGCAACATGCTGGATTTAAATCTCACAAATTGCCAACATGGGAAGCTCACTCTGAGGGTACGTCTAGACTGCAGGCTTCTTTTGGAAGAAGCTTTCCTGGAAGAGATCTTCCAAAAAAAATTCTCCCAAAAGAGAGTGTCCACACTGCCAAAGCGCATAGAAAAAGCAATCTGCTTTTTTGAAAGATAGTGTCCACACTGAATGGACACTATCTTGCGTGTAAACTGTGATTACTATGGACAGAGTGGCCACGAGGGCAGCTGTGCTTTTTCCTCTTTCCTTTTCTTTTGAAAAAACTCCCTCTTTCGTATCCACACATGCCTTTTTCTGAAAGAGCTCTTTTGTAAAAGGCATTCTTCCTCATAGAATGAGGGTTACCAATGCTGGAAAAACCCTTGCATTCTTTTGATTTTCTTTCAAAAGAATGCAATAGCAGTGTGGATGTAAGTGAAGTTTTTTCAGAAAAACAGCTGTTTTTCTGAAAAAAACCCTGAAGTCGAGATGCACTCTGAATTTCAATTTCATGGTGGCACCATTACTCCAAATTAATCTCAACAAAAACCCAGTGAAACTGATCTGGCTCATAAAAAAAAATCAAGGTTTGCCACCTTCTCCCCTTGTCTAACAAATATCTCAACTCCTATCAAAACATGCCCCAACACACTCATGAAGAGACCCTGCTGACAGACACACAGTATCAGGGCATAGACAAAGGACTGAATCTTCCAGGCAAAACTTTGCTTAAAGTCATTAGGAATTCTGCCTGGTCTGGGACCAAAGTAAGGATTCTAGGAAAAAGTAACCCTAAAATAAATATTTTTTTTCTTTTTCCATTTTATGAAAGAGTACTACATGTTAAAAAAGAATCAGACAGAATTTTGTACCATTAGCTGTTTTTCATCTCTTTGGATCAAGTGCCTTGTTTTATTTGTGCTGAAACAATTCCAACGCGATACTCTGCAAAGAGCTTGCCCTGCCAGAGAGTGACTGATGACACATCCCCATGTAAAATGAATCGGTTTTGCAGGAACCAGGTGTATGATTTGTTTCTATGGGATAGCCACACGTACCTATATATTCCACAACTTCCACCTTGTTCTGACTTGCAAATGGGTATATCATCATCATCATTGTGCCCTAATGATCCCAGGTTCTTCATATGTCAGTTTGAAAATTATTCCCACAATGCCTCATCTCATTGCTTGTGACATCTGGCCAAGAGTTCTCTATGGGACTTGTAAAAAGATGCTAACATATGAAGAAAATGGTCTAATTATTAATTATTATTCTGATCATTATTACTACTCCTGAACACTCTGAACACGGATCAGAGTCCCATTGTGTTAGACACACATAAAAGTCTACTCAAGACAGCCTCTGTTTCAGAGTTCACAATTTATTCAAGACATGAGATAACATGACTCTGAATTCTTTACAACTTTTAGTCTGATATGAATAAAGCAGGGCCACATCCACAGAGACATCTGAATTCAGTTTCCTTTTACTTTCCTTTCACTGGATTCTTTTAACATGAAAATGAAAATGTGTCTTTCATAGTGTGGAAAATAGGGTATTCAGAGATCAGATTGTATAAATAAAACTACATATAATTATATAATGCCTAATTTATAGCAAAAAAAAAAACCCATAGCAGAGAAGATAATAAAGGCAGGCAAGTTAGAAAAAAATAGGCATCGGAATTCAATGTTCATCCCAACTTCAGACACAAATAGGCCAAAAGAACAAACATGACAGACATGCAGAGGTCAGACCATCCCAGAAGCCACCTATACACAATACATCTACAGAAAGAGCTGCCATGGAAATTCTGATTAGTATTAATAAAGAAATTTTTCTCAAATTTTATAATATCCCAGAAAAGCAGCAGTCCATAAATCACTGCATGACAGAGTTTTGTTTTCCTAGTTCATCAGTATAATTATTTTGGCTGCCATTGCTACTCTCAGGAGTCATTTCTTTTTTGACATGTAAAAGTTATAGAAGGAATTGTTGTACCTTAGAACCAGCAACTTTACCCCGACTGGTTCTGGGGGCTGCCTCCAATCA
This sequence comes from Apalone spinifera, assembly GCA_030068395.1. Taxonomy (NCBI): domain Eukaryota; kingdom Metazoa; phylum Chordata; order Testudines; family Trionychidae; genus Apalone; species Apalone spinifera. Next base: position 10,275,904 of record JANRFK010006688.1, read on the forward strand.
TCTAAGGCCACGGTCCCAGCAAGGGACTTTAGCTGCAATTCATCAAAGTACTTATATCTGTGCCTAACTTTAAGCGAGGGAGTAGCCAACATAATCAGGTACTGTATAATATAATGCACTGCTTTACAGGGATAGCCAATACACCTGTATATTAGTTTGGCCAACCATTTATATAATGCTGTATATTTGCTGGTGAGGTGACTATTATGCATGTGCATGAAACAAATTAAATGCAAGCAGTTATTTGGTACAAAGCAAAACAAACTACATGGTATCTCAACTTGCATGCCCTGCCCAAACTCATGACACTGCTCTGTGTGAGAACACAACTAGGATGGCTACCACATCTTCTTTCCAGGTAGAAAAGCTGCATCCTTTAAAAAAAAAAAAAAAAAAAAAAAAAAAAAAAAAAAAAAAAAAAAAAAAGCCCTAAACCCCCCAATATCCCAAAAAGAAAGGATTTATCTGGCCCAGACGTGGTACAAGACAGACATAAGACTGGCCTCACAAGCCGAGGCACAGAAGGCATGCTGGAAAGGTTCAGAGTGGGAGGAGTATGCTGGTTGCAGGGCAAACCCACTGTGGAACTTCTGGTCCATACTGCAACCCGTAAGCAGCCCAATGGAAGGCTGCCAAAACTTACAGGCCTGCTGGGGTTTAACTAAAACTCAGAGGAACCCAAGATCAGCAGAGTACTTCAGAACCCTCCGCTGCCCGTAGCTTGGGTTCTGAGTTCAGTGAGAGCTGCAGCATAGAGTCTCACCCCAACCTCTTTCCTTTATATATACTGGAGTGTTCGCACTACAGAAATGGCATTTGCTGTGTTGAAAGTATTGTAGAGAACAACAATCTGACTTGAAAATAACAGAGGTAGTTGATCCCTCAGTCACCAGTGTGATAGACTTTCAAAGGTGAATACACAGACATCAGCACACAGTAGAATTCTGTCTGGGGCCTATTGTACTTCATTCTCTTGGGCACTAGTTTAAGTCTAGTAGTGCATGTAAACCATTGTATTTTCCAGCCACTGACTAGTTGCCTACCATATGTTCGTAGACAGTAAAAAGGCACAGTGTTCAATCCTGGAGTATCCCTTGGCAGTGACACTCTGAATACAATGAATTGAAACAATACTTATTTCCCAAAATGTTCTAACAGAGAGAAAGGCTGATCTGTTACATAATGTAGTATTTTAAAAAAATATAAATATGTAACAGCTGCAGTGGTTCACTGAACTATGATATTAGCACACAGTGTTTTATGGCTCTTGAGAATTGCAGTTCAGCTTTCAATAGTACCAACTGAATAGTCACATTCAAAACCATTGTCAAAAGCAATATGTCTTGATTCCCCAGATTAAGAGTGTCTCCTTGATTGCCCTCTGTTGGGAGGTGGGGGAAGAGTCCAGGGGACAGAGTATTTTGGCAAGCCTTATGCCGTTGAGTATGCAGAACAATCAGAGAAAAGTACAGGATTTGGCAAAGGAAAAGCCTTTTCAAACAGTATAATTACCATTTTCAAATAAAACTATTGTCTTCTTTCCAAGACTGAAACTAGAGATCAAACAAGTTAAGAATGAACCTGGATGTTTTGAATTCTCTTTTTGAATTCTCATCTGCATGCTTCTTGGCTTTGCCATGACTAGAGGCAACAATATCTAATAGGAATGATGTTCTAGTGGCATTTTTAGTCTGTCCATAATCCCAGAAAAGGACAAATTAATGAGATTTGGGGTAATATTCCTGTAAATTGTTGAACACATCTTCAAAACATCTACCCTCACCTGTCATGGAAGTCAGTGATGCTCAGTATTTTGCAGGATTAAGCTCTTGAAATTAACTGAGTTAAATATTTCAACCTGAAACTCAGAACACATGCAGTGAAATTCTGTTTTCACTTATACCCCACTGAAATCAATGAGAATGTACGAGCAATTAAGTTATCAATGCCCAAAACATCTGTGAAACAAAAAGGGGGAAAGAATTTCAGAAAAATGAAAAAGAAAAACAAAGATAGACCACACCGCTAATTTGCTTTAGTTGGAAAGGGGAGGAAGGCAAAGTTATAAAATAAGCTTTGTAAATACTCCACAGAAATGAGAATCAGACATCAATTAGACTTGTGCATGAAGATAATGATCTTCACAGAAAAACAATTAAATCTAAGATTTTTGTCCATTTTAAGTACATGGTAGTATTTGAAATGCATGATTACAGAATTAGTTCCAATGTTAAAAGAATTTAGATTTTTGTACAGTACTTACTAATTAGTATGAAGTCCTCTATAATAATTGAGAAGTGAGCAGCAAGCATTGCAAAACCCAGACTCTAACCATGTGCACCCAAGCATTATATTTCACTAGAAAATTAAATTTTTTACCTATTCATAATGAATTGGGTCTTTTGAAATTAGTGTTATCTTTCAACAGTGCTCATTTGCTTTACTGGAAAGAAGGTTCCATCTTTTCATTATAACTTTTGGCTGCTCATCTCAACTGATTATTCATTTTACTTGAATCCTTCTTCAAGAGGTGTCAAGGACTTTTTTGTCATAGAAACCATTAATTTGCATTTAAAAGATGGAAACAAAATCTTCAACTAATTATAATCAGTGGCTATGTCTATTTGCAGAAGTCTTTGTACAGTCACAAAAGAGGGAACAGCAGTTATCAGTCTATTTTATTTCTCTGTGTTTTCATCAAAATTGTGTTTTATTCCTCTCCTTCACATAGGCATTACATTCTCATTCACATAGGCCACTTCTGCCTATATTTTTAAATACTTTTTAACATTCTCTGAATGCTAGTATTGAATAGTTTTGATCCTTTTATTTTATGTTTAATTGGCTACTTTTTTCCTGTTTGTCTGCCTTTGGCTTTGATGTTGTTTGAGCAAAGTACAAGATAAAAAAAAATGCAGACCTCTTCTTTTACAGTTCAGTACTAAATATAGTTTTCAGATTCTGGGAACAGACATACATTAGTATCTAGGTATTGAAAGAGAAAAGGTCATGTATATACATATGTATATAAATATACCAGTGAAAATACAGGTTGGACCTCCCTGTTCCGACACCCAGGGACCAGACCAGTCCTGAACAACGGAGTTTTCTGAATCAAAGGAAGTTAGTTTGGGGCTCTCTGCCTGGCTCCACTTTTAGCGTGGCCACCAGCCTCCCTGCTTGTTCCCTCCTGCCATTGGCCCAGCTGGGCTTGCCACCAAGGTGGGCTGCTGGCCTCACTGCTGCCAGTTTCTTGTCTGGTTTCCCCTTGCTGCCAGCGCCACCGGCCCCACCAGACTCCTGGCCCTGCCAGAGTCCACTGCTGCACTGGGCTACCAGTCCTGCTGGAGTCCACTGCACCACCAGGCTCCAAGCAGCCAGCCTGGCTGAGCTCTCAGCTGCGAGCACTTCACCAGGACTCTACTGGACCATGGATGTTTCTGGACCAGAGTCCTAGTTTAGAGAGGTTTAACCTGTATATGCATGTTAATACAAAATAAGCAAAAACATTAGTAGCACAATAAGTGTGCTTTTGTTTAGTTTTGAATAGTGGTAATGATGATGGGTGATCACTCGATGCCGAGTATGATCATCTTTCATGGGAGTTATGGACCCTCAGGTGGCTGATGAGGTCGATCCTTGAACCACAAGTTCTATTACAATGAGAACGGATATTTCCAGGAACAGCAGGAGGCTGTTGACCATGACTAGAAACTAGTCTCCTCTTCCTCCTGTGCTTCTTCTCCTTAGCCTGTTGGCAGGCAAATTCAAAATGCAGGGGGCCATTATATAGGACTTCTCTCCATTTTGAGCAATCCTGGGTGAATGACTCCCAAGTGTCAATGTCAATGTTGCACTTCTTTAAGTTATCCTTTAACAAGTACTTATAACAGTTCTGTTGTCCTCCCATGCTATGGTATCCTTTCAGCTGAGAAAACAGGACGTGTTTTGGGAGATGATGGCCTGACATCCGAACAACATGACCAGTCCAGTGAAGTTGCTGATGATAGATCATTACCTCAATACAGGTGGTCTTTATCTCTTCCAGAACACTAATGTTAGTGAATCTGTCTTCCCATTTGATCTTTAAAATCTTGTGGAGGTACCTCTCATGGGCCCTCAAGTGTTGTCTGCACGTTGTTCAAATTTCAGACATTGGGAGAATGACAGCTTGATAGACAAGAAGCTTAGTGTCTGTTTGAATGTCGTGATCTTCACAAACCTTGTGCCATAGATGAACAAAGGTTGCACTGCCACAGCTCAGACGATCTTGGATTTCTACATCAGTAGCTGCCTTAGATGAAAAATAACTTCCAAGATAGAGAAAATGATCAACATTCTTCAGTGCCTCTCCATTTATTTTAATAGATTGCGCGTATGGTACCTCATTTGGAGAAGGCTGATGAAGCACTTGGTCTTCTTCATGTTAAAGGTGAGATGAAGGTATGCATAAGCATCAGCAAACATGTTCAAGATAGTTTGAAGATCTTCCTCTGAATGGGCAAAAACTGCATTGTTATCAGCATACTGAAGTTCCAGGATAGATGTGGTGGAAATCTTACACTTAGCTTTCAGTCGGCTAAGCCTGAACAGCTTTCCATCCATTCTATAGATCAGTGTTTCTGAAAGTGTTCTGCGAAATCACTGCAAAGGATGAAACGGAGCCAACAGAAGCCGCGAACCTCCATGGCTGCGGCACCAGTAAATAAACAAACCAGAGAAGACAATTAATGTGTTTCTGAAAGTGAATCCATTGAAAGGAAATATTGGATAGAGTAATAAGACAAACAAGTAGATTGTGTCTGAGGTATACTAATAAATATTTACTATCATAGTATTTCTAGCACATAGGGAAATAAAAAGCCTTTAAAATATTAAAATTTGACTGACTATTGAAGCTCTGACTCATTTTAGAAGCCCTTATCTCAACCTGCTGGCGAAGATTCTTCAGGTCTTGGAGGTCCCAGACTTCACACAAGTGAAAGGTTGCACACTAGTGGATTCCAAAGCAGGATTGGGCCTCTGTGTCACTCCATTGACTTCACTAAGTAACTGTACACTCTGAGTGAGGGGCAGTCTGCAGTTGCATTGCACAGGAGCAGATCAGAGAATAAATTGGAAGTGAATTCACACTTGTTAGGAAGGCAGTTTATTGCCCACCTGTGCGTCTGACCAGGTACTCTGAAATGCAAGAGGGGACAGGATTATAGAACAGCATCAAAAATTTACTGAGGGAAAAAAAGGGCAGAAATGCATGAGAAGTCTCATGAGCAAAGTAGAGAAAAGCTTCAATAAATACATCCAGGGATTAAAAAGAAAAATAAGGACAAAGATAAAGGTTTTGAGTTACAATAAGAAATGTCCTACACTTTGAATAAATGTAAGCTCAAACATTAAGGTCATATCTACACTAGAGTGTAAGGTTGAATTTATTAAGGTTAGCTTCTTCCCACCCAATTTTGTAAAGTTGAAGGCCCATGTCCCTGCTGTGTGCAAGAATTCAATGTAGATACTGCTGTTGACTTTGAGAGTGATGCACTAAGGGCAGCTACACCTAGTTGCAGGAGGGGTAACAGTTAATCCGAACTAAGGACTTAGTATGGATTAACTTCTGACTGCCACGTGTAGCCGCGGGCAGTCAGTTCAAACTAAGGGGATTTAAAAATGGCGCCCGCCCGTCAACATGCAAATGAAGCCCGGGATATTTAAATATCCCGGGCTTCATTTGCAAGTTCGAATGCCAACATTAGCCACCCTAGTTCAAAGTAGGGGGCTAGTGTAGACATACCCCAAGATTATAAAAGGTTCTTGGCTATCAGTCATATCAGTTGCTGCAATCGTCAGCTGACCATACTCCTTCTCCTATCCCACTTATTCCTCTGTTTCCACCATGCTGTCCCCCATGCTGCTGTCCTTAGTGTCTTAAAAGGATTCCAATTTCTGGCTTGGGAAGCTGGTCAGGTCCTTCCTCCCTCCAGGATTGAATGAAGCTGCTCGTAGAAGCAGCATGTTTGGGGCAATGCTCCTGGTATCCCTGGTGTATCCTTTCTCCATTATGGACTTAGTGATCTTCCCATAAATATCTACATTTCATTTGCTGGTTCGGAGATCTGTGAGCTCTCGCCATACACTGATGAGGTCTGAGATCTCCTGTACACTCCAGGCTAGTGCCCATCTAAGGCCATGGAAACTGGAGCTCCTGGAGATCACAGAATGTGAACTCATGGCTAGGTGTGCTGCCTGCTCTGAGGTGTACTCCCCACACTGTCCACACAGGAAATGAAATTCAGAGTTTCCCGGGGCTTTTCCTGTTCACCTGGAGATTAGTAGAGTCACAAGTCTTGGCCACTGTGGGTTAGCTCTTGAGTCTTGGAGGCCAAGAATGTTGACTTTCACAATGCTGCATCTACATTAGCATAAAGTTAACCATTCAAGGTTGAATTTACCATTACTTCTCGTGAAAAGCAGGAATACTGAGATAATTTTAGTGGCCCTTAAAGTCGATGGAATGAGCTTGTAGTATGGACTCATTTAGAAAATCAGCTTTATGCATCTAAATTCAATCTAAACTCTAGTATAGACCAGGCTTAACTAAGCTAACTGCTTCCAGCCTTCTATTCCTCTCCATACATAACAAACTATGTCCATGCACAACATAATAGTGGAATCTGCACCTTATATTTTCTGCGTTTGTTAATCCCCCTGCATACCTTAACGTGTGTCTGTTTGCACTTCACTTGCATTAGAAAAAAAGTGAAATCTTCAAAGTTGTTTAGGGAATTTAGACTTACAGTTCCCCTCAAAATCAGGTAATCGTGTAACTGTAACAATGAAAAGTACCACACTCTAACCTAAACTTCTGCCATAGGTTCTGTTGTGTCTAAGCCATCAAAGATAGATGGCTTTCTAGTCTCTTTTTTAAAACCTCCAGTTAAGGAACTTGCATAACTTCTTTAGGCAATTTGTTCCATTGTCCCTCTATTCTTACTGTTAGGAAGTTTTTCCTGACCTGTAATCTAAATCTCCTGTGCCGTAGTTTGAATCATCACCTCTCATCTTGCCCTCTTTGGCTAGAAAGAAATTTTTTTTACAGCTTTGTTATGGCAGTATTTCCAGTATTTCAGTCAATGGGAAAATGGTGTCTAAATTCCCTAAAAGGCTTTGAAAATCTGAGTCAAATTTACCATTAATGGAAAAAAATTAACTAGTTGTAGAAACATCGTGTTTATCAAAATAGAACCAGTTTTCCTCTAGCACAAAATTGGCTGCAGTCCTCCAAAAAGAATACAGCAAAAAGAACATGGAGGGGAATCATACACAAAATTGAAAATCTATGTATGGAATTTCAACTGAATTTTCAATTTAAATCACTGTATTAATAACACTTCATAACTGGGGTTTGCAGTGTTTCCTAACTGTTTAGAATGGTAATATTAGAATGATTAATTACTAATATTTAAACTTTTCCTCAATTATTATGACAGAATAACAACATGCAATAACAGTAATGAATCTTATTAGTGCATTATAATAATGATGATTTTTGCTATAGGTCATAAATTCAGATGGAAAAATATTGTACATGTTCTCAACTTAAGTAGAGATGAAGCATGTTTTCCCAGCACAACGGACAAGGCAACAGTTGTTTTCTTTGTGCAAAATACAGGGATGATTATCTAAAGATGCAAATGAATGTTATTTCACTAACCACAGAGAAAGTTGAACATTACTGAGACACTATTTTATTTTTTTTAACATGGGAAGACAAGCCAGAGGAAATTTTTCTTTTCACAGGGGAAAAAGTTCTAAAGTTTATGAAAAAGCAAAGGAACATTTTGTTTATCATTTAAATATTTAAAATATACTATTTGCAACATAATGACAACAGTATGTGTATATGTGCATGTGTATAAACAATAAACATTGTATCATGTGTACACATTCACCCTCTATACATAAACCCACCTCTGTCTTTGAAGGCAAAATCCTCAAAAGAAGTTGTAGAATCATGTCATGATAATTTTGTCATGCATCTTTCACTGCTTTATTGCTTACTTATACCTCTGTTCCCTTGAGCCTTATTCTAACTTTCCACTCAACTGAGCAGATTCAAGCATCCACCATTTATTTTCAAGCAACATTTCAAAGAAATATTCCTTCCTTTCCTCCTCTATTGTCATTTTTCACCCTTCTTACCCGTTCCTGAGACTCTGGTTGGATAAGATTCAATACAAGGTTTAAAGTCCAATATCTTTTGGACTACTTCAAGAACTAGAACTTTTGCCCCGACAGCCCCAAAACAGAAAGTTTATATCATGTCAATTAGATATATACAAAGTCGTCTAAAAGACACACCTACCCATCAATCAATCAATTCATGACTTCCAGGCTTCATTATTTGAAATCTTTTGTAAGAAATTAATTTAGACAAGCTAAAAATGTTATGGTCCAAAATGAGAGTGGCCACATCACCCAAGTGCTCTGTTGTTTGCACTGGCTCTGCATTCAATGAACAATATAATTAATTCAAGGTACCTGTCCTGATATTCGATATCCTCCAGAGGACTAGACCTAGCTATCTGAGGGCATATCTACAATGGGAAATTATTTCAAAACGATTTATTTTGAAATAATAACTTCAGTAATAACTATTTTAAAATAGCATGTTCACACTACAGGTAAGCCTCAAAATTAGTCTGAGGCAGACTCCTTTACTGTGGACTCACTACCTCGACTTGGAGTCCCAGGAAGCACTGGGGAGTAATTACTTTGAAAGACTCTGGGGAATAGTTAATTTTGAAATAAGCATTATTTCTTCTGGAAAGCAGGAGTTATTTTTCCAAAATAACTAGTCCCTTATTTCAAAATAATGGGCTTGGTAGTGTGGATACTCCACTTGTTTCGAAATAAGAGGACTTACTTCAAAATAACTCCCTAGTGTAGACCAGGGCTAAGCAATTTCCTCTCCCTCTACAATGATATTATCTCATGCCAACTATATTCCTGTATGGAACAATGAATAGGTGAAGAGAGGAAAAAGCTGAAAGTTTCAGGAAAATATTTCTGGATGGCCCAATAGTTGTTATGTCAGCAATTCCAACTGTAACCTACTCAGATGCAGAAGTTGCCAATTTCTGTACCTGAAAATACTCTCTAATGAAACATAACAACAGTTTACTGGGATATACCCCAATACACATACATAATGCCCACTATTCTCACTCAGTATCACCAGGACTTACAGTAACACATGGAAGGATGCTAACCACCCACTAATATATACATTATTCTACAGTAATGTTGCTCCTTTTTACAGCATTTCAAAGTAACAGATTTTATATTCACCCACAGTATTTTTTCCTACTTTTATCAATCTAGGTTAATGAAAGTTGATAAGGACAAGACCAAATCTGAAATAGAACAAAATTATAACATCACCACAACACTAAAAGGAAAATGGCATGAAGCCATCATTTGAAAACATCTGAAGAAATACAGCGATAAGGTTTATATTTCAATTCAGAAATGGCATCTGATTTTGCTTTTAAATGGAAACCACAGAGGACACAAGACACAGGAATCCAAAAGTATGCTAATCAGTTGCAGAATCTGTGAATGCTTCCTATGTATAGACTTTTTTCATATGCAATTTCACTGAAGTCTTAAGAAAAAGAAGAATGGCTTGGTCTGGTTTTTTTTAAAATTCAGAAATAATAAATAATTCAATTTTAAAGGAAGGAAGAGTAGGAACAATTGATTCAATCATTCCTTTTCACTATGCCCTATTTTTGCTGGAGTCTCTCCACACAGTTTCATTTTCCGAAGAGATAACTTTCCTTTTCTTTAACGAATTAATAGTTTATACTTACAGAAGTTTCTTTTCTCTCAAGAGTAAAGACTCTGGCTACATGGGTGTGGGTCGAGGCCAGGGCCTAGTTAGAAGGGACTTGAAAATGTGGTCCAAGAAAATTATGTCTAAACGGTCAAGCTCAGAAGCAGCAATCTGTACCAATGTCATGACATAGGATCAGATTGGAGGCAAATTAGTCATTTGAAGCAGGGTTAGTATAACAGAGGCAAGGCGAAAAGTCAGGAGCTGCTACAGAGAATGGGGACCCCAAATTGATTATGATCAAAACCCTGGAGCTAGGGAAAGTATAGAGAAATTACACAGCAAGGTCTGCAGCAGCAAGCCAGTGATACACCTAATTTAACAGCCTCAGGTGTTTAGCTAGGCAGGGTTGTGTCTACCAGTGCTGGTACCATATGCAGTCCCCCACACCAGCAGCCACTCTGCAGGGGGAGGAATCCTGAAGCTGCGGAGAAAGGGGTTGCCAACTGTGCTGAGCCAGATGGACCAGACACCATTGGTGCAGTAGTGTCCAGCCCATCCAGTTTGGGATAGCTGGCAATGCAGAAGTAGGGCCAGGAGGGAGGCACAGACTGGAGGAGCAGTGGGTGGTTGTACAGTTGGCTGGAGAGAAACAGCACTTTTAAGGGCACAGCACTGCTTGTCTCCAACCACCCGCAGCACAGCTGCCTCTGCTCTGCCTGAGTCCTTCAGCCCTGTGAGTGCCATTTAGTGAGCGGGGGCTGAGCACTGAGCTTGAGAGGGTGGCCAGTAGATGGGGGGCTGCCAAGGGACTGCTGGAGCTCCAGCATTGAACCTGTGGGGGGATGGGGATGCGGGGAAGTTGGAGCCCATAGACAGCACACAGTGTCCCAAATTTCATGGTGCTCTATGCAGCTGGGTAGGGATGGCCCTGCCTTCAATAGTGAGCCTGGGCCAATTATGGAATGCAGTACGTCCAGAAGTCATGCCATCCATGGGCAGGGCATTCAATGGTGCTTGAACCCCTAGAGCTCATTCATTGCCTTCTATTTCTGTTGGACAGTGGTGTTGAAGTCCCACAGATCCTCACACAAGATCTCCATGCCTTTTGCAAATATTAAGTATCACCTCATAAAGTGAGCTGGATGGAAACATTCAATAAAACATAGCATGGAAACATTTTTCTGTTGAATTTTATAGGAAAATCTACAAAAAGCAAAAGTACAGTGACGATTCTCTGTTAAATTCAACAGGACTTTTCAAAAGTGAAGTATTAATATACTCATATTATAGGTGGATAAACTGAGACTGAGACATGTGAGTAAACTGAGACAGATCCTTGCTTTACTAATCCCAATTTGCTTCTTTTTCTATTTTTATTTTCTTAAAAAACTAAGTTCACAGTTTATTGATACAGTAAGAAGACCTGATACTTCTTTTACTTACTTCAGTATAAATCCAGGGACACTCCATTGAGCTCAATGGAGTAAAACTGGTATAAACAAACAAAAGAGAATCCACCTCAGTAAATCATTTATGTTTTTTTAATCTTCTTTATATGAAGTATTATAATGGAGTTAATGCGCTGGTTCACTGAATATTCCTCAGCACACAGCTCCTGTAGGTGTAGCTTCTCTCGTAGATGAAGGAACTACTGGCTCTCCGTACCACCAACTCCAACGGTGTGTCTAGACTACATGGCTCTGAAACCTGAAACGAGGTTTACAGGATCTGACGACAAAGGGATTTGGGGTCGGCTGATCCCCATCTAGACTACCACGCTGTGCTGACAATCAGCTGATCAGCACAGCGTGGTGGCCATTTTGATATAAATGAAGTGCCGATTATTTAAATCACTGCTTCTTTTCCCTTTGCCGAGTACACTCATTTACATGGCTCTGTCGACGGAGCCATGTAGTCTAGACACACCCCAAGAATTTAGAAGTCCTGTGTCAGGCCCCCAAAATTATGAGCGCAAAAACCATTAGTTTTAAAATAATTCAATAGGTAGTTATTTGGGGTCCTTTTCATTTACCTTTTGGCTTTTTGCGCCTTTAGAGTTCATGTTTTCAAAGCACAGATTCTCATGTAACATGACTCTAGAAATTGGGGCTTTAAGAAAAATACCAAATATTGCAAATAATACTTGGCCCAGGAAGAAATTCTGAGAGGATATTTGGTATGGACTTGTTTCCTCCTTTGGGGAGGGAGGGAAACTGTTTTCTCACAGGAACACCAGCAGCAGGAGGGGAGCAGATACTGTATCTTTTCCCACTAAAATTGGTTGCTGAGCTTGTGATTGCATCTTATTCCATGGATTTTGTCTATTTATGCTAATCCAACAAGCAGGCTGGAACATAACAGTATCACAGGGCCCCATCAGATTTCATTTCTGACCTTCTCCAGCAAGAAATACTATTGTTGTCAATCTAACATACTTATAATCAAAACTGCAGGTTGTTTTGATAGTCAGTGTTGGATCTCAGCAAGATGGTAGCAACAGCAAGTGAGTTCTAATAGAGGCTGGAATTCATATTACAAAATATATATTGCTTCTAGATACTAGTAATGGACACATTAGGTCTATGTCTACACCACAGGCTTCTTGCGCAAGAACCTTTGGGTATGTCTACACTACAAAGTTAATTCGAACTAACAGTCGTTAGTTCGAGTTAACTTTAATAGCGTCTATACGTACAAACCGCTATTTCAAATGTAGTTCGAAATAGCGGAGCGCTTAATTCGAACTTGGTAAACCTCATTCCATGAGGAATAATGCCTAATTTGAAATAGCTAATTCGAAATAAGTGCTGTGTAGACACTTATTTCAAATTAGGGGGCCTCCAGCCCTTCCTAGTTCCCCCTGGTGGCCATTCTGGGCCAAACCAGGAAAACTCCTCTCCTCTCCCCCAGCCCCAGGGCCCTTAAAGGGGTAGACTCTGGCCAGACGGCACTTGCCAGAGCCAGGCCTGAGAGCAGTCTCTGCCCCTGACCCAGTGGCCCCAGGATGAGCCAGGCAGCCAGTGACAGCCAGCCATCCCCCGCCCAGTCCCCCAGCACCAAGGGGCCAGCCAGGGGCCGTAGACGGCGCGTGCACTCCTGGGCTGGTGTGGAAGTCATGGACCTCATTGAGGTTTGGGGGCAGGCCCCCAACGTCCATGATCTCTGCACTAGGCGGAGGAACGCAGCTGTCTACAGCTGCATAGTGGCCACCATGGCCCAAAAGTGACACAGGTGCACCCAGGAGCAGGTGCGCCTGAAAGTCAAAGAGCTGTGGCAGGGGTACGCCAGGGCCACCGGGGCAGCGCCGCAGCAGGGGCTGCCACCTGCCCCTACTTCCCCGCCCTCGACCAACTCCTGGTCTACGCCAGCCTGGGAGGCAGCAAGCCGGGACTGGAGGGCCCTGAACTGGGCACACCGGAGGGGTCACCGCCAGCTGTTCTGGCACCAGAGTCGGCAGGGTCATCCAGGGAGGCCATACCGGGTAAGTGCCAGCACTGTCCCCTGGCTGGGGGGGAGGCAAGGAGGGAGACCCGGGACCGCGTGCATGGGCCATGCCTCCCACGGATCACACAGCCACCTGTGCATGTGCGAGCACATTCCATGCCACCCTTGGGCAGGTGGCTCCAGCTCTGTGACACCCAGGGGCCATGGCCCAATAGGCACATGTGTGTGTGAAGAGATCTGACATGCTCCCAGGACGGGACCCAGCAGGATGCTCTCCCTTCACATGCCCCCTCTACGCAGAGGCAGGGGACATCTCCCGCCCGCCCCGGCCACACTATACACGGTACAGGGTGCGGTCTTGGGACAGCTCCCAGTCCTGCGGAGAGCCAGACATCCTGACCATGGCCTCTGTGCAAGCACAGCAGCTCTGACAGTGCAGGGCATGGTCGCCCTCACATCTTGGGGGGGAGGAAGGGAGCTGGGCATCATCCACTGTGTTCCCAGGGAGAACTGACCACTTCTCTTCTTTCTCTACAGCTGCACCAGTTGGTCGTGCAGGGCACACCACCCCGCCCAGGACATGCTCCTACACCCGCAGCCTGCTCCGGACCACCACCACACAGCAGGAGTACTGGGACCAGCACCTGGGGGCCCTGCGAGCCCTGCACCACACCATCCAGGCCTGGATTCTGGAGGACCTGCAGCTCCGCCGGGAGCAGCTTGCGGAGGACCAAGCGAGGAACTGTCACCTGCAGGCCCTGTTGCAGAGCATGGGGTCCTGTGCTGGTCCTGTGCCTGCTGCCCCCCCCCCCAACTACTGTTCCTCCTCCCACTCCTGCCGCCCCTTCCACCTCTTCCTCCTCAGCCGCCACACCCTCCTCCTCAATGTCCACACCCCACCTCAACCTCCGGCATTATGGCGGCCTTAGCCAGGGCCAGGAGGAGGCTGAAGAGGAGGTCTCGTGACTTTGTGGGGCTATGGATAGGGTGCACATAAATAAAAAGGTGTAGGGAGAAGTGCAGTCAGAACCTCAGTAAGAGGTTCTGGAGGAGCCGGAGTAGGGGCTGCAATATGGCGCATTCCAGATAAGTGTGCCCCAGGTTTTCCCTCACGCCGCAAAAGGGACAAGCATCTAGGATGGGGATGAACCAATAGCTGACAACTAATGTCCCCGATGGGCCACAGAACTATGGTGAAATACATGCTGAACCATCAGGGTTCCCCACCCTCTACGGGTCTTAGATAGTCCCACCACTTAGTATTGGGGCAGGATGTGAGGGTGAGGAAGTGAATCGTATGGAGCACGAGCATGTTCAGATGTTCTCTAGGCGTGGTTCAAAAGCAGACCGGCTGTAGATTTTGCAGCCAGCTGGGGGTCCAAGGATGGGGAGGCCGGGGGCCCGCAGAACAGGGGCCCAACAACAAGGGAGGAGGTTTTGCAGGAAGGGAGGGGCGGGGCATACCCTTTCACAGGGCTCTCTGATGGAAATCAAGAACGGGCTGTGGCAAAGCTGCCATCACCTCCTGGAGTAGGTACAGGGGAGTTCTAGGGGTGGAGATCCCAATGCGCTGAGTGAGTGCTCAGGGATCCACCCTGTCATAGTCCAGGAGGTTTCAAACCTTGGTGGTTTCTACCAGGATCAGCCTCTGGTACACTGAGACTCCGCCACCTGCACACAAAAGGCTGGATTGTGGAGCACGGGATCCGCAAGGAGGTCTGCTCCCTCAGTAGCCACAACAGACCTGGTTGCTGCAAACAGCTTCCAGGACTGGAGGAGTTTCTGGTAGAATTCCGGCAGCTCTGAGAAGTCTCGCGGAAGACCCCTCGGGTGAATAGAAAAGAGCTGCCAGTCGTATCAGAGCCCTCGGAGGTGGCAGAGGAAGGCACACCTCAGGGGAGGGATGGCTCAGTGGTTTGAGCATTTGCCTGCTAAACCCAGGGTTGTGAGTTCAATCTTTGCGGAGGCCACTTAGGGATTTGGGCAAAAATTTGTCAGGGATGGTACTTGGTCCTGCTGTGAAGGCAGGGGACTGGACTCGATGACCTTTCAAGGTCCCTTCCAGCTCTAGGAGATAGGCAATCTCCATTAATTTAAAAAAAAAAGTGCTCTGTGCTGGACTACCTGCACTAAAGAGGAGTCTCTGCAGGGCCTGGAGGTGGAAGGTCTGGACCTGGCTGCGCATGCAATCAGACCCTGGCCCCCATCCTCCAGGTGCAGAGACAGAACCCCTGGAGAGACCCAGTGCAGTCCTGGCCAAAAAAACTCCAGAGCTGTCCTCTGGAGCTGGGCCAGGCTCAGGGTGTTGAGCTGGTGCCAGAGCATGGACAGGACCAGCTGATTTAACACCAGCACTCTCCCTTGGAGGGAGAGACACCAGAGCAGTCCTGTCCATCTCCACAGCCACTCACCCACCCTGGCCTCTAAACCTTGCCAGTTCTCCAGTGGAGAGGGATGCATGGCAGATAAATAAACGCCTATATAGAGTAGTGGACCTGCGCCCTGCCTGAAGGTTGGGTGGGAGGGAGCCAGCCTGCCACCCATCCCTGATCACCAGGCCAGAGCTGTTGACCCGGGCAGAGGAGGCTGCTGAGTAGACGGCTTGGCAGGCCTCCACCCGCTCCAGGTCACCCAGGTCGAGGAGCACGTCATTGGCATACGCCAATAGTACCAGCTGCAGCTCTGGCTCTCAGAGCACCAACTCCGTCAACTTTTTACAGAGGAGACAGAGGAAGGTCTTGATCACCAGAGCGTACATCTGGCGCGACAGCGGACACCCCTGACATACTCCCCACCCCAAAACTGACCAGCTCGGTCAGGGTCTAGTTGAGCCTGACCAAACACTCCGTGAGGGCGTACAGCACCCAGAGAAACCCCATAAAACGGGGCCCAAAGCCAAAGGCCTGCAGAGTGTCCATAAGATACCCATGGTCCACCCTGTTGAACGCCTTCTCCTGGTCCAGGGACAGGAGGGCGAATGACAGACCATCCCTACACCCAAGCTCCAAGAGATCCCGGACCAGGTACAGGGATGGTGTAGGTCTGGTCGGGGAGGATCACGTCCACCAGCACGGACCACAGTCGCAGCGAGATGGCCTTTGCTATGATTTTATAGTCCGTGCTGAGGAGCAAGATGGGACGCCAATTCCAAAGGTCGTGGAGGTCCCCCTTCTTCGGCAATAAGGCCAGCAGGGCTCACCTGCACAACAAAGGGAGGACCCCACTCTCCAAGGACTCGGGCCAGACGGTGACGAGGTCTGGGTCGAGGACGTTCCAGAACACGTGGTAGAACTCCACGGTCAGCCCGTCCATGCCCAGGGTTTTGTTGGTGGGCATGAGACGGAAGACTTCTGAGAACTCGACCAGAATGAGAGGCATCTCCAGCTGGTCCCGGTCACCTGTGCTGACCATCGGGAGCTCGGTCCAGAGCATCCTGTAGGCGTCGACATCAGTCGGATCGAGGAAGAACAAACTGGCATAGAAGGCCCTGGCCCTTATACGCATCTCGTCCGTATCCATGAGGGGGGTGCCATCCTCTGCCAAAAGGCAGGTGATGTGCTTTTTAGCCCCCCTCTTTTTCTCCAGGGTGTAGAAGAAGCAGGAGCTGCAATCCATCTTCCGGAGGAGCTGGATGTGGGATCGAATGAAGGCGCCCCGGGCCCAGTGGTCCTTGAAGGCCCGGAGTTCCTTCTGCTTCTCCTGATACGCATCACGGAGGAGCGGATCCTCGGGATCGGATACCAAGCGCCCCTTGAGCTTCAAAACCTCCCATTCCAACTTGAGCTTCCAAAACCTCCCATTCTATCGCCACATCCCTCCGCCGGCTAGCGTCCTGGGAGTAGTCACGGCAGAAGAGCCAGGCGCGCACCTTCCCCACATCCCATCATCGCCGCACAGAGGGAAAGGAGGCCACTGCCCCTCCACCAGGCCAGCCAGAATTCCCGGAAGGACGCCACAAAGCCCACATCCTCCAACAAGCTATTATTAAAATGCCAATAGGCCAGCCGCAGCCTCTCCAAACTCAGAGAGGCTTTCATGGCCACCAAATGGTGGTCCGTGAACGGGGCTGGCCGAATGCTGGAGGATTGGGCTCGTGCCAGATGGAACCATGATAAATAAATGCGGTCCAACCGGGAGTGGCTTGACCAATCGTCCCCCACCCGGATATAGGTGAAGGTGGTGGTGTTGTCCGGGTGGTGGTCTCAACAGATGTCCACCAGGGAGTGATAGTCCATGATCTCTCTGAGGACTCCTGCTGAAGCCTGGCAGTTCTTGAGTCCTACACAGTCCCGGTCCTTGAGAGTGGTATTGAACTCCCCACCCAGGATGAAGCATTCGTGAGGATCCAGGGTGCCGAGGAAGGTGGCCGCCTGCCGGTAAAAGGTGACCCGATCCGGACCCACGTTCGAGGTGTAAACATTCACCAGATTTAGCGTCAGCCCCTACACATGGGCCCGGACGTACAGCAGATGGCCTGGGACAACCTCGGCAGTCCCTAGTACCTTGGGCCATAGGGCAGGGGAGAACAGGGTGACCACCCCAGCCATGCGAGCACTGAGGTGGCTAAAGTACACCCTGACTCCAGCCACCAGCCAGCCTTGACGGCTGGAGTCATGTGGGTCTCCTGCAGGAAAATCACCAAGTACTCCGCCCCCCCCCCCCCCGAAAGGAAGGAGAACATCCTCCTCCTGCAGAGATCCGCCCTACAATCCCGGGTATTTAGTGTTGCGATGGTGGTGTACTTCTCACTGAGGGCTGGGATGGATCCTCATGGGCAGGGTGATCATTGGCTTCCTGCAGGCCCTGCAACAGGCTGCTCCCCGACCCGAAGGCGAGGAGAGCATTGCGGAATTTGCAGGCCCGTCAGTAGGCCACGATGTCCTGCCTCTTGGTCCCTCGCCCCTCCTGCAAAAGGGCCCTCGTGGCTCCCAGGGTGGAGTGGAAGTCCCTCCAGTGCTGAAGGGCCAGCTGCACCTTCCCCTTAGCCCCGCGTGTGTCTGCGAGGAATTGGAGGAGCTCAGCCCCCAGGGCTGAGGGGGTGCCCGACTTTTCCTCCATCTGGGTCCCATAATACTGGGCATAAAACCTCGTGGGCCACAGAGAGGGCATACAGGGATCTGATCCCTGGCACAGTGCCAGGAACGACAGCACCACACTGCCCATCTCCAACCCCGGCGAGGGAGGGGGCGGCGGAGGGAACATGGCAGCCCCTAGTGGATTATGGACTGGGAACATGAATATCACCCCCTAAGAGCTGCCCACAGCTAGCAGGAATGAGATGGCCCCCGTGGGTGTGGTAGTGACAATGGGATGTGGGGACACTGGAAGGGGAGCAGGCATCACTGTAGGGACAGCAGTGGGAGGAGAATGGAGGGAGGATGACAGGGAAGCAGATATTGTGATAGGGGCAGGAGAGGGGATGGGTAAAGGGCCAGGTAGTGGGTCAGGCATGGCGGGGGGGTGGGGAGAATGGTACCCATGGGAGAACCCCACTCAGGAACGGGGGAGGACTCGGGGCTGGAAATTGGTTCATAGAGGGTGAGATCAGGACCAAGGGCATGAACAGGGGGGAGGAGAGGATCAGAACAAGGGAGGGAACCAGAGCTTTTGTCAGGGTCAAGGGGAAGATCCCCCAAGTTTGTGCCACCGGGCTCTGGCGCCTCCCAAATCCAGACCAAGGGAGCAGGAGTGGGAAGGGGGCCTTCGCCGATGCTGAGCTCAGGTGGAGAAGCGGAAGCTACAACCACAGCGTCAGCCAAGGGAACGGAAGATAGCCGCCCCGCCTCATTTGAAGGAGAGGGGGCGCCTCCGAGCTTGGGACCTGGCCGCTCAGTGCCAGCCATCTCCCCTAAGGGTTCGGTGGCTTCAGCTCTGGCGCTCGAGTCTGATGGGCCAATGGGCAACACTAGGAGCGCCCCAACCATGAGGAAGGGGTCGGCCACCTGAGGCATAGGGGAGGGGAGAGGAGGGATTAGGGTTAGCAAAGTCACCACCCAGACCGAGGCCCACTGGCGGAAGGTTGTCCTTCACCTGGGAGAGTGGGGGTCAGACCCAGGGCCTCATCTCCTCAAAAATGGAGCTAAGCTCCATCCCCTCAGCCTCAGAGCCCTCCCCGCCAGTTGCTGAGGCAGTGGTGACGGGGGATTCAGCTGGTACTGGGGTTGGGGGTGCTCCACTTGAGGCCTACTCGTGGATAGTCTCTGCAGGGGGAACAGTGGCATCCCTCCTTGCTGCCACGGCCTCCTTGGCCCGTACCTCCTGCTGACGCTCGCAGGGGGCATTTTTGGCAGCGCTGACCCCCCTCGGGATTTTTTGGATGGGGGCCCTTCCCACCCTCCTCATTGGAGAGGGGAGATTGAGCCCGCGGACTGCAGGCTTTGTGCTTCCCCCGGACAAGCATCCAGCCCTCTGAGGTGGAGGTGGAGGGCTGGTCAGCAAGGTCGAGGTCAGGGGGTGCAGTTGTTGTTCAGGGGGGATGTTGAGGCAAGGGAGGAAGAGAGGGGGTAGGGAAAACTCCCCCGGGGAGGAGCCCTCTCCTTCACCTGGCATCGACTGCGCCACCCTCTCCTCCTCAAGCCCCATAGAGACAGGTGGAATGGAGGCGGGGCCCGAGGAGAGGCGTTGGTTGGAGGAGGGGCAGCTGCAAAGGCTGGACTACCTGGGGGGCCGGCGGTGTTGGGGCCGGTGCTCTCCCAGACTCCGGGGGGCCTGGACACTTCCTCTGACCGGGCCAAGCGGCAGTGCCTCCAGACATGCCCCATTGCCCAGCAGAGGAAGCAGCGGGTCTCCCCCGTCAAAAAATGGATCTGGTAGAGGGCCCACTGATAGGGCACCATGAAGGATCCCTCTAACGCCACCCAGCTGCATGCTGCTGGCAGCAGCTGCAGGTATACCTGCTGGTGGAAGGACAGGACATTGCGGAGGGCGGGGTCCTTACAACCCAGTGGGAGAGGGCTGATAGTGGATATTGGCTTCCCCAGGGTGGAGAGGGTGGGCAACAGAGCAGCATTGGGGAGGAAGGGTGGGACAGAAGTTATGACCACCCATACGCCCATGTCCTCCAGTGGTTCGAGGGGCATGTGCACTCCCCCCAGTGCTCGGCCCCTCTCCACTGCCTCCAGGGCAGCAGCCTCTGAGACAAGGAAGAACACTACCTTGCCATACATTTTGGAGGCTGCCACCACGGCGGAGGCCCCCACCATCCTCGCCAATGGCCGCACGTAAATTTTGATGGTGGGTGAGGCAGCGACCAGGAGGCAACAGATGTCATGCCTCCTGGTCAGTGTGGGGAAGGTGCCCTAGCCACCCGGGATGGAGCTAGAGGCAGCGGTTGGGGCAGATGACACAGCAAAATGTGGGGGGGCGGCTGCGGCCACCTGGGCGTACACCCTGAGGGCTACAGGTGGATCGCCCCCAAAGCTGGTGGGGGGAACAGCAGGGGAGGGAAGAGGTGTGGTAGATGGCGGGGCCGCAGCGGGTGGGGCGGCCTCAGCCATGGGAGGCTTGGCTTTTTTGGCCAGGCCCTTGCCCTTCTTCTTCCCCCGGCTCTTTTTGCCAGCTGAGGTGGAGGGCCCACCCGTATTGCGGGGAGTATCGGCCATGGCAGGTGCGGAGCCTGGGTTGGGGATCGGGAGGTCAGCCGCAGCAGTCTGTGGGGTTGGTGGCAATGGAGGTCCATAGGGTCAACAGGGGCAGGGGTTTCTTTCATCGTGGGGGAAGGTTTGAGGGAGACACAGATGGTAGGAAGGGG
>JANRFK010006688.1:10297032-10307503 GCA_030068395.1 Apalone spinifera
TTCATTGACTATGTCGGGTAGTCTAATTTACATGCCTCTGTCGGTAGAGGCATGTAGTCTAGACATACCCCTAGGGTCTACAGTAATACAAGAATATAATAATAAATAGATCAGGTACAAAAAGAAGCTTTCATGAAACTACATATGCATTTCTACCAGGCTTTACAAGCAAAATTCAGACTTTAGACTTTAAGAACATCTAGCCCAAAAACCAACTGACAACTGAATAACTGCAGACAAAATTGCAAATTGAAGAGATCT
This sequence comes from Apalone spinifera, assembly GCA_030068395.1. Taxonomy (NCBI): domain Eukaryota; kingdom Metazoa; phylum Chordata; order Testudines; family Trionychidae; genus Apalone; species Apalone spinifera. The sequence goes on from JANRFK010006688.1 coordinate 10,297,294, forward strand.
CAAAGTCTGTTGGCAACAGTAAAAGCAGATCCATATTAAAAGGATCTCAGTACTGGCCCAAATTACTTTATTTGAGGGGATTATATACATGAGATTGTCTTCATACTCAATGTCTGAGAAATATGTGTATGCTATGTAAAGCTGTACGTACGAGCTGTCTCCAATAACAAAGGTTGAAAACCTAACCCAGTGAGCAAATCTTAAGAAAAGAACTTTCAAATCTCTTATGTTAACATGTTTAAAACACTTTCAGCTGCAGCAGTGTGTATAATATTTGAAGGCTACATATATCTGCAGTGTTTCACAGGACATAAGGAAAGAGGGAACATTAAAATATGATATACAAAAATATAGTCTCTATTTTTTTCCTTTTACCTGCACAATGATATTTTTGTCGAAGGAATAGATGTATAGAAACTTCTAAGGATACAATTCAAGCAAAATAAAAAGAATTTCATGTATATCAATATCTGTCTATCAGTGGCTCATCTTCATAGCTGTCACTCCTGGATCCAGACACCAAAGTGCAGTAAGATTCTCCTTTTACATTTGAATGACACTTTTGCTGTTGTGAAATCTACCTCCTGCTTGCTTAGAAACACTGCCAGCATGTTTCCTCACATCTGTCTTGTTGATACAGATCCAGATGTTCTGTCTTTAATTCCAATTAGAATGTCATATAACTAATTTTGCTCATGTCCCTACTCACACACACATAGACACATACAATTAGGAGAGCACAGCTGTCCACCTAGGACTCTATCTGGCACCAAATGGAAAAAAAACCACATATCTGAAACACTGGCTGTGTTACACTCCTTGCCAGTTTGATTTTCTGGTGCCATTAAGGTTTCCTTCCATGCAAGGACCTAGAAAGAACTGAATCTTGAATCTCTCTCTCCGAGTCATGCGCATTGCCTGAGATTATTTAATGCTGCCCTGTCTCACCACAGACAAATGTGACACATCATGGCCAGTTACCTTCTCCTACCAGCTCTCAGGCCAGAAATACAAAATAAATCACTCCTCTATTTTTTTTAGGTCAGGATACATAATTGGTAAATATAGGCCAGATGACTCACCCTATGAGTATGTCCATGCTGGAGAGAAGAGGGAACAAGTCCATGAAGAAATTTAAAGAGAACATAAATTATGGCAGTAGACAGTTCTGTTCAGTCTAATACTCTGAATACAGCCAGTAGAAAAGAGGAATAAGAATGCTACAAAGCAGGGGTGGGCAAAGGGGCCCACAGATACCTTGCTACTCCCCCACCCCCAGGCCAATCAGGGCCTGGAAGCAGGGGGAGCATGTGAAGTCTCTCACTCCCTGCCTCTGCTCTGCCAAGGACTCACTGCACTTAGAGTGGACCGGTCCACTCTAAGCACCATGCACCCCTTGTGGATCGGGGCACGGAGCGAGAGACTTTGCATGATCACCCTTCCCCCAGGCCCTGATTGGCCTGGGGATAGGGGGAGCACGGGAAGTCTCCTCCCGCCCTGCAAGGGGCACGCAGAACTTAGAATAAACAATCAGTTGATGGTCCACTCTAAATGCCATGCACCCCTTGCAAGGCAGGGGCAGGGAGGGAAAGACTTCCCATGCTCCTCCCTCCCCCAGCCCCTGATTGAATTTGAGGAGGAGAAGGGAGCATGCAAAGTCTCCTCCCACTGCCAGGGCAGAGGGAGGGAGGGTGAGGGCAAAGACTTTACATCCTCCCTCACCCCCAGGCCAATCAGGATCTGTGGACAGGGAAGCAAGGAAGTATCCTGGCTCTGCCACTTCCATCTGATGCTCTGCCCCTTCTAGGGAGGCCCCAGAACCACTTCAAAAATTAGTGAAATGCCCCCCCCCCCACTAAAATTATTACCCATCCTTGCTACACAGCATGCGGGATTTAATATTTATAGATTCTGGGATTTTACTGAGTGTACAAATTATTATTATATAGAAGAAAAGTCAGGAGAACTAAAGTCCTGGAGCAGAATTTTGGAGAAAACTGTTGTACGAAAGTACTTCTCTCACATGGATTGCACTCACATGGATAGCACTCAAAATTTCTTTAAAACAAAAATATAATTGTATCTTTCTACAGATTAGAAAGTATTAGAAACTGAACATGGAAGACACACCAGAAGGGGAGTATAATATTTCAAAATATGGCAACGATCCGTGGTATCAGGTAATTGTAAATAAATTAAAAGTCTTGCCTTCTTCGACTGGTTGAGCCTTTATGAACCATCAGATTTATTAAAATGAACATTCTCAAGTTGAAGCTCTGCTAAGAACTCAGACTGATTTGCTTAGACATCCCTCATAACCCAGCCACAAATTGGTGCAGTGGTCAAGTTGGCTTCAAAGAGAACTACATCCTCTTCCCAACTCTACAAGTTATGGGGTAGTAAACAAAATCAGCTAGAAGGAAACAATTAAAAACAGAGTAAGGCAGGCCTTCCCAGAAACCTTGTGAAAAGCATGTAAGAGATCCTGTATAAAAGCTTTATGGTGCTGTGCAAGGAGGAATCCCGCTCCTTCTTCAGATATGTTAACAAACTGTTCTAGGTAGCCCCTGCTATGTAGGCAGAGTGGCTGCCACAGATCACGCCAAATTGATTTAATCTATTTGTAGTGTGATTAAAACAATGTGAACTCACCCAAAATGCCCTCCCCACCATCAGCACCCAGCAGCACTACATCCTGGGAGGGGGGGATTGGCTCCAAAGTTTAAAAAAAGGTCCGGGCTGTGTGTGAAATCAGATGCTTGGCTTGCTGATGACCATTCTCCTTCTCTAACTCTTCCTCTCCCTGCTGTTGCCTGAGGTTGCCTGAAGAATCTCTTTGGAGGTATCCATGGATTCCTGTGGGACACCCAGCCCACCGGAATCACATGCGGCTGCTCATAGAAGCAGCATGTTTGTGACAATGACCGAAGACCATCCATTTGCCTTTGTCTTCTGATATGCCTGCTTGAGCTCCTTTATTTTCATGCTGCACTGCTGGGCATCTCTGGCGTATGATTTTTCCACCACGCCCTGTGTAATCTTGGCATAGATATCAGAATTTCTTTTGCTGCTTCTTTGTTCTGCCTGAACTGACTCCTCTCCCCACACTACTATCATGTCCAGGATCTTCTGCATGCTTCATGCTGGAGCTTATTTGCGACCATGGTCAAGTGTGCTGCTGGGGTGTGTTGCCTGCTCTGCTTGCCACGCTGGCCAAACAGAAAATTAAATTAAATTTTTCCCAGGCTTTTTCTGTGCACCTGGAGAGCAGCAGAGTTAACAGTGCTGGTCAGAACGATCACATTGGAGCACGGTGGGATGCTTCCTGGAATCCCAGAATGCAGACTTTCACAGTGCTGCATCTTTACTACCCTAAAATTGACAATGCAAGATCCAATTTACCATTATTCCTTGCAAAAGGCAGGAATATTTAAATAAACTTTAACAGCTCATAAAGTCAGGGGAACAAGGTTGGTGGTGCGGACTCGTTTAAAAAATTGACCTAATGCAGTGAAGTTTGACCTAAATGTGTAGTGTTAAGCAGGCCTTAATTCTTGTAAACTAATCAACTGGCACATTTTTCAGTGACTGGTAAATGTGCTCCTGCAGTTTTGTTCACAATTGTACTAGACAACATCATGTTTTTGTTTTGGCTACTGGTGGGAAGGCACGTTATTATTGATTAGGTACCTTATGTCATGGAGCAGGGCCCAATTGTGCTAGGCGGTGTGTAAATACAGAACAAAAAGATTCAAAGAGCTTACAATCTAAGTATAAGATGAAAGACAGCAAATGGAGGCTGGCACATTGGGAAGGGGAAACACTGAATATGCCTACATTGCAAGGAGGTGTAATTCCTGGCTTGAGTAGACAAACACATGCCAGTTGGAGCAGAGCTAGAGTGTTAAAATAGCAGTGTATCTGTGGTGGAATGGCTAAAGCCAGCCACCTGGGTACAATCCCTCATAACTCTTTGGGTGCATATTTGGGCATCTAGTCCAACTGCTGTCCCTGCTGCCCCAGCCACATTGATATTATTAGCATGCTAGTGTAACCCATGCACCTAATAGGGAGCTATCTCTTTAAGAGACCCCTGGTGGGGGAGGCAGGAGTGAGTTGAGTGTTACGATTTCTAGACAGATTTAGGCACACCCAGAAGCTTCCGGACTTGGGTGGGGTAGTTTGGAGTTGGACTCCATGAACCAGCAGGCTGTCCAGATGCTTTTCTAAGGGCCTTATGCCCTATATGAACTGGGAGAGGCTGAGCACAGACTGTTGTCCCTCATTCTGCAGCAGGTTGGTGGTGCAAAAACAAGCAGTGTAGACGGCTCCGTTTTGCACAAAAATCCCTTTTTACGCAAGATCCCTTATGCCTCAAAAAAGGAGGTATACAGGATCTTGCACAAAAGGGTTTTTTGGGGCAAAACGGACCCATCTACACTGCTTGGTTTTGCACAAAAACCTCTTGCACAAAAAGCATCCACAGAGAATATGCAAATGACACTGCAACAAATGCTAATGAGTGCTTCACTAGCATACTCTCTGCTGACAAATACCTGAAGTGTAGACATAGCCTCAATGAGCTGGCTGTCTAGCAGTGATCCACAGCAGAGGAAGAGGCTGCCTATACTCCACCTACAAGCAAGTGGACAGATGGTTCAGACTCAGCAAATGGTGCAGATTTGAATGATCAGAGGCACAAACTGAGATTTAGGTGAACTAAATCTAACCGTTTGGGATCTCTCAGTCTCTTCCTATTGTGTCTGTGTGAACTGAACTGTTCACATTTCACTTTTAATTTTCTCTTATGTTTACTGTAACTGTTCACAATATCTGTGGGTTATAAAATAGCTGTGTTTGTGTTGTAAGAATTAGATTCCTATTTATTTCTTCATAAGATGTTATAAAGTGTATTTACTTAAATTCATTTCTTTAGTTTCTTTTGGAACTTGAGTGTACGGAGGCTGACGCTGGGCAATCCTTAATTCCTTAGGGTATGTTTACATTGCCAACATAGTTCGAACTAGGGTGGCTAATGTAGGCATTCAAACTTGCAAATGAAGCCCGGGATTTAAATATCCTGGGCTTTATTTGCATGATCCTGGGTGCCGCCATTTTTAAATGCCCCATAGTTCAAACTCCCTGCCCGCGGCTACACACGGCACGGACTAGAAGTAGTTTGAATTAAAGCTCCTAATTTGAACTACCGTTACTCCTCCTGCAATGTTTGAACTAGAGTGGCAGTGTAGACATACCCTCACAGACTGAACTCTGGATCTCCTGTTTTCAATGGGAGTGGGGTTTTAGGGCAGTGACATATAGCCCACCTAAGGTTACACTAACTTGAGCAGGGCTAATGCATCTATGTCTACCTAAGCTGAAAATGACACATTCCTGCCCTTTTGCTTAACTATTTGAGGCAAACTCAATATTTAGCCCACTGTGAGCACTGGAAAATAATGTTGACAAACTGCCCATTGTATCACTTGCCTTCTGATTAACCATTTGCTAGCACATAATGTAGAATGAGCTTTACTCCAAAATGTCCTATGCTTGAAAGTGTTTTCTAGAAGATAGAGGGGAGCTTACACAACTGTGTAACCCCAAATATATCTATATATCTCTTTAAAAATCTACCTCTTTTGAACAGAAAAAGCACTCCACAGGTTGAAGAAGTTTTCATATTCCACTCTCTCTATTGAGCCCTTAAGATTAATAGCTCATTGTGACACTTCTTGGTTCTAGCTCTTTCCTTTCTCCTACTCAATCAATATATTAAGCCCTTTTTCATCAAACTTAAATTTTCTGTTTATTTTACAATGCTTTGGAGGTGACGCTCCTATTTTGCCTATACATCTGTTATTGATTATACGATTTTCTATATTTGAGCCTTTTATTTAAAGTATTGTCTCAAGCGACTTAAATTTAAGTCTTTAACCTCTGCTGTAAGTCCTAATTTAATCAGTGGTTTCCACTTGCATTATATATTTCATTCATCATAGGTGAATATTACCTACAAATATCTGTTTATTTTCCTTTTGAATATATTATCCCCTTTGATTGTGTATTGATGGCCTGACTGTTACACAGAAGGGCTAGCTCTAATTTGTTACCAGAGGATTATTTTCAACCAGTTTTTGTAATCTGGCCTCTAGTCTAGAAAGTAACATTAAAATGTGAGGGTCTCATGAACTTACTTTGCATGCATACCAAGGATACTGAATAGATTTAGTACCTCAAAGGAGTGTTAGAATGGAGTTAGAGATAAAGGGAAGATCAGCTAGGCTCGGGAAGGTCTGTGAATGATGTTTTTTAACTGTATTCAGCAAAAGAAAACAGAAATGTCTCATGAAAAAAATGCTGTAGAATACATTAGAATTTCAAATTATTTATTATTGCAAAATAAGCTCTGTTAATTTGTGATTTGTTAAAGATGCAAAAAAAAAAAGTCGGTGCTTTCACTTTGAAATGTCAGGTATGTCTTTTAGTGGAAATTTTATTAGCCCTACAACAGCCTTTTTTCTCTCTCTGTTTTTTGCAACTCTCTTTTTTTCATTGTGTCACATTTATGTAAATCTTCACTAATATTCCAGAGCATCTTCTTTATATGCCTTGGTGTGTGTGTGTATATATATATATATATATATATATATAAAACTTTTCCTGTCAATATTGTAATAAGCTCTCTCAGTTCTCAAAGCTAAAGTTGTCAGATGAATCAATAGGATTATGTGCAGGGGCAGAAGTTCTACCAGCATTCAAAACCATTAGATTTGAACCACTATGCTTCTAACAAGCTAGTGGTGACTAGGGATGTTAAATGTTGGTTAATTGAATAGTCGAGTAACCTCATTAATTCTTATCAGTTACTTGACTATTCTATAGTACCTGTGTGTTCCGGCCCCTTTCCCCGAGGAGTCGCCTGCTACTCGGCGCTGCTGCCTCTGTGCCAGACGAGAGCTGGTCTGTGAGGGGAGCCAGCTCCCCTTTAAAAACCAGTTCCCCTTCAGACCAGCTGTCTGTTGCCCCATGCTGCTACCTCTGATACAGAGGTAGGAGCACGAGGTAGCAGCAACCCCTGTCTGGGGTGGAGTCTGAGCTCTCAGACCCAGTGTGAACCGGAACTGAGCTGGGCTGCCTGCTTGCCTATCCTCTAATATAGTTTAAATGCAGATCCGCAGCAGGGGTAGGTCCCGGACCCATCACAAGCCAGGACTGAGCCAGACTGTTGGCCAGTCTGCTAAAATTTACTGGTCAGGGAGCAGGAATGTGTGTAGTTTATTGCATTAACCTATAAGCTTTTGCTTATCAGTTAATCGACTACACTATTATATCCCTAGTGGTGACTCTTGCAAAGAATGCTAAGGGACAGATTGAAGGACCTTATTCATGAAAAATATTATTTTATGCCATAAGTAGCCCCACTGACTACTTTGTGGAATCAAAAGAACTACTCAGTATGGGAATGGATAAGGGAATAGACATGGTAATCAGGCAATGGACAAAAGTGAGGAAAAATGAAAATATCATTACTCCTGTTTTACAGAGAGGAAGGTGAGGCAGAGAGATAGAGAACTTGATTCAGCAACGCACAAAATAATATATTCAATCTTATGCACTTTCTTAAATCGCTATTCAGCAAAACAATGAAGTATATGCATAATTTTAAGCATGTGGTTAAGTTCTATTGCAGTCAGTTGAAATTAAATATGTGCATAACCTAATCAGGGCATTAGTATTTTACACAAGGTCGCTCAAAAAAGCTGTAGCAAAACTGGGAACTGAGCTTAGTTTTGCCTGAATAACAGTCCAGTGCTCTCATCACAAGACCGTCCTTCTTTATGAAGGCTCAGATATCTTTTCTTTTTTTCTTTATATAAGTGTAAATGGTCTCTCTATATTCATCTATATACATCCATATCTGAAATACTGTATTAGGAATGAACTATAGCAATGGTAAGCTGGCATTTTCCTTTCTTATCCTAACTCTTACTGCAGATGACAATATCCAATGCAATGATTCTCTTGGGATTTTACAGGTAACGAGAAGAGTGCAGAGGCTGTAAAGTAAAAGCAATATGCAGGAGCAGGAGTTTGTGAAGGAGGAAGAGGAAAGAACACATGGATATTAAAGTGTGTTCATGAGGTTCTTGGAATCATAGGGCTGGGAGAGACCTCAAGAGGCCAAGTCTAACCCCCTGCCAAGGCAGGACCAACCCCAACTAAATCATCCTAGCCAGGGCTTTGTCAAGCCGGGACTTAAAAAGCTGAATGTTTCCATTTTCATGTGGAAGTTAACGTAATTATCACTGTAGCTCTTGGTGGTCATCTAGAAACTGAGACCCCCAAATTACTAGTCATATTTGCTTTTTATTGCTCTGCATATTTCTTATTCAAGGGGCCAAAATGTCATGTCTGTATACAGTCACCATTAAAGTCTTTACAAATACTTTTGTGAGTGATTAGCATTACTGAAATTTTCTTAGTATTCTCACTCTGTGCTCAGGGAATAATAAAACAATTATTTTATTTACTTGCAAAGACAATCTTGTAAAGATTTTAATAGTGCATGTTTGTGCTGGGACAGACAGACATATTCTGCAGCTTTCCACAGTCTATTCGGCTTATATTTGCACATCCATTCAGTCAGGGTGCTTCTGTACTACAGAGTTAACCTTGCAGCCATTGCCATTTCTCCCCCTCTGGCTTCAAAGAAATCAATAAGTAATTGATAAATTTCGTGTCACTCTGGGCAATTAATAGGAGTTACACAGCTCTGGCTGCATCAATTTTCATGTATGTGAAGAGCAAGAAATTGATTTCACAAACTTAGTGGTGCATATTGATTCAATGCCTGTCCCTAGGCCATTCCGATTTAACGCTTTTGTGCAGTCATTGAAAAAATCTCAAGACTGTCAAAGAAAATTTGGTTCTTTGTTATGTTACACTGTTTTGCAAGTATTTTTAGACTCAGTAATATGTTTCAAGCAGTGATCTTTGGGTATCCAGGCCCTCAAGTGATTTTTATTTCTAGAAAGTAAGGGCTCATCTACACTGTAGGTGCCACAGCATACAAGCTATAGTGTTAAGTCCATAGTGTAGATGTTTCCTACATCAATGAAAGAGGGCTTTTTTTCCCCTTCAAGGCAGGTAATCCATCTCCTTGAGTGAGGGTATGTCTACACTTGCAGCCTAATTCGAACTAGGGCTGCAAATGTAGGCATTCGGAATTGCAAATCAAGCCTGGGATTTAAATATCCCACACTTGATTTGCATCTTCCCGGCTGGGCGCCATTTTTGAAATTTATAAGCCCGAAGTAACTGCAATGAGGTTTAACAGGTAGTTCGAACTAGGGCTTTATTTCGAATGCCCATTTCACTGCCGCGTGTAGACGTGGGCAGTTACTTTGCACTTGTAAATTTCAAAAAATGGGCTTGTAAATTTCAGAGGCAGCAGCACGGGGTGCTACGTGGGAGCTGATCTGTGAGGAGAACCAGCTCCCCTCACGGACTGTCTGCCTGTTGCCCCACACTTCTGCCTCTGATACTGGAACTGACCTAGGCTGCCTACTTGACTCCTAATACACATTAAATGCAGAGCCGCAGCGGAGGTAGGTCCCAACTCCAGTGCAAGCCAAGGCTAAGCTGGGCTGCTGGCAAGGATGTGGGGGGAAAATGCGTGTAGTCATAGTATTAACCTATAAGCTTTTGCTTATTGGATAATCAGTTTATCGACTACACTATTACATCCCTAATAAAGGAAGAAAAGCTGAAAAAACCCCACTCACTAGTTGTTCTATAAAGTTGATCACACACAGCCCTAAATCCAAATGAGAAAAATGATTTTTTTTTCTAATTTACTTGGACACTTTTATGAACACAATTAATATTTCACTATATTTTTTGTGTCTAAAATTGTCCTTGATTTGTAATTTAAGGACTTGTACTTTATTTTGAATACTTACGACTCACTGTATTAATATAGTATTTAAGCCACCTATCAAATGAGTGCCTGGTGGACTTATGTTTTACATATATACTGTTAAGACTCTACAAGGACCTGTTCTACCCTGATAAAACAATGAAATCAGCTTTTTTCCAGGACCATATGTGATAATCAGAAAACCATAGAATCAGAATCATAGAACCATAGAGATGGAAGAGATCTCAGAAGGTCATCAAGTCCAGCCCTCTGCCCTAGGCAGGACCA
>JANRFK010006688.1:10317110-10340858 GCA_030068395.1 Apalone spinifera
GATCATGCTAATGAAGCACGGGATATTTAAATCTCCGCTTCATTAGCAATTTCGAATGCTTGCATTTTCATCCCTAGTTTGAACTAGGGTGCAAGTGTAGACATACTCTAAATAAACCAAAATCCCTTAGTCATGTGCTCCAGCCCCCTAATCATGTTTTGTCCTCTCCAATGTGCCTACATCTTTTCTGTAATGGGGACTCCACAATTAGATACAATGCACAAGATATGGCCTCACCGGTGCCGAACACAGAGGAAAAATCACTTTCCTAGATCTTCTGGCAGCGCTCCTACTAATGTATCCCAGTAGGTTAGTCTTCTTGGCTACAAAGGCACTCTGTTGACTCATATCCAGTTTCTATCTACTGTAATCCCCAGGTCCTTTTCTGCAGAACTGCTGCTTAGCCAGTCAGTTCCTAGCCTGTAACAATGCTTGGGATTCTTCCATCCCAAGTGCAGGACTCTACACTTGTCCTTGTTGAACCTCATTAGATTTTTTTTTTGGCCCAATCCTCCTATTTGTTAAGTTCACTCAGATTGGTCAGGCATGCTTTGCCATTGGTGAATCCATTCCTGATCATTTTCCTCTCTTCCAAGTGCTTCAAAATAGATTCCCTGAGGATCCCCTCCATGATTTTTCTGAGGACTGAGGTGAGGCACTGGTCTGTAGTTCCCCTGGTTTTCCTTCTCTTTTTTAAAAGATGGGCATTACATTTGCCTTTTTCCAATCATCTAGGACCTCCCCCACAAGTTTTGAAAGATAATGGCGAATAGCTCTGCGATCACATCAGTCAGGTCCCTCAGCACCCTCCAATGCATTTGATCCAGCTCCATGGATTCATGTATGTCCAGGTTTTCTAAACAGTTTTTTAACCTGTTCTTAACCAGTCATTGGCTTTGTCTAGACTGCAAGCCTCTTTCAAAAGAGGCTTTTTCGAAAGATACTTTAGAAAAAGCCTCTTTCAAAAAAGAGCGTCTAGACTACAACCAGTACTTTCGAAGAAGCAAGCTGCCTTTTCAAAAGAGAGCACCCCGGCAGTCTGGATGCTCTTTTTCAAAAAAGCAGTTTGCATTACATATCGCCTTTTTTCGAAAGAGCACTTTAGAAAAAAGGCGTTATTCCTCATAAAACGAGGGTTTCTGTGATCAAAAAAACTGCCATGTTCTTTCTATTTACTTTCAAAAGAATGCGGCAGCAGTCTAGATGCAGGGCAAGTTTTTTTTGAAAAAAGGCCCCTTTTTTCGGAAAAACCCTGTAATCTAGACACACCCATTGTGATGGCATTGCTAACAGCTCCACAATAAACCTTGCATTCAGTTTCCTAGTTGAAAAGAGGGTTAAATTTGTTAGGCATAACATTTACTAATCATTACCAAGTTCATAACTCTTATTCCAAAGGAGGAGCCTCCGGGCATGCCCATATGCCCCACTATTTGGATTACAGGATGTGAATGGCAGTGCACACCAAAGTGCTATTCCCCTACATGGATGCAGGTGCAAGCACAAATACCAAACTGAAGAAGACTACATTAATGTCAAATTGGAAATTTTCAATTTGTGCCCAGAGCATCGACATAGGTGAGTTATAGCAAAGCACATTGGCATACAATGTTATTTTCACACCCTTAGTTCAAACTCTGGGACAGTGTACATATGTTCTCCCAGCTACATCTTCAACTGGTGTAAACAGTTCAACAGAATTGCGGTTAAGCAATGGAGCTATATTTCATTGATCACAATAGAACTACACTGATTTAAGCCAACTGATCATATAGAACTTTAATTTTCTGAAACGTTACAAGTACATTTCTGTAGTAGTTGAAGAACTCAAAGAAATCATTACAACTTCTTGTTGACATTTTAGAGATAGGTGACAGATTTTTGAAGGTATTTTGATATTGCTCCTTTCAGAGTTGCAAGGCTGCATTGCTCATGACATAGACTGTTAAATTTCCCTTTTCAAAAGTGACTTGGGCAGTTAGGAGCCTAAGTTGAACTGAAAGCTAATGAAACTCCTTGTAGATAACAGATAACAGGAACATACCAACCTATGTTCAGGATAGGGTCCAGCATGATGGTTGGTGATATTTTGATAGAACCATCAAGTACAAAAGAATGGGCGGTGACTTCTGACCATAGGTAGCATTGTGAATGGAGAAATGTTGGACTTTTTCACCTTTGCCACCCTGCCAAGGGCTATTAGCACAATTATAAAGGAAGATTAAATATAAACCTACAAGATGAAATTCACTAATTGCTGCATAAAGTCTGAGTAATTGGGCTCTGCTACCAGGAACTCATTCAGGATTGGGTAGGATAGAATTTTCTTCACAATTTACAGGCAAACTTCAAATCTGCAGTGCAGCTCTTATGTGGTTTTTATTTAAAGTATGGAAGAATAACATCTGTTTCCCCTCTACACTCCCTTGAGATGGGTCGTAGAAGAGTCTATGTGAAGTGAAGATCCAATGGTTCCTTCTATGGATCCCACCCAATTTGAATGACTGTGTACTAGACATTGCTGCAGCCCTTTATATGTCAATACCAAGTAGAGCAAGCACCATAGCTCGATCAGTCTTCCTGCCATCCTGTGCAGAGTTCCTAAATACTGTAGAAGGCTTTCTGTGCCATTCTCTTTGGGCACATTTCTTTCATAGAGTCCATTTCTGTCCTCCTGTACACATCAATAGCTCTCACTAATTTTAATGGGAATTGCACCCTTATCCTTGACAGCAAAATTGAACCCATATGATCTATTTTAGGTACTGATTCTTGGCTGTTTATCCTGGAAGCCATCTTAATCCTGTTGTCAATACCAGCTTTCCTCTATATTCTCACTCTTTAGAGATAAAATAACATTTTTCTTTCCTATTTGTTCTCCTAGCTCCCTTTCTCTCACTTGATCTCCCTCCCTCCCTCCCTCTGCTTTTCTATTATAAAATAGAAATTTTCTCTCTTCAGTCACTTCATCAATCTAGCTTCCATGATGCACATGTCTGAAAAACTGATAACTGCAGATAGTCATGTGTTGGTTTGTATGATAAGAACAGTCTCTAGGTCTTGTTTGTAAAGTATCTTAATGAATTTTGTAGCCTATGGTTTCATACAGTTTGTTTCTTTTACTGTTATAACAAATGTTTGTCAGTACAGGGAATTTGCCAGTGAAACCCTGATAATGTCTTTTACTCTGAATTTCTCAAAAAAATGCAGAACTGGATTATACCAAATCTGCTCAATTAATGCGGTACTGGAACTCACACTGGTCAGCCGGCTCTTAATAAGTTCATCACTAAAAGAGCAAGAGCTTAAATCATTTCTTCCTGCTTTATAATTTGAATGATTTATATAGACTTTTAGAAAGGCTTAATTCTGTTAGATCAGTCTTTGTGCATATTGTTTTCATTTACTTGATGCTAATCCAGCAATTTTCCTATCCTTTAAAAACATCATAATAGAACTGAACATATTACGTTCCAGTCTTAGAGGAACAGATGTAAACTGGAGGTATTCAAATGTTTTGCATTAAAAATGAAACAAGCAAGTGTTGGCTCTTTAACATTTACCCAAATGGATGAATAAATATTCTCTAGATGGTGCAGCTTTGTGAAGTTTAGTTTTGCTAATGTTCAATGTTTGTGAATTTTGAGGCATATCACTACAAAATGTGAAAAATACATGAAATTTTGCCCTGCAGCATATTTGGTGGTAGTTTTTACAGAGATGGGAAAATTGTGACCTAAACCTAGCTCTGGGTCCAATTTGCTTATTGAAAGGGTTCTCAACGTATTACAGATACAGGATCCTAGCGGAGGGGGAAAAAACAGATTTCCAGTTTTGGGTATGCAGCTTCCATAGACTTCAACTGCTCCAAAGTCCATTGACTTCAGTGTAAATCGTATCATTGACTTTTATGGGCTTTAGATCAATCCCATGATCAGCTTGTTGTTAAAGACTAAAAAAAAAGATCAATAGGCTGGTAATTCACCCCATACCTGTTCTTAGTAACAATTATATACAATATTAATATAAATAAAAGAAAATGTACCATTATTAAAATATCAATGAAATAAAAAATTCAAACTGGAAATTGTTTAACATTTGGAGTTAACAAAAAGGAGGGCCTTTTCCTGTAAGGCTATTCTATTGAACCAATAATTCTGCAATCTATAATAAAGGTATCTTACAGGTAGCAAAGCAACTGAACTTGACACTGAGAGACATATTAATGGCCTACTGCCTTACAGAAATGAGCACTACAACAGAACTGTCCCTCCTCTTTATTTCAGACATAATGCAATTCTTCTAGCAATCTTCATATTGTATCCTCCTCCATTATTTTAACAGTACCACCACCCTGCATTTTTTTCTGCTCCCAAATCAAACTGTGCTTCTTCAAAAGATGTCACACAGATTGCAGCATTTCATTTACGACTCTAAGATTGTACAATGGCATAATCCATTAAAAAGTAATAGAAGCTTGTTCTTCTCTTTACAGAAAATACAGAGAGATATGTTTCTCCAGTCAGCTATGATTAGTTCTAATCTAGCTCTCTGGAGGAGAAGGACATGACATTAAGACATTGAGCTGCTCTATTCCAATAGGCTTATTCCTAATAGTACTGAAAAAAATGATTCTTTTGATCTTGTATTTTAATCTTAAATTTTAATTTGCACCATAAAATTTTAATAACTGTCCTCTAGGTTTCAAAGAGAACAGCACTAAGTATTTCATGCACACTGCTTATTACACATGTAAAGCCAGATCTGCAAAAGCTTTGAGGGCTGCTTATTAAATTAGTAATGACCATCACTCAATGATTGTCACCCCTTTGAGCATACATTACATTCTGAGCCACCAAACAAAACTAAAGTTGACATTGTCTACTTAGTGCTTTTATTTTCCCAAACATCATGGCACTATAATTTAATTATACATATAATTTCCAATGAGATTTTCCAACCATGTAATATTTTCCTAGTGATTTATTTACCATGGTCAAGGAGGTTAAAGTGCAAAGCAGTTGCTTGTATCTCTCCATGAACTTAAAGGATGATAATGAATTTCACATAGTACAAAAGAAACATGTGGAAGCCAGTATTCTAATTTCATCATACAGTCAGTGGGCATCAAACCTTTTTATATACAATGAGCCCAGACAAAACAAAAGTTAGCTCACTTAAGAGGTAGTTATTAATACCTGAATTGGCATTTTGAAAAGTGCTCTATTTTCCAGATGAGAGAAACAATTTTTCTCTGAGTAAAGGGAGACAGAATGGTACATTAGCTGCCCTGGATTCTGATTCATAACATTCAATAACTTGAGCAGTGTGTTTTAGACTAAAGCATTTGTGTTTTCTTCCCACATAGAGAAAGATAGGCCATGGCCAAAAGGACTCTGAGGCTATGTTTACACTGGCGGGTTCTTGCGCAAGAAAATCTTGTGCAAGGGTTCTTGTGCAAGAACTCTTGCGCAAGAACACATCCACGCTGCCATGTGCTTTTGCGCAAGAGCATCCATGACAATGAGGATGCTCTCTTGCACAAGAAGCTCTGATGGCCATTTTAGCCATAGGGCTTTCTCGTGCAAGAAACCCCTGTCGCACGTCCACACTGCCCTCTTGTGCAAGAGCTCTTGCACAAGAGGGCTTACACTTGTTAGAAAAGTGCATAGCTCTTGCGTGAGAAGCCCTGTCTTCCAATGCCAAACTGTAAATCTTCTTGCGCAAGAGCAGGCAGGCAGTGTGGGGGCTCTGTGGGTTCTTGTGCAAAAATGGCCGTTCTTGCGCAAGAACCCACCAGTGTAGACATAACCTGAGTATATGGAGTTGTTGGCATAGTTTGGAATAGGATCTGACTATTTTATACTTTCCCCTGGCAGTAAATGTTATTCCTGCCAACAGAAGAATTGCACCAAAGAATAGGAACCATTTAAAAAGTTGGACTCCGTTTCATTTCACAACATAAGCTGCTTGTCTACAGAAATGCATGTAAAGGACAGGGGAGTTTCCTAATATTTGCAATGAACATTTCTCAAGCAATTAAGGTTTCTTTCATTTCCTATTCCCTTTTATGTTAGTTACTATTCACTTTGAACTTTCCTTATATTTTTCAGTGAATAGAAAGGGAAATAAAACTTCTTTTCTTCAAACTGCTTTATCCTAGCACTCTGTTTTTAAACCAAATGTGTCCATCTAATAGGAAAGAGTGATGACCCTGTGCTTTCAAATGCAGCTAAATAAGGATTGTGGCAATTTTCAGAAGCGACAAAACTATAGTTACTCTGGTTGCTGCTCATTTTTATAATGCTCCTAAATCTCCTGGATTTGTGTGAGTGGCCAAAATACTTAAGAAGTGAGCAATTCAGGTGAAATTAACTTTATCTGAATAAAGCCTCAGAAATTTGGTAAGAGGTAGGTGAAGGGCAGATGGGCTGGAGAAGTGTAATCTGCATTTCTAACATGAGACTAATGCACTATGCAGCAGTGCAGCTATCCAGGGATTCTAGAACATGCACTAATAGCACTAACATCCACACTGTGATGTACTGGGACAATGAATATGTTTATTCAGTTCCTGTAGGCTCTTCCCTCACCTGACCCCATTGACACCCTTATATTTGCTGACATGGAGACCATATTATAGAATCTTCTTCCTTGATTCTGAGATAGCACTCACTCTGTTGCCCTTTGCAGGAGAAGGGTGACTGCTTCCTAGAGAAGAGTATCTTTCAGAGAGTGGTCTCTGAAGGAGACTGGGAAAGGAATGTGTGTGAAGGGAGAGAGAAAGAGTCCACTCCAATCTATTCTATGGAGAAACCTTGATAAATAATTTCTAAGAACCTAACGGATGTCATGAAATCCCAAGTATGGGTGAAAAATAATGAAGGTAGAAGTGGCTAGACAGATTTTGACATCAAAAGTAGTCCCTCACAGGAGGCTAGGATAGGCAGAGTTTGTGGTGTAGCAATGGCTGAAAATTGAGGTCACTGAATCCTCTTTTGTTTATGTAGGTTCTTGGCTAGATGTTGATTGTACAACATCTGTGGAGGGGCCATGACTTGGCCTATGACTCTCTCTGCTGCTTTCTTCTTAGGGACAGAGTGTAAATCCCCAAAGTATAAATCAAGACTTTCAACGCCTAAAGGCATTTTCTCACTGAACAGATTGTGGCCTCATAGCCTTTTCCATAAGACATTTTCATAATCTAAGCTCACAAGCTCCACAAGTTTGTGGCGAAAAAAGAGGAACAGATGCTGCATTTTGCAGGAATATGAATCTCTCCAAAATAGTAAAGACAGAGTGGGTCCTTGTTACTCACTGGAAAGGAGCGAGAGCAGGAAGCACAGATCTTGAATGCTAGCACCCTGGCCATAATCCGAAGACACAGGGAGGGAATCTCTAGTAAGAGGAAAAAAATCCTACCTATATAAAAACATTAACTCTACTAATATGAACTATAAACGATTAATAAATGTATTGATAGGGTAATAATCATAAAAGCTAGAGAAATCTGTGGACACAAGGATTCCAACTCAGGCTATGAGGTGGTAAGAAGAAAATGAAGAAGTGTTGGCCTTCAATGCCTCTTATGTCCTGGTCTGGGGCACATAGTGAGCTATCGACAATGTGCAAGCCAACAGACACTGTCATTGAGTGCGTGGTGCACGTGAGCACTCATGAGTGAAATATTCCTAAGAATCAGCAATCAAAGAAGAACCTTGACATTTGGCACAGGGGCATGTGACTGGCTGTTAAAAATAGGGGAAGGAGAAGAATAAAAATGCAATTTTCAACTGTTCCACCAGAGGTCACCAAAAGGTCATCAAATCTTTTTATTGGACATCATCTGCCCAGTTACTTATATACATATGTGTTAGAGGTAAACGTGCACAAATTAGAGTAATTGCTTCTGTAAACTGGAGTGTCCAATATCACTTTGTTCCATTTGATCTATGTTTTGAAAACAAATAAGGAGAATTGCTGGGAAGCTGAACAATTACATAGACATGAATAAGGGATCGATGATTTTAAAAAGAGCCTCCTTGTATTTATCACAGACTGTTCCCTTAGATTAAAATAAGAAAGCTAAATAACATTTCCATATTTCAAAGTCAGCGCTTAGTGAGGTTGACTCAGGTGCCTGCACTGACAGGAGAGGACTACCATCAACTACGGGAAAATAACAACACAAAGAGAGAAATGTTCTGAGCTATAGGTAAGTGAGAGATGTTTTCAGATAAGATATCATTTCACATAGTAATCAGGCAAAGTAACTGAGAAAGGTGGCCAATATGTCTACACTGCAAGCTTATTTCGGAAAAAGCTATTCCAGAAGATATCTTCCGGAATAGCTTATTTCAAAATAGATCGTCCACACTACAGGAAAACCTCCAAATTAGTCTGAGGCAGGTTCTCCTAATGTGGATGTGCTATCTCAATTTAGAGGCCTAGGAGGCACTGGAGAGGAATAATGTAGAATGGTCCTGGTGAGGAGCTATTTCAACATGGCAGCAGTAGAGTGTCCACATACCCCCTCTTCTAAAAGAGCTTTTTTGGAAGAGGCATTATTCCTCGTGGGATGAGGTTTACCAATGTTGGGAAAAGCCCTCCATTATGTCGATTTTCTTTTGAAATAACTCAGTTGGGCTACGTCTAGACTACAACCAGTACTTTCGAAGAAGCAAGCCACTTTTTTGAAAGAGAGCACCCAGGCAGTCTCGATGCTCTCTTTCGAAAAAGCACAGTTTGCATTACATAGTGCCTTTTTTTGAAAGAGCATTTTCGAAAAAAGGCATTATTCCTTGTAAAATGAGGTTTTCCGGGTCAAAAAAACTGCCATGTTCTTTTGATTTACTTTTAAAAGAATGCGGCAGCAGTCTAGATGCAGATAAAGATTTTTCGAAAAAAGGCTACTTTTTTCAAAAAATTCCTGTAGTCTAAACACACCCTTACTGTATGGACACTAGTATTTGTTTTTTCTGAATAATAGCCATTATTCCAGGATAACTGTGCAGTGGAGACACACCCCAAAACAGCAGAAGCTACAAAGGAGAAGACTCTTGCACCATTAGTGGCATGGCTTTTCAAAATTACAGGGCAAATGCTAGTTCTAGTTACAAGGAGATAGCTGAGGGTAATTGCTGAAATCTACCTTTGGATTCTATGATGGATATCAGAGCTTCTTCCTTCTCCTTCCTTTTTGTCCTATTTACACAGGTTCTTGTTTTCTGCATAATGGGTGAATGTGGATAAAACAGATGGTTGCAAAGAGACATCCATCCAGTATTACATCATATCACAAATCTCTCTTCTCTCTTTTAAACATGTTTGAATTTATTCTGACAAAACCTCTAATTTTTGGGTGCTCTCCAGGTTTCTTTGTATGGACAAGTACATCACTCATAAGACAGTTGTTGCTGTTTTTCCATACACTGTAATTCAACTTTAATTGAATTGTATTTAATTCCATACAGGAGACCAATCAGAACAATTACAGATGAATAAATTTATCAGTTCCAACTACCAGGAAAATAGTTCTTGTTGTTAATCGGCCTCAAATACATTGAGGGAATGGATTTTTGCATTTTTAGAGTAAACCACTACATTTTCCCAAAGATATTCACATGGAGAGCATTTTAATTTTCCACACTATAGCTATGCTGACCTTTGAGACCTTGCAAAGTAAAGTATTTATGATCCTGGGCTTTTTTATGGTATTGTTTCAATATTTTTGTAACATTTGTATTTCTTGCTGATGTTTTTGGCATTAAAAATCAGTCAAGCTGTGCTGAAATATAATGATATTCACTGAACCATGGTAGGGAAGGATAATTCAGTTCAAGGAGGTTATTCTAGCTCATCATGTACACAAAAGCTTCAAAGAAAATGCAGGGGATTCTCAGTTCTTGACATGTGCACTATTCAGGCTCTCTCCTTTATTCTGAATAACTTCAGCTAGAGAAGATTCACTTACATATAGAAATATGCAGTTTTATCTGCAGAGCAAGCCAGACAAAACAAGAATCCAAGATGGTCTGACAGAAATGTCTTCCAAGGAACCCAATTTCTTTTAATTGTGACTACCGTAACCCCACGCCTAACAGAATCACCATTTTATCTACTTACAACAGTGCTCTGTATCTAGTAAGAGAGCCCATCACTTCCCAAGATGCTATAACCAAAGTTACAATAGGTCAGTGCTCTAATTTTCCTCTGTACTGTTTTACATAAATGTTCATCTCTCTCTCCTCTATCACTATGCCTTCTCTCTTTCCTTACCTTCTGGACTTCCCTTCTTTTTCCTCCTCCTCTTCCTGGATGCTTTTATGTGTATCTCATGGAAAGCCACAGGAGAAAAGTGAGATTTACACTTCACTGTGAATTCTGTGGGGTTTGTGATCACTCTTCTCCCTTCAGACAAAGAGTCCCAAAACTTTAACCTCTTGCTGTTATAAGTTTTACTATTGCGGATGACAGCTTTGCAATTCCTGAAGAGGTCATGAAGCTGTATGTGTTCTGCAAGGTATGCTGGCCCATGAAGTTTAATACCGAAACCTTCAATCTGACCCAGTAATCTGAGGGTCAGAGTGAGCTAGTGTTGCATGTGGCATACTAGGTTGATGAGCATTCAGCAGCTGATGGTGCCAAGCAGTCCATTGGCTGCATTTTGCATTAACACAAGCATTCTTAACCTCAGTGTATAGGAGTAGTGAGCTGCAATAGTCCAGCTTGGAGGTCACAAAACCACGGAAACAAATTTTGCAAACCTCTATTATTGTCTGAACCAAGGCACTGCCTCTGAAGACCCTCATATTCTGGGGCATTTGAAAGTAGATCCAGCTCCAAATTTAGCAGCTTGAGCTTTTTATTTTACATTGTCACTACCCCTCTGATCCATAAAAGTCATGTCTGAAGGTTTTGTTAATACTAGCTTTCCATTCTCCTAGCCATATCTAAAACAAGACTAGACAAATGCAGAGTCCATTCCATCTTGGCAGCATCTTCTATGCATTCAACCTATGAATTATAATGATATGCTGTATTATACTAATCTTTTCAGACACTACATGTTGATTGGCTAGCTATTCCACATCAGCTCTGATTATTCATTATATAATGGCTATGAAATGTAGTGTAATTTCTGGCTATTCAAATTACTGAATATCTAGGATGTTAAAATCATGCAAAACGGTGATTCATTTCAAATATTACAACATGTTGTGACAGAGGGCTAAAGAGCAGTAGTCCTCTTGGAGACTGGGAGGAAGTCTAAAGGATGTCCAGACTATGAGAAGGATCCACTGACCCTGGAATCAAAATCAAAATCATTATGGGGGACAAAGAAAAAGAAAAACGAACAGGTGTGATGGTTAAAGGGACAAACCAAGGGAACTGGAGGAGGATACTGAGCAGATAGTCCCAGATCATGCCTACTGCTCCTTGAAAGCATTGAGGGAGTCAGCAGACTCTGCCCAAAAGAACTTTGCCTGGATGTGTGAACAGATAGAGGAACAAAAAAAGGTCCCACAGTCACAGGTCCCTGTCCCAGCCAACTTTTATAAATGGCCATCTTGGCCATAGCCAGGAGAAGGTCTCGTGACTTTGTGGGATGGATGGGGTGAGTGTAAATAAATAGATGAGGGGAGAAGTGTAGCCAGAACCTCAACAAGAAGTTCTGGAGGAGCCAAAAGAAGGGCTATACCCTGGCCCACTCAAGATAGATATGAGCCAGGGTCTCCCTCCACAGAAGGGGCAAATGTCCTCAAACAGTCCACAAACAGGGGTGAACTGTGCCAAGCACAGTTCATCCATGCTCACAGCACCATGGAGAATCCTCCAGCTGATGTCCCTGGTGGGCTGCAGGAACAAAGTGGAATACAAACTGGTCCACCAGAGCTACTGGTGTCAAGAGGTCCCACCATTTGATATCTGGGCAGGACAGGAGGGTGGAGAAATGAAGAGTGTGAAACACAAATATATACAGATGACATCTCATCACAGTTCAAAAGGGGACTGGCTGCAATGCAAGGACTCTGCCACCTGCACAGAGATGTGGATTATGTAGCAGGGACTCCACCAGGAGGGCTGCTCCCACAGTGGCTCCTAAAGACCTGGTCACTAAAAGCAGCTTCCACATCTGGAGGAGGCCCTGGTAGAAGGCTCACAGATCAGAGAGGTCTCATGGAAGAACTCTCTGATGGAGATAAAGAAGCTACTGGTCAAATCAGAGCCCTTGGAAGTGGCAGAGGAAAGCATGCACCAACATGCTCTACACCGGACCACCTGCATCATATAAGACTCTCTGCAAGGTCTGGAGGTAAAAAACATGGACATGTATACGCAAACACATCAGGCCCTGCCCTTCCTTCTCCAGGGGAAGATGGAGAACCTATGCAAAGACACAGAGCAGTCCTGGCCAGAAGAACCCCAACATGAATTTCTGGATGTTGACCAGGAAACCCAAGTTTGGGACCAGGATGTAAAGATGCCTGGACAGAAACAGTTGGCTAAGCACCAGTGCCCTCCCTCACAGGGAGAATCACTGTAGTAGTCCCGGACACTTCTGCCACTGCTCAGACATCCTGATAAACCTTGCCAGTTCCCTAGTGGGGAGGGATGCATGGCAGAAAGAAAGACACCAAGATAGAGCATCGGACCCACACTCTACTGGATGACCTGAAGTGCGGGTAGGAGTAAGCTCTCTTGCCACTCAGCCCCAACAAGTGGACCAGAGCTGTTGACCCAGTTGACCTGGGAGGAGGAAGTCACTGAGTAAATGGCTTAGCAGGCCTCCACCACACCAGGCCTCTATTGGCACCAGACCTCCATCTGCCCCTGGATCATGGCATAGGATGACAGGACCAGCCACATCTCTGGCTCACAGAGCACCAACCCCATCAAGCTCTCATAAATGAGATGGAGGCAGGGAACAGGAGAATAGTGAAGAGGAAATATATTAGCCCCAGATTAAATTAGGTCTCTCTTCCTAAGGTAGACTAACAAGGGCTGATTCAGAACCAGAAGGAAGCTGCTAGAATCAGTCAGAATAATCAGGCCAACTAAAACACCTGGAACCATTACGGAGGCTTCTAGAGGAAGCCAAACTAATCAGAACACCTGGGAGGCTTGAAGTTGAGACTGGTTTAAAAGGGCTTCCCTTCTGTTTGCTCAATGTGTGAGGAATAAGCTGATGAGAGAAACTGTGGTGGAGAGTCTGGAAGAAGGAAGTACAAGCAGGTAACAGGAGAAAGAATCTCCAGGAAGGAAGGTGTCTGGAAGGGATGTGAGGAAGTGGCCCAGAAATTCATAGCTGTCATGCAGCTGTTATCATCAACATTATCCCTGCATTGGAACCCAGAGTAGAGGATGAGCCCATTTTCCCCCCACCATCAGCTCCCCATTTCAGGACTAGAAAGAGACTGGTTTTGGTATAAGGGTTTGCCCTACCCTGTACCACTGGGAGGGGGCCACAAAGACTATGAAGTTTGGTTTCCCCTCTTTTCCTCATGCTAGCCAATGATAAGAGTAGCCCACCAAACAGCAGGCCAGTATTTGAGGGTTACTGTGAGCCTCTGAGGCAAGTAATCTGCCTGAAAGTGCTGGATCCACCAAGGTTAAGGAGGAACTCTGTCACAATGAATGGATTGAGATATTTCAAGTACTTGCTAAAAAAGAGACAATATAAGAGGAAATAAAGAGGGAAACTTAATTCTTTCCCTAACACAACCGGGTATAGGTCAAAACCTCTGCATTCTAAGGCATCACACCATAAACATTAAGGTCCATTAGTGAACCAAGTTTTAGGTAAGGAGTACCCTTTAAATAGGGTATGTTCCATTTTTAAAGCTCAGAGATAAGAGGAAAATAAATATTTCAGAGGCCATTCATTGCATTTTATTATGTTAATGAGGTCTGATGTCTGAAATATGAATTAACTAAAATACTTGTCTGACGTTGCCTGGGTCCTTCAAGACAGGGGGCTGGTGGTGGGAGGGGGGGTACAGGAGTCAGGGCAGAGCCTTGAGGATATGAAGGTCAGTGCAGGAAGCTGAGAGAGTGTGTGGGGGCTGCAAGAGTGAGAGGTTGGGGGGAAAGGGCTCAGGGTGGAGTGTCCCATCCATCAGGAACTTCTCTTCCTCCACAACCAGTGCAGGCATCTCTCTGCCCGCAATGCCTCCAGCTACAAGGGACCTTCTGTCTCCTCCCAGCCTCCCCAGCACTGAAGCCAATGGCCATGGGGAAAAGGGTTCAGGGCAGAGGAGCTACTTAGCCAGTCTGACGGCAGAGAAGATGACAGACCCAGCCCTGATGACCACTCTCTTGGTGGTGCGACAGCCCCCACTGTGTATAGCTCGCTTGTGAACTCAGTGCCTCCTGTGACCACTCTCAGTATTGTATTCCTCCTCTCAGGCGATGTCTACACCACAGAGTTTTTACAGGATACAAGAGGTATCCCGGAAGAACTCTGCCACATCCAGGGAATATATCTGCTTTTTCAGAATAGTTTCCAAAAAAGTGGGCATGTTCTTTTGGAAGCCCTGTATTCCTCATTTTATGGGAAATAAGGGATCTTCCAAAAGAGGAATTTTTTTCCACATTTGGCCCGGTGTAGACAAGCCAAATGTTGGAAAAGCCTCTTCTGAAAAAAAAATCAGAAAAAGATCACCATGTAGACATAGCCTTGGTGGCCCCGCCCTTTCCATGTTATGAAAAACAGTTCCATTCCCAGTTCTTCTCATTTTCTTGGCACAACCAAACCCTGACCTGTATTTAATTTAGGATAAGAAGAAGCTGCATACCAAATTTGATGACCACAGCTCTTACAATTTAGGAAGAGTTCTTGAACAAACAGTCACAGACAGATGAGTGCAGATTTCTAAAATATATAGACAGATTTATCCAGCATTGCATGGGTCTTTAAATCAATGCTTTTTTTAATAAAAGGAAAATGTACATGCGTTATTTAAATGATTATATTTTTCAAAAATGCATGTTATTTTCATTGGTTTTTTTATTTTGGATTTCTTAATATAAAATGGGAATTCTACCAAGTGTATTTATTTTCTTCATCCAGATAAATGCTTATCATTCACTATATTTTAACAAAAAAGGGCTATAGTTAATTTGATTTCCAATAACATTGTCTTCTAGTTTAAGCGTTGATTTACCTGTGTCAAAACAGAGTACTACTGTAAATTTCTCAATTGTATCTCTTTTCTGTAAGGTTTATTAAGCAATCTTACTCCAGGTTCAGCCTATTTTTCTTGCTTATCTTGGTTCAGTCTCTTTCAACATTTGCTCAGTTATGTCAGTTTTGAGAACTGTTCTGGATGTGATGATTCTGTCTCTTCTCTTTGGTTTAATGAGAAGCAATCCCATTGCAGGCACATCCCATTTTCCTGACACAATCAAACATGTTGCTTTCAGTTATGATAAGAGGAAGCTGTATACCAAATGTGGTGGCTCTTACCATTTAGGATATGTTCTTAACCAAACAGACTTAAGTGTATAGTAGATCTAAAAGGAGAAAATAACTCATTTGTTTCCTGGTAGATGTTTGGAAGGTTCAGGGATAACAGATTACAAATGGATAAAGTGATGAACAAAATGAAGCCATAAAAGAATTTTGTAAATTCAAAATTTCAATGAAAAATGTCAACAAAATTTTGACTTTGGCCAAGACACTAAGCATTTACCTACTCAGAAAAAAAAAGGCAATGAGTCTCAGAGGTTGGGTCTACAGATTTAGGCTTGCACTCGAGGTCTAAAAACAGCTGTGTTGATATTTGGGTTCAGGCTAGATCACAGGCTCTGAAATCCATCCCTTTCCCCTGTCTTGGACATTCAGGTTTGGGCTCCACCACCAGGGTGGTTACACCTACACAGCTATTTTTAGCACTGTAGTGAAAGCCCACGTCTGTAGATCTGGGGCTTTGAAATTAGCTGGGAAAGGAGAACAGTTTGTGTTTTAAGACCAGGTTCTGACTCAGGTTTGAGCCATGACCTCCTTCCATCCACATATTAATCAGTCTGCCTTGGATCAGCAAGCAATCAGGGTCCAAGTCCTCAGACCCTGTTAGAGAAGTGTGCCAGAGCCTGAGTCTTGTTGAGACTCAGGACCAAACCCTGCCATTTTGTAGTATGGACACAGCTCAAGCCACAGATGTGAGTCTGAAGACCTGCTGGTGCAGTATGGCATTAACATAGCTGGAGCACCCAGATCCAACAACTTTAAACACAGGTTTACAATGCAGCATGGATGTTCAAGAATCAAAGAGTCCAAACAAAAAGTTTAAACAGTGCAGTATAGGGTATGTCTACACAGCAACATTATTTCAAAATAACTACTGTTATTTTGAAATAACTTAGTCCAAGCCTACACAGCAGGTAGTTGTTTTGAAATAATGTTGAAATACTGTCAAGCTTCTTGCTCTGACTCCTGTAACCCTCTTTGTACGAGGAGTAAGGGAAGTAAGAGGAAAAGTGCTCTATTTTGAAATAAGTGCTGTGTAGACACTCCCAATTTCTAAATAAGCTATATTGAAATAAGCTACACAATTGATGTAGCTCAATTTGTGTAACTTATTTTGAATTAAGCCCTGCTGTGTAGATGCATCCATAGATCTATTCTTAGAACAATTTATCAGTTTTTCCAGCTATCCATCTAAAGTCATAGGGTGCATCCACACAGCACCCTAAACTCAAAATAAGATACACAAATTATGTTACGCAAATTGCATATTTTACTTTAATTGAATTTCAAAATAGGGCTATTTTGAAATTTGGCACATCTACACAGTGCTATTTAGAGACATCCCTTAACACTTGTGGAATGAGAATTACCAGGATGCTGAAATAGCACACCCAATATTTTGAAAAATATTTCAAAATAACAGGTGTCTTGTTAAGATGCAGGATAGCTATTTCGGTATCCTGAAATAGCCACACAGTGGAGATGTAATCATACTTATGTTTCTAGTCAGCAAGCCCATCTGAGATCTTTAGATGAAAGACTCAAAAATGCAAAAAAAAATAGTGTCTTCTTTGTGGTTATGTAAAAATTATGAGGAATTTGCAAGGAAATGCATTGTTAAAAATGTAAAGAAAAACATGAATTGGGGCGGGACTGGAACTATGGCTATGTCTACACTACAGAATTTTGTCAGAAAAACAGCCATTTTTCTGACAAAACTCGCAGAGCGTCCACACCTTAAGGGTGTTTTTCCACAAGTAAATTGAAAGAACAGAGGGCTTTTTGTGCAATTGGTATTCCTCATTCTAAGAAGAACACCTTTTTGTGAATGAGTTCTTTCGCAAAAAGGCATGTGTGGACGGGGAAGAGGGATCTTTGCACAAGAAAAGGCCTCCAGAAAAAAAAAGGTGCCCTGGTAGCCACTCCGTCTAAGGTAATCAGAACGCTGTAGTTTCTGTCTACTGGCCCCTCTTAAAGCTACAGGCACCCTGGACAAGCCTTGTGGCAGGAAGATGTGCAGAGAACAGTACCTTGACAATGTGGCTCTCTCTGCCAGTGGCATTGCCACCCATGGCGGAGCCACAAGCCCCCCAAAATCTCTCTGGCCCTTCCAGGGAGCAGCACCAGGGGTCCCAGGACCCTCCCAGGGGAACAAAAAGGCGTGTTCCTACGTGGCCTGGGCCGAAGATCGAGGCCCTCGAATTGTGGGGTGAGGAGGAGTCACTCCAAGATCCAGGGGCCAAGCAGTGCAATGCTGAGAGTTACTCTCAGATGACCGCCTCCCTGGCAGAGCGAGGACACCCAGCCCGGACCAGGGAGCAGGTCCCGAACAAGGTTAAGAAGCTTCACCAGTAGAATGTGAGGACCACCGAGTGCTGCTCGCACTCAGGGGCAGGACCCCACACTTGCTCCTACTATCAAGAGCTGCACCACATCCTGGGGTTTGGGGAGACATCTTCCCCATCCATCCTGGTCGACTCCAGGGTCGAAACCCCCGTAATCCTCTGGCCGGAGGTCGCCCCGGAGGAGAATCAGGAGGGCCAGGGCCAGTCGGCTGCACCAGAGGAGGAGGAGCAAGAGATGGGAACTGTGACCCTCTCCTTCGAGCTGGTCACCTCCATCCAGGACATCTCCCAGGCCTCCTCGGAGGCCTGGGAGGAATCTTCAAGTGATGTGTCACACACATAAGGTGGGGCAGGCAGGCGCATAGGGGGCGGGGGGTGAGTGTCGCTCGGGCTGCACATCGTGCTACGGTCCATGCACATGCAACCACATGCAGCGGGAGGGTGCGGCATGTGGACACAGCAGGCAGCCTCTGAACACTCCTGGGATCCTGCTGCCAGGCTCAGGGGAGGCCACACACATCCTGCCTGGGAGGTCAGAGGGAGGCACACCCATCTGGAAGCAGGCTAGCCACAAGGATGCAGGCATGACCCCACACAGACGAAAGAGTGCCGCACACAGCACACGGGCATGCCTGCATGTGCGAGGCAGCAGCCGCTCCCACAGACAGCACAGTGAGCCACAGCTATGTGTGCAGACACCAGGGAGGGCCAGGCTGCTCCCAGCTCCTCTGCCGCCCATGAGGGGATCCCACTGTGGCAGGACATTTCCCTTGCCTGCTTGTCCATGGTGTGTGTGTGTGGGGGGGAAAAGTGGGCAGCACAGTCCTCTGGGCAGGTCGGGGCCTCTGTAAGACAGGGCTTGCTGTGCAGGCCACACATGGCCTTGCATTCAGGACATCCCCCTCCGCTGGGCCGTGGAATTTTGTGGTTGCCACTCACAAAGGAGGGCACGGCCTCAGGGACAGTGTCTGCAGGGATGACTGATGGCCTCTCCCTCTTGTGTGTTCTCCACAGCCAGACCAGCTGGGACAGAGGTCTAAACCACATCACCACCACCCCCCACCTGAGCTTGGAGTCCAGGGTCCTCCATGAATAGGAAGGCAGCTGGCAGCAAATGTTGCAAAAACTGCAGCATAGCTGTGTGAGGCCGTCGCCTGCCCAGGGGCATCTCCGGCTCCATGGCACACACCAAGAAGGAAAGATGCTGTAGCATCCCAAAAAAGAACAGGGCAACCACAGCAGGCACTACTGAAGCTTTGCTGTGCCTCAAAGATGTCCGCAAGCATGCAGCAGAAACAGAGAAATGGCTGTCCAGGGGGGTCCCTTTAAGCGCATGTCTCTGCAGGGCTCCAGCTCAGCACTTGGAAGCAACTGGTGAGCTAAAGCCCTGCCTGAACTGGTTCTGGGAGGCCTTTTATGCGAGAGAGCATCCAATCAGTCTGGACACTCTCTTTTGCAAAATCACATTGTTTTTTCAATGCGTTTTTGTGTGTAGAGGCGCTCTTGCGCAAGAAGTGTTTGTAGAAGATCTCTTTTGATAAAAGCTTCTTGCATAAAAAGCCTGAAGTCTAGATGTAGCCTATGAAATAGGGTATAAGTTTGGACCTGATCTGAAGGACTTTCCTATGCAGATCTCACACTACATTTCCATGCATGCAGGAGTGAATAATTTTGTATTTGATTATGGTATTTCTCACCATTCTAGAAAAGACGGTTCAGTTGTTTGTTAGTTTGCGATATAGGAAGAAGGGTTCATGAAAGATTTACTTATATTAGCAAGAGCAGTTATGAATATTCTCACACTGGGGATGGAAAGTACTTTTTAAAAAACAGAATAACATTTTCATATGTGGATGTTATTAAAGGCAATATTTATCCACAGTTACCCCACCAATGTACCTAAAAGCTCAGAATTATTTTCTAAGCGAAATATGGTAGCTCTAGTATTATTGCACTGTGTAGCCAACATTCGTGATTTTATTGCAAGGCTCATGATATCTGGCTTGGGTTTTTTTTTCAGCCTCAATTCCATGGGTCAAGAAATACTGTGAGACTGTCAGCTTTAGTTACAGATAACAGCTGGAAAATGTAAACAGTAAAAGTTCAGAAACTAGAAAGCAAATGAAGATACAAAAATTATCTAAAATCTTAGGATTTTAAACCAAACATTATATTTTGGGAGCCTGAATCATGACTTCTGAACATATGTTACTGTCAATATTCAGAGGATACAATAACAGTTGAGATCTACTGAGTTTTTGATAGTGACCTCTGTAGGGAGCAAATTTTAAGTGTTTCTCAACCTGCTGTGTTTTATGTATGATTGTGCAACATAGTGACAATAATTACTTGAGCAACTGAGATTTACAGGGACAGGCTAAATTTGAAAAGAGTTCCTGAGTTCCTACCCATTTATAGGTGTGTCTAGACTACACCTCTCTGTCGACAGGGATGCAAATCAAGCACATCAAAATTGCTAATGAAGCAGGGATTTAAATATCCTGCATTTCATTAGCATAAACATGGCCGCTGCTTTTTTTCAAAACAGAGTTTAAAAAAAAACAGCAGTCTAGACGCGGCTCTATCGAGAATAAACCCTTTTTCAACAGATCCCGTATTCCTCAAAAAATGAGGTTTACAGGATCTGTCGAAAAAGGGTTTATTTTCGACAGATCCACATCTAGGCTGCCATTTTTTTTCAAAAAAACTCCATTTTGAAAAAAGCAGCAGCCATGTTTATGCTAATGAAGCATGGGATATTTAAATCCCTGCGTCCATTAGCAATTTCGATGTGCTTGATTTGCATCCCTCTGTCAACAGAGGGATGCAGTCTAGACGTAGCCTGTGTATATGATATATTGGGTCTTTGTCCCTTTTAAAAACCATCCCCATCTTTTTTTACTTTCCTGGATATCTCCAATTAGCTCAATGAGTATAGGAAGTCCCTCCTAGGCAATCATGATCTTGGCAGGAATTTCCTCCTCTCCATGTGTTATACCTTACTAAACACATTCCTATTCTAATTCTGAACTGGACATGTCTCTGTTTCTTCGACAATACAAAACCTTTGGTCTTCACAAAGGACAATCCTTTTTTTCCCACCCATAATCTGAAACATACCTTTGACGATTCACTAAGAGGAACAATTCAAGTAGCATTTTGTTTCATTTTTGTTTTGTTTTTCTATTGGGATTTAGTTAGCTTGTTTTTGAAAAGTGAAAAATGGTACTTGTTACATGGAGGAATAAGTTTACAGATCATATCAAATACTTTCATAATTTGTTTATACAGTTTGCTTTGTCATTGTTATTGATCCATTTGTTATGAATATGATTGCACTATGACTAAAAAGCTCCACTTCACTTGTGGAAGAAAACAAGCCTTCAGTCTACGTTTGTGAGCAACAGGTAGTCAGAGACAGTTTATTCGAGCAATATTTCAAGGGAAGAAGCTGCTGCTAGGCAGATCATCAAATACAAGCAATTATGAAGCAATTTATATACTGTCCATTAGATATAATAACATTAAACAATTAGTCTCCTTCTCATTACAAACACCAATGGCTAACAGTTATTTTAGTTTCACCCAGATGCTCCTTATGTCAAGGTCCCTGCCAGAGTCAGCATTCTATCCTTATCTCTGTATGAAAGCGAGAGGCGAAGGCAGCGTCTTATTACAGCTCTCGCGTTGTCAGGCCACAAACTTAGCCTGACTCTTGCTCTCTTGCTAACAAGACCAAGATGGCTGCACACAAATTCCCTTATTCCCTTTTCCCTGCCTCCACACCAGCAAACTTTTCCTGTTATTTTTAGATGGAAATTTCATGAGTCATGTTGAACATTTTCAGATCAGACCTAAATGTGACACAGCACTAGTTGAAATTAATGATCTGTGGCATTATTCACAAAGATAAAGGGGGAACTTCTAGGCTTTGAGTAAAATTTTCAAAAATACCTTAATGACTTAAAAGACTTCATCTCAGTTTCAGGTAATTTAGCCTAAATCTCATTGACTTTCTCTGTGGCAGGCTCTTGTGTGTCTGTGTTTCTTTTGAAAGTGGAACTTTAACTTTTTTTTTTTATCTAAATCTTATACTGCCCTGTTTGGGAGTCCCTATGAAATTCTCTCTTTCACCCAGTGCACATCTAAAACCCGGATCAAAACTGGTAGCCTTACTACCATTTGCTTCTGAGAGAACAAGGATTAAATAGACATGGAGGCAGAAGTCTCCTCTCATTTGTATGAATACTCCCCCCTTAGAATCTGTTATAGACACTCAGGCAGCGAAGGGAAGCTTGAACCACTGCTGCTCATGCTACATTTTCTGTGGATAAAAAGATGGCTTTGATGTTAACAGGCACCTTTCATGAATGCTCAGCTTGCTTAAAAATAAAAGTTCTATGCAACAATATTATAAATCAACTTTTAAACCCAAATTCTTATGCTGCCTAATGTCTGTGTTTCACATCCTAAAATGCATCTTGAAAGCAGACTTTCAAATGCTAATAGAGCATATGTTGTCTAGTTTTGCTCACATAGGGTATGTCTACACAGCAAAGTTAATTCGAAATAACAGCCTTTATTTTGAATTAACTTCGGTAGCGTCTATACATGCAAACCACTATTTCGAATTTAATTCGAATTTAATTCGAAATAGTGGAGCTCTTAATTCAAATTTGGTAAACCTCATTGTACGAGGAGTAACGCCAAATTCGAAATAGCTATTTCGAATTAAGTGCTGTGTAGACACTTCATTAGAAATAGGGGGCTTCCAGCCCTTCCCAGGGTGCCATGGTGGCCACTCTGGGCACAACCAGGAAAAGTTACTCTCCTCTCTCCGAGCCCCGGAGCCCTTAAAGGGGTAGACTCTGGCCGGACTGCAGGTGCCAGATCTGGGCCTGCCAGCAGTCTCTGCCCCTGACCCAGTGGCCCCATAATGAGCCAGGCAGCCAGTGCCAGCCAGCCATCCCCCGTCCAGTCCCCCAGCACCCAGGGACCAGCCACGGGCCATAGATGGTGCCTGCCCGCCTGGACTGGTGAGGAGATCATGGACTGGTGAGGCCCCAATGTCCATGATCTCTGCACCAGGTGGAGGAACGCAGCTGTCTATGGCTGCATAGCGGCCACCATGGCCCAGAAAGGCCACAGGCGCACCCAGGAGCAGGTGCACCTGAAAATTAAAGAGCTGTGACAGGGGTTAGCCAGGGCTACCAGGGGCAGCGCCGCAGCAGGGGCTGACACCTGCCCCTACTTCTCCACCCTCGACCGCATCCTGGGGGGTGGGATGGTCCACACCAGCCCGGGCGGCAGCGAGATTGGACAAGAGGGCCTTGACGCAGGCGCGGCAGAGGGGCCAGCACAGAGGGTGCCATGCCAGTGGGACCCACGAGCTGTCGCAGCACCGGAGTCAGCAGGGTCGTCAGGGGAGGCCACACCAGGTAAGTGCCATCGCTGTCCCCTACCCGGGGGGGGGGGGGCAGGGAGGGAGACCAGAGACCGCGTGCACAGGCCATGCCTCCCACGGATCACGCAGCCACCTGTGCAGGTGCAGGCACGTGCTGTGCCACACCTGGGCAGGTGGCTCCAGCTGAGTGCCACACAGGGGCCGTGGCCTGATAGCCACATGCGTGTGTGAAGAGACCTGACATGCTCCCAACTCCGGGGTGTGACCCAGCAGGATGTGCTCCCTTCACAAGCCCCCTCCATACAGAGGCATGGGACATCTCCCCCCGACCTCGGCCACACTATAGGTGGCATAAGGGCATGGGTGCGGTCTTGAGGCAGCTCCCACTCCCGGGGAGAGCCAGACATCCTGACCATGGCCTCTGTACAAGCACATCGGCTCTGACTGTGAAGGGCACAGTCATCCTCACCACACAGGGGGCACTGGGCATCATCCACTGCGTCCCCAGGGAGAACTGACCACTCCCC
>JANRFK010006688.1:10343784-10360628 GCA_030068395.1 Apalone spinifera
GAACTAGGCATTACTCCTTGTAGAATGAGGTTTACCTAGTTCGAATTAAGCACTTCACTAGTTCGATTTAAATTTGAACTAGCGGTTTGCATGTGTAGCCCCTATTAAAGTTAATTAGAACTAACGGCTATTAGTTCCAATTAACTTTGTCGTGTAGACATACCCCAGAACAGAAGAGTGAGGGGGGATTTGATAGAAGACTTTAACTTCCTGAAGGGAGGTTGAAAGAGGATGGAGAGAGGCTGTTCTCAGTAGTGACAGATGGCAGAACAAGGAGGAATGGTCTTATGTTACAATGGGGGAGGTCTACGTTGGATATTAGGAAAAACTATTTCACTAGGAGGGTGGTGAAGTGCTGGAATGGGTTACCTAGGGAGGTGGTGGAATCTCCATCCCTAGAGGTTTTTAAGTTCTGTCTTGACAAAGTCCTGGCTGGGATGATTTAGTTGGGGTTGGTCATGGTTTGGGCAGGGGGCTGTATGTGATGACCTCCTGAGGTCTCTTCCAGCCCTAGGATTCTATAATTCTATACTGTTGGCAATTCTTCTCTCTCCTGATCTTCTAATTCTGAAATACATCCCTGCTGTGATACAATTCACTGGCTGACATTGAGTACAGCTTTTCTGATGGGCTGTTTATAATCTTCACTCCAAATATTTTTTCTTTAAGAAACGACAGAATAGTGTTGACATGCCCCCCACCCTATGGCTATGTCTACATTGGCGCGCTTTTGCACCAAAGCTATGCAAATGAGGCTTAGCATTAGAATATCGCTGAGCCTCATTTGCATAACTAATGATCCGCCATTTTCACAGACCAGGCTCTTGCGCAAGACGGGGCTGTCTACACTGCCCTGTCTTGCGCAAGAAAAACCCTTTTGCGCAAAGCCCTTATGCCCGAAAATGATTGGATGGATGAGACTACTCATAAATAGCTCTCACCAACACAAGTGCTGGTTTTGAGCTCTCTATTCAACAAATTCAGAATCAAAGGTATGTTTCTGGGAAATACATAAGTGTCAGCTGTTGAACAGTGTTTTCCGAGGTAGTGTGCAATATCATTATATGATGTAATGTTTTTCATATCCACATAAGAAAATGTGTGTTGATTTAGTGGTATACACTAATACAGATAGGCTGCGTCTACATTGGTGTGCTTTTGCGCCAAAGCTATGCAAATGAGGCCATTCTTATGTTCTAAATCCTAGTTAATTAAACCGTTAGAGATCATGTGCTCAGTTTGTCAACTAAAGAAATCAAATGCAGATGTACATTAAAACTAATTTCTAGTTTACCAATATGACTAATATCCCAGAGAGTTCAGTTGTTGGCTGTGTGGGCATGTCTACACTGGGGAGTTATTTTGAAATAACTTCTGTTATTTCAAAATAACAAGGGGAGTGTCCATATACAAACCTGTTATTTTAAAATAACGGCCTTGTTATTTCAAAATAATAACTCCAGCCTGTGAAGAGGAATGCACTTATTTTGAAATAGTTATTTCAGGAGTTACTATTTCAAAATAACCTGGTAATGTAGACATAGCCTTTCAGAAATAGTAATGGAAAGTCTCTTTCCAAAAATATTGTTTTTTTAATTTGTTGCCTGAGAAATTGTACATATTGGAAGGAGAATATATATCTTCGCATTCTCCTTAGACTCAAAATCTAGAAAACAACATCTTGCATTACCATCCTAAAATACTACCAAAAGCAGTCACACTATCAACATGATCCAGGGGACGATCATATCATGCATACAACACTGGAAAGTAAATGGATTGCTTATGAAATTAACAAACAGCTCTAGAGACTATAATCCTCTATTTCAGCATAAACTAGGTACCCTTTAGACATTTCAATTATGAAATATGTCATTCAGCCTCAGTGTCTAGTGAATGGCCCTGCAGCAGAGCGGCTAACCAATGTGGCAAGAGAGAGGTTAAGAGCAGGCCAGAGGAAGCGTGTTCAAAACCTCTTCAATGGGATAGAGGCTTATAGGAAGCTAAGCAAAGGGTGGCAAAGGGTCTTCTTTCTAGAGCTGACACACCCCAGACTACTCCCGACTTCATCAGGCTGTCTGACCTGACTTTTGGGACAGCATGAGGAGTCTTCAGGACTTCAGGCAGTGGCTGCTCTGTTTTCTTTTAGAAAAATTGAAATGACACATTTAAAATCTTTCTTCAGAGTTTCTGTTCTGTAGGAAATTAGAATTTTCTCATTTTCATTCCATTTAGTATTCACATATGGTTCCACTTTAAATTCTGAGATTCAACAAGCTCTACTGGGAGGTCAGGATTCAGTTTTCCCTATTTTACTGATTAAAAGATGAGCTACAGAGAAATGAAGTGATTTGCCTAAGGACATGCAGCAAATCTGTGGCAGAACCAGGAGATGAAAGACAACGCAGTGCCTTAGTGGCAAGTGAATTCTTCCAGTGGATTCCTGTCCCATTCACTATGCACCAAAGCAGTTCTTCAGTGCAATCCTGACCCAAAGTCAGTTGAAGTCAGTGGTAGAAGTCTCATTAACTTCAGTAAGTTGTGGACCAGGCTTCAACTGACAAAAGGATACAGTGGACTCTATCCCTGTTCACAAAATACCATACAGTTCCATGGTGCTCTGGACCCCAAATCAATTCACTACACAGCTATGCTTCTCCCATGGAAAAGATGCATGTCATCATGAAAGAAAATACCTTATTTTTGAGTGCTTCACTTTGTAACTTTTAGATATTTTGATGCAGTTTCCCACATTGTTAGAAAAGGAAAGAAATTCCACCATATTTAACTGTTTGCTAGACAGCAGCAGAATGCCCCATACTGCCAGCAATTGATAACTCAGAGGCCTTGCAACTTCACCTATATAGAGCTGGTCAAAACATTTCCAATTTTGAATTTTTGGATGAAAAATGGATCAATTCTGGTGAAAAATGGATCAATTCTTCCTTCGACTTCCCTTACTCCTCATGAAAGCAGGGTTACTGGCATTGACTGGAGTGCCCTTTTCAGTTCAAATTAGCTGTCTTAACTAGACTACTAATTCGAACTCTGGAACATTGACAACGGCAACTTCAATCTTCCTCTGCGGTGTAGATGTGCCCTTAACGTGGATGTGCTACCTCAACTTAGAGGCCCCGGGAAGCACTGGGGAGTAATTACTTTGAATGATTCTGGGGAGTAGTTATTTCGAAATAGCAGCAATGGAGCATCTACACTACCGCTATTTCAAAATGGTTATTTCGCAATAAGTGTTATTCCTTGTGGAAAGCAAGAGTTATTATTTTGAAATAACCAGCCCGTTAATTCAAAAAGTAACAAGCTTGGTAGTGGGGATGCTCCCCTTGTTATTTAAATCAGGATAATTATTTTGAAATAACTCCATAGTGTAGACCAGGGCTAAGGTGCCATAGGACTACTTGTTTTTTTATACTGGCATAAAGTCACTTCACATCCCACGACACATCAGTATGTCCCAAATGTCAAGCGAGAGAGAGGTAAGTTGGTGTTGGAGTTGTCTCTTAAAAAAATAATGCCAGAGAGAAATTTCCCTTACCCAGCAGAATTCCCCTTCGTCCATTTACAGCTAGAATCTAGCCTCTTTTCACTGGTGCACAATCAAGAATCTGGCCCATAGTCTTGGAATCAGGCAAAGCTTCCACTGATTTATGGGAATAGAATCAAGGCATAAACTATTCTGGGATTTTTCTGCTTAAAGGAAGCTATAGAAATGAAATATTATTCACTGTTAATTACTAAATGTTGTTAACATCCATCAGGATCCAGAGTTTCATCTGATCAAGTCTTTTGCTCGTGTTGAGGTTTTGTTCTTTTTTTTTAAATGAGGGTTGATTGATTTATTGACTTGTATAATAGCAATTACACAGATAAATTGTACAATGCTGTGGTCTGAGACTGGATTTCTTTTTAGCCCTATGATGAGAATGTCAGTGAGGCTATTTCTCTTATTGTAAAGGTCAGTTTCTGATTGCAATCTGGATTTGAAACAAAATAATTTAATGAGACATATCCCAAAGATATCAAATCCTAATTCATCTGATGGGCCACTTTGTTCTCTGATCTGACATATGCTGCAATGTGTTACCTATAATGACCTTTCTTACAGTTAATGAGAATAAGTGTGTGGTATGTACAACTTTATTTAGTATGTGGCAAAATCAACACTGACTGAAGATTAATGTGAAAAAATGCCTTTAACTGAGTTTAAAGTCTGCTTTCTCTCTGCTTTCCTGCACAAAGCTTAGCTTTGGTCAGTTTCATCTCCTCATTTACAATGCTAATGAGTTTTTTCACCCTAGCTGCAACTTCAAAGCGGTCTACACAACTGTTTTTAGAGTCCTAGTGCCAGCCCTACTACCCCAAGTCTGTCAACTCATGCTGGTGGAAGGCTGACTGCCGTGGGCTGTATAGACATACCCTGAGTGGCACTAGAACCACTCTTTAGCCACTGTTGTCAACTCAGCTCTGCAGAAGCCCTACACAGCCACAGCATTCCCACTTTACAAGTAAGAATGGCTGGCAAATGTCTGACACTAAATTGCCAGATTTATGTCTTCTCCTCTCTCTCAAAATTTTGAATGGTGAGCACCCACAAAGCTGTGTTCCATGATGGAAAAATGCAGATCTCCTGCTGTGTGTTCAGCGGTAGGTGCCCCTTATTACAAGTATGCAACCTGTGTCCCCAGAACAGCCTTCCCAATATGCTTGTGATGGGGAGGGCAAAGTTTTAAATTCTGTGGCTAATTTCTGTCAGCATGTGCTGTTGGTTATGCAGGTAGGTCCAGGATTTTGGCACTGCCTTCCTTTTTTAATATGTGTGCAGTGTTGCACTCTCATATTTGTGCTTACTACTAATGATTTCTCCACAAATATCCTTTTACTCGGACATTTCCATTCCTGCAGTTGATAGTCTGTGGGCAGGCTTCTGCACCCGCTGCTATCTCCCTGGATGCTATCAACTGCAGAATCAGAGCCTTGGTTTGTAGGGGCCATTAGATGCATAGAAGGTTGAATTAAAAGATGTATGACCATAGTTAGCCACATCCACAATACAGGCACAGCCACAATAGAATATATAAGGTGCCAAGACATCACTGTGACAGAAATAGCTATCCACAGGAGCAATTAATAATGAACATATAGCTGCAAAAAGACTGGTTTAAATTCTAAATCATGCCAATACATTGCCCAAACAGTGGGACAAATCTTGATTTTCTTACTCAATCAAGTAGCACAACTGATTTTAAAAGGTCTGTTTGCACAGAGGAGGGGAGCAGATTTGGTCCAGGGGATTTAAAGGCCCAGTGTACTCTCATCTTTCTGCAGTCAAGCTCCTAATTAACCAAGAGTGCTGTGTCAGCACCTCTGTGCACTCCTTCAGTTAAAGGAACAGGAAAAAAGCGCTGTTTGTACATTTAACAGCTGCCCATGGAGTAAATGTGATCATACAGTTAATCTATTGAGTAATGCCTTTACTGACAGGCATAATGTTACAAAATTCCTTCACAACACTATTACATCAGTGTCCTGACACTCACCCTTATGGTTGTCATGGAATAGAGTTGTGTGTGCTGTTTTATTGTCAGTCCAGTCTTTGGTAATCCAGTGGATTTGTTCCAATGGCATTGTGATGCTGTGTGCTCAGCTTCTTGAGCCAACATCACAGAGGCGAGATGTACACTGACATTTGAAAATAACATCAGATTGGTGTAAGATCTAGGCCCCTCTGTGGGAAATCTCCCCCCACTCCCTCTTCCGACTTGGCTTAAACTGAAAAAACCTGAGATCCTTAGAGTCCTGCTTTTCACATCAGTCATCAGGCACCTCCTGTGGACCCTCCCATCGCTTGTGGGTATCAAAATTAAATCTGCAAGTAAAACATAAAGGGAGAAAAATTGTTAATGAAAGGCATAATTAGAAGAGAAATTTGTCTTTTGCCAAATACCCCACAACCCATTTGGCTACTTCCAAAGAATGTTGCATTTAAAAACTAGAAAAGAAATCAACCATCTCCATTAAAACGTCCTCCTTGTTTCTTTACAGGGTGACTGAGTTCACTAGTTGTTCCTCAGATGAATGGAAGAGGTCTAAAAAGGCAGTGTCCTCTGTACTGCTTTATAGATTCACAACAAAGCATCATTATTGACATGATTTTAAAGAATTTTCTGAGGCTCAGAATGCAGTGCTGCAAGGAATGAAAAACAAGCATCCCTTTGAGAACAACAGATGGCATCCAAGGTGACTTTTCTCTCAAGCAGGTATGTACTTATTTTCACTCATTTGAAAATACCCATCATTTATCTAGGTTTGTTCAGCTGGTCCTTAATGGTGTTGCCTCCATCAATGAATAAAAAAGAATCAATGGCAAAAATAAAATGTAAAACTATAAACAGTTTAACTTCTTTTGCCCCTCAGTATATCTGAGGTCATACACACTGCAAAAAAAAAAAAAAAAAAAACCCAACAAAAAAAACCCCAGCAGTTATAATAAAAAATAACAACACTCTTGATAAAAATTATGCATTTCAGTGGATTCTAGATTCAAGATAAGGGAACAGTAATGCCTTCACCGCCCCTTACATCCCCAATGTAAAACAAATTTACTTTGCTGCATCATCTGGGTAAAAATAAGTTTTATAACCAGCAAGGATGTTAAAAATGGGCATTAGTGACACAGACAGGAAACTACCATTGCAAATGGATTGTTACAGTGCTTTGTCACTCACTGTGGCCTTATGCTTTGATTGGGGGCCTGCGAGATAGAGCTCCTGGGCTCTATTCGGAGCACTATAAATGACTCTTGGCATTTAATTAAAGGCTAATTCTGCCCCTGCTGCCTCAGTAGCAGAGGGTCCCGTGGCAGTGTAATGGAAAGATAACATAAGGGAGTGGTTAGAAATGAGTGCTTGCACAGAGGTTGTACTCCCTATGGGTAGTATAGAATTGTGTTATGCAGAGGATTTCTGCACAAAAAGGACCATGTTTGGGGGAAGGGCCAAAGGATTTTGTCCATAGACTAGGCATAATGAGCTATGGATGATGATCCAACCATTTAGCTACATGACCCAAGAATCTCCGAGTTCTTCCCAAAAGAGGGCACAGGATTAGAGAGAGAAGAGGAATTTCCTGAGTTCACCAAAAAACTGTCACAATGAAACACTGTGTCACAGTTGACATCGTGACCACTGAGAGATGTATGTATAGAAAATACATGAGGCTTTATGTATATATGCTGAAGGTTCTGCCCTGCACATTTATAGTGAAAAGCAGGCCACTCAAAGGAAACATTTTCTTAAGACACAGTCCTTCAGATGGGGAATGGAATCTCTGGTCTACAGGGTGGATCACTGTACATTGTATGGCACTGAATAGGAGTTTATTAGCATTCAGTGTCAAAAGCTAATAAAAAGCCAGTGAAGACTTCATAAGGAAAATACCAGAAAGCAGTAAACAGTTGCAGGGCAGACCATGTTTTGAGGTGAATGTCAATGGTCTGTTTGGGTATATCTGGGGTGCAAAAGACAGGACATTCTTTCAATCTGTAGGGACAGGGTGGTCGTGGATCCAAGGAGGAATTTCGGCCAAACTGGTTAAAAAAGCTGGAGAAAAAACTTAGGGTAAGCTATCTTGTAGGAGACTGTGAATGCCTTAAGTTTTGTCTCTGGAAAGCATTTCATATTGTTGTTTTGTGTGTAACAATTTATTCCCATCTCTTTTTTATTTGAATCTCTATTTTTTCTTTAATTAAATTTCCTTTTGCTTTGTATTGAACTCCACAAGGAGTGGCAAGGTAACATCGATGAACTGGACTATTTTCTTCCTTTGGGAACAGAGGATCTGACATTTCTGTGTGTATCCAGAAATCTGGGGCTATCTGCCACATTTTGAAGAGACTTTGAAGGGACATCTGCTGTTCAACCATCATGACAAAAACATGGCTGGTGTAGCCCAGAGCAAAGTGGGCTACAAGCTGGTTGTGTTAAGGAGCTAGTACTCCCAGCTGGTACTTGCAAAACTCCTCTTGCTGGAGACAGATAATAGCAAGGTGTCTCATGGTTGTGGATGCCTCAAGAAATATCATAAGCTGCAGTAGCATTTGTTCTGTTCATACCGGAGAAGTATTTCTTCCCCTAATTCCTCCTCAGCATCTGCCCTGTACTGGGTCTAACTCAACTAATAGAGTTGGGTGCTGCCTTTTGTGTTTGCTCTCAACCTCTCTGTACTGCCACTTTCCCATCCATAAAGCACATATACCCTTAGCCCCTTACCTGACAGGAAGCAATGAGTATTAATTCTGATAAATCAGACTGATACCCTCGGATTAAGGCAGTACCGTACATCAGTGCACAGCATTCTTCTTCAGTACCCAGGGAACAGACCAGTAGCCAGTTATTGTGCACCTGAAGCTTTGCACTGATTCTCAACTGAGTGCTTGAACAAAATTGTTTTGGAAATTGATACTGGTTAAGAGATTTTACTATCTGAGTAAAATCTGCTAGCTAGATTGGGCCTACATCTCTTAGTGAAGTCAAAAGAGGTCAGTATTATTGACTGTGTTTTAATTTTGGCCCATCACCTTGATTCTTGGTTTATGCCAGGTGTGCTGGGGCACCTACACTGTACTGGCTCCCTGCAAGGGGAGGCTGTACCACAAACAGCCAATAGGAAGACAGGTTGAAGAATAGCCAATCAGGGCTGAGCAAACAGGGCTGTATAAAAGGAGCTGAGAGATGGGGATCTGTTCCCTCAAGGGAGCCCAAGGAGAATGAATTGGTCCTAGTAAGTAAAGGAACCATCAGCACCATAAAAAGTGCAATTCTGGGCAGTTAGGGGACTGCTGTACCAGGGCCCTGAGACAGGGGCAGAAAAGATGCTAGGAGTTACAATGGGGAAGTGGCCCAGAGAAGCAGGAAGGAGAGGAAAGGTGGAGAAAGGCAGAGGGAGGCTACCACTAGAGAGACCCTGGGTTGGGGTCCAGAGTACTGGACAGGTCTGAGTTCCCACCCTTTCTCCCCATACTTGCTAAGGATGAGAGTGGCTAAGTGAGACTGAAGTTAGCTCCTGGAACAAAAGGCTAGATTGATGCCTGCTGTGGTCTACTGAGGGGAGTGATACTCCCCTGGAGCGGGGGAGAGAGGTAATAGCATAGCCAATAGGCAGTGCCGGAAAGGGGACACTGTTTTCCAGGGAGAGACACAGGCCCAGAAGTGAAGTGACCAGAAGAGAGGGAAATAATTCCCAGGAGATCTAGGGGGAGGCACCATGGGGAGGTGAGTCCACTTTGTCAAACCAGGTCAGAAAGTCCAATGAGAAGTCCTATGAGAAGTCTTCTTTAACAGCCCTGATGTAGAAATCACAGAAATCACCTAAGAAAGTCTGCTTTTGTGAGCTCTTCAATTTTGCAGACCAAAGAGTTTCAAAATACCTCAAATTACAATGGATTTTAAATCTGTAGATTTTGGATACTTCTCTGATCCAAAAACTTGAACCATTGCAGTTTCATTATTCACTAAGGGTATGTCTACACTGCAAAGTTAATTTGAAATAACAGTCATTATTTCGAATTAACTTTAATAGTGTCTATACATGCAAACTGCTAGTTCGAAATTAATTCGAAATAGCAGAGCGCTTAATTCGAATTTGGTAAACCTCATTCTACGAGGAGTAACGTCAAATTTGAAATAGTTATTTCGAATTAAGTGCTGTATAGACACTTAATTCGAAATAGGGGGTCTCCAGCCCTTCCCAGGGAGCCGTGGTGGCCACTCTGGGCACAACCAGGAAACTTACTCTCCTCTCCCCCAGCCCCGGAGCCATTAAAGAGGTAGACGCTGGCCACAGTGTCTGTGCCAGCACCAAGCCTGCCACTCCGGAGCCAGCAGTGACCACCGGGGCTCCTGACCCAGTGGCCCCAAAACATGAGCCAGCAAGCCACTGACAGCCAGCCCTCCGCCGCTCCCCAGGAGCAGTCTGCCAGCTCCCAGGAGCCTGACAGGGGCCAGAGAAGGCGGGCGCCTTCCTGGTTCAGGATGGAGATCATGGACCTTATTCAGGTTTGGGGGGGATGCCCCCAACATCCATGATCTTCACACTAGATGGAGGAATGAGGCCTTCTATGGCAGGATAGCTGCCAGCGTGGCCACCAAAGGCCACATGCAAACCCAGGAGCAGGTTTGCATGAAAATC
Organism: Apalone spinifera; assembly: GCA_030068395.1. Classification (NCBI taxonomy): domain Eukaryota; kingdom Metazoa; phylum Chordata; order Testudines; family Trionychidae; genus Apalone; species Apalone spinifera. The sequence continues at coordinate 10,353,988 of JANRFK010006688.1, forward strand.
AAGTTGGTCCAGTGAGACCCCCAACCCTGGGCCCTGAGCTTCCCCTCCCCCTTCTTTCCCTTGCTTCCCCCTTCCAGCTCCCTCCTCCTAGGTTTCCCTTTCCCCTCTCCCAGGCTCTCTCTTCCCCTCTCCCACCTCCTTTTCCCAGTCTCCCCAGAGGTTCATCCCCCCCCCCCAGTTTTGTTCAATAAACCCAGTTTCTATTTTTGAACATACGTGTCTTTTGTTTGACATCAGGAAGGGGAGCCAGGGAGGGATAAGTGGAAGGATGTGAGTGAAGAAGGGGGCACAAGCTACCAGTGGGGAGGACCGGGGTGGCTCTGAGGGCTTCTTGGGGTGGATGCTCTCCTGTAGGGCCTCTTGGATCCTGGCAGCCTCCCACTGGACCCCCCGGATGACAGCCAGTGCAGCCGATGGACCCCCCAGATGGCAGCAAGTGCAGCTGGGCTGATGGCAATGACCCCCACAAAACGCCCAGGGGCAGCTCTGACTCCATGTGGCCAAATGCTGTGATGTCCAAGTGCGGGCACTACAAGACAGGACTGCTTTGCTGTCCCTCATTGAGGTAGACAAGCAAGCAGGAAACCCTGAGAACTGTCTGTCCGGGGTCGGGGTCGGGTCCCTTTAAGCATGGAGCTCAGTTAGCCTCAGGCAGCAGCCCCACACACTAAGTCCTAACCTGATGCCCTGCCGGCACTGGATCCTGACAGCCTCCCGATGGACCCCAGATGGCAGCCAGTGCAGCCGATGGACACCCCGGATGGCAGCAAGTGCAGCCGGGCTGATGGCAATGACCCCACAAAACACCCAGGGGCAGCTCTGGCTCCATGTGGCCAAGTGCTGTGGTGTCCCAAGTGTGGGCACTCCAAGACAGGACTGCTTTGCTGTCCCTCACCGAGGTAGACAAGCACGCAGGGAACCCTGAGAACTGTCTGTCTGGAGTGGGAGTAGGGTCCCTTTAAGCACGGAGCTCAGTTAGCCTCAGGCAGCAGCCCCACACACTAAGTCCTAACCTGATGCCCTGCCGGCACTGGTTCCAGCCAGCCTTAACTTCGGTTCAGGGTCCACTCAGTGTGAACACGCTATTTCGAAATAGGTTTTGTTTGTAGATGCGTTAATTCGAATTAGCTTAATTCAAATTAACTATTTTGAATTAAGTTAACTCGAATTAACGCTGTAGTGTAGACGTACCTTAAAATTGGCAAAAATCAGCAACCTTGTAAATTATACCCGTGTTCATACTCTGGACTGAACTTAAATCAAAACATGTTTTACAGGAAAGCTATTTCATCTCTTGGATGAAGCACGAGAAGGGTGAATGAAGACCTTTGCAGTATCTTTGATGTGGAACTTTTGTTCTAGGAAAACCTGTCACATGGCATGCAAATTCATTTACCCTTCACCTCTTTTTCCCACTTCTAAATTTCTATCTATGTTTTTCTTTTATTTGATGCAGTAAAATGATACAGTTTCCCATTTTGATCTATTTAAAATATAGCCATTAGGAGGTTCTTTGTGTCGAGATTTTGCACTTATGTACATGGCTGGAACACATACAGAAACCATGTAGGTTTGATTGTTTTTGTTTGAGGATTCCCCAGTGGGGTACACTCATAGTTCCTTCCTCCAACTTGCAGGTATGCCCTATCTGCATCTTAGTACCAGCCAAGCAAAAGAGTTCAGGGTTAGAAAAAGCCATAGCCACCCTTTTCCTTTTGCACAAGACAATCAAGCTGACTCAAAGTGACAAACAGTCTCCATGTAGAGGAGCTCTGCTGTAAAACTTCTTTCCATGAGTTGCCTATACAGTTAGCCACCTTTCACTACTTCTTCAACAGTTTGCTCCTGCAGTTTTCTTCCATGCCTACCCTACACGCTTCTGAAGAATCTCAGGGGACGATTCAACTTTATAGCCTTTAACTCTGATGTCCCCGTATCCTACGTATAACCCTGCAAGCCAAAGGTAGGGGCAGATGATTATCATTTTCCGCCATCATCAGTCTGAGGCTTGCTACTAAACAACATGAAATATCCTACAGTGGAATGAGTGCACTATCATGAATGAATGCACTGATAAAGTGAGTTCCACCCACAAAAGCTTATGCCCAAATAAAATGTATTCATCTTTAAGGTGCCATGGGACTCCTCATTGTTTTTGCTGAAATAGACTAACACAGCTACTCCTCTGGAACTTGTTTAATCTTTGCATTTCATTGCTACATGCTTTCTGAGGAGGGGTTAGGCAGAAGAAGGAGTCTAGCAGGACAAATTTCCTTTCCTTTAACAAATTGTTAAAGCGAGTAGGAAAAAAATAACTGTGTTTTAGTGATATTAAGATGTATTTTGCTGATAAGTTTCCATATAGCACACAATGCCTTCTTTTCCCCCAAAATGTTATTCTTGAAATATTAGCATTCAGATTCATCTGTCAAAACGATTGTTGATATACTAGAGGAGGGCTGCATTATCATCTACTCTGCAGTTTGCCTCAGAGCAATCTCGATTCAGAGATTTACATAACCAAAGATTATGACATCCTTTCCAGCCCTTTTGATATGTCTGTCAGCAAGATGTCAGTGGAGTCAGATTAATTCCAGCTAGATTCTTTCCAGATATCCAGGAATAGCTGCGAGGCATGAAGCAGTCATTTTGACAAGCAGAAAGTTTGTTTTCCAAAAAAACCTTGACAAATTATTTGAAACAGAGAATGTGTGTGCACATGCATGAACACACATGCATACAGTAAAAACAATGTGTTCTTTCATTTCTTTTGAAGCTCAATACATGCTGGTTTCAAAGGAAAATCTGACCACTGTTCTGAAATTTTAAAAAGAGATTTAAAATGCAAGAGCATTTGACCCCTTTTTGTGTTTTATTGCTAATTCCTGCATTATAGTATCAAAGATAAAGAGTGAACTACACCAAGGCTGCGTCTAGACTGGCAAGTTTTTGCGCAAGAGCAGTTGCTTTTGCGCATAAACTTGCCAGCTATCTACACTGGCCGCTTGAATTTGTGCAAGAACACTGACTTTGTAATGTACAAAATCAATGCTTCTTGTGCAAATACTTTGAAGCTCCCACTCGAGCAAAAGCCCTCTTGCGCAAATGTTCTTGCGCAAGAGGGCCAGTGTAGACGGTCCAGAACCGGTTTGCTCAAAAAAGCCCCGATGGCTAAAATGGCGATCGGGGCTTTCTTGCACAAAACTGCATCTAGATTGGCACGGACGCTTTTCTGCAAAAAGTGCTTTTGCACAAAAGCGTCCGTGCCAAACTAGACGCTTTTTTCTGCAAATGCTTTTAATGGAAAAACTTTTCCGTTAAAAGCATTTGCGGAAAATCATGCCAGTCTAGATGTAGCCCAAGTGTTTATATACTACAAATTTGGAGTATAATCTCAGAACATCAGCCCATTTGATTTTAGATGGGAGTCCTGTAAAGCCAAACTCCAGATGCTGTGAGATGCAGTGTTGGATATTCAGTAGGTGACATTCTCTGGCTTTGTCAACCACTGGCCTTTATCTCCTAAAATTCCCCACCATACTAGCTAACCACTGATTCTGCACTGCGGTGAGAATAATAGTTGGGGCATTAGCACAGAAAGCCTACCAGATGGCTATCAGTATTTTCACTATAATTTCTTCTAACACTATTTACATCAGGTCTGTATGGTGTAGCTGATGAAAACACTTTGTCTACAGTAAGGGTACATCTAGACGGCAGTACTATTTCGGGATATGTCCAGTATCTCGAAATAGAGTTTTTCACGTCTTAACAGCATGCCCGTTATTTCAATATGCAATTGAAATAATGGGCTTGCTATTCTGACGTCCAAGTAAACTTTGGACCTCAAGGATTAAGTGACTTGTCAGAATAGTGATCTATTTTGAAATGCTATGTAGATGAAATAAGCTCAAAATAAGCCACACAATTTATGTAGCTCAATTCCACAGCTTATTTTGAGCCAGGGCGTCTCTGTGTAGATGCACCCTAAGATTCCACTATTGCTGTCACCAGTACGGAAACTAAACTGTATGGGACATTCTAGAAAAAAAAACAATTTAGTGTAACAAGACATAAGGATTATGTCATTACCAGATGTTTACTTCCAAAGATTTTATCTTATCTCCGGTCATCTGAAGAAGTGGGCTGTGCCCACGAAAGCTCATGATACCATCTACATGTTTTGTTAGTCTATAAAGTGCTACCAGACCAATTTTTGTTTTTTAAAGATCTTATAGTTCAGATTACGAAGACAAAAGGCCAGAGGAAAGTCTGCAACATCCAAGCAGTGAGAGCATGAGCATGCTAATGATAAGTGCAGACTTTGTTAGTGCTTTTGGGGGCAGTGAAGGAAAATGTTAGGCATTTTTATTTTTATATCAGTTATATCTGTCTCATCTGTTGTAGTGTGTGTGGTGGGGATGGGAAGTGTTATCCACTGTTGCTGAAGTGGGGAGAAAGGAAAGGATGTGTTAGAGAATGAAAGGAGAGTTGATAAAAACAGGGAAACAGTTCAGGAGATATGCAGAATGGGAAAGAAGAAGAAACCCATGTCAAAACCACAGGCTGTGTCTACATTGGCAAGATTTTGCGCAAAAGCAACCGCTTTTGCACAAAATCTTGCCACCTGTCTACACTGGCCGCGAGTATTTGCGCAAGAACACTGACGTTGTAATGTACAAAATCAGTGCTTCTTGCGCAAATACTCTGATGCTCCCACTCAGGGATAAGCCCTCTTGCACAAGTATTCTTGCGCAAGAGGCCAGTGTAGAGAGGCAACATTAATTTCTTGCGCAAGAAAGCCCCGATGGCTAAAATGGCCATCGGCGCTTTCTTGCGCAAGAAAGCGTCTACACTGGCACGGATGCTTTTGCCCAAAAGCAAATGCCAGTGTAGACGCTCTCTTGTGCAAATACTTTTAATGGAAAAACTTTTCTGTTAAAAGTATTTGCGTAAAATCTTGTCAGTGTAGATTCAGCCATAGTGTTTGGAAGAGTGAGGGCAGCTTAGGGGGAACAGGTAGGAGATAAAGGGGAGAAACACATAACTGGCAATACAACTAATGAAAAGTTATAAATATAGTCCCCTAAACTCAAAGTTCAGAGGTGAGCAAATGATGTTGAGTGATGGTTCTCTGCTACTGCTCCTTCCTTAAACTGCCTCTGATAGATAGAAACCTGAGGGACGGCAGGAGGCTCCAGAGTGGCTTAGCCTTGGGCACAGAGATATGACTTACATCAACATGAGCCAGAGGATGAGTTTGGCCCATAAAGTTTGTGGGCTTGACATTCAGTACCTATGACCCTGCTCCATTTTACATATTCTAGATTCTCTGGATATCTGTTGTAAAGGCCATATATTCAGTTTGTCCTGTCACCTCAAGTTTTAAGCAGTGGTTAATTAACAATGACATATGACTGTTCTTATTAGTATGCACCTTATCTACCTATCTCATTTACTTCTCTACATGCAAACGTATCACCCTTTAGGGTCAATGTTGTCTTCATAGAACCCTGTGTCTACAAGGACCTAAGTTAAGTATTCTCTCAACCATGTCTGCCCTCTGTTATACAGTAACTATCATCATTACCAATCATTCTTCGGCTGAGCTGTCAGCTTTAAATCTTCCCCCATAATTTTAAAGCTTTTTTCTCCAATGTCCTAGCACCTGACACTATACCATGCATACAGATGAAAGACAAAGGAAGCTGACTGATATTAAATATTGCCACTCAGCTGGGGCTGGGAGGTTGCCAACCAGCCAAATTCTCCAAAATCTTTGAACAGATGCTGTGGATATGCCAGTTATTACTTCAATTTCACACACACCCTATCTACACTGACAGTTGATTTTGACAGTCTGCTCTCCTCTCCTCAGCTCTCATGTCAACTCCAGACACATAATAGCTGGGTTAGAGCTTAAACAATAGTGATTAGATCTGGGAGACGAGGAAGTATAGTGGCAATAAAAATTAAGATGCTTCAAAAATCCTTCAAAATTTGGGCACTTCAGCTGAAGGCAACTTTCACTCAAACCCATTCTGCAAAGATAAAATTTCTCGGAGTGAGCAAAGTAATTTTTAAAGGTGACTTATGGCATTTAGTTCTTCTAATCATGTTAAAAAACCCCAAGATTTCTTTGGAAAAGCCAGCCAGCCTGCACAGTCTTCATAGACTCATTTAAAAGTTTCTCCCATCACATAAGCATTGTTGTCTAATGGAGATAGTATATAATCTTTGTTGTAATTGTGAAGCATGGTGATGCAAATTATTGAGATAAACATGCAATGTTTAGTGATTGTGGAAAGTATTGTAAGCAAAACAGGATAAGGGAGGCAATTACTTCACTGGCTCCTGATCTCACAAGAGCCTAATCCTTCACATCTAACATGGAAGACAGAATTCAGAAGCTGGGAAACATAAGAACAGCCGTACTGGATCAGACCAAAGGTCCATCTAGACCAGTATCCTGTCTGCCGACAGTGACCAGCATCAGGTGCTCCAGAGAAGGTGGACCGAAGACAGTGATCAAGCGATTTGCCTCCTGCCATCCCTCTCCAGCCTCTGACAAACAGAAGCCAAGGACTCCATTTTATCCCCTGGCTAATAGCCTTTTATGGACCTAATCTCCATGAAATTAT
>JANRFK010006688.1:10360728-10374467 GCA_030068395.1 Apalone spinifera
CTGCTCTGGCCCATGGTTTGCCCTCTCCCCTCCTCTCTTTCTGACTACAACTTATAGAACCTCTATCAATGGATTCTCCTCTAAGAGAAGTCTCTCTCCAATTTACGTGCACCAATCGGCTTTCCCCCATCTCTTAGTTTAAAAACTGCTCTACAGCCTTTTTTAATGTTTAGTGCCAGCAGTCTGGTTCCACCCCGGTTTAAGTGGAGCCCATCCTCCCTGTATAGGCTCCCCCTCTCCCAAAAGTGTCCCCAGTTCCTAATAAATCCAAACCCCTGTTCCCTACACCATCGTCTCATCCACGCATTGAGATGCTGAAGCTCTGCCTGCCTACCTGGCCCTGCGCATGGAACTGGAAGCATTTCCGAGAACGCCACCATAGAGGTCCTGATTTCAGTCTGTTTCCTAGCAGCCTAAATTTGGCCTCCAGGACATCTCTCCTACCCTTCCCTACATCATTGGTACCTACATGTACCATGACCACCAGCTCCTCCTCAGCACTACACATAAGTCTATCTAGATGCCTCGAGAGATCTGCAACCTTCGCACCAGGCAGGCACGTGACCATACGGTTCTCCCGGTCATCACAAACCCAACTATCTATGTTTCTAACGATCGAATCATCCACTACTAACACCTGCCTCTTCCTAACAACTGGCATTCCCTCCCCCCCAGAAGTATCCTCAGTGCAAGAGGATACCGCAACATCCTCTGGGAGGAGGGTCCCAACTATGGGATGGTTTCCCTCTGCTCCCGTTGAATGCACTGTTCCCTTGAGACTTTCATCCTCCTTAAGAGCACTGGGGCTCTCAGACTGGAGGTGGGACAGTACTACATTGTCCCAGAAAGTCTCATCAGCATATCTCTCTACCTCCCTTAGCTCCTCCAGTTCAGCCACCCTGGCCTCCAAAGCCTGAATTTGGTCTCTGAGGGTCAGGAGCTCCTTGCAACGGGTGCACACATACGCCACCCGCCCACAGGGCAGGTAATCATACATGTTACACTCGATGCAATAAACACTCTGCTGCTGGGCTTCTGTCTCCATTTTTCTAATGAATAAGTATAAGTATAAACTGGGATTCTCTTTAAACCTCTGGAATATAGATTATTATAAGAGTTATGTTTTAAAGAAGGTCAGATGTCACTAGTGCCGTCTAACCTCCCCCTCCCCACTCCCTCTCCAAACTCCCTGTTAGCTGCTCCTGTTTGCAAGCTCCCTGGTCGCTGAATCACAGGCTTATATAGCTCTGGTAGGCCCTCCCCCTGACTGAAGCTCAGCCAATTAACAGAGGCTTCTAGATTTCAAACCTTTTAAAAGCTCCTTCAAATAAACAAACAAACAAACAAACAAACCAAACAGACAAACACAAGCTCAGCACGCAGAAAATAACTCCCTCATACACAAACACACACTACAGACAGCCACTTACCTCAAGGGTCCCGCAAGAAACCCATTATGGCGAAATAATGTACCATTAGGACAAACAGATTCAAACTACAATATTATGAGAAAATATTTGCAAGTGCTACTGGTAAGGTTTATTCATAAAGAGCTAGGATTAAATTCTCAAACACACGCAAGTGACATCATGGACAAAGTCCTATTTTCAAAAGTTATTTAGGAACTTTGAATCCCGTCGACATGTAGACATTTTACCAGTATCACCAGTTAAGGAGGCTATAACAGTACAAACCTTAGTTTGGATACAGTTGTAGCAGAATAAAATACTTATATCAGCAGAGCATATTTACATTCCCGTATAGGAATTACTACATTGTATGGTATAAAATATTCATACACTAATATAAATGTAGCCACACTAAACTTTGGTTTACACTACGGAGTTATTTTGGAATAATCCCACTTACTTTGAAATAACAAGTGGCGCGTATACACTACTAAGCCCGTTATTTAGAAACTAGCCAATTAGCCCGTCATAAGACAGGATTTTCAGGTCTCTCCTCCACGTCGGTCTTCTCTCCTGAGCCTCCGGTCTCTGTCTCTGTCTCTGTCTCTCTCCTCTCTCTCTCCTTCTCCTACTACCTCCCCCTCTCTCTCTCAGCTCTCCGCCTTTTGCCTCTCTCTCTGTCTCTCTCTTTCTCTTCTCCCCCTCCTGCCTCTCACTCTCTCTCCGCTGCTGCAAGGGGAACACAGATCCCAAACAGCCGCTCGTGCTGCTTGCTCCCAAGCGGCGGCCTGGCTAAGCGGCGCAGAAGTCAGCCGATTGCCACAGTGGGACCAACAGCGCCACCCAGAGGGAACAGCCAGCATTTCAGCATTACAGAGTCACAGACATTCGGCTACTATATATATGATAATGGGCTAGTTATTTCAAAATCTTTACTCTTCCCTTCCTTGGAGAATAACACTTATTTTGAAATTGTTATTTCGAAATAGCATTGTGTGGATGATCTGGTGTTGCTAATTCAAAATAATTGGTCTTCCGATGCCTTTCACAGCTGCATGTGTGGCTGCTCTGGCATGTGAGCACCTCGATGCCTCCCCCACCCTGTCGTCCGGCCAGGACACGCCCAACATCAGCTTCCATGAGGAGGAGGAGGAGAAGCAGGCCAGCTAGGCGACAACCTGGAGAAGAGGCCAGGCAAGTCACAAGTTGCTTCTCACCCTGGGGCCAGTTCCTCCCTCCCAGGATGTTTCCCAGGTATCAGACGAACCCAAAGAAGACACATCAGGTGAGTTCTATAATTTTCCTTATACACATGCGGGGGCAGACAACAGGCTGCAAGGGGCTGCATGCTGCTTCCTCGGCCTACTCAGCCTGGGGGGTGTCGCACAACAGCCTGTACATGTTGGTGCACATAGAGCACCAGTCCAGAGCACTTAGCCCCATGATGCTCTCACACAAGAACTTTTCACTCCTTCTCAAAGGCCTTTGCAGAGGCCTGTCTTACTCCGGCCTCCGTAGTGGGACGCCTTCCCACAACAAGCCACCGCTAAGGGGTCTGGAGTCATGGAACCACACAAACAGTGCTGCACACAGCACAGGGTAATGCCTGCAGTTGGCAGCATCAGCTACTGGTCAAGTGTGGCAATGCAGAGACTGATCCCCTACATTGGATCCTGCCAAGGGGAAAGACCCTACTAGCACTCTGTCCAGCAAGTGGCATCTGCCATTCATACATACTTCCTCCAATGCCCCCTCCCTCCCATCAGGCAGGGATAGGAGTTCTCTCTCGGTGGGATGCCACCACTGCTGAACCCAGCACATGTGGGACACAAAAGGAAGCTGAGCTGCCCCATTTCACCTCCTGCCCTCAGGCTCCTGGCCTGGCTGGCACCTTCCCATGCTTGTTTATGTTGTCTGAGACCTGGTGGCCGGGGGCCAGGATGGGGTTGTGAATGTCGTCTATGGCCGCCTCCCTCCCCGCAGTTGGGGAAGCCCAAAGCAGCATTGCCATCCATAATGTTAACGTTGTTCAGAATGATGACCCTCCATAGCAGCACAGGGCATGGGGATGGTAGGTTGCAGTCTGGTGTCCTGTCACATGAGGGTAGTGGCAAGCCACTCACAGACCTCCAGGAAGGTTACTTATTTCAAAATTATTTCCTAGAGTAGGTATGTCCTATGGGGGTTGTCACTCTTTATCTATACTAGTTAACTTTTGTGTGTAGACAAGCCTATAGTCAATGAATCATAGTATCATGAATGTCTAAAGGTCAGATTTCTCAAGATATTAGGCACCTAGTAATATTAATGGGAGTTAAATGCCTAAATACCTTTAAAATTTACTTAGGGACACATGCTTGAAGATGGGACTTGACAATTTTATCTCTCTCTCTTTATAAAAAAATGTCCTGAAGTAAAACAGAGTGAAATAATCACAGCACCATGCATCCTGCTGCCCACCTCTGCTCTCAGCCATGCAGCCTCCCCTCTCCTCAGTGGTTCCTTCCCAGGTAACTGCTCCATGAAATGTGGGGAGTAGTGGCTCAATTCCCACATGCCTCCTGCAGTAGTGTCTGCCTACTTCTGGGTCTCACTCCCAGCCTACCTGGCTCATGCGCCTGCTGTGCGCCTTTGCTCTGAATGGCCAGGGTCCACCCATAGTGCTTGGGGAACACATTGCAGATTTACCCCCGAGCGAGTGGCTTCAGCATGTGCTGGTGAACAGGGGGTAGGCCCCTGACTCAGGCATGCTCTCCCGAGCCTGATATGAGGAAAATTATAGAACTCACCCTCAGTCTCTCCTCATAGGTCATGCACTCCAGCCCCCTAACGGAGGGAGATAGGCTGTGGTACATTGAGCTCCAGGATAAAGACAAGCAGCTCAGATTATCCCACCGAGCTCTCTTCTTGCATGATCCAAATCTGCTTCTCAGTAGGGCATGGATGCATAAAGCTGTGGGTTCCCCCATGGATACATGACATAGAATCATAGATCTGGAAGAGATGTCAGGAAGTCCTCAAGTCCAGCCGTCTGCCCACGGGAGGACCAATCCCAACTAACTCAACCCATCCAGGGCTTTGTCAAGCCAAGACTTAAACACCTTTAGGAATGGAGATTCCACCACCTCCCTAGGTAAGCCATTCCAGCGCTTCACCACCCTCCTAGTGAAATAGTTTTCCTAATATCCAACTTAGACCTTTCCCACTGTAACTTGAGACCATTCCTCCTTGTTCTGCCATCCTTCACTACTGTGAATAGACTTTCTCTGTGAACTTTGGAACCTCTCTTCAGGAAGTTGAAGGCTGCTATTAAATCCCCCCTCACTCTTCTCTTCTGCAGACTAAACAAAACCCAAATCCCTCAGTCTCTCCTCATAGGTCATGCACTCCAGCCCCCTAATCATTTTGGTTGCCCTCCGCTGGACTCTCTCCAATGCGTCCATATCCTTTCGATAGTGGGGGGCCCAGAACTGGACACAATACTCCAGATGTGGCCTCACCAAAGCCGAATAAAAGGGAATAATCACTTCTCTGGATCTGCTTGCAATGCTCCTTCAAATGCACCCTAATATGTCATTAGTCCTCTTGGCTACAAAGGCATACTGTTGACTCATATCCAGCTTCTCAGCCACTGTAATACCCAGGTCAATTTCTTCAGAACTGCTACTTAGCCATTCGGTCCCCAGCCTGCAACAATGCTTGGGATTCTTCCATCCCAAGTGCAGGACTCAACACTTGTCCTTGTTGAATCTCAACAGATTTCTTGTGGTCCAATCCTCTAATCTGTTCAGGTCACGCTGGACCCTATCCCTGCCCTCGAGCATATTTACCTAGCTCACTGTAATCTGCGAACTTTCTGAGGGTGCAATCCATCCCTTCATCCAGGTCCTTAATGTTGAGCAAAACCAGTCCTAGAACAGATCCTTGGGGCACTCTGCTAGAGACCGACCGCCAATCTGACATTGAGTCGTTGATCATTACCCGTTGGACCCGACTGTCTAGCCAGCTTTGTATCCATCTTAAAGTCCATGTATCCAATCTATATTCCCTAAACTAGCTGGCAAGAATATTGTGGGAGACTGTATCAAAAGCTTTGCTAACATCAAGGTATATCACATCCACTGACTTTCCCATATCCGCATAGCCAGTTACCTCATCATAGAAGCTAATCAGATTGGTCAGGCACGACTTTCCCTTGGTGAATCCATGCTGACTATTCCTGATCACTTTCCCCTCTTCCAAGTGCTTCAAAATGGATTCCTTAAGGATCCTCTTCATGACTAGTCTGTAATTCCCTGGATTATCTTTTTTCCCTTTTTTAAAGATGGGCACTACATTCCCCTTTTTCCAGTCATCTAGGATCTCTCCTGATCTCCATGAGTTTTCAAAGATAATGGCCAAAGTCTCCTCAATTACATTTGCCAACTCCCTCTGTACCCTCGGATGCATTACATCCAGGCCACGGATTTGTGTATGTTTAGCTTTTCTAAATAGTTCCTAACTTGTTCTTTCCCCACCAAGGGCTGTCCACCTCTTTCTCATACTGCGTTGCCTAGTGCATTTGTCTGGGAGCTGACCTTGTCCATGAAGACAGAGGCAAAGAAAACATTGAGTACTTCAGCTTTTCCCACATCATCTGTTACTGGGTTACCTCCTTCATCTAATAAGGGTCCTACACCCTCTCTGATGACACTCTTATTGCTAACATGTCTCTAGAAACCTTTCTGGTTATCCTTCACATCCCTTGCTAGCTGCAATTCCAATTGCGCTTTGCCTGCACTCTCGAGCAATATATTTATACTCCTCCCTAGTCATCCTTCCAAGTTTCCACTTCTTAATAACTTCCTTTTTGTGTTAAGCTCACCAAGGATGTCCCCAGTAAGTCAATCTGGTTGCCTACCATATTTGCTTTTCTTGCTGAGCATCGGGATGGTTTCTTCCTGTGCCTTTAATAGTGTTTCTTTAAAATACTTTCAGCTGTCCTGGACTCCTTTCCCCTTCATGTAAGCATCGCAGGAAATCCTGCCCATCAGTTCTCCACAAGCCAAATACATAGGGAAGCATTGGAACATAATTTTATTTACAAGTTCGGGAGCCATCAAAAAGGTATGAATAAAGGCATTACCTGGCTAGCAGACTACTGTCCACATCCTAATGACTTAACCAACCAAACAATTGGTACTTAAGAACAATTTGCACCTTCTCTATCAACTTCTTGTAACTTGAATGCTCTAATTCACTGTTTTTTTCTTTCCCTTCCTCCCCACCCCATGCCCTATTTATTTTTGGATCTGGACTTTTAATACTCCATTCATGTGAAGAAGTGTGTTGTACCCACGAAAGCTCATGATACCATCTATATGTTTTGTTAGTCTTTAAGGTACTGCTAGACTATTCGTTGTTTTTAAAATTTTTCTAATTACAGATTAACTCGGCAACCCCTCTGAAGCTTTTGAACATGCAAAGCACTGTGTTTAGCCATATAGAGTGGAAATCCGTCACCTACACAAAGAAACTTGCACAAATCCAAATAGACATAATTTTCCTCTCCAAGTGTGAGGGTGAAAAACCCACTACAATCTATCTACCCCACAGACTACAGCCGGAGATTATGCCACACTCTTGCAAAGAAATTCAGGAACCACCTTATCAGCATACTATTCAACAAACAGAAGAAAATCAAGGAGGGACTCTCAACATTAGAAACTCTCATAAAAAAACCAAGCTTCCACACACACTTCCTCTTCACCAGACTTTACTAAAACTCAACAAGCCACCTATAAGGATCACTTCATCTCCCTTCAAAAGAAAAAGGACAGTAAAGTATCTAACCTACACACCTCAACCTATCCAACCACACTCTTAGCCCCACAGAAGAATCTGTCCTATCTTGAAGACTCTCCTTCTGCCCCAGTACCCCCATGAATATGATTCAGTTCTGTGGAGATCTGAAAGCCTATTTTCACCATCTCCGCCTAAAGGAATATTTCCAACACACCTATGTACAACACACTAACCGTGCAGGTCTCCTCTGCCAATCGCACAAGAGGAAGACTGATTTCCATGTAACAGTTATCTTTATGTAATACTGAAGTTTCACGTGCAGGCATTTGGTCTTTCAACTTCCTCCAAACTTTACTGATGCTCAAACCAGATGGATCAGACAGAACTGATGCATTTGAGCTATTAATTTTAAAAATGAAACAGGGTACACAGGACAGAGCCTGCTTTTCCATGTTCCAGCAGAGCCAGTCTCTTGTGTAGATCTCTCTATTTGGAGGAGATTTGTCAGCAGAAGAGTGAAAACATGATTTTCAGCATCTTTCAGTACATTATTTGGAATCTGAAAACAACTAACTTTGAGAAATGACTGCATGTGAGCAACGTTGTTCTTATCAAGAAGTCCAATATCAGGTTCTGATGCCACTGTTGTTACACTGTGTTCTGTGCTAATCAAAGGTTCTTGCTCTTGCTGCTTAGCATCTCCAAGTTCCTCATTTTCTGCCTGCACAGTCTCTAAATTGAGTGAAGATTTTGCATCTATTGCTACTGTTGGCATTTCCATGTCCTGATTAATGACCTCCTCATTTTGAGGTGGTGGTATTGAAATGTCATTTTTGGGTACAAAATTGTCATCATCAGAACTGAAAGTGTCGTTGTCAGTATGGTCTAATGGCTAATTTTTTCTTCCAAAATGGTGACCAGCTTGCACTTAGTGCAGATGAAATCTCTTCTTTCTTCCGGGAGGAAGACAAACATGGCATGTGCTGTGTAGGTAACAAGAGTAGACCTATCACTATCCATACGTGCTCCTTCTGAGAGATTCCTCAGATGTTATTCAATGCCTCCTTGAAGAGCAGGAGTGTAGCAAAAAGATTTTAAAGAATGGCGAGTGTATCTCGCCCTACTCCCAACTCCCTCTCCAAACTCCCTGTTAGCAGTCCCTGTTCGCAAGCTCCCTGGTCACTGACTGACTCCTTTATAAAGACTGCCTGATGGCCCCACCCCCTGATTAAGGCTCAACCAATGAACAGAGGCTTCTAGATTTCCAATCCTGATTAGAAGCTCACAGCTTCCACCTGCCAGCCACAGCACACACTCCATGGGAGGGAAGGGGGAAGGGAAAAAACCCAAACAGCCAAACACAAGCTCAGCAAACAGCAAGAAACCCCCAAATACACACTACAGACAACCACTTCCCTCAAGGGTCCTGTATTAGCTTCCTCCGTCACCAGGAGAAATCCCTCTCCAAACTCCCTGTTAGCAGCCCCTGTTCACTCTCCATTGTGCTCTGTTGGCATGGAGCATGCCCCAGCCCCACGACAGGAGCTCACTTGCCAGCTGGAAGGGCACATCTAGAGCACTGTTGCCCGCACAGACAGGCAGTAAGTGGGCATGGAGAGCTGGGAATTCTCTCCCTACTTGGCTGCTTTCATGTAACCCAGCTTCTTCCCCTCACTAGTGATCTGGGTTCCCAAGAGCACCCAGAACAAAGGGAATTCATTTGGAGTTGGGCCCCATTTTACTAATTGTATTTGGTTTTTGTTTACATGTGTGGCCCACAAGCCCACAGAGCATAGCCCTTCCTGACAGGTCACTTCTCCATACCCCCATGCTAGGTGCCAACAGAGGCTCCAAATTGTGCACACAAACTATTTTATTGGTGCATGGGGCAGGAGTGGGAAGGGTGGGGGGAGAGGGGAATGGCTGGTGATTGAAGGCTACATGCCCCTCCTCCCCCAGTTTGGGAACCCATGCTCTAATGCAAAGACTGCAAACGATGTTTCACAAAAAAGAATCAATAATCACAGAAGCTACTCCAGTCTCTAGTCATGCAGATAAAAATTCAGATGTGACCAGAAAATCTACAAAGACCCAAGGTCCCACAGTGATTTAAATCATTTTTTCAGATATATATAGCTCCTTTTGTTGTGTCTGTTATACCTGCACAGTGTATAATAAATCTCAATGACTTTGTAGAAAAATGTAAAAATTTGAAACCCTTTGTCTCCTGAGTCCTGAGCCAAATGGCCCCCCTATCCCACCTCCTCTTCTCCCACCACACCACACCACACCACACCACACCATGGGATAGGGCCCTCTGCCTGAACACTCTAGACCCCTGGTTCGGATGGAGAAGGTAGGGCGATCAGCTGGCTATCTAAGGTGTTTGTACACAAATGCAAGAAGCCTGGGAAAGCAACAGGAAGAATTAGAAGCCCTAGCCCAGTCAAAGAACTATGATTTGATTGAAATAACAGACTTG
This sequence comes from Apalone spinifera, assembly GCA_030068395.1. Lineage (NCBI taxonomy): Eukaryota > Metazoa > Chordata > Testudines > Trionychidae > Apalone > Apalone spinifera. Next base: position 10,370,404 of record JANRFK010006688.1, read on the forward strand.
GTGGGATGACTCGCATGACTGGAGCACTGTCATGGAAGGGTATAAACTATTCAGGAAGAACAGGCAGGGGAGAAAAGGAGGAGGAGTTGCACTATACATAAGAGAGCAGTATAATTGCTCGGAGCTCCAGTACGTAGAGGAAGAAAAGACTATTGAGAGTCTATGGGTTAAGTTTAGAGGTGGAAGCAAGAGGGGTGATGTTCTGGGATAGACTGCTGGATCAGGTGGATGAGGTAGACGAGGCTTTCTTTGGACAACTGAGAGAAGCTTGCAGATCACAGGTGCTGGTTCTCAGGGGGGACTTCAATCATCCAGACATCTGTTGGCAGACCAATACAGCAGTACATGAACAATCCAGGATATTTTTAGAGAATGTTGGAGATAACTTCCTGGTACAGGTGCTGAAGGAATCGATCAGGAACCATGTGCAGCTTGACCTGCTGCTCACAAACAGGGAGGAACTAGTATGGGAAGTAGAGGTGGGTGGCAATCTGGGAAGCAGTGATCATGAGATGGTAGATTTCAGGATCCTGACCAAAGGAAGAAAGGAGAGTAGCAAAATACACACCCAGGACATCAGAAAAGCAGATTTTGACTCCCTCAGAGTACTGATGGGGGAGATCCCCCGGGGATGCTAACATGAGGGGGAAAGGAGTTCGGGACAGCTGACAGTATTTTAAAGAAGCACTATTAAAGGCACAGGAAGAAACCATCCCGATGCACAGCAAGAAAATCAAATGTGGTAGGCAACCAGATTGGCTTACCAGAGAAATCCTTGATGAGTTTAAACACAAAAAGGAAGCTTACAAGAAGTGAAAACTTGGACGGATGACTAGGGAGGAGTATAAATATATTGCTCGAAAATGCAGGGGAGTAATCAGAAAAGCGAAAGAGCAATTGGAATTACAGCTAGCAAGGGATGTGAAGGATAACCAGAAAGGTTTCTAGAGACATGTTAGCAATAAGAGGGTAATCAGAGAGGTGTGGGGCTCTTACTGCATGAGGGAGGTAAGCTAGTAACAGCTGATTTGGGAAAAGCTGAAGTATTCAATGCTTTTTTTGCCTCTGTCTTTACAGAGCTGGTCAGCTCCCAGACTACTGCACTAGGCAACACAATATGGGAAGGAAGTGGGCAGCCCTCGGTGGAGAAAAAACAGGTTAAGAACTATTTAGAAAAGCTAGACATACACAAATCCATGAGTCCAGATTTAATGCATCCAAGGGTACTAAGCAAGTTGGCAAATGTCATTGCAGAGACTTCAGCCATTATCTTTGAAAACTCATGGAGATCAGAAGAGATCCCAGATGAATGGAGAAAGGCAAATGTAGTGCTCATCTTAAAAAAGGGAAGGACAATCCAGGGAATTACAGACCAGTGAGCCTTACCTCCGTCCCCAGAAAAATCATTGTGGGAATCCTTAAGGAATCCATTTTGAAGCACCTGGAAGAGGGGAAAGTGATTAGGAATATTCAACATGGATTCACCAAGGGAAAGTCATGCCTGACCAATCTGATTAGCTTCTATGATAGGGTAAGTGGCTCTGTCGACATAAAGAAGTCAGTGGATGTGATATATCTTGATTTTAGCAAAGCTTTTGATACGGTCTCCCACAATATTCTTGCCAGCAAGTTAAGGAAATATGGATTGGATAAATGGAATGTAAGGTGGATAGAAAGCTTGCTAGATTGTCAAGCCCAACGGATAGTCATCAACAGCTCGATGTCAGTTTGGCAGTCAGTTTCTAGCAGTGTGTCCCAAGGATTGGTTATAGGGCTAGCATTGTTCATCATCTTTATTAATGACCTGGATGAAGGGATGGATTGCACCCTAAGCAAGTTTGCAGATGACACTAAGCTAGGAGGAGAGGTAGATACATTGGAGGGCAGTGATAGGATCCAGAGTGACCTAGACAGATTAGAGGATTGGGCCACAAGAAATCTGATGAGGTTCAACAAGGAGAAGTGCAGAGTCCTGCACTTGGGATGGAAAAACCCCAACCATTGTTACAGGCTGGGGACCAACTGCCAAAGTAGCAGTTCAGCAGAAAATGACCTGGGATGAGAAGTTGGATATGAGTCAATAGTGTGCCCCTATAGCTAAGAAGGCAAATGCAATATTAGGTTGAATTAGGAGAAGCATTGCCAGCAGATCTAGTGAAGTGATTATTCCCCTTTATTCGGCACTGGTGAGGCCACATCTGGAGTACTGCATCCAGTTCTGGGCCCCCCTCTACAGAAAGGATGTGGATGCATTGGAGAAGGTCCAACGGAGGGTGACCAAAAGCATTAGGGGGCTGAGGCACATGACCTATGAGGAGAGGCTGAGGGATTTGGGCTTATTTAGTCCACAGAAGAGAAGAGTTGATAGCAGTCGTCAACTTCCTGAAGGGAGATTCCAAGGAGGATGGAGAGAGGCTGTTCTGAATGACAGATGGCAGAACAAGGAGCAATGGTCTCAAGTTACAGTGTGGGAGGTCTAGGTTGTATATTAGGAAAAACTATTTCACTAGGAGAGTGGTGAAGCACTGGAATGGGTTACCTAGGGAGGTGGTGGAATCTCCATCCCTAGAGGTTTTTAAGTCTCAGCTTGACAAAACCCTGGCTGGGATGATTTAGTTGGGACTGGTCCTGCTTTGGGCAGGGGATTGGATTCAATGAGCTTCTGAGGTCTCTTCCAACCTTATGATTCTATCATTGTAAATGCATTCCTAAAATGAAGAGTTTGGCTTGAAGTGGAAACTCACAATTAATGTTACATTTTAAATATACACACTATTGGTATAATGACTTAATTGTCAATAAATAAATGTCTTAAGTGTTCATTTTCATATTTTGGGGGGTTTTAGTATGACCCTGTGGATGAGAAGTTAAATACATCAGGGACCAGGGGCTGGGCTGGGGCCTCTAAATTCAAAGGTTACGCCTACACTGTGCGATTATTTCATAATAAGCTATTTCAGAAGAAATACTCCAAAAAAGCTTATTTCAAAATAGCATGTTTAAAATAGAAGCTTGTAAATTAATCCTATGTAGGCTTCCCTAATGTGGATGCGATATCTCAATTTAGACCCCGCTGGAAGCACTGGGGAGTAATTACTTTGAATGGCCTGGGAGAGGAGCTATTTCAAAATAACAATGGAGCATCCGCACTATTGCTATTCTTAAATAGCTATTTTAGAGGAGTCATTATTCTTTGTGGAATGAGGTTTAAAATGCCAAAATAAACTGCCAGTTATTTCAAAATTATTTCAAAATAACTTGTTAGCTGTGTAGACACTCGCATAGTTATTTTGAGATAATGGATGTTATTCCGAAATAACACTGCCATGTAGACATACCCATAGTTGTTCAGGGCTCTCTCATTCTCTGAGAGGTCCTGAGTTTAAGGGTATGTCTACACTTGCAGCCTATTTCGGAACAGGGCTACAAATGTAGGCATTTGGAATTGCAAATCAAGCCCAGGATTTAAATGTCTCGCGCTTGATTTGCATCTTCCCGACCTGGCGCCATTTTTTATATTTACAAGCCGGGAATAGCTGCCCGCATCTACACACAGCAGTGAAATGGGCATTCGAAATAAAGCCCTATTTCGAACTACCTTTATTCCTCCTGCAATGAGGTTTAACAGGTAGTTCGAAATAGGGCTTTATTTTGAATGCCCGTTTCACTGCAACGTGTCGACGCGGGCAGTTATTCCGGGCTTGTAAATTTCAAAATATGGCACCTGGCAAGGAAGATGCAAATCAAGCGTGGGATATTTAAATCCTGGGCTTGATTTGCAATTGCGAATGCCTACATTTGCAGCCCTATTCTGAAATAGGCTGCAAGTGTAGATATACCCTAAGTGACTTGGGGCCATGGAGAGTACAACTGGGCTCAGAGCAAGATTAACAGAGTCTCTGGCTAGAGGGGGCTTGGCAAGCATAGGGAGCAGGGGACCAGCCTCCTAGTCTTATTGTAAAAGTGTAAAGTATCTGCAAAAGTCTAACTGAGCTACAGAGTACAGGTTAGAACACTTAGGCTGTGTCTACACAGGCCCACTTATTCCGGAAAATCAGCCGCTT
>JANRFK010006688.1:10390394-10409588 GCA_030068395.1 Apalone spinifera
GCCTCCTTTGCATGACTTTTCTGGCAAAGGGGGCCAGTCTAGACACAGCCTATGTGTATAGAATGATAGTGGTTGGACTTTACTTCTTAGTGCGGGTGAAACAGCATCTCTAGTACATATAAATAACATGAGTTGTGCTAGGCTCCATCCTTTGCAAAGATTGTGGCATGCCTTCACCTAATTCTTCTGGCAAATTCTGAGTTCAGTAGGTTCAGGAGTGAAGCACTACCGCAGAAACTCACTGGCTCACTTGCAGGGAGATGCTTCCTCTAGATTAGTGTTTCTCAAACTGCAATCAGAGGATCAGAGTATTCCAGAGGGTCTGCCAGCCCTGCTGATCAACTCATGACCTCCTCCTCCCTCCTTCTTCTTTGTACATCAGGGAACAGCTGTTCTGTGGCATCCAGGAGGCACTAGAAGGTAGGACAAGGAGGATGCCTGGGAGAGGGGACAGAATCATATCTGGGCCACCAGGGCCTCCTGCATGCTAGGGAACAACTGTTCCATGGCACTGAATGGGGGAGGGACAGTGTGTGCTTGGGGGAGGGGTCACAAAGTGACAGGAAAGGCAGGAGTGGGATAGGAGCTAGAGCTGCATGATGGGGGGGGAGGGCTAGGGAGTCTGCAAAAAACATTACATTGATATGGGAGTCCTCAGGTTGCTAAAGTGTGAGAATCACTGATAAAAATTCATTACCGTTCTCCACAGTGCTCCAGATTTGTGCTTCTGGATTAAGAGTGGGAAAGCTTACTTAAATATAGCTCTCTTGAAAGGCAACAGTGGTTTATTCTAGCTGGAGGAGTGTGTTACAGTGTTAGCACATATCAAAGTGATGCATATTAATCCAGGATTTTATTTGTCTCTCTTCCCTCCCCACCCCACACTATTGCAAGAATGTTTCATTCAGCCTAGAATACTTAAATCAAACTCAGCTGTGTTTTGTATTCTTCATGTGTTCACGCTATTGCAGGTTACAATGATTATAAATCAAAAAGCATCAAATGGAATTGAACTCCAAAGCAATAATTTACTGGATAAATAACCTACATGCATTTGGGTGCTATACTTATTTACTGTCAAAAAAGTAAAATTTCCATGTCCTAATCAGAGATGCTCTGCCAGAAAGCTAGGAAAGCCTCTCTCACTATGGGCTATTAAGAAACCATTGGTATGTGAAGTAACTCTTCTTGGGGATGGAATTTAATAATACAATCTTTATAATGCCAGGGAGTTGTCAAATCATTCAAAGATTGCATGTATTTTATTCCTTTTCCAAGCTATATATGTGCTATGAAAACAGTCACAAGATGGAGTTATTAATAAAAAGCCATTCAGTCTCAAAGAAAATTTATGTTTATAGCCTGATGGATACATCAGATTGGGTAATTTATCTCTCTAGAAAAAAATGTTTGTATCACCCATTTTCTTCTTTCAAATATAAAATCTTATGCCTGTTACTAAAGAGTTGGTAAATCTTAAATAGTAGCACCTCCAAAAAGCATTTTCTCCAAAAAGAATTTCCATTTTGGAATTGTTCAGTAGCTACAGTCTCACACAAAATCTGATGTACTATGATAAATTCCCAGTTCACCTTAACATAATTGTCTTCACATAATAGTCTGTATAGTTTTTTCAGCAAGAAATAAGAGATAAACTGAAAAGTTCCAGAGGGCTTAATATACAATGTTGAAACTTTCCAATGTTAACCTCATGCCAGCATTTATCTCCTCCTCAACAATATCTGTTCTTGTCAGCATATAATGTTGTTGTGTCATATTTCAGAGATAAATTGTCAGATTTTCAAGGTATGAACTTCAGTCCTTATTCTAATCTCATTTACTCCATTGACTTCAGTGGAGTTTCTCCTAAAATAGACTGGTGTAGCCAAGACGAGATTCAGGCCATTTGTCTCCAAAGTATTGTGTAAAGCCTTATGCATACTTAGATGGTCTAGAAATAATAAAGGGGATTTACCTGGAACTGTGGTTATTTGAAAATATTGCTTCTCAATCCTGCAAATGGATCAAAACCATCTTGAAGAGGAACTACTGAAAAATGTTTCAGAAGGAGCCAAAGTAGAACGGGTAGTAAGAACAGAAGAATGAATAGTTACTCTTGAGCCCCACATATACATGCCTAGAACAGTTCTTCTCACTGCATAGCAATTTTTTTCAGAGGATAATGTTAGAGGATCCTTTTTTTGCTGGGGATCTCTGTGTGGGAAAAATTCTTCAAATGTTTCCCTTTCTACCAGTATCACCCTACCAGACTTGCTATGATTTAAAAGCATTGAATAGTAGCATGAAACATAGCATAAGACAAATCCATACACATGTAATTATTATATTTCAGTCTTGCAAAATCTCCAGACAAAAGATTCCCTATCCATATGTCTGAAGCCACTTAATGTACATTTAAGAACATAAAGATACAAAATAAAAACTGACCTGAGGAACAAGATTTTCCTCCTACTCTACCATGCATCATTTGATCACCAGTCATGAAAGCAATACACGTAAAACCCATTCTACATCCCTTGCATTTTCCCATCATCAGATGTCCCAGTTTTCTGAAACTGTCCACTCATACTTACGAGGTTTGCACCAAATCTATTATGACAATAAATTAGGCTATTTTGGATACTGAAGTTAGAACATTCCATAAAATAAAAACGGAAGTGGAGAAGTAGTGTTGCACCAGCTGCTTCCTTCCTTTTACAGTTCTGGGGATCTAGTTCACGTAATCCTTATCATTGAAAAAGTAGCCACTGAATCATAGGGCTGGAAGAGACCTCAGGAGGTCATCAAGTCCAGCCCCCTGCCTAAAGCAGGACCAACCCCAACTAAATCATCCCAGCCAGCGCTTAGTCAAGTTGAGACTTAAAAACCTCTAGGGATGGAGATTCCACCACCTCCCTAGGTAACCCATTCCTGTACTTCACCACCCTCCCAGTAAAATAGTTTTTCCTGATATCCAACCTAGACATCCCCCACTGTAACTCGAAACCATTGCTCCTTGTTCTGCCATCCATCACTATTGAGAACAGCCTTTCTCTATCCCCTTTGGAACTTCCTTTCAGGAAGTTGAAGACTGCTATCAAATCCTCCTCACTCTTCTCTTCTGCAGACTAAATAAGCCCAAATCCCTCAGCCGCTCCTCATAGGTCATGTGCTCCAACCCCCTAATCATTTTGGTTACCTTCCGCTGGATCTTCTCCAATGTGTCCACATCCTTTCTATAGTGGGGGGCCCAGAACTGGATGCAATACTCCAAATGTGGCCACACCAGAGCCGAATAAAGCAGAATAATCACTTTTCTAGATCTGCTGGCAATACTCCTCCTAATGCATCCAAATATTCCATTCGCCTCCTTGGCCACAAGAGCACACTTTTGACTCATAATCCAGCTTGTCATCCACTGTAATCCCCAGGACCTTTTCTGCAGAATTGCTACTTAGCCATTCGGTTCCCAGCCTGTAACAAGGGGATTCTTCCTTCCCAGGTGCAAGACTCTACACTTCTCCTTGTTGAACCTCATCAGATTACTTTTGGCCCAATACTCTAATTTCTCTAGATCACTTTGGACTCTATCCCTGCCCTCCGATGTATCTACCTCTCCCCCTACCTTAGTGTCATCTGAAAACTTGCTGAGGGTGCAATCCATCCCCTCAACCAGATCATTAATAAAGATATTGAACAAAACGGGCCCTAGAACCGATCCTTGGGGCACTCCGCTAGAAACTGACTGCCAACCTGACATCCAGCTGTTAATCACTACTCATTGGGCCCAACAGTTTAGCCAGCTTTCTATCCATCTTACAGACCATTTATCCAATCCATACTTCCTTAACTTGCTGGCAAGAATATTGTGGGACACCATATCAAAAGCTTTGCGAAAGTCAATGTATATGACATCCACCGACTTTCCTATATCCACAGAGCCAGTTACCTCATCATAGAAGCTAATCAGGTTGGTCAGGCATGACTTGCCCTTGGTGAATTCATGTTGACTATTCCTAATCACTTTCCCCTCTTCCAAATGCTTCAAAATGGATTCCTGGAAGATGCCGTCCTTGATTTTTCTGGGGACGGAAGTAAGGCTGACTGGTCTGTAGTTCCCTGGATTGTCCTTCTTCCCTTTTTTAAAGATGGGCACTACATTTGCCTTTTTCCAATCATCTGGGATGTCTTCCGATCCCCATGAGTTTTCAAAGATAATGGCCAAAGGCTCTGCAGTGACATTTGCCAACTCCCTCAGTATCCTCAGATGCATTAAATCTGGCCCCATGGTTTTGTGTATGTGTAGCTTTTCTAAATAGCTCTTAACCTGTCCTTTCTCCACCGAGGGCTGCCCACCTCCTTCCCATACTGCATTGCCTGGTGCAGTAGTCTGGGAGCTGACCTTCTCTGTGAAGACAGAGGCAAAGAAAGCATTGAGTACTTCAATTTTTCCTACATTCCCAGGCAATGCAGTATGGGAAGACTACTACGTTACCTCCCTCACCCAGTAAAGGGCCCCACACTATCTCTGATTACCCTCTTCTTGCTAACATGCCTGTAGAAACCTTTCTTGTTACCCTTCGCATCTGTTGCTATCTGCAATTCCAATTGCTCTTTTGCCTTCCTAGTAACTCCCCTGCATTCTCGAGCAATATATTTATACTCCCCCCAGTCATCTGTCCAAGTTTCCACTTCTTGTAAGTTTCCTTTTTATGTTTAAGCTCATGAAGGATTTCCCTCCAACCCCATATGACATGGGAAGGAGCAGGTCCCTAGCAATTTAAACTAAAATTTTCAAAGCAGCATATGGGATTTAGTTTGCTCAATTTCCCTTGAATTTCCACCTAAATTCCTTAGGCCTCTTAGTCTACGTCTGCACTGCACAGTTATTTCAGAATAAGCTATTTTGGAATAGTTATTCTGAAATAGCTTATTTAGAAATAGAATGTCTACACTGCAGGGAAGACTCAAAATTAGTCTGGGGCAGGCTTCCCTAATGTATACGTGCTATCTCGATTTAGAGCCCCTGGAGGAATAACTTGGAATGGCTCTGGTGAGGGGCTATTTTAAAATACCAGCAGTGGACCATCTCCACATGCCTTATTTTGAAATAGCTATTTTGGAATAGCTTTGTAGAATGAGGTTTACAGAAGTTGGAATAAGCCATCCGTTATTTCAAAATTATTTTGAAATAACAGAATTGCTATGTAGAAGCTTGCATAGTTATTTTGGAATAACAGCCGTTATTCTGAAATAACTTTGCTGTGTAAACACACCCCTAGGCATTAAGAGGCCATCACGAAGAACTTTAAACTCCACCTAGAAACAAACAAGCCATGCCAAATTGGTAACACATACTGCCACCAGCAGGCACTGCTTAGCCAGGAAGACACCATTTTCCTCCCCTCCTCTTCCCCCTCCCCCGTCTCCACAACCACAATATGTACATGTTTGTCTCTGGAATACCAATGAACAGCCAGATAGCTACTTTTCCCACTGCAGATCTAGAAAGAAGTGAACCAATTAAGTCTTAGCAGTGAAAAGACCAAAGGAGAATAAAAGCACATGAAATAATAATGATTACTGTGTCCTTTGAAACTAAAGGAGAAGAAACTAACTTGCATTTAAAATTGATCATGAAAGGAGTGTAAAGCCTGACATCTTATCTAAGGTAATATTAAGACTGCCAATTAATGAAGCTATTTTGAATGTAGCATAATCTTTGACAAATAAAACAAAAACAAAAATGAAATTAAAGTAAGACACTGCATCTAGCAATGAAATGCTTATGCAAACTGACAGAACTGTTCTTTGGTATTCTTTGTGAAATTAGCTGTGGGCCTGGTACAGGGATGGGCAGTAAGTGGCCTGTGGGTCTGGTCATGGTTCACTAAGGTAAGCCTGGGGAAGGCTGCCATATGCTTTATTTACCTGTGCATCTGCAGGTATGACTGCTCACAGTTTCCGTTGACCCCAGATCGCTGTTCCCAACCAATGGGAGCTGCAGGAAGCTGTGTCCCATTCCGTGCCACTTCCTGCAGCTCCCATTTGCTGGGAAGGGTGATCCATAGCCATCAGGAGATGCAAACAGCCATACCTGAGGATGTGCAGGTAAATAAAATATCTGGTGTCTTGCCAGGGCTAACCCTGATGAACTCTGTCCAGCCTGAGGGCTGCTTGTCCACCCCTGGCATAGGATCAGCTCCTGCTCCTATTCCAGGCTTCAGTTCAGCAAAAATCCATAAGCACATGCTTAACTTTAAAGACATGTTTAAATCTCATTGATTTAATTGGGATTTAAGCACCTATTCACAGTTAGATGAATGTTTCTGCTATGCTGAAACTGACCCATAGCTCTCTGCATGCTAACATTCTTTTTGCTGGTGCAAGACCAGAGTTCTTGTCCAGTGGCTCAGAACAAGTGTCTACATCACCAAAGTCTACATTGCAGATGGCATGAATTGCTCACTGTCTCAGGGAAAGATGCTAATGATTTTTAACTCGCATTTTTTTAAAACAGTTTCTGAGTGAAGTATCATACTGGAAACCCTTCCTTTCAAAGCAACCACGCCCCCACCTAGCTTACCAACCCAACTCCTCTGCCTTCCTTTGCCCTCTAAAGTGCCAGGCAACAATCTGAACATTTCCCCAAGCCAGCTGACTGAAGAGAACCAAGCACAGGCTGAAGGACCTCTCCCAAGGGGCCAGTACATAGTTCAGGTGAGATGCCCCGAGGTGCAGACAGTGATTTTCAGTCTCTGCAGAAGTATCGCAATCTGTTTGATGCTTACCAAGCCATAGACTCCTCAATTACATTTGCCAACTCCCTCAGTACCCTCGGATGTATTAAGTCCAGACTCACTGATTTATGTACTTTTAGCTTTTCTAAATAGTTCCTAACCTGTTCTTTCCCCACCAAGGGCTGTCCACCTTCATCCCATATTGCGTCATTTAGTGCATTAGCATGGGGGCTCACCTTGTCCGTGAAGCCAGAGGCAAAGAAAGCATGAGTACTTCAGCTTTCCCCACATCATCTGTCACTAGGTTACTGCCCTCATCCAGTAGGGACCCCACACCCTCTCTGATCACCTTCTTGCTAACATGCCTATAGAAACCTTTCTTGTTATCCTTCACATCCTTTGTCAGTCACAATTCCAATTGTGCTTTCTCCTTCCTGATAACTCCCCTGCTTCTCAAGCTATACTTTTATACCCCTCCCTAGTCATCTGTCCAAGTCTCCACTTTTTGTAAGCTCCCTTTTTGTGCTTAAGTTCACTAAGGATTTCCCCTGTTAGCCAATCTGGTCTCCTACCATATTTGTTTCTCTTGCTTCGCATTGGAATGGTTTCTCTCTGTGCCTTCAGTAAGGCTTCTTTAAAATAGTGCCAGCTCTCCTGGGTTCCTTTCCCCTTCACGTTAGCATCCCAGGGGATTTTGCCCATCAGGTCTCTGAGGGAATCAAAGTCTGCTTTTTTCAAGTCCAAGGTGTGTATTTTACTACTCTCTTTTCTTCCTTTGGTCAGGATCCTGAAATCTACCATCTCCTGATCACTGCTTCCCAGGTTGTCACGCACCTCTACTTCCTCTATTAGTTCTTCCCTGTTTGTGACCAGCAGGTCAAGCTGCACACGGCCCCTAGTCAAATCCTTCAGCACTTGTACCAAGAAGTTATCCCCAACATTCTCCAAAAACTTCCTGGATTGTCTGTGTGCTGCCGTATTGGTCTCCCAACAGATGTCAGGGTGATTAAAGTCCCCCATGAGAACCAGGGACTGTGATCTGGAAACTTCTCTCAGTTGTCAGAAGAAAGCCTCGTCTACCTCATCCACCTGATCTGGTGGTCTATAGCAGACACCAACCACAACATCATCGCTGTTGCTTACACCTCTAAACTTGACCCACAGACTCTCAACAGGCTTTTCTCCCGCTATATACTGGAGTTCTGAGCAATCATAGTGCTCTCTTACATACAGTGGATCTCCACCTCCTTTTCTCCCTGCCTGTTTTTCCTGAACAGTATACACCCTTCCATGACAGCGCTCCAGTCCTGTGAGTCATCCCACCAAGTCTCTGTTATCCCAATCAAATTGTAGTTCTTGGACTGGGCCAGAGCCTCCAAATCATCCTGTTTGTTACCCAGGCTTCTCGCATTAGTGTACAAACACCTTAGATAACCAGTTGATCACCCTACCCTCTCCATTTGAATCTGGGGTCTTCCTTTGTTGTTTGTTCCTCTTTGCATTTCTTCCCAGTATCTGACTTCCCCACCCTCCTCAGAGTTTTGGTCACTGTCCCCCAACAAACCTAGTTGAAAGCCCTCCTCAATAGGTTTGCAATCCTGCCCACAAAGATGCTCCTTCTTCTCCTTGGTCAGGTGGATCCCATCTCTTCCTAACAATTCTTGTGCCCAGAACAGAGTCCCATGGTCGAAGAAACCAAAGCCCTCTCTCCGACACCACCTACACAACCATGCATTTACTTCCTCAATTTGACGATCTCTACCCAGTCCTTTCCCTTCAACATTTTAGAAGCCATTTCATTAGGAGGGTGGTGAAGTCCTGGAATGGGTTACCTAGGGAGGTGGTGGAATCTCCATCCCTAGAGGTTTTTAAGTTCTGTCTTCACAAAGTCCTGGCAGGGACAATTTAGTTGGGGTTGGTCATGGTTTGGCAGGGGGCTGGACTTGATGGCCTTCTAAGCTCTCTTCCAGCTCTATGATTCTATGATTCTATGAAAGGAAAAAAAACCCACACCACACTCACAAACATAAACTTAGCACATAGCAAGAAATCCCCAAACACAATACACACTCACTCCATTGCCCCTCTCTGCATCACTCATTCTCCTCCTTTCTCACTCACTGTTACTGGGCTGGGGCAGAGGTTGGAGTTCGGGAGGGGGTTCCATCTCTGGAGTGGGGCCGAGGGGTTCGGAATCTGTGGGTATATCTATGTAAAACGAGGTATACAGGATCTATCGGAAAAGGCTTTCTTTAACGAAAGATCAACATCTAGACTGCTGCTTTTCCCCGACAAAGCTCCATGCTGAAAAAAAGTGGCAACCATTTTTATGCTAATGAAATGTGGGATATTTAAATCCCCGCTTCATTAGCATTTTTGACCTGCCTAATCTGCATCCCTCTGCCGGCAGAAGGGTGTAGTCTAGACATACTTGCAGAGGGCACCAGGCTGATCTTGACATGTGGTTGGGGTGCAGGGAGAGTAATATATCCAAACCTGGGACAGAGTGTGGGTACAGGAGGGGGCTTTAGGCTGGGGCAAAGTTCTGAGTGCAGGAAGGGGTGTGGAGTGCTGACTCTGAGCGGTGGTGTTGGAAGGGCAGAGATGGGGCACTGGGTTGAGGAGGAGGAGCAGGGTGCAGGAGGGAATATAGCTCCGGGAAGGGACTCAGGGGATGGGTTAGGAGGTAGTATAGGGTGTTGGCTATAGTAGGGAGCTGGGGCTGACATGTCTGCTGCCACTTACTGTGGGCAGCTCCCGGCTGGCAGTGCAATGAAGTTGAGGCAGGCTCCCTGCCTGCTTCGGCCCCACAGCACCCCTGGAAGGGGCCAATGTGCCTCTGTGGCCCTGGCAGTATGAAGTAGTGTCTCTGCACACTTCTTCTCTCTGATGGCAACCTCCCCTCAACTCCCATTGGCTACAATTCCCCATTCCTGCCAATGGATGCTGCAGGGTGTGGTAATTGCAGGCAGCACAGTACACCAAGACTCCTGCCTTCCCTGCTTGATTCTGGGAATGAGCCAGTGGCATGTGGCCAGAGCAGGTAGGGAGTTGGCCAACTGTGATGGACTAGGAGACTCCCCAGGATCGACCAGTCAATCACAATCAACAGGTTGGTGACCACTGGCAACAACTCATAGTGGTCACATGCTGAGGCTGCTGCCTGTGCTGCCCAGAGCTCAGACTCTCATCTTTTCTCAGTCCCTGCAGCAAATGATATACCCACTCCCCAGATGCAGGCAGGAGGGATGGGACTGCTCACTAGCTCCCTAACCAGCCATTGTCCTGAGGACTAGAAGGCTCTCTCTCTTTCACATTCATGATAAGTGGAGTGAGGGGTCCAAATAACAGAAACCATATTTGTGAAGGAGTATTAGTAACATTCTTCAAGACACTGGTTTTCAAGAGCCAGGCCCTCACTATTTCACCGTTGCATTTCATAATATTTAGAAAGGTGAACATACCTGGTCTCACTAGTTTTGTATTGATTTTCCTACTTGGTATAAATCCATTTTTTAAATGAAACTGATATCTATAAAAAGTTATTTATTTTACTACACACCAAACAACCCAGTCCCCCCATTCAATTTGAAAAACTATGGGCAGAAGTTCAATCTACAAAATATTATACTAATAATTTTATCAAAATAAACTCCCAAAATCAGGAAACCAGAGAAATACTAAACATAAACTTTAGAAAAGGGAATAAGAGATCTTGCGGAAAAGGCTTTCTTTTCTGCAAGAGCCCTGTCTAGACAGCCGCTTTTTTCCATCAAAGTTCCAAAACGGAAAAAAGCGGCAGCCATGTAATGCAAATGCAGCGGGGGAAAATGCAAATCCCCGCTGTATTTGCAATTCTGACTTCTCTCATTTGCATCCCTTTTCCGGAAAAGGGTGCCTGTGTAGACGTAGCCGTTAAGTGTAAACATTGATGTCAATGGGAGTTTTCTCATTGAATTAAATGGGGACAGCATCTAAATAACCATATTTCTGCCATTAATGCTTTTTGCCACCAAGGCTCAAACTTTGGCTCATGGATCAGAGTTAATCAGTGGATCGAATGAGAGCTGGTGTATCATGTGTTTCTGCATCCCCTTCTTTTCTGCTAAACTCATTAAAAGAAGGTAAAATTCACTGTGTTTTTTCTGATTTGTTTTTCCATGAAAGTGATTTCTGGAGTTATTACAGGGCTGTTGTGGAGTTGCATAAAGGAGTGGTCTATCAAGGCATAAGTGGAAGGTAAGTTGATCCAACAAAATCTCTGTGGTAAGGCATGAACCATACTATGAAAAAGTTTGTCAATTTCCTCTCTAAGAAACATTCTGCCTTATTCAAACAGACAAAACTCACAATGAAATTCATGGGAATTCTGCTTAACTGAGCAATGTAGAATTTGAGTCTCTGAGCGATATTAGTGTAAACCAATAGAAAATATTAAGTTGGGTCCATTCTTGCAACCCCATTTAGTCAAATGTAGTTACTTTAGTGCCAGAGACATGCCCACTGAAGGCTGGATATTCTGTCTACAGATGGAATCAATGGGAATCTTATCACTGACTTCCATGGGATCAGGGTCCAGTATATAGATAAGTATATAGATTCATTCGCAAATTCTGGCCTTGCAGCTGGAATCATTAGAAGTTTTGCTGTTTGTGTCAGTGGACACAGGATCAATCACATCTGAAGTGCCCAGACGCTACACAGTTGCAGGTTGCACTTTTGAAGTATCTAGTCAGACAGAGGCATGAGCCACAAATTTTGTATTAATGTCAACAAAGATTGGGTTTGTTTGAATCCAAGCTTTTGACTGAGACTTAGTTAAAACTAGTCAGTCTTCCATCTCATGAAATTTTATATTACCACCCAAGCTGAGCTAAAATTGCTTAGAAATGCATTGCCTGTTGGGACTTATTGCTTAAATATACAAAAGGTTCAACCAGATAAATTATCCAATCTCACAGTTTCACTTTTTCTGCGCAGTGAATTAGACTATTGCCTCTTACAATATTTAATTAAACAATTCTATCAATTATCCTGAGCAAATATGCAAATACCACTACTGCTACTGCATGTGGTGTTTTCAAACTTAGCATTCATTAAAAACTCCGCGAGACTGTGCAGCATATTAAATTCATTTAGCAAACATTGCAATTGTCTTACCTAAGAAAATTGCTTCTTGTAATTAAAACATTTGCTCTTATTTTGGCACTTTCCCCTATGAAAGATTAATTAAAACAGCGAGACATGGTTTCTCTTCAGTATTCATAGGTCTAAGCTCTGGGGAAAGGACAAACTTACTTAGCTCTTTATTTGTTTAAATGATAAATATGAAATTAGGCCTCAGCAAAACCGTATTTCTTTTTTTTTTTTTCACAGTGAGAAATTAGCCTGTGAAACTCACTGCCACAAGATATCATTGAAACCAAAGTTTAAGAATTATCAAAAGAAAACTGGACATTTATATAGTAAATGAGAATATCCAGAGAGTCTCACATTTGTAGACCAGATCACTGGGTGACAGCAAATTATGTTTCTTACATGAGTACTCAGCAGGGCTGACTGATTTTTAACACCTGTAAGTCTTTCCTTTGAGAGGTATGACCCGTGGTTAACACAATGTGCAAACGGGCCAGTGTAGACAGCTCAGATTTGTTTTGCACAAAAAAGCCCCGATCGAGAAAATGGCGATCGTGGCTTTTTTGCACAAAAGCGCGTCTAGATTGGCACAGATACTTTTCTGCAAAAAGTGCCAATCTAGACACTCTTTTCCACAAATGCTTTTAACGGAAAACTTTTCTGTTAAAAGCATTTGCGGAAAATCATGCCAGTCTAGACGTAGCCAAAGTGTATAGGTATATGGTATACCTTGGTTTACCATTGCCCTGCAAGCTAAAGTCCTAGCTGCTGCAGAACCCCAAGCAGGAGTTATGTCTGAGTCAGTTTGCTCCTGATAGCAATCCCTTCCCACTCTACCACCACCTTTCTAGAGAGAGGTTTGGTTTGTTTGTTTAAACTGTTGATATTCCTTTTATCTGTAGGCTGTCAGTCCTGGCAAAATAGTGAGGTAACATTGGTTGGCGCCTCGGATTCATAGCAAGCAGTTCAGGTATTGGTGCTTAACTTGCTGATGTCTTTACTAGGAAGTGTTTTATCTGGATCCTTTGTGTTACCTTCCACTTTGTTTCCTGGTCTTAAATAAACCACTAAAGCATACAGTGAATTTACCTTCACAGACAGCCAGTAACTACTCCAATAACACTATTCATACATTATTATAGTTCCGTGCTATGTTCTTAAAATAGGTCAGAAGCTAATCTCTAATTCTTCAGCTGATTAATGCCTGCAGGCTGGATCTGGACCATGGCACAATTTAATCTGGCCTTCGGCATCCAGCAGCCATGCAGCAACACTTCCTGCAGTGCCTAGCTGGTCTCTGCTTTTGGCCCTAACTCTGCACGCAGGTGAGGACGCACGTCCAGGTCAGGTGGCAGGCATGGGGAGTAATGGCAGGTGGCTGAGCAACATCAGGGCTAGCCCTCAAACCCCTTCCCTGCCTAGGAGAGCTATAGCAGGGCAAGCCTCCAAGCCTTCTGCCCAGTTGCAGTGGCCCAAGCAAAGTGGAATTCCGGGCAGCGGGATGGCACTGGGGCAAGCCCCTGAGTCCTTTCCCTAGCAGGGGCAGCCAAAGTGGGTGGAATGTTAGGTGGCCAGGCAGCAGTGGGATAAGCCCCCAAGTGCCTTCTCTGCCTCATGTTGCCAGAGCAGGTGGAATGCTGGGTGGCCACATGACTGTGGGACAAACTCTCAAGCCCCTTCTTTTGTGTGAGCTTCTCATGGTTTGGGGAGATGGGGGTTTCTTCTCCCATGGACCCCAACTGATTTTTCTGTAGATCTGTGGCTCCTGGCCCAGAAATGGTTCCTTATCCCTGCTCTAATTAACAGAGATTAGGAAAAATAACTTTGCTCACTGAAGGATTCCTTGCATCTTCCTCTGAAATAGATAATCCTGGTTACTGCTGGAGACAGAACACTTGATTAAACAGACCATTGGCCTGCTCCACTATGGTAATTCCCATTAACACTCATCATTTGCAAACATTCGCCATACAGGAAGATCCAAGGGCTTATTTTCCCTGGGTGTTAGCTAGACTTGTCCACACTTGCAATAATTCCTCGAGTTAATCTAGTTCAAGTGAGAGCAGCAACACAGCAAAACAACCCTCAGGCAAAACACACTGAGTATCCCATCAGCACAGAGAGGAACTAGATCCTCATTGCATTACCAGCTTGAGCAGCACTCAAGCTTTGACACTCTTGCCTCATAGATCAGATAGCTCAAGTTTAAAACACATTTAACTCAAGTGAGAGATTATTTTCGGTGTGGACAGGAGTCAGGCTAAGTGCAGCACTCCAGTTATTTATACCTCAGACTAACACTGCTGTGACTATATACTGAGACAGGGTGTTCGGAGGGTCAGGCTAGCTAGCAATCAGCACAAACTGACCTCCAGTTACTTGTTTCTCTGTCAGAACAGTAGAGATGCCTGGTTTATGCCTGGAGTCTTTTGGCCTCCACCCACCTCTGGGCCTTTGCCCTAAAAGAGAGCAGGTCCAGCCTCTCTATTGGGTCCCAGTCTAGCAACAATTAGAAAACAACATTGGTGGGTCCTCCCTGCAAAGTGTCCAAGTGTACTACCCTGGGCTACTTCTCACTTATGAGGTCCTTGAGTGTGGAGCATGGCCCATATAAACCAAACAGTCAATAGTTTTTTTAAAAGTCCAAATGAGCAGGGTCATGTGGTTCTTAATGGGGGGTGGTGGGCCCTCACCTGCTCTGTGGTTCCCTCTTAGACTCACCCTTCTGCCAGACTTCCCAGAGAAGTCTACAGCCTGTCCAACACCTTTGGCTGGGTTTCTGAGCTCTTCTGAGCCCCACCTGAGCTCCAACTGGAGCACTGCCTTTTAACTCATTTGAGCCCAGCGTGCTCTTTGTATACCCCATCACACATCCCCTAAGGCCTTGTCTACATTTACCTACATCACTGATCTTTTTCAGCTCTGCATACCCACTGCAGCATCCTGTATGCAGTAAGATTGTCGGGAGTCAGTGCTGGCTATTTGTCTCAACAAGAGCAATCTCAGAGATCGATTTATCTATTGCAGCCACAATAAATCAATGGATGGTGGCTCAATCGCTTCAGCATTGATCCACTGTGTAATGTAGGCAAGGCCTACGATACCATAGCTCCTCTGTAGAAAGAAAGGGAAACAACTATGCCAACCAGATAGTAACTACTGACAAATGGTGACTTTTTTTTAATGGCAACAACTGTAGTACCTCTTTCAGTAAGCACAACATAAAGGATGGGATGCTTCATTCTTTATGCACCCAAAATTCCAAGTGGAATATATGGGTGAACTAGAAATAGAGAATCCAGGTTCGAATCTGGCATAGGGAAAAAGAAATAGAGTTGTCATTTTATTCATGAAATGCAGGGTATGCTGGAAATCAAAGAGTCAGGTACACATGCATACACACTCATGATACTATGCTATGGTTTTATCAGTATGAAAGCTTCAGAGGGGTAGCTGCGTTAGTCTGTACAGGATAAACTTAAAAAACAACAAATAGTCTGGTAGCGCTTTAAAGACTAACAAAACACGATACCATCTACATGTTTTGTTAGTCTTTAAAGTGCTACGAGACTATTTGTTGTTTTTTCAGTTTATCAGTATGAGTTATGGAAAAGGACATTATGCATAAGTGGCAAAAACATCAGTGAGTTATTCCAAATTGAAAATTACTAAACCTTTTCTTAGGCTTTCTTATATCCATGTGGGCAACTTTTCATAAGTTCTCAGCATCCAGAGTTCCAGTTAAATTCAATAGGAGATTCTAGGATTTGGAGTCTTTGTAAGTCAAATCTCATGTTAGAAAATTCCTATTCTAGCAATGTTCTGAAGAGTTTTAAAATATTTTATTAGGCTGTTTTTTCATATCACTATACCTGTAAAACTTAGACAATTTGTTACTTTGAATCCAATTATATAGGGCTTAGTAGGAACCATAACATCTTTTAAAATGGCCAAAAATAATTTAAGCCTTAAACTTTTAAATGTAATGCCCAAAATCTTTGATTCTTCCATGGCTAGAAGTGAGAGTTGAATCCCAATGGGAAACTGAGAGCTTCCTGTTTTAAGTGTTTCACTCAGTTTTAGCCTTGCAGGTCTACAGGATACTACATTACAGAAAATTTTGTATCTTGGAAACTATTATAGTTCAAGGTCTGACTCATACCCACCCTGGGACTCAGGCAGATGTCCTCAGGAACAAAGTCCACATTTGCAGGAAAAAGGCAGCATTATTTCTATGGTAGGTTAATATTTTAAAAATAGTGACAGATATTTAAATTTGTTTGTCAGGGATGGAATTAAAATAAGTTTTGGAGAGATGAAGTAATGGGAAGAGGGTAGGTGAAATGCCAGAGTGCACAACAAATTAACTTACCATATGGCATAAGATATTTAATCTTCTATGGTGGTCTACATTTTTTAATTTCAATTTCATATCTATTAGTTTATATATATATATATATATATATATATATATATATACTGGTTCTATCGCTGGTGATTTTTAAAATTATTTTCACTAAAATGCTGAAATTCCAGAAAGTCAAGAACACTTTAAAAACAACACTTTCATAAAAACGTGTACTGTTTTTTCATCCAGTTTTAATGACCTTCATGGGTCCAGAATTTAATCCACAGAAATCACTTACACGTATTAGGTGTTTTACATATCTTATGGAGGCTCCAGTTCTGACTCCATGATTAAAGCTGAGTTCTATTTAGCAGGAAAAGATGGGATTCAACTCCTTTGCTATATATGAGCAATACAGTATATCCTCTCCAAACTTACAGCACTTATTCTGAGTACAGAATGATTTTTAAGAATTTAATTGTGACTTCTTATTCATGACATTAAGAAACATAGCATCTTTTATTATTAATTATTATTATTATTATTACAACAGTGCTTAGGAATCAAGTCAGAATGCAGCCATATTGTATAAGCACTACAGAAACATATTGCTGGATTTCTGAATAATTACAAAATCCCAGTAGAGTGTGAATGTTGTATGTGGGAACACATAGACACCTCTATCTGCCAAAAAATGCATATAGCTTACTGCACATTTGTAAGTTATATACATCTCTTACGTGGTTCAATGAATGTCATGCCATGGCTTTCCTCTGCTCAGCCTGGATGCAGAACTGATATTGGCCAGTATATAGTTGAGAACTGCACCAAACGTGCTAATATACCACAATAATCTCCTGCATGAAATTGTAAAATGGAAGGCAACACAGGAGAACATGTAACTCCTAAGATCTAATGCTAAATCTAAGTACTAGTAATAACCACTATGTTTATGAGATGTATGCTCATATATTTTTCTGTGGTCTCCCCTCTCCTTGACAATTTTTGCCCAGAACTAAACATCCAAAGCAAATATTTCACTGACCTTGGGAAAAATTTGGGGCTCCTAACAGAAAGTAAACCTGGCAAATTTGAATAATTATTACACGGCTGATAACTGAGCAGCATCTCAACACTTGTTATATTGAAGATAGTGATACCCACAAGGGAAGTAGTAATTGCATCATTAATTTAAACATTTATGCAGCAGCAGAATCACAGATAGTGTGGCATAAAGACCTTTTTATTTGCTGTATGCATTTCTGTCTAGTCCTTTCTAATAATGAAATTGTACATCAAGGCTGCATTTCGAGTATCCTAAAGTGTTTGGTAAGTGATATTTGATGCACAAGACATCAAAGGCAGATTAGATAGTATCCTTTTAGGTCCATAAAATGTCAAGATTTTAGTGACCACTTGCTGTTCCTATTTCAATAGCCTTATAGCTATTTATAGCATTTGCTCATTTAAACAATCTATGCACATAAATAAAGACTAGGAGCATAAAATAAAGTGTTCTTGGAGCTTTTAGAAGAAATTAAACAAAATGCCTCTGATTGTCTCTGTTATAAGTTCTGTGTACCAAAATGTGTTCTTTATGGGTCAGTATTTGTGTTTGTCAAATTAGAAGAGTGTAGCATTGAAAACTGAAATGTTTTTCACAGGATACCTGAAGTGGTATAATCTCAGGCAAAGCCTGGGAGTGGGAGGCAAAGCATTCAGCCGTTCAATGTGTATTTCACCTCATGACTTCCATCCCATGAAGCATGAGGAATATAAAGATAAAAGGTTGGAATAGTTCTTCACCCCGCTAGGCCCTGGTCTACACTAGGGCTCTGTCTACACTGCATCATTTTTGCAGAAGAGGAAATGCAAATGAAGTGCTCATTAGCATTTCTCGTGCTCTCAATTGCATATTCTCTTCCGATCCTTTTTTGCGGAAGAGGTTTTTGCTGAAAAAACGCAGTATAGACAGAACCATTTTATGCAAAAAAAACAAAAACCTTTTTTGCACAAGAACCCTTATTCCTCAAGGAATAGGTCATTCTGGACATTGGGTTCTTTATGGCGTTTTTCAATTTAATCACCTAAGCCTGAGGCACCTAAAAGCAGTGTTTTATTTTTAAGTTAAGTTGAGAGAAAGAGACACTTAGAAAATGTGAGTGTGTGACAGAGAGAGAAAAACTCACATAATGTTCACTTACCCAGCAACTTTTTCGGCTATTAAGGTATCTTTTTGTGTTCTATTGTTGGGACAGCTATTCATTGGAATTCAGAATACATGCATCAAATAATTGCTGCGGGAGAGGTATTCTCCTTGTTGATTATTGCATAGTTCTATCTAACTGATGATGAAGATTCCCAGAAAATGATGTCAATTTGACAATCTCCGGTTTATTATGTATAGCTATTTGGAGTTTAAATTAAAGATTACATATTGAGGTTTATTTTCCTATTGCAAAAATCATATCTCTTCCATAAAAATATTTTACTCTCAATTGATGACTTTTGTTCTCTCTCTCTCTCTCTTTCTCATATACAAGAAAATATCTTAAAACAGAGAATTTTAAACATACAGCACAACAGATACACGTTTCTCTTTCTACACAAATACTATACTATTGGAATTGCAGTATAGCTTAGGAGTCCCGTCCAGGGAACAGGATCACACTGTGTCAGATGTTGTATAAACACACTGTGGCAGATGCTGTATATAGTGAAATATACTTTAAAGGCATTTTTAAAAAATCCCATTATTATTAATTTCCATATTGGGGGAAAAATTACATGGGCAGCAACTCTTTTTAAATATTATTTTAAAGGTGCACTTATCCTGAAAATGTTTCTATATAACTAGCCAATTAGCCTGGAATAAGACAAGATTTTCAGGTCTTCTCTCCTGAGCTCTCTTGCTCCATCTCTCTCTCTCCTCCTACTGCCTCCCCCTCTCTCTTTCAGCTCTCCTCCACC
>JANRFK010006688.1:10409688-10420251 GCA_030068395.1 Apalone spinifera
TCCCAGCCAGCCCCGCCCCCTCCCAGCCGGTGGTCGCCCCCCCAATATCCCACAGCCAGCCCCATTCTACTCCTCCCATGACCAGCCCTGCTTTCTGTTGGCCTGGCCAGCCCCGTTGCCCCACCCTTAGCTGTTTCCAGGCCCCCTCTTTCCCCGCCAGCAGTGCTTTCTTCCTTGCCGGTCCCCCTCAATGAAGCGGGCCGCCATGGGGGAGGAAAAGGGGTGCGGGGAGGTGATGTACACAGCTGGGGGCAGGGCCATGTACATCACCTCCCCGTCCCCCCTTTCCCTCCTGCCGTGCTCAGGGGCGACCTGAACCTCTCATCTAATCCAATGCCCTTTGAAGTGAATAGAATACCACTGACAGCAAAAGGCTTTCAGTAAGGCACCATAAGTTTACAGTGTGTCTTACTACTACTCTCCCTTGATATTTTTTTACATACTTCTCTATATAGTGCATCATTATTTGGTGTCTCTGTAATAATTATAAAATCATTCAGCTGGGAATATGAACAATCAAGCATGACTGTTAAAATATCAGAAATGGCGGGACTTCCCATGTTCAGCTCTAACATTTCATTCTATGGTGCTATGTTATTCCATACACAGCAAATATTTAATGTTGAACCCATGAAACACCCTTGAAAGTTAATGGAGGTGCCAGAGTTAAAAGGTGGTATTTCTTCTGGATAAAGACATGTCACTACAACATTCTCTCTCTCAAAGACATAGTTCTGACTATAATGTCATATGAGTGTAGACATATGTCAAATTCAGTTCATTTAAGTGGTTCCTTATCTCCTTTTCCCATCTGAGCTGGCACAATGGCGTGCCATGTTATTATTTGCATGTGTAAATAAGTTCAATTAACGATGACTTCTAACTGCACAGGGACATGAAAATTAGTTTAAACAACCCAATTAAAGCATAAACATTTCAAAAGTAAGTGGATATGTTTGTAATGCAGTTAGTGTTCTAATAACCTAATAAATTTACTAAAGAGTATCTTAATTGTACAGCAGGTCACAGGAAAAATAATTTTAATTGTTGTAAAAAGGAGCTTTTGCGACTACATGACATGTAGCATCTACTTAGGTTGAGAGAAAGTGATCTGAGATAATGAAATCAATGCTTTCATCTGGAGTTTTAAAAAAAGAGATTTCTAGATTTTTTTTGGCTAATACAAATGAATCTCAGAGGGTACCCAAATGACTAAAGCAATATTGTTGATTGCCTGAAACTACTTACAATCAGGGATGGAGAACTTTTTTTGGGTTGGGGGCCACTAACCCACAGGAAAATCAGTCAGGGGCTGCACACAAGTGAGAAGATTAAAAAAAAAAGTGGGCCCCAACTGAGAAGGAGAAAGACACTCCCCACATTCCCCTCCCACACCAGAACCTAGGGGGGCCACGCTAGTAGATTTTGTGTGTTCCACGCTGTGGTGGGATGGCAGGAGGGCTGAAGATCCAGCGCAGGCTGCCCAGTGCTGGGAGGTGGAACCCTGAGTCTCAGGGGGCCAGATCCAAGCAAGATGAGGGCTGCGTCCTGTCCCTGGGCCTTAGGTTCCCCACCCCAACTTACATTATGATCCATGCATGATTGACTGCTTCATTTACCCAGCACTCCCAGAAAGAGCTTCCAGAAAGTAATATCAAACCACCTCCTAATTTCAAGTATGCTCTGAAGTTGTGCTGAAGTGATGACACATGATAAAAATCCATCTCTCTTGTTATTGTGTAATTGGCTTTATTTCATATCAGTGTCTGATTGGGATGACTGGAGATGGGGGGGCTCCTTTGAGGGAGTGGTCACCAAGGGGGGATTATGACATGAGAGAACCAGATTAATCAAAGGGGCAATGGAGTCAATTTTAAATATGCAGGACATGGTCCTAGTCAAATTCAAAGTCACACAGAGTCCAAGCTACACTGGGAATTTGCAGCCTGCCCTGAAGAAGGAGCAATGTGCAGCTCTGCTGCTCAAGGAAGGCAGACAGACCATTGAGGGACCTGAACTCAGAAACTGTTGCTCCAGTAGGGAGGAAATCTGCTACTGGCACTCTGCTCCATTCTGGCTCAGCTGCACTGGCTAGAGCTTTGAGAAGACGGGGCTCACTCCTTCCACACCAAAATCCAGACCCCCTGTGTAAGAGAAGAAGTGGTCCCACATATTCCACTCTCCATAGGCGTTAGAGCCTATTGGTTACGGGAGCAGAATCACGCATGTTTAATACAAACAAGTATTAATTTTTATATTGAAGTAGCATCTAGAGGTGAACCAAGTAGAGTCTGCAAAGGACAACACTTTACTATAAATATAGAAATTCAGTGCCAGTTATCACTAGACATATCCATTATTTGCCTTCTTTTAGTTCAGAGAAAATACTACCACCTATTGCTTCATGGAATCCACAGGCTAATAAAACTAATCATTACCATTATTGGTGGATCTAGCCTATTGGATTCAGCAAAAGTAGTGACTTGGAAGATTATGCTAAGAAGACATATTAAGAAAAAAGGATGCTTCTCTGCCTCAGATACTTATCGGGTCCCTATTAACTCAGTATTTGAAAGTTTCAGTCTTGAATAAATTTTCTCTCTGAAGTAAGGTAGAACAAAAGGAAAAACTATGTAGCACTTCAAAGACTAACAAGGTGGTCTAATAGGTGATGAGCTTTCGTGGGCCAGACCCACTTCCTCAGATCACAATCTGAAAGAGAATTGGCATGTCCATATATACCAAAAGAATACAAGGGAAAAAGTGAACACATTATTAAACTGACAAATCAGATTTAGAACAGAAGGTGGGACGAGGGAGAGGGAGGGAGGGAATAGCTGTTTATATGTCAATGAATGGCTAATCAGGGGTGATAAGTGGGGAAGCTGTCTTTATAATATGTAAGGTAATTAGCATCTTTATTAAGGCCCATTCATAATGTGTCAAATTTAAGCATGAATGAAAGTTCTGAAGTTTCTCTCTGTAAGCTGGTATTAAAATCTCTTTGAAGTAAGATGCATGTAGTAAGGTCGTTAAGACTATGTCTTATATATATATATATATATATATATATATATATAGATCCAAGAAATTAAGGAACCACTTGATTAGTATCCTATACAAGAAACAGAAGAATATTAAGAATGACATCTCTAACCTTGAAAATCTCATCTCAAGACAAACATCCACACCACTTAACACCTTACAAAACTTTCCTCCACCAGACAAGAAATCTACTATACACACTTCTACTCCCTACAAAAAAGAAAAGACAATAAACTTTCTAAACTACTCCATACCACTGGATACTACAACAGCAACTACCTCAGCCCACCAGATAATATTGTCAACCTCTCTAGCTACAAACTCAACCTATCAGAAGAGTTTGTCTTATCCCAGGGTCTTTCTCTCTGCCCCACCTCCCATGAAGTGGATTCAATTTTGTGGTGACCTTGAAACTTTCTTTTCCCACCTCCATCTACGAGAATACTTCCAAACTACCAATGAACATCAATCTGACCAACTAGATCCCCCCTATCAACACCAAAAGAAAAAAAATTATATGTGAACTGCCCTTGACGGTCATAATTACAATCTGGATTTCTATATACAATGCTTCTGCAACAATGCACAGACTGACATTATGCACAAACAACAAGTGACATACAGTCTCAGCCATGCTGAAGGCTATACTATCCAGAATCTCAAAAACAACCCCGACATTATAATCAAACCAGCTGACAAAGGGAGTGTTGTAGTCATTATGAATAAGTCAGACTATGAACAGAAGGCAGATAGACAACTCTCCAACACCACATTTTACAGACCTCTTTCATCTGATCCCACTTCACAATACCAAAAGAAACTACACTGTCTCCTTAAGGAACTCCCTACCTCTACTCGGGACCAAATTCACACAGAAACTTCTGAACCCCTATCAGGATAATTCTATTTGCTTCTCAAAATCCATAAACCTGGACTCCCCGGACGTCTCATCATTTCAGGTATTGGCACATACTACTGGATTATCCAGCTACGTAGACTCTCTCCTCAAACCCTATGTAACCAACACTCACAGCTATCTCTGAGATACCACTGACTTCCTGAGAAAACGACAAAACATTGATAACCTCCCTGATAACACCATCCTTGCCACCATGGATATAGAAGCTCTCTACACCAATATTCCACATGTAGATGGATTACAAGCCATCAGAAACACTATCCCAGAGGATACCACAGCCAATCGGGTAGCAGACCTATGTAACTTTGTTCTCACCCACAATTATTTCCAATTTGGGGACAACTTATACCTCCAGATCACCAGCACAGCCATGGGTACCCGCATGGCCCCACAGTACACTAACATCTTTATGGCTGACTTACAGCAACGTTTTCTCAGATTCCATCCCCTTTTCCCTCTCCTCTACTTGCTCTACATCAATGACATCTTTATGATCTGGACCCATGGCCAAGAAACGCTGGACACATTCCACAGAAACTTTACCAACCTACAACCTACCATCAATCTCAGCCTGGACCATTCTACACAAGAGATCCATTTCCTGGACACCACAGTACAAATCACTAATGGAAAATTAAATACCACTCTCTACAGAAAACCCACTGACTGCTACACTTACCTACATGCCTCCAGCTTCCATCCAGGACACACCATACGATTCATCGTCTATAGTAAGGCCCTTAGGTACAACCACATCTGCCCTAATCCCACTGACAGAGACCAGAAACTTCAAGATCTCTACCAAGCATTTATAAATTTCAATTACCCACCGGGGGAAATAAAAAAACAAATTGAAAGAGCCAGACAAATACCCAGAAACCATCTACTTCAAGATAGGCCCAAGAAAGCCAACAATAGAACACCACTTGTCATCACCTATAGCCCCCAACTTAAACCCCTCCAATGCATTATCAATAACCTACAACCTATACTGGAACAGGATACTACACTCCGAGAGGCTCTGGGGGACAGACCCATAGTCTCCTATAGACAACCACCTAACCTCAGGAAGATTCTTACCAACAACCACAGGACATACCACATTAATATCAACCCTGGAACTTTCCCTTGCAACAAACCCCGTTGACAACTTTGTCCACATATTTACTCTGGTGACACCATCACTGGACCTAACTATGTCAGTTATATGATCAAGGACACATATTCCTGTTCGTCCAGAAATATAATTTATGCCATCATGTGCCAACAGTGTCCTTCTGCTATATATATTGCACAGAATTCTCAGATACTTCGCCAAAGAATTAATGCCCACAAATCAGACATCAGACATTTTCACAAGGAAAAACCTGTCAGTTTGCATTTCAACCTACCTGACATAGTCTTAACGACCTTACTTCATGCATCTGACTTCAAAGAGACTTTAACACCAGCTTACAGAGAGAAACTTCAGAACTTTCATTCATGCTTAAATTTGACACTTTACGAATGGGTCTTAACAAAGATGCTAATTACCTTACACATTATAAAGACAGCTTCCCCACTTATCACCCCTGATTAGCCATTCATTGACATATAAACAGCTATTCTCTCCCTCCTTCTCCCTCGTCCCACCTTCTGTTCTAAATCTGATTTGTCAGTTTAATAATGTGTTCATTTTTTCCCTTGTATTCCTTTGGTATACATGGTCATGCCAATTCTCTTTCAGAATATGATCTGAGGAAGTGGGTCTGGCCCACGAAAGCTCATCACCTATTAAACCATCTTGTTAGTCTTTAAAGTTCTACATAGTTTTTCTTTTGTTTTAGCAAGATCAGACTAACATGTCTACCTCTCTACTGCTATTCAACAGGCAAGGTAGAGTTATCCCATTTTACAGATGGGGAACTGAGGCAAAAAGAGACTAAAGGCCACCTAAGAACACCATATAATATAAGCAACTAACAGGATTTTCAAAATCAGACACAGAAATTCCCATTGAAATTTAGCCCTTCATAATTAACCCACAGGGAGTTTTTGGCAGAGCAGGGAGTCAAACTGGGTCTCCTATGTCTCAGGCAACTGCTCTAATCACAGTACACCCTTCTCTCTTGGTCTCAGCTCAGAAAGGAAGAAAATATCTTTTTACAAATTAAGATCAATTAATTTTTTGCCAATAAGTTGCACTTCTTGTGGTGCAATTCCATTATCTTTTTATGTACGCAAATTAAATTTTAGGGCAGGGTTGGCTAGAAATTATTCCATCTGCACACTTTAAGGAGTTTTGTTATTGACTTAATCAGAGTAAAGGTTTCATCCAAAGCACTGTGTGAAGATGTTTTCTGTATTAGAATGAGTTAGAAATAGTTTGCAGCTAATTTTTTCATGGCTTTTTAGAATTCGAACTGGTTTGTTCAACTTCTGGCCACAAAAATAAGTGATTGGCAGAAAGGTAACTGGGAGCAATTTTGATTGGCTGTCTCAGAGGATATTTTGCATAGTCACTGTGAGCTACTCAGAAAAGATGGTGGCACTAGCTGGGAACTTTTTATCACTCCCTACCAAACTGCCATCTGAAATAGAAATTCAGAGCAGTAGCTGTGCCTGGCAGATCCTTAAGGCTTGCAAGGTGATAGCCATTCATGTAGCAAAGATCCAGAGATGAGGAGGGCCCTCCACAGGTCCTTCCTTGCAGAGAACATCAGTGAATGTGTATGAATGTTACTAAGCCCTGGTCTTCACTAGAATGGTCTAGACAGTATTTGGTCCTGCCATGAGTGCAGGGGACTGGACTCGATGACCTCTCGAGGTCCCTTCCAGTCCTAGTATTCTATGATTCTATGATTTATTTTTAAATAACTCCCCTTAGTTCAAATTTATAAGTAGAGCACCCACACTACCAAGTCCGTTATTTCGAAATAAGGGGCTGCTTATTTCGAAATCTGTACTCCCAGTTTTCTCGGGGAATAATGCTAATTTCAAAATAGTTATTTCAAATAGCGTTAGTGTAGACACTCCAGTGCCGCTATTTCAAAATAAATACTTCCTGGAGTAATTCAAACTAATTACTCCTCAGTGCTTCCTGGGGCTCTAAAGTTGAGGTAGCATGTCCACAGTAATGAAGCCTGCTTTGGACTAATTTCAAGGCTTCCCCATAATGGGGACATGTTATTTCAATTTTGTAAAATCAGGAGTTATTAAGTCAAATGTAGCCATTTGGAAATAGTTTCCTAGTGTAGACATGGCCCATAAGAGGGCCTGTTGCAGGGTGTTTATGAGTGGAGGGGACTAAAAGGCACATGGGCCTATAGAGTAATGGTGTGACACACAGATAGGCTAATGATCTTTATTGCCTGGTCCCTGGCACATGGAATGGGCAGCTACAAAAGGATATATTCCTGGCACATGGCAGCGATCAGTGTTCATTGACTAGTGCCTGAGTTACAGCCTGGTGGATTCCTGAACTATGCTCCAAACAGCCAGACTTCTAAGGTTTCTCCATCATTATATTAAACGAGAGATGTTCTGCACCTTGCCTCTCTCATACAACTGCTGAGGACCAGAGAGTTGGTCATGCCATTTCCATCTTTGTATGATCTGGCACACAGTATGCTATTATAAATGTGCATGTCTCCCTCTGTTTTGTTTTAATCAATTTCCATGTTAAAAGATGGATGTCACTACATTTCCTTGAGAGAACATGGATATATCACACATTATTTTGAGGTAATAGGTAGATTTTCCCAAACTGGTCTACAGAATGTTTTAGAACCCTCAACATTTAAAGCAAAACTGAGTGAAAACTTCATATGAAATTTTGCAGCAGATTCCCAGAGCCTAAGGAACCCTTTATGGTGAAAAACTTCCCTTTCTCGCTTTACTATAAATATGAAGCAGTCAGTCCAGTGACTACTGCACAGGGACACCCACGTCCTCCTGAAAATGGTCATAAAGGCAGGAGTGTCCAACTGCTCAACTGCTGCTTCCCTTTTCTAAACACATGAAAGCAAAGCTTGAAATAACATTTACTCTTTGCGCTCAGCAAGAACTAATACTTATCAAATGCCCTGGTCAGACACAATAAAATCACACTGAGTAAGGAAATTGCTTTTGTAATTGATTTACTAGTTTTCATAGAGGAAAAAGCATTTCAGTAGTATTTTCATTAAATTGCTTGTCTAGAACAACAACAACCATCTCTCCCTCCGCCCCCTCCATTTTCTCTTTTCCTAAAAACCTAGTATCTCTTTTTTGGAAAAAGCAATGGAATGAAAAAAAGAAACAAACAAACATGGAACACAATGGTGTACTGTGTTACAAAAAGGAAGTGAAAGCAGCTTTTTTATTCATTGAGATTTTGAGTGTCAGCTATTACTGTGGACCATCAAACTTCAAGGGAGGGTATGTTTTTTGTAGATTATCTAGTATCATGGCAGCCAAACTGTATGGCTGTGTCGAGACTGGCGTGATCTTGCACCAGAGCTATGCAAATGAGGCTCAGGGGCGGAATATCGCCAAGCCTCATTTGCATAACTAATGAACCACCATTTTCGCGGAAGAGGCTCTTGCGCAAGACGGGGCTGTCTACATGCCCCTTCTTGCGCAAGAAAAACCCTCTTGCGAAAAGCCATTATGCCTGAAAATAATCAGCATAACAGCTTTGCGCAAGAGGGTTTTTCTCACGCAAGAAGGGGCAGTGTAGACAGTCCCGTCTTGCACAAGAGCCTCTTCCGCGAAAATGGTGGCTCACTAGCTATGCAAATGAGGCTTGGCGATATTCTGCCCCTGAGCCTCATTTGCATAGCTCTGGAGCAAGATCACGCCAGTCTAGACACAGCCTATGTCTGTGAGAGATCTAACCACTGCAACTACTGCTACCTTGAAAACTTATATAATAGCAACATACTGAAGAAATCTGGCTCAGGATTCCCTCACCCCTCACATCTGTCTTGTTTCTCAAGGATGTGACTGAGAAGAGGAGGGAAAGAAAAGAGAGGAGAAAGAGGAGAGGTTGTAAAGTTGTGAGCCTTGGTCATTGGAAAGATGGTCAATCATGATAGATAGAAAGGATGAAATGCTGGTGTCCCTTTGAAGTCAACAGTAAAACCCTCACTGACTTCAACAAGAGCAAGATTTTACCCAGATTCTTTTAGGAAAGAAGCTCAGGAATTTTCTTTTCGCAACATTCATTTTAAGGTTACAGCTACCAAAAAGTGCCAGAATATTCTAGGCCTGATTTGCTGAGCACTAAGGATATGTCTACACTACAGAGGAAGATCAGAGCTGCCACTGTCAATTTTCCAGGATTTGAATTAGCGGTCTAGTTAAGACAGCTAATTTGAACTGAGAGGGGGCACTCCGATCGATGCCGGTAACTCTGCTTTCACAGTGTAAACAGTGCCAAAAGCTGAGTTAAGCTACTTCGACTTCAGCCACACAATTAACGTAGCTGAAGTTGCATTGCTTAATTCAACTTTATTCTGTAGTGTAGACATAGCCTACACTCACTTGAAATTTAAAATGCTGTAAGTTCCACACTGGGTGTAAGTGAAAATGGGGTGAGTTTTGTAGCTGGAAAAGGAGTGCAGCTTGAACCAATTTAGCTTTGAATGGATGAGCAAAACAAGAGTTAAATAAATTTGTGAAGACTCTCATGAACTTGCTCCTTTTTACAGGATATTTGAAGAGCATCTGAAGTAGTACTAACTATATTCCTTGAACAGGGAATTGCATTTTACTGCATAGCCCATGAAACTGCATTACATATTGCAATGTACAGTGATCAACTGGCCCTGGCTGTCTTCAACCTGTTTCATCATACTGAACTACTCCATATGACTGACAATGAAGGAGTGAAAAGCAGCCTCCACAAAACTATCTCATCCTTCTTTGTTGGTCAGAAGCTTAATGGAAGCTTGCAGGAGCCATACAAATGTATTGGAAACAGCTTTTGAATAGGTGATGTGTCCCACTATACTATTTATAGTAACATGAGTGAAAGGAGCAAAATAGGGCTACTCATTGTTTTTTTTTAAATTACAGATGAATATGGCTACCCGTCTGAGATCTCAAAAGCTAAGTATGGGTCTCTTCCAGCCCACTCAATTAGCCTCATTAACACTGACACTACTACTGACAGGTACATTTTTTTTCTTTTCTATCCCTTCTTTTTCTGATAGCCCCCCTTTTTTCTCCATTCAAGCTCCTCTTAGGAAGTGGATTTTGCCCATGAAAGCTCATGATATTATATATATTTGTTAGTCTCTAAGCTGCCACAGGACTACCTATTTTTAAAGTTAAGTTATGACAAGATCGTATTAAGATACGCAACTTCACCTATGTTAATTGTGTGGCTGAAGTCAAAGTAGCTTACAGCTCGATGTCAGGATGGCAGTAGGTTTCTAGCAGAGTGCCCCAAGGTTCAGTTCTAGAACCAGTTTTGTTCAATATCTTTATTAATAACCTGGATGAGGGGATGGATTGCACTCAGCAAGTTTGTGGATGACACTAAGCTGGGGGAGAGGTAGATACACTTGAGGGCAGAGATAGGTCCAGAGTGACAGACAAATTGGAGGATTGGGCCACAAGAAATCTGATGAAGT
>JANRFK010006688.1:10449464-10462165 GCA_030068395.1 Apalone spinifera
CCCCCCCCCCCCCCCAACTCGCACTTCATCACCCATTCCCTCTGTCCTTTCCTGACAGTCCCCCTTTTCCGGCCCTCCAATCCTGCAGGGACTGTCCACCTAGAGTGACTTACCTCCATCAAGATGGCGCCAACAGTAGATCTTCCCACACCAAACTGGTATCCCACCGACCGGTAGCTGTTGGGGTGGCCAGCTTCCAGAGGACAATAGCAACCCTCTTCTCCAGGGGGATGGTGGGCTGCAGGTGGGTGTCCTGTCATTGCAGGGTGGAGGCAAGCCAGGTACACAGCTCCTGGAATGTGGCCTTCTGCATTCGGAAGTTTCAGATCCAATGCTAGCTGTCCCACCACTCCATGACAAGACGGTCCCACCAGCCTCCAAAATTGCCTCTCCAGGAAGAAGTTAGGTGGCAAGGCCATTGGTGCTGCAGCACAAGTGAGGGGCTCAAGGCTGGGTTTTCAGTCCAGATGTGGCACGAGCATCATGATGGTGGCATGCAGCAGAACTTCTAGAATTTCAGTGTGGGGCCAGGGACAGCTCTGGCTCCATGGGAAAAAACAGTTTCAAAAGCACAAAAACCAACCAAAAAACAAAATGCTGTGGTATCCCTGAAAGAAGGGCAACCAAAGCAAAACAAGCACTGCAGAAGCTTTGCTGTCCCTCTGAGAGGTAGCAAAGAAAGCAGCAGAGGAATGACTGTCCAAGGGGGTCCCTTTACGCATGCATCTCTGCAAAGGGCATGCAGCAGCACCCAGAAGTAAATGCTGCCCCGATGCCCTGCCAGAAGTGGTTCCAGGTGCCCTTTTTTTTGACAGAGCGTCCAGGCAATCTGGATGCTCTCTTTCGAAAAAGAGGATCACTTTTACGATCCTCTTTAAGGAGTCTAGATGCTGTCTTTTGAAAGAAGCTTTTTTGAAAGATTCTTTCAAAAAAGCTCCTTTCAAAAGAAGCGTGCAATCTAGATGTAACCTAAGGCTACGTCTACACTGCAGGCTTTTTGCGCAAGAACAGCCATTCTTGTGCAAAAACTTGCAGAGCATCTACACTGCACGCGTGTTCTTGTGCAAGTAAATTTACAGTACAGCATCAGAAAACAGGGCTTCTTCCAGAAGAGTTATTCCTCTTCCCACAAGGATTAAGCCCTCTTGCGAAGAGCTCTTCCACAAGAAGGCAGTGTAGACAGGTAACATGAATTTCTTGCGCAAGAAAGCCCTATGGATAAAATGGCCATCAGAGCTTTCTTGCGCAAGAGAACATCCACACTGTCATGGACGCTCTTGTGTAAAAGCACATCTCTTGCGCAAAAGCACATGGCAGTGTGGATGCGCTCTTGTGGAAGACCTTTTTCACATGAACTCTTGAGCAAAACAGTCAAGGAGTTCTGTGGCACCTTACAGACTAACCGAAGTGTTGGAGCATAAGCTTTCGTGGGCAAAGACCCACTTCGTCAGATGCATGATACTTGAGCAAAACAGTTCTTGCGCAAGAAGCCTGCAGTGTAGACGTAGCCTAAGTGTCCTAGTTTTGTTTTATATAGCTCAGCTTCCATGTACATTACAGCACTGTGAAATGCTTGGGTATTCTGCCCAACAATATTTTCATTGTTTAAATACTCTGAATGTCATTATAGTTTCCCATTGGGTGCATGTGATTTCTACACTTAATCAATGTTCATTTAACAGGACATCACAGTGCATAAATCAGGGTTTTCCTTTCCCCCTTAGTATTAGTGCAACTTATGGTACCAACTCTTAGGCAGCAATATTAGTTTCTTGCCAAGTTATCTGGCGGCAGAAGATATTGTCAGAAAGCCATAACAAGTCTTAGCAAGTGTTAAGCAATGCATTTGAGTCCTTCAGCAACGTACCATACTAATGCATGTTTGGTTTCCAATGGCTTTGCTCCTTCCTTGTTAGCAGTCTGCTGTAGAGCCTGAAGCAACAGACCAGAAACCAGTCAACAATCACTGCTTTATGAAAAACAGTTCTGTTGCTGAGTCAATATTTTCATATCCTCAAGCTTCTGTAAATGTCAGGATTTTTAATGCTGCCAAAATGCTGACATGTTTCCAAATCAAGGTCCGGATTCTGATCTCTGTTACTTGCATAAGTGGCCTTCGGCTGAATTACTCTGGTTTTATGCCAGAGTAACAGAGAACTGAATCTGGTCCCAAATATCCTGGCTCAGCACTATGTTTATTTTCTATCCTGTGTTTTATAAGTCTTTCCTAGAACCTCAAAATCTCAAGGAAAGGCAAGAAGTCAAAGATCCTAGCTTTCACTAGGACAGCTGTTGTAGATCATTCTTATTACTTAGCTTTCATCCCTCCATTTATTCTCTCTTCTTCCTGTGAACGTTAGCCAGGTCATTTACAAATGATAATTTTCCCAGATAAGGCTCCTGTGATTTTTGAGGCTGTTAATCCAGAGAACCAAAAAAAAAGTTGGCTTTAATTAAGATAACCAGAATGGGATAGTATATTCAACTAAGGCTCAGGGGCAAAAAAGAACCCAAGAGAGAAAGAAACTGACCAAAGACATTAAATGGGGGAGAGGTAGGAAGGAGAGAATGGCTTATACACCTGGTCCAAAGCCAAGAAGTTGAGATACCCCCGAACTGTGCCAAAAAGAGACTGACATGAGCCAGAGAAACACTTTTGCATTGAAAAGAGGATAGACTTGCTTTTCATGGATGAGTTAGTTTACAGTCTTTTGGGTCAGCATTACAATTAACAACCAAAGAGTGTTGATTAATATTTCTTGTGCATGGCCATGCTCTTCAGTTTTAATTGGTGACAAGTGAGCAACCCAAGAATTATAAATGAAATTTCATTTATCTGTGTATAGCTGATCAATATTCACTCAGCATGCAACGACTCCTTGCATCTCAGAGGAATAAAATAAATTGTCAGTCACCAGCATAGTTTTGTTGTTGTTGGAATTTTCTAGCTAAATTATTCACCTTCTCAAAAGGCAATTTGATAAATGTTTATTTCTTCATAATGCATTCTAACAACTGCTGATTTGTGACACTTGCTGTGAAGAGAATTTAAATTCAGAACAGGTGCTCTCAGTAAGAAAATGTTAAGAGGTATGAACAAGAAAGGGCTGTTAAAATGTTTCTCTCTTCACTTCAGATATTGCAATGGCATCCCATAGTATAAGGGGCACTAATTGAATTTAAGAGATGTAATAAGTGAGAAATGCACCAGTTCACATCACATCACTATGAAAACCAACTCCGTCTTCAGAGTAGCAGCAGATAAGTACCGATTTCACAGCCAAGCAGAAGAGCCCATGGAGCTGTAAAGTTTGCAGATGAGTGCTAGCTGAGGGCAGACTTTTGTATTTTGTGGCGAAAGAGTCACAAGCACTTTCCCGGATGGTCAAAATAATTCCCTGGTATTTCAGCCTAATAATAATCCTTGACTGGTGTCATTTTCTTTGTAGCTTCAGAAAAATAGCTGACTGAAATTTTCCTCTCTTACCTGAAATTGAGCTATGTACTTCTATAGTATTCCACCTAAGCTGAAACCATATATGGTTTGAAAAACAGATGGCCACAAATCCTTTTTCTACATCAAAGCATCCTAGATTGACACACTGTCTGAAAGGTTAAAAACAACGAATAGTTCTGTGGCACCTTAGAGTATAACAAAAACATATAGTATCATGAGCTTTTGAGGGTAAAACCCAGTTCATCCGATGGGAAGGAAAGGGCATGGACAGTAGATAATTAACTGGCAAGACTAGTCATTGTTTAAACACAATGAATATATGTCTTGGACTATGTCTATACTGGAGCCTGAACATGTAATTTCCCCAAGTATGAATTTCTCTAGGTACATGAATTTCTCTAGGTACAAAGTTAGATCCTGTCCAAGAAACTAGGCACATACTCCAGCAGCTAGCCCCTACCATGGCACACTATCTGGAACAGAGCCAGAGCAACATGTCTACCTAAGATGGAAATTGCAGCTTCCAGATCTAGTGATGACATAATTTGTCTATAGTAGGTAGTGAATGCAAGTGGCGTTGTGTACCTCCATAGAGAGGTTCCATGCACAGAGGGATATTTGGAGGAACAATGAGACAATTCTGGAGGAAGAGGACAAAAAAAGTATGGATTAAGTAACAGAGCAGAGGGGTCAGGGCAGTGTGATAAAAGACCAAGTGAATGAGCAGAATAGGGCTGAGTTATTTAGAGCATGGAAGAAAGACCCAAAGGGTATGTCTACACTACAGGACAATTTAGCTACATTAATTGTGTAGCTGAAGTTGAAATAGCTTAACTTGATTTTTGGTGCTGTCTACACAGAAAATTAAAGAGAAAATACTCTTCCTTTGGCTTCCCTTACGCCTCGTGAAATGAGGATTACAGAAGTAAGACGAGTACTTCGAGTACTTCAGAATAACAGGCTTGCTGTGTAGATGTGCACTCTGTTATTTGGAACGCTGCTGGGTAGACATGCCCAGTGAGAAGTTGATGGGGTGCACAAGGGAGGGATCTAGCTGAAGGAAGGAGCAACAGGCAGTTGTGTTTTGTGTAGAATAGAAGAGGATGTGACCAGTGTGGACAGAGA
The DNA here is from genome assembly GCA_030068395.1 of Apalone spinifera. Classification (NCBI taxonomy): domain Eukaryota; kingdom Metazoa; phylum Chordata; order Testudines; family Trionychidae; genus Apalone; species Apalone spinifera. Next base: position 10,454,047 of record JANRFK010006688.1, read on the forward strand.
CTGCTGTAAGATGGTAAGTTATGGGAGCTGGGGAGAGTGCTAGTACTCTGACCAGAAAAGGCTTAAATAAACTGCCCACTTTAGAAGATGGCAGCTTTGTGATTTAATTCATCCATTACTGGAGTTTGCATTTTTCTAAGGAAGAGAATGTGAAAAAGAGCAGAGTGAGAGAGAGAACACTATTGAAATACCACTGAGAATGTGTGAATGCGGAGCAGCTTTATGTCTAATTATTTTAAAAGTTAGGCAGAGAAATACAAATTGCATATCAGCTCTAATTTATGTTAAATGGTGCTATCAAGCAGTGCATGTGGTGTGTTCGTATTCTGAGAAATGGGCAAGAGGAAATAAAACAGATGTTGTTGCTGTTCAACATTAGGCAACATGAGCGACTTCACTTGTTTCTCCAAACGTTTAAAAAAAAAGGCAAGAGAAATGACTACACAGGACCTAAATTCATAAAATATTAAATGCCTGCTTCATTTATTCAAGGTGTGTGACTCCATGGCTCACCATGATCTCTGCAGATGCTGTGGGGAAGGTGATGTTCATGTTAAAGAGACATAGGAATGGGTGTTTGAATAAAATGGTGCAGCATAGGCATAAGTCCTAGCAGAGATGGAAATTCCCTTCACCTAAAATTTAGACGTTTAGACATTTTTCCAGAATTCCAAGCCTTGCTGAACTTTAAGGTTGCATAATATATGGGGTAAAGAGGGAGAAAGTAAAAGAACCTTTGAAATCAGTGTCATTTGGGAATGGTGTCTGAAACCCTTCCTAATTCATTTACAGCTTTACAAGGAGCTCCAGAGCTTTTATAAAACCTCAGCTCTGTCTGGATTTCAGAAACTTGAGAGATGCTTTGGCTAAAGCTGTACACATCTAACAACTGTAATTTTGCAAATATATGGATTGGAAAAAATATTTTGCAGATGTCATCTTTTACATGAGGGCAAAAGTCTGACTCCTAGGTAATAATTACTTCAAAGAGGAAACTGTCATTTTGGAGATGAGGTTTTTAATTTTTTTTTAAGTAAAAACTGTGTAGACAGCACCAAACTTTGAAATAAGCTGATCTGAAATTACCTCAAAATAAGCTACGCAATTTGTGCAGTGCAAATTGTGTGGCTTATTTCAAGGTAAGAGTGCTGGCAGACACAACCTCTAGCAGCAAATAATATTAACACACACATTGGTATTTGAATGTGGTCACTAGTGCAATTACAAGTCATAGGAAAGGCATAGGAAAAGGCACAGAAACAGAGTATCCCAAACGTTCCCTGTGTCTTTTTTGTTTGCAACCCATCTTAATGGTACACCCCCATTTCCTCCTGCCTCTTCCAATTTTATACAGAAATATTCACTGATGACAAATAACATTCAGCTTGAGCACACTGCAAAACTCCCACATTGCAGTGAACATTCTGAAGATGGCACAGGTTGAGTGGTTTCTCTGTTGCCTTTTCCCTTTGGCTTTTTGATCTTGATAATGGGCAAATTGAGGCTTGTAGTATAAGAGAGATTATCATTTGAGACAACCAAGACTTTAGGTGCTATTTGCTCACTTTTAACAGTGTACAATCAGTCTACCCCTCTTCCGGTGTCAGTCATTCATTAAGGAGCTGTAAGCACAAACACTTTGTGCCAAATTAGTTTCTGGTATAAATGGATGAAAATACCAGAGAAGTCTACTGAGCTGACCTCATTTAATTTAAACCATCAGAATATTTTGCTCCTTGTACCCTTTGAAAGAATGATTGACTAAGTGGAATTCTATCCTCTATGGGTCCACAAGGGCTGAGCAAAGCAAACTCATTATTAGTGATTGTTCATTACTGTACAGCAGGGAAAAGAGGGAAATCCCCTCCCCTCACATGTTTTTATCCTATATCCTCAGAGTGGCTGCAGAATTATTGTATTTTCACTTCTTGTTTCCTTCAGTTCCTAACTTTTTTCCCATTTATGGGTTGCACCTCAGGACTCACAGAATGATCCTTCCTCAGTGATGGAAATCCATGTGCCTACCCTTGGACTTTGAGAAGGCCACACAGGTAGGAGCTGTGAATATGATGCTAGTTACATCCCTCTACTCTGCCTGCTAGAGTTAAAAACCTCAGCACTGATAGGAGTACTTTGAAGCAAGTTCTAAAGGATGTTATGGAACATCATGTGCTCCCTCATTTATATTTTTAGATGTTCATTTCAAAAATACTGTGCCTGCTCTCCTCTCACAGAATGTGGCTGGCCTAGAACACTTATGTAAAAAGCTCACGGAGGAGGCTGCCAGCTGTATTGCTACAATGATTTGTAAGAATGCCCAAGACTACTCTTCTGCTGACATTAGGGGGCATCTGAAACTGAATGTGTGAGGGGAAAAGTGGGAGGGCCGTGTGATTGGTTGGATTACAGAGGCTCCCCTGAGACTGCCAACTGGTGTGTTCATTATACCACTAAGCCGCCCATCTACCTGCCCTCTGGGGCACCCCACTACCTTATCCTGCTGGGCCAGAAGCTCTGCTCTCCCCTAGCAAAGGCACAGAGTGGGTAACAGCTCCCCAGCAGAGTAACATGGATGCGGATAGCAGCTCAGGAGGGGGAACAGGGGGGCTCAGCAACAGGGACTTGACAGCATCAAGGAGCACAGCTCTCAAAAGGGACCAAAGCTCCAAATAAATCCATCCTACCCTGAATAAAAGTTATACACACAGAAAGCTCATAAACCTTCTCTCTTTGGCTATGTCTACAAAGCAGCATTATTCTGGAATAACTGAAGTTATTCTGAAATAACATAGTGTGTGTCTACATGGCAAGCCATTTTTTGAAATAATGTCAAGCTGGAGGACTTCTTATTCTGACTCCTTTAACCCCTATTTCATAAGGAGTAAGGGAAGTCAAAGGAAGGTTCCTCCTTCAACTTTCTGCTGTGGAGACAGCACCAAAACCCAAATTAAGCTATTTCTACTTCAGCGTCACAACTGATGTAGCTGAAGTTGTGTAGCTAAATTCAACTTTTGCCCTACTGCGTAGATGTGCCCTTTATCACTGAATGTGAAATGTACACAGTTGTTGCTCCTCTTCCCCAGGTTACAATTATTTACACTAGGTTTGTTAACAAAAGTGTTTTATTAAGTATTAAAAATAGGATTTAAGTGTTTGCAAGTGAAAACAGAGATATCACAGCAAAGAAGTGGGTTGTGCCCACAAAAGCTCATGATACTATTTATATATATATATATATATATTTATTAGGCTCTAAGGTACTATAGGACCAGTGTTCCCTCTAGCATTTTCTATCCTTGGACGGTGTCTAGTCTGTTCCCCGCTCTGGCACGACAAATGCAACAGTTGGGGGCCTGCAAAAGCACTCCAAAACCTTGTCTCTACAGGCTGTGGTACAAAAACTTCCCCCCACAAAATCCTAATATTCAGATTTTGGGGGACCCGCTGCCACCATCCAATTAATTCCAAGAAAATCAGGGAAGAGATCACTTGGGAAATCCCCTCCCTAAGGTAAAGCTCTCGCCCCTGCCCCAATCTCCGTTTTGCTTGGATTTGGGGGGCGGGTGGGAAGGGAAAGAGAATCCACAACAATGGACAACAATGGACTGTGCTCTTGTAATTATGCACTGAGTCTTCAGGACACAACAACCAACCAATTGTTGATAAAAAAACAACAACAACAATCTTTTATTATTAAAACAGAACTACAGTTGCAAGCATAGTAAATTGACTAGATGGAAAGGGCCACCATTTGATATATATACTCAAGGAGAACCTCTGGGCTGTGGGCTTAGTTACAAAAGAGAAAAAAAACAATTAGCAAGCTCAAACATTATTTCCGAACCCCCAAACAAGGAAAACAATAAACCCTGATACACTATCTAAACTTTTCCCTACTTACACATTTTAAGAAGTCTGTTCTTGGAGAGAGAAGCGTCTCCCATCTCCCTCAATACCTGGAAGAAACTGCTCTTGGCTCAAACAAAGAAGAGAGAAAGAGAAAACCCCATCTTTCCCATTTGCAATTCCTACCTGCATTGTTATTCTTCTCCAACACCTTGGCTAGGTTCAGGAGTTAACTCCTTAGTCACCAGGTGCTGGTCAAAAACTCCTGATTATGTCAGATGGGTTGAATTTTCTTTTGGGAGGCTTGAAAATTCTTATGTGCAACACCAATATTGAGGTAGTGTACCACCAATACAAACAAAACATACGCATGTTATATATTGTACACACATACACATTAAGCAGTCCATATGTGTAGTTGCAAATATATTAAAACAAGGGATTTTAACAAGGAGCAATATTTAATATGAAATCAAATATACTATGTATTAATTAGTAACAGGATTTTAAAAATCATTAAGATCAGAGTTTTAGATATATGAAACACTTCAAAACAAATCTGTTACAAGAATATTTTTCTTTCTTACCTTAAGCCATTAACACGTATGTAAGCCTCCTTTGAAATGTAATCATGCAAATGCCCTTGTTAATATAGCCCCCAGCTGCTCCCTAATTGGCAATATCAGCCTCAGCTGTGGGCTTTGCTCTCAGCCCTATCCCAGAGCTAGGTTTCAGTCTTAAAGGACGGGTGTGGGGCAGATGCCCCATCACACATCTGCAAAGATGTAGAATTGGGGTAAAAGATTAACCTCCTCCAACAACCATTACAGACAGAGAGAACTCTTCTCATTGACTAGATAGGAATTTTACACCCTCATTTGCAACTACAGCTACTCCCTTGTTGCAAGACAATTACTTTTACTGTGAGCACAGCTATCTTACTATTCCACTTCACCCTGTCATCCACCCCTGTCGTATTAATCAGTACAGGACTGTTAGTAAGTAAGAGGAAAAGTTGGACCTTATGGGCTGATCTTATCACTTTTGTCCTCACTGCTTACAATTTTCCTTTTCCAAACAGAAATCTAGGCATTATGGCCCACATCTTCAAGTGTATTTAGGTTCCCATCCTCCTTTGCAATCAAGGGATTAAGATTCCTAAATATCTTTGAGGATCTTGACCCATTATATTGTGTTCTTTATATTACATCCCTATCATGTGTTTCCCCACGCCCCTCAAATTCGTGGAACTGTTGAATCCAGTTCCTTTCTTCTCATATTTCTCCCAGTGCTTTCTCCTCCATACACATCCCCTCTCACACCTCAACCCACTCTCCCACATAAAAAAGCCTTTTAGTATCACATTTGCTGTGTTCAGCAATATACAGTAGAGACCCACAGTAATTGCTGAGAAATATTTCACTTTTTTAAAATATAATTGCTTTCTGATGCCTACACATCCTCCGTCCCCCTGCTGAGCTGGTGCACTCTGATAATCACGTGAGTAACATTGCGATAGAGATCAAGTGATACAGCTGGCTCTCTCTCAACTTTGACTTTCAACTCCACATTTACTTAGAAGCACATATTACAGTCTGAGAAAATACAAAGACATTTTCCCTGAAACGGCTTTTAGGCTGTGGTGAAACTGCCCCAGATTTAGAAGGAAGGGGAAGGGAAATTCTGTTTGTATCTAATAATAGCAAAGCATTCATTCCAATAGCCATTTCAATGTTTTTGTTGTACATATGGATTATCAGTCTGTCTTAATTCCAGCTGTAGATGCATGCTCAGTAATGTATTTTAAAGGCATGTTTTTGTCTTGCTTTTTCCAGATGAAAGATATTTGCTTAATGTTTTTCAGACTCCAGAGTCCCAGGTGTTTTAATCTGGTTGCTAGTGAAGGTGCTTAGAGCTACATGTGAATGCCAATATACCAATTTGAGGGCAGCACATAGCAGAAAATCATAGAACAGGCACCCCAGTTTCGAAACTGAGTTCCCAGTTTTTGGTGTTAATTCTGCAACCAGATCCAAATTATCACCAGGGCACAACTGCATGAATGAAATCTACAGAGCTGGGACCTTCATATCAATTATGGTTATTAGGTTTTAATAACTGGCTAAAATATTTAAATGAGATTAACTGGAAGGATTTTAGGGGATGAATGTGTAAAATTAAGAAGCACATGCAGGTTTAGAAGAGGGATCGTGACAAAGTATAAAGAAAATTGCCAGCTGGATCATAGAATAGCAGTCCCTCAAGAATGATTTATATATGAATTAACAGTTAAATGCATTTTAAAACAATGTATGAACATCTAAATAAAATCTAAACTAAATGTTTCATTGTGACTGAGATGATTATATTGATTTTTTTCCGTGACTTTACAGTTTGATGCTCTTAGCAAATTAACAGCTAATTCACAAAATATTTTTCTGTGCATTGGTTTTTATAGTCTGACCATAGTAGATGCACTTAAAAGTTTGGGAAGATTCTCCTAGTTTTGTGATATTTGCTATCCTTAAAACTGGGGATGTTGCTGAACCCAGAAATTTCTGTAAGCATGTATCTACACTGCAACCAGAGATGTGACTGCAGCTCTCCTAAAGTACGTCTACTCTGTGCGACTGAGATGATTATATTGATTATACCAGAGGTATCCCGAAATAGCTACCTCACATCTTAACAAGCTGCCCATTATTTCAAAATATTTTTCAAAATAACAGGAGAGCTATTTTGGCATCGCTGTAACCCTCATTTCACGAAGGAACTACATGAAGATTAAGGGATGTCTCGAAATAGTGAATTATTTTGAAATTTGGGTCTGTGTAGATGCACCACATTTCAAAATAAGCTATAGTGAAATAGAATTGAAATACAATACAAAAATTGCATAGTGCAAATTGCATATCTTATTTCGAGTTTAGGGTGCTATGTAGACGCACCCCTAAACCGAACCATGCTCATAGCAATACTAAAAGTAGCAACATATATATGGCAGCATGGACCCTGGATGTCTATTCACATTGCTGAACCCCTGTGCTGCCACATTTAATTGCTATTTTAGCACTGCTGCTATGGATAACGCTACGCTGCATAGCCAAATACCAATCACATCTCAGATCGCAGAATACAATTTTTAAGAGCAACCTCTAGATCTCATTTACATGGGCCTTCCTGTTGACCTCATACAACAAATATTGCCAACTTGTTCCGCAGTATTTCCACCATCAAGGATCTAAAACACCAGAAGAATATTACAGGCCCCTAAATAAAAGTTTCCTTGAGGCATTTAAAATATCTAAACAAAACACTAATTAACAAGGTCAGTTCCCAGACTAATGCAGTAGGCAGTGCAGTATAGGAAGGAGGTGTACAGCCCTCGGTGGGGAAAGAACAGGTTAGGAACTATTTAGAAAAGCTAAACATACACAAATCCACGGGTATGGATTTAATGCATCTGAGGGTACTGAGGGAGTTGGCAAATGTCATTGCAGAGCCTCTGGCCATTATCTTTGAAAACTCGTGGAGATCGGGAGAGATCCTGGATTATTGGAAAAAGACAAATCTTTAAAAAAGGAATGAAGGACAATCCAAGGAGCTACAGACCAGTCAGCCTTACCTCAGTCCCCAGAAAAATCATGGAGGGGATCCTCAAGGAATCCATTTTGAAGCACTTGGAAGAGGGAAAAGTGATCAGGAATAGTCAACATGGATTGACCAAGGGCCAGTCATGCCTGACCAATCTGACTAGCTTCTATGATGAGGTAAACTGGTTCTGTGGATACGGGAAAGTCAGTGGATGTGATGTACCTTGACTTTAGCAAGGCTTTTGGTACAGTCTCCCACAATATTCTTGCCAGCAAGTTAAGGGAGTATGGATTGGATAAATGGACTGTAAAATGCATAGAAAGCTGGCTAGACTTTCGGGCCCAATGCGTAGTGATCAACAGCTTGATGTCAGGTTGGTGGTCAGTTTCTAGAGGAGTGACCCAAGGATCTGTTCTAGGACCGGTTTTGTTCAACACCTTTATTAATGACCTGGATGAAGGAATGGATTGCACCCTCAGCAAGTTTGCAGATGACACTAAGCTTGGGAGAGAGGTAAATACACTGGAGGGACTGGAGGGCAGAGATATGGTTCAGAGTGACCTAGAGAGATTAGAGGATTGGGCCAAAAGAAATCTGATGAGGTTCAACAAGGACAAGAGGATATGGTCATAATTCAAAATGACTTGGACAAATTGGAGAAATGGTTTGAGGTAAATAG
>JANRFK010006688.1:10502315-10512456 GCA_030068395.1 Apalone spinifera
GGGGGGAATAGTGTACTGACAACTGGGTGACCCAGCCCCAGTTCTTCCACCTGAGTCCCAACCCCTTCCACCCAAGGCCTTGCTCCCAAGCATGGCACCACCTCCCCACCTAGATCAGGGGCCCAACAAGTCTGTCAGTCCCCATGCCCGAGTGGGTTCTTTCTTTCTGGGAAAGAGAGGAGCATATTTAGAATCTGTAATCTCTGATCATCACAGGCAATGACCACTTGCCTTCAAAAACACAAGAATTAGCACTTTCCTGTTAAAAATTTTTATTTGCATTACACAATGCTTCTTTCTTGTTTGATGGGCTATTTAGTTACAGAAGAGTATACAATGTAAATGTTTGCTATGACATTGTATCATCCTACTAGTTTTCATGAAGTTTAAACCCCAAATATATTTTTATGCTTCTAGTTATCACTTTAAGCTATTGTAAAAACAAATGAATTGCACTGCAGCTTTGGCATGAGCTGGCACCTGGTCTGCCAGTATCACAGGCCCCAATTCTGGAATGAAACCCCACTTATATAGATTTTAAGAATGCGCTGGGCAGAGCTTTACTCCTGTAGGGACCCTCATGTGGTAAGCAGGTAGAGAATGTTCCTGCTGCACTGGCCTCCCAACTCCCTCAAACTCCAGCATGAGGCTTCTGTGGTTCACCTCCTGCTCTACTACTGGACCTCTTCTGCTGCTGCTCCCTTTAAGCTCCTTTCTATCTCTACTACCACCATCATGCAATCCTTTAAAGGTGTGAAATTAGGGAACATTTAGTGCTCTTCCTTGCAAACCCCCTTCCTTCAGAGCTGACTGCCTTGTATGACTAATCTTGCCCAATCCAAGGAGTTTATTGAAGGTCCTGGCCCTTCTGTATAGCTTATTCAAAACCTCAATCTCATTCCAATTTTGAAGTATGCATTTTAGTTCATGGCTGTTCTGATGCAAAGAGTTCATGTAAACTGGCCAGATTCAGCAGTCAATACAGAGTCTCTGGAGTTGCCACTGAGCTTAAATTATGTTGACAGAGCTGATGTAACATTCTGGTAAGTCTATTTAAAATCTTAATAACTTTGAAAATTGGACTCAAGCAGCAAAATGTTGTCCTCATGCACTATATCTTGAGCAGATAAATCCATTAGACTGTTTTATCTATTTCCTTCTCTTTCTTAGTTTTGCCAGTCCATAGTGCCAAAAAAGGAGAATTTTTGAAATCCAATGACCATCTCTTAATTTCAGGTGTAATAAATCAGGTACTGTCAGTCCATGAATTATGGCTTGTCTAAATGTCTGCAGTTGTGATTGATAGTAAAATTCTCATCTTTTCATCGAGATTTTTTTCTGCAAGGAAGAGTTGCAATGAAAAGAATGAGGTGTTTCCTTAAAAAAGGAGGTTAAACAAGGCTTACAGTTTGCAATATTAATTTAGTCCTATTTTAACCCTTTGTCTGAGCTGGTTGTCCAGTCTAACATTGCTAATGGAGAAATGGAGTTAGTCTAATTTTAAAAATTATTTATTTTAATCAATGAAACTTGGGTTTTATGCACTATAATTATCTAGAATTTAGTAAAATAAGTTTTATAGTTTTTCTTCTTTCTGTATTTTTGCTGACAAAATAATTTACAGAAGGGGGCATTTATAACGTGGTATAGTCCTCACACCATTTTTGTTCCACATCCTTTATTTGTGGATTAGAGGAGTGACGGAATGTCAAAATTATACTTTTAATGGAATTTAGTTTCATCCTTAAGTAGTAGTTCTGCAGAAAAGGATCTGGTGGTTACAGTGGCTGAGAAGCTGGATATGAGTCAACAGTATGCCCTTGTAGCCAAGAAGGCTAATGGCATATTAGGTTGCATGAAGAGGAGCATTGCCAGCGGATCCAGAGATGTGATTATTCCCCTTTATTCGGCTCTGGTGAGGCCACACCTGGAGTACTGTGTCCAGTTCTGGGCCCCCCACTACAAAAAGGATGTGGACGCATTGGAGAGGGTCCAGCAGAGGGCAACCAAAATGATTAGGGGGCTGAAGCATATGACTTATGAGGAGAGGCTGAGGGAGTTGGGTCTGTTTAGTCTGCAGAAGCGAAGAGTGAGGGGGGATTTGATAGCAGCCTTCAACTTCCTGAAGGGAGGTTCCAAAGAGGATGGAGAGAGGCTGTTCTCAGTAGTGACAGATGGCAGAACAAGGAGCAATGGTCTCAAGTTGTAGTGGATATTAGGAAAAATTATTTTACTAGGAGGATAGTGAAGCACTGGAATGGGTTACCTAGGGAAGTAGTGGAGTCTCCATCCCTAGAGGTGTTTAAGTCTCGGCTTTACTAAGCCCTGGCTGGGTTGATTTAGTTGGGATTGGTCCTGCCTAGAGCAGGGGGCTGGACTTGATGACCTTCTGAGGTCTCTTCCAGCTCTATGATTCTATGATCTGCCCTACTTCTGACAATCTTCCCTAAAGTGGACACCCCTGGGCAGTGAGTATAAGAGGCAGGGGAAAATGCCTTCCCAAACTGACAGCCCAGGCCTGCCCACACTCTGGGGGTAGCTGCAATGAATAGAGAGGCTTAGGGGCAATCTTCTGGAGGTGCCTGGGCTTCAGTCCTGTGCTGCCAGCCCTCTCCATGCGCTGGGGCAGGGAAAGTAGGTGCTATAGGCCAGCTGTGCTCCAGAGGGCCAGGCTGAAGACCGCTAGTGCTCCAGGGAGCTGGGCTGTGGGTCACCCATGCTGGGGGAGAGCACAGGCCACCCATCTCAGGAAGGTAGGGGTCACCACTCCTGTGGGGGGTCTTAGCTCCTCTAGGGGCCATAGGTGGCATGGGCAGGGTCTTGGATGGAAGGCGTTGAGTTGGGGACTTGCTTCTGTGAGCCCTAGGTTCACCTACCACCCACGGGGGCAAGGCTAAGTAGGGGAAAGGAATGACAGCTGGAGTCCCATGTGGGAGGATTGACTAATCTAGCCTCCCACCCTGGCGGGGCACACCTCCAGCTCCAGCAGCCACAGCTGGGAATGTAGCCATGGGGGTGCTGGCTGCAGATGCAAGACCACGGTGCATGGGCCCCACTGCAGCTCCCATCTAGCTCTGGCTACTATGGGGAGGAGGGAAGGAAGGTGCACAGTCCCAGGAAGCCACAAGGGGGTGCACAGACCCCTCTGCAGTCCTAGCTGCAGGGAAGGGGCACATGGCGCCAGCCATAATCCCTGCCTCAAGCCACAGGGCAGGAGCTGCACAGTCCTTCATTCCAGCCCCAGTTGTAGGGCGGGGCACACAGTGCTGCCTACAGGCCCAGCTTGAGCCGCTGGCTGCCATGTGACTACCATAGCCTCCATGAGTAAACCACAGCCTCAGTCATGAGCCACTCTGGACAGCATGGCAGTGACATCTCCTGGAGAACAATGGGTCTTCTGCTCCTTTGAAAATCAGGCTAGCTTTATTCAAGTGTCTCTTTTAGGTATCTAATTTGGAAAATTTTAGCCCCTCTCCACCTCCAATAAAACACAAAGTTTAGCCTGCTCCACTAGCCTGTAGACACCTCAAGCAGAGAACTTGTTTGCTTGTTTTCCAAATGCCATGCATGTCTGTACTTGTTGCTACTAAAATATTTAAATCAGCTGTTGTGAGGGTATGTCTACACTACAGTGTTAATTCGAGTTATCTTAATTCAAATTAGTTAATCCAAATTAAGCTCATTTGGATTAACGCATCTACACACAAAATGCAGTTCGAATTAGCGTTTTGCTAGTTAGTATCTACTCTGTGTGGATGCGGTAGTTCAGAGTCGGATTTAAGGCCGGCTGGAACCAGGGCAGGCAGGGCATCAGGTCAGGAGTGTCTGTGTGTGGCTGTTGCCTGAGGCTATCTGAGGCTTGTGCTTAAAGGGATAGCACTCCTTCTCCCTCCCCCCGGGCAACCGGTTCTCAGGTGTCCCTGCTTGCTTGCCTGCCTCGCTGCGGGCCAGTAAAGCATTTGTGTCCCGGCACTCTGGCGCTTTTCTTGGATGAATTGCTGCAAGCCTGGCTGCACTTGCTGAAGGCTGCCATCCCGGAGGTCCAGCGTGGGCCTGTCAGTATCCAGGAGGTCCTGCGGGAAAGCTTCCATTCTGAAGAGCATGCAGACCCTCCCTCGTCTGCCCCACTGGGGGCTTGTGCCTCATTCCTCCCTCACATCCTTCCACTTACCCATCCCTAGCCCCCCTTCCTGATGTAAAAAATAAAGAATACGTTTTTTCAAAAATATAAACTGTGTTTATTTAACAAAACTGGGGGGGGGGGGGTATGAAACTCTGGGGAGAATGGAGGTAGGAGAGGAGAGAGTGTGGGGGAGGGGAGGAGGGAAACTGGGAGGAGGGAGCTAGAAGGGGAAGAAGGGGGAGGGGAAGCTCAAGGGTGGGGGTCTTGCCGGCAGGGGCGGCCCATGAGCATAGGCAAACTAGGCAGTTGCCTAGGGAGCCACCGGCTCAGGCGCCCGATGATGAGGTCACAGCCATTGACAGCCGTGCAGGCGGGGGCGCTGACTGTGCCTTCTGCCTGGGGCACCAGCTGCCGCAGCCAGCCTCAGGCCACTCCTGCTCTCCAGGCCAACTGACTCCCAGCACCATGGATGCGGGGGCCTTGGCGTCCCCAGGGAAATGGGGAGGAGGGTGTGGAGGTTGAGGAGGGAGAGGCGGGAGGGGGAGGAGGAGCACTCGCTCGGGAGACTGCAGGCACTGGAGTGGCTTGGGGCAGCATGCTCTACACCAGGGTCTGCACGTGGTCGCAGAGAGCACGACCCTGGGCAAGCAGCTCCCGGCGGAACTCCTGGTTGTCCTGTACCCACTCCTGCATGGTGCGATGCATGGCTCGCAGGGCCTCCAGGTGCTGCTGTCTGTACCCCTCGAGTATGCGGGTGGTCCTGCTCACCCCTCGGATGCGGGAGGATTTCCTGGGCGGGGTGGTGCACCCTGCGCGTGTAGCTGGTACAGCTGTGGAGAAAAAAGAGAAGGGTCAGTTCTCCCTGAGGACACAGGGGATGAAGCACAGCCCCACTCTGCAAGGTGAGGATGACCATGCTCTGCACCGTCAGAGCCGCTGTACTTTCACAGAGGCCATGGTCGGAATGTCCAGCTATCCCCGGGAGTGGGAGCTACCCCGGGACCGCACCCATGCCCCTGTGCTGTGTATAGTGCGGCCGAGGTGGGGGGGAGATGTCCCCTGTCTCTGTGTAGAGGGGGCTTGTGAAGGGAGGGCTGTATCTCACTCTGGGATCAGGAGCATGTCAGGTCTCTTCACACACGTGTGGCTATCAGGCCAAGGCCCCTGTGTGACAGGCAGCTGGAGCCACCTGCCCAGGGGTGGCACAGCACGTGCTCGCACATGCACAGGTTCCTGCGTGATCCGTGGTAAGCAAGGCCCACATGCGTGGTCCCTGGTCTCCCTCCCTGTCCCCCGTCCCAGAAAGGGGACAATGATGGCACTTACATGGTGTGGCCTCCCCGGACATCCCTGCTGACTCTACAGGTGGGACTGCTTGTGGGTCCTGGCGGCATGGCGGTGTGGCAGCTCCGGCTCCACGCCCTGGTCAGTGCCCTCCGGTCCCGGTTCGCTGTCCCCTGGGGTGGCACAGACCGTCCCGCCCCCCAGGATCCGGTCCAGTGCCTCGAAGTTGGGGCAGGTGTCTGCCCCTGCTGAGGAGCTTCCTCAAGTGGCCCTGGCGTATGCCTGCTGCAGCACCTTTATCTTCAGGCGCACCTGCTCTTGGATGCGCCTGTGGCCTTTCTTGGCCATTGTGGCAGCTATGGTGGCAGCTATGGTTATACCTGTTTCACGAGGCATAAAAGATCTGACAACAAAGGGATCTGGGGTCGGCTGATCCCCGTCTAGACTACCGCGCTGTGCCAACAATCAGCTGATCAGCACAGTGCAGCGGTCATTTTGATGTAAATGAAGCGGCGAGTATTTAAATCGCCGCTTCATTTCCCTTTGCCGAGTACACTCATCTACATGGCTCCATCGACGGAGCCATGTAGTCTAGACACACCCTAAGGGCTTTAGGAAACAAAATTAGGAAGAACTTACCAAGCAGGGTCTCACAACGTGTATAGTATTATTAATTGGGTTCCTTTCAGTCAGAATATTTGGGATAGTTATAGGAAGATCAAATATATGCAAAGACCAGAGGCCAGTTTATCTTGAAGGAGGGAAGTTGGATATGATGGTGTCTTATCAAAACAAAAGTTAAATTTTCAACTGCTCAGTACCCACAATTAGGGTCACTTTGGATACGTCTACACAGCAAAGTTATTTTCGGATACCAGAGGTATCCTGAAATAGCTACTCCATGTCTTTTGAACATGTCCTCTATTTCAAAATTTAGTGGGCACGCTATTTCACCATCCCTGTAAACCTCACTGTACGAGAAGTAAGGGATGGCTTGAAATAGCGCTGGATTTTGAAATTTGGCACTGTCAAAATAAGCTATTTTGAAATAGACTTGAAATAAGCTAGCGCAAATTGAGTATCTTATTTCAAGTGTCAGGTACTGTGTAGGCACACCCTTTCAGAAGAGCCCAGCTGCCATTCAAGCTCCTAAGCAAGACTCATTATGCTGAGCTTGTTGCAAACATTGCCACTTATTCTGTTGCCTAAATGGGAGATGAGCTCTTATGAAAATCTGCCCAGATGCGGTTACTGCCGCACACCTGGCACTTGGCAGTTACATTTTGAGGTCATTGCTACTGGGGTTTCCCACAGCTTCAGATCATTACCTCCTCTATTGTTCTGTCATTCCATACCTCACCCTGCATGGAGGGATACTACTGACAGAGATCACTTCTAGCTAAGAGGGGTTTAGAGGTTCCTGGGATACATTCCACACTGACTCATGCTGAAATATGAGTCACTTACTATAAAACAAGAGCAGCCTGCCTTTCTCTCTTTTGCCCAGGACATGAGAAGTCTGCTCTCACACCCTGATTATCTCACCAGTGTGCTTGAGCTGTTCCAAAAACTGGATCGATTCTCTGTTGTTAATATGGTCCCACTTTCTCCTTCTAGCTGTTGACACTACTGCATCACAAATTCAATATCATCTACTTTAGAGTTGTAAGCCTTCAGCATTGGAATGGGAGAGCTGGTTTTTTTCCTTATAAAGTAGGTATGCTGTTTGCTGACCTGAATTGGTAGAGAAGAATGAGAATATGCTAGGTCTTTTTCTAAAGAAGCTTAAAATCGGGATCCAATTGTATAATAGTTTCTACATAGGAGTGCCATATCAGATTAGACTAGAGATCCCTCCTCAGTACAGTATCCTCTATGGCTATGTCTACACAGCCATGTTATTTCTGAATTATTCTGAAATAACAAAGAGTGTGTCTACACTGCAAGCCATATTTCGAAATAATGTTGAGCTGGAGGACTTCTTACTCTGACTCCTGTAACCCCCATTTTACAAGGAGTAAGAGAAGTTGAAGGAAGAATGTTCTTCCTTCGACTTCCTGCTGTGTAAACAGTGCCAAATTAAGCTATTTCAACTTATGCTATGCAATTGACATAGCTCAAATCATGTAGCTTAATTTTACTTTAGCCCTGCTGTGTGTAGACATGCCCTTTCTGAGAGTGACCAATACCAGTTGCTCAGAGGAAGGTATGAGAAGCCCTGCAGTGGGCAGTTGTGGGATCACATGGTCCCTGGGTAAGCTTCTTCCTTTCAAACTCTTTTGGAATCTTGCTAAGATTTTGGTCTTGATAAATCATGCCACCATGCATTCTTGCAGCAATGTAGTCTGATTTCCCTTTCCTTAAACTTAGATTTGCCATTATATCCTCTTTTCTATGAAACATTTGCTTCATATGTCAGGCTCAAAACCATCTATATGTACTATGGGACAGTGACAGAGGCTTTTGTTTTCAAAGAGGATTTCCCTTTTGTTCAGCTTGCATGTTTTATTTTGCTTCCCCCCCGACAGTGTTTATCCTAATGAAGATACATCATTGGCATTTTCTTCCTTAAGGCTCAGAAAGAGCATGGATGCATACATCCATATTCCAGATGGGGGAGTTCAAAGGAACATCTGCCTTCTCTGTCTACTGCACTCCTGCATTCTGATGTAGAGGCTTCTGCCATCTCCTTTAGAAGTCCATTCAGCAAGTACACTAATGTAAATTTTTTCTTCCGCTCCCATTCCTCTTCCTCTTCTCAGTAGATTTTTATTGACTGCAGCACAAAGCAGCCATGCTCATCTAAGGTTTCAGTGGGTTTTTTGTTTGTTTGTTTGGGGTTTTTTTCAAATCACAATAGCTGCCTAACAAGAAGTCTATTATCAGCATGTGTCAGCAGCTGGCAAAGCTATGATAGGAGAATCTACAGTATCAGCTCCAGCCTGCGGCATGAACCTCAGGTAGATAAGGCTGACTGTCACTGAAATGGCCAATCTGCTGGACAGTTGCAGCTATCACCAAGGAAGGATTACTGCCCCAGGAGTGGAAGGACAGCACAAATGAAATGCTATCCATCCTGAAATCCTGAGCATGGATAGGTGCAATTGCTCTGATATCTATATGACATCCATCCCTGCTGTAAATGTCCAACAGGAGGAACAAGCTGAAGATGTGTCAACTTGTTCAGTAGTTCCAGGAGAATGATCTTTTCCTTTTTTCAGGAATCTGGCACTTGAACAAGCTATACGAAGAGCTAAATGTGTGTTAGTCAATTAAAGCACAACTTAACCCTATGCTGCATGACCCTCCCAAGAGATTCTCAGGGTCTCCAAGCCTATATACCCATAATGCTTTCCAACATCCACCTACAATTTTTTTCATCTCTCCAAATACAAACACTCCAGGAGCTCATACAGTACCACAACTAAGCAATGTGAATATTCTCTTTATACACACATTCCTGATTAACCTGGTAAGGAAATCTTTCTCTTCTTATATTTTATACACCAACACACATTCCTCTCTATAAGCATAGAGTTCTCTTCTTATCATTACAGATAGTCTGAATCTATTGTGACTTTGGCAATTCTTTCATTAAGAATTGCCAGAGCTCTAGCAATTAGGTTCCAGGACTCTAGCACTATTTTTACATGCATAACTAATGGAGCAAATCTAGATGTAACAGGCCTATGAACTGCCAAGCCTACAGGTGCCAGGCCTCAGCCCTGGCAAGACCTAGCACAAATTAAATACTATGTGCCTTCTTGGAAGGTATTGGATTGCAGTGACCTTCAGCTGGTTTTTCCATGAGTGACAAGATGTATCTCACTATCAACAGTAAGAAAAGGAGAGGTGTCACATAAAACCAATTCCCTAAAGAGAAATTATGCAACATCTCCTAATCAGTCCCAGGATATAGTTTTTAAGTGTCCCTAACCTAACTAGTCTGACAAGGTAAGGACACTAAGCTGCATTGTAACCATGCTTTCAGAAGACAAACAGACAGGTAGATAATATTCTTGGCACTAATGAAGATTTTCAACATCATAGTACTACCAAGAAATAAATTAATAAGAACAGTTTTAATAGAATATGTCCACACTGCAAAGTTAATTCAAAATAATAGCTGTTATTTCAAATTAACTTTAATAGCATCTATACATGCAAACCGCTATTTCGAATTTAATTCAAAATAGAGGAGCCCTTAATTCGAATTTGGTAAACCTCATTCTACGAGGACTAATGCCAAATTCGAAATAGCTAATTCAAAATAAGTGCTGTGTACACACTTTATTCGAAATAGGGGGGCTCCAGCCCTTCCCAGGGAGCCCTGATGGCCACTCTGGGCACAATCAGCAAAAATTACTCTCCTCTCTCCCAGACCCGGAGAAATTAAAGGGGTAGACCCTGGCCACAGTACCTATGCCAGCTCCAAGCCTGCCATCCCAGAGCCAGCAGTGGCCACCGGGGCCCGTGATCCAGTGGCCCCAAAACATGAGCCAGCAAGCCAGTGGCAGCCAGCCCTTGACCGCTCCCCAGGAGCAGTCTGCCAGCTCCCAGGAGCCTGACAGGAGCTGGAGAAGGCAGGCACCTTCCTAGTCCAGGGTGGAATCATGGACCTTATTCAGGTTTGAGGGGGATGCCTCCAACATGCATGATCTCTGCACTAGACGGAGGAACGCAGCCGTCTATGACAGGATAGCTGCCAGCCTGGCCACCAAAGGCCACATGCGA
>JANRFK010006688.1:10572315-10585845 GCA_030068395.1 Apalone spinifera
CTTCAAGCAAGTAAAAATGGATGTTACAGGGGGGTTCCTGTCTGGCTACAGATCCCATGTGCAGGAGAGGGGCCTGGAGAGACCTGGCCCTCCCCGGGACCCACACACACACACAACTGCACCTGGCAGCGCTGTCTGCAGAAGCGGGTGGTGCCTCACGTGTGCAGGCATAGCCGTGTGCTATGTGTGACACTCCTGGGTCTGTGTGCATCCTTGTGCCCAGCCTTTCTCCTGTGGTGGCCCTCCCAGGGGTCGGATGTGTGTGGGGCCTCCTACCAACCTGTGAGCAGGAGCCCCATGTGCTCCATGGCCAGCTCCTGAGACCATGTGACACTGCCGCTGCATGTGCTTGCATGTGCATGGACAGCTGCAGACTGTCTAGGCCAAGCATGCCAAGCGATGATCATGCCCCATCCCCATGCTCCTGCCTCCCCTGCCCTGTGTGTGTGACAACCTGACAGCACTCACCTGACGATCCCTCCCCAGCGTCAGATGATGCCAGGGAGGTGTCCAAGGCCTGGGGTACCAGCTCAAGGCTGAGGGTGACAACACTGCCAGTGTCCTCTTCCTCATGCAACTGTTGTCCCTCCCCATCTTCCTTCTCCTCCAGGAGCTCCAGCTGGGTGACCACGGTTGTCTCCACACCTGAGTCCACCAGACTAGGTGAGGGCAAGGCTTGCCCACCACCCAGTATCTGGTGGAGCTCTTTGTAATAGGGGCAGTAGTGTAGTCCTGCCCCAGAGTGAGAGCTGCTCTTCCTGGCCCATGCATATCCTTGCCACAGCTCCTTCACCTTGCTTCTCACTTGGTCTAAGATGTGGGGGTGGTGGACTCTGTGGGTGAGATCTTCAGCCTTCCGGCCATAAATATCGGTGTTTCTGCACCGTGAACGGAGATCCTGGAGGGACTCCTTCTCTCCCTACATCTTCAGGAAGACTCGGATGTCAGCACCCGACCAGGATGGCACCCAGTGTTTGGTGCTTCTGGGTGGGTCCTCAGAGCCCTGTTGGTGCTCCCTGTGTGAGCCAGGAGGGTCTCGGGGGGCTTCTGGCTGTGCCATGGCTCCTAATTTGTGTGTCAGGGTCATGCACTAAGGCCAGCTTCTTGCCACAAGGCTTGTCCAGGGTGCCTGAAGCTTTAAAAGCTGGCTAGAAACAGAAACTATAGATCTGTGATTAGTTTGGACAGAGTGTCCACCAGGGCACCTGTGCTTTTTTCTGGAGGCCTCTTTTTCTTAGAAAACTCCCTCTTCTGTATCCACACATGCCTTCTTCCAAAAGAGCTCTTTCAGAAAAGGCATTCTTCCATGTAGAATGAGGTTTACCAATGTTGGAAAAACCCCTACGTTCTTTCGCTTTTCTTTGATTGCAGTGTGGACATAGGTGAAGTTTTTTTGGAAAAACAGCCAATTTTCTGAAAAACGCTGTAGTCTAGATGTACCCTAGGAGGGTGGTGAAGTACTGGAATGGGTTATTTAGGGAGGTGGTGGAATCTCCATCTTTAGAGGTTTTTAAGTCCCGTCTTGACAAAGACCTGTCTGGGATCATTTAATTAGGGTTGGTCCTGCTTTGGGTAGGGGAGACTGGACTCGATGACCTCCTGAGGTCTCTTCCAGCCCTGTGATTCTATGTTTCTATGATTCTAACTGACTTGGGCTATGTCTAGACTGCCGAGAAAAGTCAGAAAAACATACACAAATTGCAAATCGCAATTTGCGTATCTTTTTCCACTTTTTTTTCCTGAAAGAGACTTTTCCAAAATTTTGCCTATCTACACAGGGCCAAATTTCAGAAAAAAAAGTCCTCTATCAGAATATCCCTTATTCCTCTAACCAAGAGGAATACAGGGACGCTGAAAGAACATGTCCACTTTTTTGGAAAGTGTTCTGAAAAAATGGACGTGTTCCTTGGATACAGCAGAGCTTTTCCAGAATACTAGAGGTATCCCAGAAAAGCTGTGCAGTCTAGACATAGCTTTGGACTTGTAGGGCTCAGCTATGGGACTATAAGATTGTGATGTAGGCATCTGGATTTGGGCTCGAGCCTGGGCTGAGAGATCATGCAATGAGGGAGGGTCTCAAAACCTACCCTCAGTGTTGGAGCCCCACAAGCCCAAGTCAGATGACCTGGGCTCCAAGACTGAGCATGCAATAGTTGTTTTACTTGGAGAGTAGTTATTGGATTGCTGAGGCAGCAGTGCACCAAATCCTGCACTGCTTTACAGTCACAAGTGCACTGTAAGACTTGATGTGCAAGTGAAAATGAGAAAAAAAATCACATCCACATTCAAACAATTCAAAATTATCTACACATTCACCTGGATAGTTATGGATAAGATTTTCAAACCTGCCAAGTTAATTTAGTATTGGAGGGGTAGCCATGTTAGTGTGTCATTTAAAAACAATGAGTAGTTCTATGGCACCTAAGAGACTATTTCTGTTAGTCTCTAAGGTGTCACAAGTTAATTTAGACACCCAAATTCTATTGAAATCAATGGGAGCTATGCATCCAATTCCTCTTGGCTTCTTTATAATGCTCTGCTGATGTGTGTCACATCACAGGAGAAAATAAGTTAAAAATGTGTTCAGTAGTTGAAGAATAGCAAGACTTTTGTTGCAGAAAGACTAACTAGTCCTACATTCTGACAACTGGTGCGCCATTCCCAATCTCACTCTTTTGTTTCCTGTCTTTGGCAGGGCTCCCCTCACCCGCCCATCTTTATTTTAATCTCGTTTCTTGTTGTTTCGTGTTTCAAAAGGGGAGATTTTTTGGGGGGTTATTGGCAAAAACATTCTTAAGCTTCCCAGCTTTTCTCCATAGCCACCCTTACATAATATCTGTGAAACAGCTGCAACCATAGTTCTGAGGTTGATTTTGAGAAAGGGAAAAATAGATTCAGACACTTGGATTTTGTTATACTTAAGTTAGTACAGTTTTAATTTCTTTCCATGACTAGAAAGCAGCCATTTAAAAATAAAACACCAACAACAAAGAGCAGTTTTGCCTTTTTAAAAACACAAATCATATAAAAGAGTTTTCTACTGTTATATTAGTAGTTCAGCTATTGCAATGGCCGCCTGGCATGAACAGATAAAAATGCACTGGCAACATTTAAAAGGTCAGATATTTTTGATGCTACCAGATATTTTGAAACCATAGGAGTGAATTTAATTTGTTAGCAGCAAACATATAGGTTGAATTGAGTCTACTCATCACACATTTATACACCACCACTAGTGATGTGTATTATAGTATTCACACAGTACAAAAAATTAATTAAGGCAAAAATCAAGCTGAAAGGACAATTTCCAAAAGAGGAAGAAAAATAGAGAAAGAAAATGAATTATTTCAGACTGAAAGCAATTATATTTTGAAGACGGAAGCAGACATTTTGTGGCACAACTGTCAAGATGCTACAAAAAGATTAAAGGGGCTTTTTGTCATTTAAAACTTGTTTCTGGGACTCCGAAAAAAATCTGCTGTTCAGTTAGTGATTTTTAATAAGATTTCTCAATAGACATTTTTCAGTTGGAAAGAGAGAAGCTAAAAAAATTGGACGCGATAGTAAATTCACTCACAACTTTGATCTAGTACAATTCACATTCATTGTTATGGCAAAGTCAGGTAGACTGTTTTTCCTAGAGGTTGTGCTCTCTACAATATCTATTGTCGACAGAAAATAAATGCATTTTGTGAAGCTTTCACAGGTTGCAAGCTGCTGCCAGGGTTAAAGTCTCAAAGAGCCAGAGTAATTTATTTGAAACAAAACTCTGAAAAGTTTTGATCGCAAAGGAAAATGGTTCTATCCAGTCAAAACTACTCCGAGCACCCCAAGAAAATCTCAAATGAAACTGCTTTTTAATGTATTTTGGGATACCATATTATCCCAACTGTTTAAATCCACAATCTTGCCTGTTAAGCACTGAGGGTACGTCTCCACAGCAGCGTTATTTTGGAATAAGGTTAGTTATTCTGAAATAACATAGTCCACATCTACACTACAAGCCTTTATTTTGAAATAATGTTGAGCTGGAGGACTTCTTACTCTGGCATTATGGCAAAATAATATTGAGCTTACTCTGACTCCTGTAACACTCAATTTACTATGAGTAAGGGAAGTCGGAGGAAGAGTGCTGTTCCTTAGACTCCCTGCTGTGTAGATAGCACCAAAAACCAAGTTAAGCTTTTTCAACTTCAGCTACCCAATTGATGTAGCTGAAGTAGCATAGTTTTATTTGGCTTTAGCCCTGCTTGATAGATGTACGGGTACGTCTACACAGCAGGGCTAAAGCCGAAATAAGCTATGCAACTTCAGCTACGACAATTTCATAGCTTAAGTCAAAATAGCTTATTTTAGCTTTTGGTGCTGAATATTATGTCAAAATAACTGCTTGATGTGTAGATGTGGACTATGCTATTATGGAATAATGTCAGTTATTCCAAAATAACACTTCTGTGTAGACGTACCCTGAGATGGCTGTTGTTTGGCAAACACTTTACTGGGACTGATTTTCAATGGGCGTATCTATGTACTCAGCAAAGAGAGTACAATGAAATGAAAGAGAAACAAAAAGATAGCTTTAAGAAACCTTTGAGCTACCCATATTCTGGGGCCATTCAGTTTGCTCTTAACTTGCATACTATTTTCCTAGTCCCTTAGGGGGGAAAAGAGAAAAAAACAGAGTGCAGCATTCTCCAGGCATAGCTCATACTACTCGAGCACCTCTGTGCTGTCAGAAGAGCCTCGCTACGTTGGAGGCATCCCCTCATGGCTCTGGTTTTGCTCCTTTGCTACTAGTGTGCAGAAAAATGGATATTCAGGCCCCCAGACCACGATGGGTTTGCTCAATGTACAGTCTCCCAAGTCTTTAATTTGTAATGCAGGGCACCAGGGCTCAAGCAATTAAGTACCGGGGTTCAGGTAGTTTGGGGATTTGCTTTTGTTTTTGTTTTGTTTTTTACTTTCCTAACTGATCCAGCAAGCCGAGAGGCATCAGACCAATGAACGGCCAAACCTAGAGAGGCCAGAGCTCAGTCATGGCAAATCCTGGCACAAATCAAGTCTTAACTACACTGGGACTGATCATGATAGTAAGCATTGTACAAGGTGGGGTAAACAAAACACTAAATGGTTAGGGCAATGAATCATATGGACTGAATCCAAAACCTCATGTTGGCCAGTGAATTTTAGATGGGAAAGATTCAAGAATGCAAACAGAAGTGCTCAAAGAAGTAGGACCACAGAAATCAAGTGGATATGTGGAAATACCTGACTGACTATTGTAAGCAGGTAGAATAGGCTGACAAAAGGTTTCTCTAATAGAGGAGAAGTATTTTGTTTTTTAATCAGTATAGCCTCTGATTTGAATCAACCTATTGCACTGCTTTCAAACTTCTCAAAGTCCAACCTATTTCACAATAACAATAGCAAATGAAATATTGAATATGCATGAGGCATTGCTGGCATTTTAAGGGTTTGTTTTCTTTTCCAGGAGACAGCTCAGCTGAAAGCACTGAAGTCAATTGCTAATTATGTCTCACACCACTTTGTCCAATTCAGTTAGCTTGATTATGTTTGAGTCCTCATGCAGGGTGCCACAGTTGCAGATATTTTAATATCCAGATGTGGATTAGACCAAAATGTATCTTAAAAAATGTTTTCAATTTCCAAAGGTCCATCTGCTGGTCTCTTTATTCTCTGTCTTTTATTACGATTACTAGAAGACTTACCCAATGTTGTCCGGGTCCTTCAGAGCAGGGAACTGGTGGGAACTGGGGGGAGTGCAGGATGCTGGGGGCAGGGGAAGTATGAGAGTGAGTGTTGGGGGGTGAGGATGGGCTCAGGGAAGGGGAATCCCATCTGGCACAGACCTTATCTCTCCCCCACAGCATCCCCTTAGCCAGGGGCCTTTTCTCTCCCGCTACCCTTAGTGCTGAAGCCAAAGGCCAGGGGGTAGGAAAGGATTTGGAGAAGGGGGCTACTTACCCAGTGTACTGGAAAGCAAGATGGCAGAGACCCAATCCTGCTGGCCACTCCCTTGGTGGTGCAGCTGCCCCCAGTGGACACTCTGCAGGATAACTCTCCCCTTGTGGGCTCACTGCCCCCTAGTGGCCACTCTCAGTATCGTGTCCCTCCAAACAATCCAGTCCCTCCCTTTCGAAGTTATAGAAAATGGTCCCTTTCCTGACACTTCCTGTGGTCCTGGCACAACCAAACCCTGACCTTGCTTTAAGTTAGGAAAAGAGGAAGTTGTGTATCAAATTTGGTGGTCCTCGCTCTTATAGTTTAGGAGTTCTTGAACAAACACATATAGAGATTTAAAATGTTTAAAGTAGTGTCTAAATTTTAGATCATGGGCATGGGCTGGGATGCTTTAACAGTGCCGTGTAAAACGAATGCAGCCAGCCCTCTCCCCCATCACATAGATAATGTTTCTATTGTTTCACCACTGCTTCTGTGGTGGTTACTGAATCTTCTGTCTGCAGAAATTAGTGCACTAAAATTAGGGGCATTAGTGAGTAATATAATTTTTCTCCAAAACTCATTTGCCTAGTTATGCAGCTGATTTTAGTTGCTTTCACCTCTTGATTTTATCACTTCCAGAACAGCTAAGCTCCTTCTGCTTGTTGAGTGTCTAGGAGCATAATAGCCTCTTGGTCACACTTCAATATACTTCAATGGGAGTAATCTCTACTGGGATCCTACCTCAACAAGCTCAAAGTTTCCCTTCTTCTCCTAGGTGGAGAAGTTGAATCCATGGACAGGTAGGATGCCTTTTAAAATCTCTGCTCCTTCTTTGATTTGCCATCAGAAATGTCCAAGGGCTCTGGCACAGCTCCAGCTTTTGTCAGAACAAAGCCTTTTTAAAGAAGTAGGTAGGCTTTCCCCGCACCTAGATATTCCTGGGATGTAGTGGGAAACCTCTAGATTTGCATTAAAGTATGTGATATTAGAATCTGGATCAAAAATCTTTACAGTCTATGCTCAGAGAAAATGGAGAATAAAACCCACTTGAATCATATAGGTCAACATTTCAGGAGGGACATATTGCCAGGAGCCAGAAATTACTGCTGCTAGTGTCTCCATACCAACAGAACACTGCATTTGTGCTACTGCTGCTGCAGCCTCAAGGAAAAGGTGAGTCTGAGATTGAGGAGACATAAGCTGCTGAATTTCTGCTTAGCAAGAGAGTGGATCACTTGACCATCTAAGGAATGGCTGCTGATCAAATTAAGAATCTTCAATCTCCAAAAATCTCCAGTCAGAAAGACTTTCCCCTCAGAATATATATATGGGTATGTTTACACAACGGGATAAGGTTGAATTAAGATTTATGTTAATTGTATAACTGATGTCGAAGTATCTTAACTCAACTTTTGGTACTGTCCACACTGCAGGAAGTCAAAGGGAACACACTCTCCCTTTGACTTCCCTTACTCTTACTCCATAAGGAAGCAAGACTACTGGCATAGACTGGAGTGCCCTCCTTACACTAGACCCATTAATTCGAACCCTGGAAGATCGACAGCGACAGCTTCAATCTTCTCTATAGTGTAGACATATCCATTAGAGAGGGGAAGAAAACACTGGCCGTGAAATGGTTCTTTTACCACCCCTTTATGTTGGGTCCACCGTTTTGAGAGTTAACAGGCTTATTTCTTCCAGAAGAAAAAAGAGGAGCACCTCCTGTTCTCAGGCTACGTCTACACTACAGAGTTTTTTTCAGAAAAATGGCTGTTTTTCTGAAAAAAAATTCACTTACATCTACACTGCAATCACATTCTTTCAAAAAAAATCAAAAGAACAGGGGGATTTTCTGACATTGGTAAACCTCTTTCTATGAGGAAGAAGCTCTTTCAGAAAAAGGAGTGTGTGGACAGGGAAGAGGGAGTTCTTTCGAAAGAAAAGAGGAAAAAGCACAGGTGCCTTTGTGGCCACTCCATCCATAGTAATCACAGCTGAAATGTGAGATAGTGTTAATGTTATCTTTCAAAAAAGCAGATTGCTTTTTCAATGCACTTTGGCAGAGTGGATGCTCTCTTTTGGAAGAAGTTTTTTTGGAAGATCTCTTCCGGAAAAGCATCTTCCAAAAGAAGCCTGCGGTCTAGACATTCAGGGAGGAAGAGAAGATGAACAAGTGGATGGGTGGAGAGTGGCTGAACAAGTTAAAAGGAGGAACAGAGAAAATAGCTGTGGAATATTGTGCTAAATACAGAGGGACCAGGAGTATAGACTAACACAGGTGAAACACTGCATCAGGAAGTAAAGGACAGTACACTGGTCCAAAGAACCCTACTTACCAGTTTCCAATCTGTCAACATGATTCAGGGCAGTGTCTTATTATCATATACTTTTTAGACTAAATTCATGCTTGGCACAGCCCATTGAGGTCAGTGGAATAGCACTTTCAGTATCCAGGTTAAATTTTGCCTCATGTATCTCTCCCCACTATATGATTTCATTCTCTAATTTAAATCAATAATCAAATGTCACCTTTCAGGTCTGAGTTGTTCCCTAAGCCGAACCAAGCTGCTATGCCAGTGCCATTCTTCTTTTCTTCCTTTTTCACATGTTTATGGGCCCCTCTGTCAGCATCATCAGCTGAGTAACCCCTTATAAGGCATAAAACAAGGTAAATGGATTCAGCTACTCCTAAAATTAATTTTATGCTAAGTTTTTCTGAGGCTGGAAAAAAGGCTCTCATTGTAAGCTAAATTCATCTGCGACTCTTCATAATTCACATTTTGCTCCTTTTGCCTTTAAGGGTCATGTTACATTTTAATAAGTTCATGAAGTGTTTGTACCCATTTCCCGTTATTTGATTTTAAATGTCTTCCCTTATGTTAATCATTCCCTTTGCTTACTTGACTGCATCCTTACATTTAAAACCATTCACAGCAATTTATCAGAGGGATTTAGGAGGAGATTTCAAAATAACTAAATAACTTAGGAGCCCCTATTCCATTAACTTTCAATAGGACTTGTTCTCCTAAGTAACTTAGCCCTTTCATCATTTAGAAAATATTGCACACACAGACTTTGAACAGTTACAGGGAAGAATGTAAGAAAACTGGGTCTGAATTTTATTGTGGAAACCTCAACTATTTACACACACTTTGTATAGTACCTCAAGTATTATACAATTTTGTATGGTACCCACACATTTGAGCTGCTCTACTGACTGGACATCCACAGTCTGGTTACCAGAGGCAGGAGAGGCAGGGAGGCACCATGTCATCATCTTACTCAGCCAGGGCCACCGTCTACCGCAGTGGTCACTAACCTGTAGACTGGGATCTACCAGTAGATCTTGGAACCTCTGACAGGTGATCCTGACTGGTTTGGCAAGGAAGCTATCCTGCGCTGGCACTTCAGTTCTTCCTCCACTTATTGTCATGCTGCTTCTGCCCTCTGCCTTTGAGCTGCCTTTGGGACCCTCCTGCTTGCGGGGTGTGGGAGGGAGAAAAGAGGAGGGCTGCTGATGTCAAGGTTTCCCTCCTCCCCCCACTCCTGTATCCTGTCTCCACACAGAGAGATGTGGATGCCGGGAGCCAAGCAATGCAAATCTCTATCACTTTCACACAGTGTGTGTATCTCTGTCATTCTCACAAACAGACACTGTCCTTCACTCTTCTCTCCCTACCCAACATGTATATGGGGGGGTTATTATTACTTTTACTGCTTGCAAAGTGGGTTATTTTTAGTTTTTTACTTAAATTTAATTCTTTCAGTAGTGAGTTCTAAAATGTCTAACCTGTCATGTCTGGAGTAATTATCCCTATGGCAGTTGTGCCCCTGGAAGTGGTTGGAAGTAGCTGGCATGTCCCCGAGACTGCAGCCCCTGAGAAAATCAGAGTGGGGGGTGAGAAGGGGATCTCCACATGCTGTCCTTGTCCTTGCCTGCGGACACCACTCCTGCAGCTCCCATTGATCAATAATGGAGAATAGCGGCCACTAGAAGCTGTGGGATTGGTACCTGTAGAGAAGGGGCAGCACATGGAGCCACTGCTGTACATGCCAGCTGCTTTCAGGAATGGTACAGGGACAGGGCACCAGTAAGCCTGCTTTGACTCCACACCTGGGGGCAGCTGTCTGGTTGCTTGCAGGGTGGATGAGGGGTGGGACTTGAACCCACAACCCTGCCCTCTCCCTAGGCAAATGCCCTAGACCACTCAAAAGCCCACTCCACCTCCACAGGATTCCTTACCCTGCTTTCCTAATGCAGGATCCATTTCTATCCCTGGGGTAGCTGCTGTTAGCTGCCCTCCCCAGGCAAGTGCCTTATCCCCTAGTCTACTGAAGAACCCACATGGCTGGCCTCCCTGCCTTCAGAGGGTTCCTTACCCTGGGTTGGCTGTCTGGTCACTCCCAGGATGGGCGGAGGCCAGCATGGGATGGGACTTGAACCCACCCTCCTGTTCTGCCCAGGTGAATTTCCTATCCCCTAAACTACTCCACAACCCACCTCACCTCCAAAAGGTGCCTTATTCTGCCTTACATGCAGGAGCCAGTTCAATCCCTGGGGCACCTGGTGTTGGCTGCCAGGCTACTCCCTCACTGGGGTCCAGTGTGTACTTGAATCTACCACCCTGCAGTTCCCAGGCAAATGCCATATCCCCTAGGGTAGACTCCAGAACCCAACCCAACCCAACCTCCTGAGGGTCCATTATCCTGTGCTGGCTGTCTGGTCACTTGCAGGGTGGGTGGAACTTGAACCCAACCCTCCGTGATACCCAGGTGAATGCCCTATCCCCTAAACCACTCCAGAACCCACCTGCCTTTAGAACATCCCTTATCTTGCCTTCCTAAGTCTGGAGACAGCTTCATCTATGGGGCAACTGGTATTGGCTATCCTCCCCCAGCAAATGTCATATCCCCTAGTCTGATGCTCCCAAGATGGGCTGGACTTGAACTAGCCACCCTGCACTCCCCAAAGGAATACTGTAGGCCCTAGTCCACTCCAGAACCCATCCCACTGCCTTACCGTCAGGGTGTCCCTTATCCTACTTTCCTAATGCTGGAGCCAGCTCCATCCCTGAGTCAACTGCTGTTGGCTGCTAGACTGCTCCCTCAGTGAGGGTTGGGGGGGGTACTTGAGTCCACCACCTTATGGTCCAGAGGCTGATGTCCTCCTGTGAGGTAACTGGAGCCCCCACTCCACCTTCTGCAGGTCCCTTATCCTACTTTCCAAATATGGGAGCGTGTGTTGGCTGTCCTGTTGCTCCCATGATGGCAGAGGCAGGGAACTGGATTTGAATCCACCACCCTGTGCTCCCAAGCCTAATACCCTATTCCCCTAGGCCATTCCAGAACCCACTACCACCTTCCTACCTTTAGGACATCCCTTCATATACTCCAAATCCCTTGGGACCAAGACCAGAGCCTGTACCCTAGCCTGCTACCCCAGCCTGGGGAAAGTGAGATTCGGGGAAGAAAGGGGATGGAATGAGCAGGGTGAGGCCTCAGAGAAGGGGGCGGACATCAGAGAAGTGGGGAAAGGAAGCTGGGCAAGGGTATTTTGGTTTAAGGTAGATCTTACATTGCACTTAAATTGAAAAAGTGATCTTGTGGTTAAAAAGGTTGGAGATCACTGTTCTACCTGCAGCGGGCACCTGCAGCTTCCAGCTCCAGCAAAGCAGACGAGTCCCTACAGGTCCACACAGAGAGGGACAAGATATGGGAAAAGCAGTGAGCAACAGAGGGAGGGAAAAGAGGAGTGACTGGGGGCTAGGCAGAATCAGGGAAGAGGAGGTTCTGACGATCCTGCTCGAGTAGTTTTTAAATATCACAAAGGTGGCAGCCCTAACCTAAACACCCACTCTTAAAGCAATAAGAGTGGCTACACAGAAGCTACACAAACCCTTTTAAACTGGTTTCAATGTGTGCATATATATAAGGCTTTACATTGTCATTGTTTTTGTTTCATTTGTGTACAGAGCCTGGACCCCTGATTCTTGATTGAAGCTATTAAGCTGTACCACAATAGAAATAATTAATATTGAGAATATTGTGAGGAATAGAAAGGGTTACTTTTACATAGTTGAAGGACTAAAAAGTAGAATGATTTCCAAATGTTTTCACATCATTCTTAGCTCAAGGGTATTCTTATGGGTAAAACTGCTTAAGGTTTTCTTGAACAGAACTTTTATCTGATTAAATCCCTTCTCTGTTCCAGCAATGGCGTCATTATGATTCTGATAAGCTGATGTTACACCATATCTCATTTTACAATCCCACTTGCACTTGCAGTTATCATGGAAGAATTTCCCCCCCTTTACTGATACATGAGATTGAGCTGTTATGCAAAGACATCAAAGACCAAAGAATTAAAATCCCACAGCAACTTGCAGAAACTACTGAGCCACGAGGAGGAATGTTTGTAGAAACTTCACAGATCAGAGCAGTAAAAGGATGCTGTTAATAATTTCTGCTAATTAAAAATAACTACACCCCTAGTCTACACACACTGAGTCTTCAAGAAGGAATTAAATGACCTATTTCCATCTGGGATCATGAAGTCACAGAACCCAGAAAAAAAAACCTAATGCATTTCCTCTGATTCTCTCTCCTTGCCAAGTCAGGGTTGTTCCCACCAGGACATTTTCTAATGTTTGACCCAAAATAACTTTAGATGTCCTAAGTAAAGGGTTTTTCATCTCCTCCTGTGGGAGACCATCCCACAACTTAACAACATCCTAGAAGACAGGAATTTCCTCTTGATAATCAGTATACGATTATTCTTCATATCACTGCAGTGTCGAAGCCCCATTGCTAGGCACTGTGCAAACACAGAACACAAAGATGTTTTCTGCTCATATCTAAATACATTTTTGCTGTTAGGATCATACCATTTTTCCTAATTATACCCCATGTGTCACCTAACCCATTCCTCTTCCCCCTGGGTACTCACACCCTTTTGGCTAAGATTGAACTTTTAGGCACAGCCCCGAGCAAGGGGCCTTATCCCAGAGTAGGCAATGGAAGGCACTCTTCCTCAGAAGGCCTTTTCTGAGAGGGGCAGGTGGCAATAATTTGCAGCTGGCCTACACCAGTGGGCAATTATGTCACCCTCTCACCATCACAGCTTTGCTGTCTGGCACACTGTGTGGGTGGAGAACTTCATCTGCTATAGGAGAAGACACAAAGAACAAGTGGGCAAGTAGATTACTTAGATTGTAACCTCTTTATTTTGGGAAGTTTTTGTGAAGTGTACACAGTGGGGATGTGATTCTGGACTGGGGCTTCTAGGCATAAATGTGATACAAACACACAACCACACCCAAACAACTACATCCATACCAGACCTGATGTTCTGGTAGATTACACAAGTACAGGGGGGTTTTTACTCAGCTGCTAAGGCATGTATGATAATCCTGCCCTTCAGATAGCTGTAGATGGTTCTGTCCTCTTAAATGGACAGATTCTCTTACCCTTAGTAATGTCAAGTGGTCCTTTTTGAATTGACTATCTACACTATTAGGGTATGTCTACACTAGCCCCCTAGTTCGAACTACGGTGGCTAATGTAGGC
>JANRFK010006688.1:10592340-10605874 GCA_030068395.1 Apalone spinifera
GGGGGGGGGATGGAGTGAGCAGGGGTGGGACCTCAGAGAAGGGGTGGGAAGAAGACAGGCCAAGGGTGTTTGGGTTTAAGGTAGATCCTGGATTTCACTGGAATTCAAAAAGTGATCTTGTGTTTAAAAGGGATGAAGACCACTGACAAATTGAAGGACTGGGCTAAATGAGGTTCAGCATGGATAAGTGCAGAGTCCTTCACTTGGGATACAAGGATCCCAAGGGCTGCTACAGGCTGAGGACCAACTGGCTAAGCAGCAGTTCTGCAGAAAAAGATGTGGGGATTGCAGTGGATGAAAAGCTGGATATGAGTCAACAGTGTGCCCTTGTAGCCAAAAAAAGCTAACGACAATATTGGTGCATTAGTAGGAGCATTGCCAGCAGATCTAGGAAGTGAGTATTTTCCTTTATTCAGCACTGGTGAGGCCACATCTGGAGTATTGCATCCAATTCTGCCCTCTCCCACATTA
The DNA here is from genome assembly GCA_030068395.1 of Apalone spinifera. NCBI lineage: Eukaryota > Metazoa > Chordata > Testudines > Trionychidae > Apalone > Apalone spinifera. The sequence continues at coordinate 10,592,812 of JANRFK010006688.1, forward strand.
CAGAAATGAAGTGGATGCATTAGAGAGAGGTCCAGCAAATAGCAAAAAAAATTATAAGGGGGCTGGAGCACATGATTTATGAGAAGAGGCTGAAGGATTTGTGTTTAGTCTATAGAAGAGAAGAGGTAGGAGAGATTTGAGAACAGCCTTTAAGTACCTGAAGGGGAGTTCCAAAGATGACGGAGATGGTAATAGATGACAAAATGAGGAGCAATAGTCTCAAGTTGCAGTGGGAAAGGTCTAAGTTAGATATTAGGAAAAACTATGTCACTAGGAAGGTGGTGAAACACTGGAATGGGTTGCCTAGGGAGGTGGTGGAATCCACGTCCCTAGAGATTTTTAAGTCCTGGCTTGACAAAGCCCTGGCTGGGATGATTTAGTTGGGGCTGATCCTGCTTTTAGCAGGGGGTTCGTCTTGATTACCTCCTGAGGTGTCTCCTAACCCTAGATTCTATGATTCTATTCATTTTAATGCATAATTATTGTGATTGCATGCTTATTTGCAGTAATTTCTCCCACAAACAACCCGGTACTAGAGGTGTCCACAAATAAATGTGAAAATCATATGACTAAAATTGATTATTTGTAAATTTACCAGACTGGGCCTCTGTGCATACACATTTTTTAACATGAAATTTAGACGGTCTTGGAAGTATTCTGCTGTTTTAAATATTAGATCTAGTGTTTGGAGTGTTAAACAGTCCCTGTTCCCATAATTGGCAAATGCATGTTACTTTTTATTTCAAATGAGTGAAGGCTAAATTAGCTTTACAGGCAATCCTATAAACAACAATTTACATACTGAGACCATAAAATCAAATATATAACACCTCTTTTCCATGTTTTGAAAACAGCTGATTAATTGTAACTTGACTTCGTTCCCTCAGTACAGCAGAACTTTAATTCATCTCACTGATTATCATTACCTCTAACTAGTTTTACATAGTTAACTAACAACTAGTGAAGAGAAGTTATTTTGTAGATGGAATCCCTTTGAGTGAATACAGATTAAGTGAAGTGGCTGAAGAGTGCTTGTTTTTGATTCCACGGAAACTAAGTATCTTTCTGTGCTAGAGAAGTGGAATATATTCCTATTACAAGAACTTTAGACAGGGTGAGATAACAGCTGTGTTTAATACTCTGAATCATTTTCATTTCTATGAACAAGATTTAATAATAGAGAAGGAAGTCTAGTGCACTAAAAATATGGAAAAGCATTAGTAGCTGATAACTAAATCGTGACAGCAGAGCATGATAAAGTGACATCTTGACTGGGGCATCTTCTTGCTCATTAGTACACAGGAAGCTCAAAGTATTTAAACTGATAATTCATATAGGTAAATCACATGCAAAGACTTTGTATTTTGTTATTTTAAGCCTTATGCCTATTAGGCCTTGGAGTCTATGGGAATCTCTCCATTGGCTTCAAGGGACTATCAATCTGGGGCTTAAGTCCACACAGTAAACTTACATCCATACATCCCTACTGGGGAGATCTAAGTTTTCTCAATGAACATAGAACTAAAAGAAAACCTATTACACTGCCTATGTCATGTAGCGGCCAGTGCAGGACTTCAGTTTGTGTTAAAAAACTTAGACAATGAGTAATTAGAACTGATATTTTCTTTTAAATCTTAATAAAATCTATCCCCAACATTCTGCCATATGTTTCCTCTGCATTAGAGGGTGCATGAGTTTTCTGCATGGTGTATTTTCTAAAGACGTCATATATATAGTCCTGACCCAGAATCCAGTGAAGCCTGCGGGGTGTTTTTAATTTACTTCAGTGGGGAATGGCTCTCGCTTATATGTAAGCAGGCACTAGACTCAAAATCTGCCTATGGGAATGTTAAATATAGACATAAGGAGTTTCCTCTTTTGGTCATACTACATAAGGGAACAGTGAAAGGATGTGACTTTGCTTTTGTGGTATCAGCCATCCCATAGGAATGGCCTTGTCACTCCAGCTGTAAAAAGTAGCAACAGTAGCAGCTCTTCAGAAGTGTTTAAATTATCAATATTTACACAGTAATTGAGGGGTTGATAAAACACATCTCTATTAAGCATCAAATTGTCTCACCATTATTGTTTTAAATTAAGAAGGCTAGTGGCACACCAGAGAATAATTAAGGGCAGTGCCCCTATGTAGCTGCTTTGCCACCCCTCTCCACCCCCACCACTTCAGATGCTAAGTCCTAGAAATACCACTGGCACATAGCAAACATCACACTCAATTCCAGGGGTCACAATTTGAATTATCTTTTTGGAAGAGCTGAATTACATGAGCATGAAAACAAATCAATTCAGCACTAACTAGATCCATTCACCACACTGGCAGCTGCTTAAGGCCCCTTAAATCATATTTTTGTACACTGTCAAATTGTGATTAGAGTAATGTACCTGGCTACTTCACTTCTGGTGAATTTTTCTACTAAGCAGAGGACTATCATAAAGCCTACCTGTTGCTAAGCCCTATTTAAGCCTATTCTGAAGGAGTAAGTGGGAACTAACATAGTCTTGGCTTTACTCTTAGAGCAGATCAAATTTTTTTTGAATTTCAATTTTTTTTAAAAGGTCTGGAAAAAATGTCAAAATATTTTCCCTTTTTTGACCAGCTTAACTTGTGCTGGCCAGTACACAGGGCTGAACCGTAGATATTGTATGATACCTTACCTACCTTACCAAGGCAAATTGTGAAAAATACAACTGAACTTATGGAAATTTAAAAGCCAGTTTTGTAGCGAAGACATTTTCTGTTTCTCATAGGAAACCAGACTATGCTCCTTAACAAAATACTCATAGAATCATAGAAGATTAGGGTTGGAAGAAACCTCAGGAGGTCATCTAGTCCAACCCCCTGCTCAAAGCAGGACCAACCCCAACTAACACATCCCAGTTAGAGCTTTGTCAAGCCTTACCTTAAAAGGCTCTATGGATGGAGATGCTACCATCTTCCTAGTCAACTCGTTCCAATGCTTCACTGCCATCCTTGTGAAATAGCTTTTTCTAAAATCTGAGCTAGATTCCCCACTTCAACTGGGGACTATTTCTTCTTGAAGCTATATGATCTTATTGGAAGTTCACTATTTTATCTTATTGAAGCATTTACAGAATTCATACCTAGTGTCCCAATGTCAGCAGAGTATGCAGCAGCACTAGCTATTAAACCATCTGGCTGCGTCTAGACTGGCATGATTTTCCACAAATGCTTTTAATGGAAAAATTTTTCCGTTAAAAGCATTTGCGGAAAAGAGCGTCTAGATTGGCACGGACGCTATTGCACAAAAGCGCTTTTTGAGGAAAAGTGTCCGTGCCAATCTAGACGCGGTTTTGCACAAGAAAGCCCTGATCGCCATTTTCGCCATCAGGGCTTTTTTGCACAAAACAGTCCTGAGTTGTCTACGCTGGTCCTCTTGCACAAATACATTTGCACAAGAGGGCTTTTTCCCGAACGGGAGCAGCATAGTATTTGCGCAAGAACACTGACAATCTTACATTAGCTCGTCAGTGTTCTTGCACAAATTCAAGCGGCCAGTGTAAACAGCTGGCAAGTTTTTCCGCAAAAGCAGTTTAGACGCAGCCTCTAGGTATTCATTACATACATCCAAGTTTCTGCAAAATTTTACCATGCTTTTTGAAAGACAAGAAGTACTCTGCGCAAAACTCTGATTTTGCTTTGCCAAGATTCAAGCAAACTCCCTCTCTGACTCAGATTTATGGGGGATTGTTTCCAATTCTTCCAATTTTACAAACCCAAAGTAAAATTCTGTAAAACCTGCCAGAATTTACCTGGTTTTAAACTGCTGTCTGATGTCAGTGAAAAACCATGCAGCTGAGCTAAGTTCACACCAATAATTTGTGAACCTGTCGGGGTAGAGCTGAGCAAACTATGACAGAAAAGCTAGCCACATATATTCATTTTAATTCAAAAATGAATTTCAATTTGGCTGTGTTCAAAACCCATTTGTGTTCATTTCCTATGGACAATCAAGAGCTGGAGTTTTATTCGTGATAATGAATTTGAAGCTCAAATAGTTACTAAAAGGGAATTTTGAGTTGCATATTCAATATTCAGTTGCAGTTTGTGCCTGGCTTGGCGAGTCACAAAAGTCACCGAATCAGGAAAGAAAACACAAAGAACAGCAACTTTTGTACTGCTCAGTACAGTGCAATTTGTGGATATTCACCACAAACTGTTTACAAATAATCTGCAAAGCAAGATTTACTCATGGAAGAACATTAGACTGGGACTCAAGAGACCTGGGTTCTATTCCCGACACTGACCTGCTGGGTGACCTTTGACATGTCATATCATCTTTCTAGGCCTCACTTTCCCCTTCAGTAACATGAGGATAATATTTAGTAAAGCTCTTTTGCAACATACTTGAGACCAAGGGATGAAAAGTGCCATGTAAGAACTAGGTATTATTAATGAACCTGGGAATTTCACAATTGCTTGCAGACAATTCACAAGCAGTAGTAGAGGGAAAAAAGATAAATCAACTATTTTCTGTGAACAATTTACATTGCCCTAAATGACAACTTTCAAGGCAAGTGTCATGTGATGTTACATTCATTATTCACAGTTCTAGTGCACAGCATGTATGCTATTTGTTTTGGACAGTTTTATCTATTCTGTGGTCTTTCTATTCAATGAACCTCTTGCAAAGTGGACACTTTTCCACAGATATACAGTACATTAGATTCAAGGGGGACAAATGGCAATTTTGTGTAATTGGAATCCATCGAGAGCTGCATAGTGTCACCTTCTTCTTCACATTACATGAAAACCAAGAAATGCCTTTACATGAGATTTAAGTCAGAAAAAGACAGAAACTGAACAGAGAGGCTCTCTCACATCTCGGACTTTCAAAATCTTAAATTTGCCCTTTACTTAAAAAAGTCAATGATTTCACCAAGAAAGTTTGATTAGTTTCTTTTACTTTCTGTAATGAAGTGCCATCCTTTTTACACTTGAAAGGATCTTTGTAATAATGCAACATTGATCTTTTGAATACAGATGAGCTAACCTAGATAATAGGATTTGGTATCCAAAAGAAAGGACTTCGGAACATATTTAAGACTCTACTGCCATCAAGTGGATTTTCAAAACAGAACATTGATTCATGGAGAAAATTTTAGATTTGCCATTGTCCCTTTAATTATTTTTTCTCATTTTAGTTGTTCTTTTCAACCCAATAAAAAATTCTATGAGAAAACTAAAAATTTAACATATACATGTACTCCACCATGGGATGCACAGAGAGAGAATCACCTATCAGAAGATTCCAGTGATATGTATTTCAGACCCTTTTTTCTTTTCTGTAGTTCATGCTATGGCATCGTGTTTAAATTCACAACTATATAACAATAACTTCTGAAGGAGGCTAGACAATGGGAATAATTTGATGAGCATTTTGAATTTATCTGACCAAATATCAATAACATTGATTGAATGTAAAAAGCTGCCATATTTAAAATTGTAGTAAGATGAGCATCTGAAACATAAGCCCATGCATCACAGGCTGGGTATGAGGCCTGAGGCCTAGACAGCAATGGTCAAGACTTGGCTAATATGAAGCAGAGTTAAGCTGTGAGCAAGAGGCAAGCCCTACTCATAGAAGTTGGCAAGAACTGGGCTGAAAGAACAGAAATACTCACATCTAAGAGGTACTAGGCACAGGTCGTGAGCACATTCCAGAAGGCTTGTAACAGAACACCTCATTAAGAAACATCTTGGTGCTAACCGCGTTCCCACAAATAACACACCCACTGATCCAGGTTCAGGAGAGGGTCTAAACTGACAGAATGAAGGATAGTAATGGAAACTCCCCTTTCTATGAGATGAGGGGCGGTAACTAGCAAACAGAGGAAGCAACCTGATACATCAGCAGTGATTTGTAACTTGTTTGTTCCTGTGTATAAAAGTGTACCCCAAAGGGTGATTGAGCATTGATTTGGTTTTATTCAATTGTCATGATGTACATATATATTGTGGCAAAACAGCAAGTCTATTCACTGACAAATATTATTGTACTTAGCTTGGCAATAATCCTAGCTGGGTGCTTTTGATCCTCATCTGGTTTGTGGTCTCCGGGGGCTCTCTCAGAGTCTGTTCTGTTGACTAAGCGCTCATAGTTAATGTGTTAGATGGGAGCACACACATGCATGCAGCCAAAAGTTTATCTTCATTGACAGAGTAAAAGATCTGTCAGGAACCCATTGAGATGATCCCACCAGACTGATGACAAAAATGTGTTCTCATAACACAGAACTGTCAGATTACACATGTGATGGGTTCAAGTCATAGAGATGCCTTTGGGACAGTCACTTAATGTGCTAAAATACCACTCAGCCTGCCTACCTGCACTACTGGGCACCCCTCATCTCTGTCCTGTTGAGCCAGGCTTTCTGGCTCCTTTGAGTACTGACACAGAAATAAGATCACATCCCTTTGCAGTATAATACTGACACTGAGATCAGCTCAGCTCTGGGAAGACTCAGCCAAAGGGACTCAGCCAAAGGGACCCAGCACCTAAATGCACAGCCTCAATGGGATCTGAACCCCAGATAAATCTGTGTAAATTGTATACATGGTAAGTTCATATTCACCCTCTTTCTCAGAGTAAAGAGAGAGATTTACAGACTCTTTGCTGCCCTCACAGATAACAATTACTTACAGTCAGTTCAGTAATAAACAAATGTGATTTCATTAAATATAAAAGATAGGATTTAAATGGTCATGAGAGAGAGCAGACAGTACAATGTAGGTATGTGTCTAGACTACAGGGTTTTGTCAACAAAAGTGGACTTGTCGACAAAACTATACCTGCGTCTACACTACAGCCATAATGTCGACAGAACTCGGCAGTATTGTCGATGGCGGTAAACCTCATTCTACGAGGAATAATGCCTTTTGTCAACAGAGTTCTGTCGACAGAAGGCGTTATTGCATCTACACTGTCCTTTGCGTCTACACTCTCATGTCGACAAAGCAGTTTTGTCGACAGAACTGGATGTAGTCTAGATGCTCTTTGTCGACTGGATGTAGTCTTGAAGCTTTGTCGAGTATCTGTCGACAAAAGCCTGTAGTCTAGACGTACCCTAGGTTACTAAACAAAATAAAACAAAACATACAAGCTAAGAATACACTAAGAAATTGGTTACATAATATATTTCACCCTCAGTTATTCTGATAAATTTCTTTCATAGACTGAACAGCCTTCCAATCTAGACTCGGCCCTTCCCCCTATTAAGTCTTAGATGTTTCCAAAGCCATCTTGCATGGAATGTAGGGGTGTCCTGACATCTGATAGCTGCCCCTATTGTTTGCTCCCATCTTTTTAGATTTTGCCACGCAGGAATCTTTTGTGCTCAGTTTATACTTTTTCACACTTTCAATGGAAAAGTTCAGCATATAAGATGGATCCCAGCATCAGGTGACATAGTCACATGTTTTGATAGGACCAACCATAGACCTTTAGCCCAGGCTTACAGGAAAAACAAGTCAATTTCCAGGTCATTGTTTTCTAGAAAACTGGCCATTACGTTCCTGAAGCACTATTTTAATGGCCCTCATGTAGCATGATTCCTTCAATAACATATATTTGTACTCCATATTTCTAACTTCAAATACAGTAATGATACATGCATACAAATGAGATAATCATATTCAGTAGATTACAAGCTTTCCAATGATACCGTTCATAGGGCACTTTGAATAAAGCATATTTCAGTTATGTCATAAACATATTTCCATAAAGCATATAGAATGGCTCAAGAAAACATATTTGACTGAACAAAAGCATGTTACTCCCAAGTTTCAAACAGTTGCCTAAGTTCAAATCCAATAATTGAAGCAGACTGGGCTATGTACTTGGATTCAAGAGATCTAATTTTTCTTCCCAGCTGACCTGCTATGTAACCATGAGATAGACATGTCATATATTTGTGACTCTGTTTCTCCTCCTGATCTTTAACTGCTTCTTACTATTTGACCCTGCTTCTTACTCCATGATCCTGATCTTGGCTGAGGCATCTAGATAATAAACAATAACAATTTGGTTGCCCACTGAGGAGGCAGTAGGACAGGCGAAGATACACCAGTACCCCAGCTGAGAACATGCACACCTCTCCTACAGTGCACCCCAGCTAGCCTCTATAACACCTACATGTCAATTTGAACACCCAACTGCAAGATTTGGTCACCTAACAGGGACTTTTAAGTTTGAAAACTGGGCTTCATGTACCGTTATTATTGACAAAAATCTCTGATTTGCAAGAGTCTGCTCTCCTCATCTGAATTACCGGTAGGTTTAACAGCTCATTGAGTGGTAGCCAAACATTTGCCTGTGAGTTCTGTGTGTGAGGCCCAACAGCAGTCTCAGAAAATGCATGTCACCTTGCAAAATACGAGAGAAGTGCCTCGTAGCTCACCATTGCAGAAAACGATGCAGGAACAGTTGTGTACTTAGATACTGTCCTGTCTCGGAACACATCTAAAAATGAATTAGGAAAAAACGGCTAGAGATACTATTCTAAATACACAAGATCACTGGTCTTTGGAAAAGCTCCAACAAGTCAGTCATTTGCTGTTCTCTAGCTATTTCACGTAATTCCTAATAGATACTCATTTCAGTGGACTCTGACCCTTTGAAATTTCAATCCTTACACCTCAACTATATCAAGGACAAGGCTATGGTGAATACTGTTAAAGGATGGTTCCCACTTACCTATGACTAGGGCCCTACCAAGGGTGAAAGTAACTTCAATTTCTTACAGGTACTGTCCTGTCACAACAGGCGGGCAGGAAGTGGGGGGGTTGCGATACGACAGTACCTGTAAGAAATATAAGTGTGGAGTGCAGTGCAGGGGGCTCAGGAGTCAGGGCAGGAGGCTTGGGACATGAGGACATGCAAGCGCTAGGGCAGGGGGCTGCTGGAGGTGCAGGAGTCAGGTCAGGCTGGGAGTGGGGATCCCTAGGGCCAGATTACCTTCCCTGGCTAGTGGATGGGTTACTGCCCCAATGCTCCTGTTTGCTGCTGCTGCCATAAGGGTGTTGTGGGCCAACTGCATGGGGACACTGCTGGCAGGAAACAGTGGTGGCCCGTCAATACAGGCGAACTAGGCAGTTGCCTAGGGCACCAAGATAAATGGACGTTGAGGGCTTTGGAGGCAGGGGCGCCGATCATGCGCCGATCGCGCTTTTCGCCTAGTGCACCAGTTGCTGGCAGCTCGTCTAGGGCCGCTCCTGGCGGGAAACAGTCAGCAGGGTAAAAGACCCCCTGGCTGCTGCACCCTTTCCCTAGCTTCTTCCCAGGGGCCACTGGCAACAGCGCATGCCACAGACAGCACATGTGCTGCCTGCTGTCCACCACAGAAGCAGCAGGACAGGCGCAGATGCACCCGTGGCCCGGCTGGGCATGCACACACCTCCCATTCAGCATGCCCCCAGCTGGCCTCTAACTTACCTGCCTCAGCAGGAGCCCCAGGAACCCAGTGGGGAGAGCTCACAGCAAGCCACACTGCCTACCAGCTGGCTCTCAACAGAGCACTCCCGCCAGCTCTTTGCTGGATGGCGTACCAGGGCACACCACCTTATGCTCACCTTTGGGCCCAACCATATTCTCAGTCCATTCTGGTCAATTTCATGGGCATAGGACCCAGTGTTGGACTTAAAAGTCATCTGGGGGGAGGCTGCAAATCTGTTGAAGGAGGGTTGTGGGATTCCACCCTTCTGCATTGCCCTGGAGCTTCCTGTAACTGCAGTAGGTTCCCAGAGATGGAAATGAGGCTGATTCTCCCCTGGCTCCTAGCTGGTGGGAAGGGATAGGATTTGCTCTCCCTCTTCATGACTGCTTTTGGGGGTAGATTAAACTCACCTCTGGATCTCCCCCTCTCCCTCCGAGCTGCAGGACACTCCCAGCAGCACCAGACCCACCTCTAACTTCAGAACCTACTGGTCTGGAGTGGCCTAGCAGTTGGTGCTGGGGGTACAGTAGGAGCCCCAGCTGGGGCATCCTCACTCTCTTTCTCTACCTGCACCTCTATTAGCTAAATGTTAAGGAAATATTTGATTTCACAGTCCAAGACATGTTTTTCACAGCCATGAATTTGGTAAGATCCTATCCATGATCTATAATAATGTCTGTAATCGGGTAAGTACAGCACCAAACCGGACTTAAGCACAGGAAAATGTTCAAAAAACATGGTCCAACCTTGCCTCTCTAGTTTTTTGAGGGGGGAGGAGGGCATTAAACAGTTTCTAAGAGGGCCATTATCAGCCTGCAAAACTAAATCTTCGCACTGGCAAGATTTGTAATGCACTTGATAACTTTATTTGCACTGTCCCCTGGGTGCAAAAATCAGAGTTTGTTAGCACCAGCAGTGCACATGCGCCATCCTTTCAGTTTCAGTTTGCCAAGCTGTGAGGGTGTTTAAACACAACCATTCTATATTCCAAACATCAAGTGCTTCTGTCAGCCCAAGATAGCAGCAGGATATCTCCTGACTTTTCCTTTGCAAGGACCTTCAGGCAACACCTATAGATCGGCAGCTTGAGAAAAAAGCCATAGTGAGCCATGGTTTTACTTGTAAACAGGGTCTTTGAAAGAGCAAAGGTGTGAGTTTGTCTCCACTAAAGCAAACTTACTTTGCTGTTTGCTTTAGGCATCTTTGTGATAAATCTGCCAAAAAGAAATGGATTTCCTGTCGGTCTCTGCAAACTTGCCTTTTACTGAACCAAGCAAATACTGCTGGGATTTGATTTGAGATGCAAGCATATGCATCAGGGGCAAAGACACAGGGTCAAAAGGGCATTTCATGATTAGGTGCATTTCTTAACCTATGTGCAATGTGAAGCAGCAAGTAAAAATATAATACTAACAATTTGCTAATATGTAAAGAGGCAGAATGATAGACTTTCTGGGTTCTCTTCCAAGCTTGTCTATTGATTCATTTTGTGACCTGCTAAAATATTTCCTCCCAAATGAGGTATATATTTACATCCAATTTACAGATGAATAAATTGAGACAGATTAGTAATGATAAACCTTAACTCTGATGTAGAGCTTTCAGTCACTGATCTCAAAACACTTTACAAGGAAAGCTAAATATCACTCTCCCCATTTTACAGATGGAAAAACAGAGATACATGACTTGCTAAGGTCACACAATATATCATTGCCCAGTGTCCAGCTTCCAAGGAGAGAGTATAGTTTGTTTGTTTGTTTGTTTGTTTTTTAATGCACATGGGGTCTCCTGAATTTCTGCTTTGCAGCTGAGTAATGCACATCCAGATTCAAGGCTGCAAGAATCTGAAATATTGAATGACACAACTTATTAAATGGTATCAAGTTTATATATATTTCCCACTAAACATCACCTGCACAAGCATTGTATCAAAGGAGAAATGAACATTCCACTCAGATTGTTAGCATGTGCCTATCAAACCAGCAAATTAAGATAAATCAGGTACTCTGCCACTTCCATCAATATAAATACACAAAGAAATAATATACAATATAAATTTTTAACTATCTGTTTGGCGCTACCTGCAAACATGAAATTGCCCGGCACTTCAATAAATGAAAAATATACGCAGAGAAGTCTAACAAATGTGCCATCTGTTCTGGAGAAGCTGAGAAAACAGAACAGCTTGTCATGAGGCAACACTGACCCCTTGTGGTACAATTAAAGAACAACACTCTAGAATTGATAGGGAGCAGCAAACGTTTGATTTTGAAAATGGAAAAAATATTTCCCTAGGAGGGTGGTGAAGCACTGGAATGGGTTACCTAGGGAGATGGTGGACTCTCCATCCCTAGGGTATGTTTATACAGCAGAGTTATTTTGGAATAATGTCTGTTATCCTGAAATAACGTTATGCACTTTCGGCACAAGAAGCCTGTTATTTTGAAATAAATTTGAAATAGCAGGCTTCTTACTCCAACTTCCTTTCCTGTAAACCTCGTTGTACGAGAATTAAGGAAGTCAGCGGAATAGTTGTATATTTCAAAATAAGTGCCGTGTAGACATGCCAAATTTCAAAATAAGCTATTTTAAAATAAGCTATGCAATTTGAGGTTTTTAAGTCCCCGCATGTCAAAGCCATGGCTGATATGATTTAGTTGGGGTTAGTCCTGCTTTGGGCAGGCGGTTAGACTTGATGACTCCTGAGATCTCTTGCAGCCCTGGGATTCTATGATTAAGCCCTCAGGAATGCAGAAGGGAGAGATGCCTCTCCCTAATCAAGCCCAGAAGCTGCCTAGGTCTTCCCCAGCCTGGCAGAGGTGGGAGAAAGTGCAGGAGCGCATGCAGTCCCGGCCCTGGTCCCAGCTTTCCCCAGCCCTGGGTTCCCGCCCCAGCTCCAGCCTTCCCTGGCCTCAGCAGGAACACAATGAGAGAGGATGGCCAGCTTGCCGCCCCAGCCTTCCCTGCAGCATGGGGAACACTGACCTGGAGAGCATGCACACACCCAGCCCTGGAAGGTATGTGGCACGTGGCCCCAGAGTGCATGGCCCCAGTCTCCTCAGCCTGGTAGGGCTGGCAGCAAAGCCCCAGCCTCCTCTGCTCCAGGCATCCTGGCAGTATTGCCCCAGCCTTGGTGGGGCTGAAGCCCAGACAATCCTGGCAGACTGGGGGAGCACCACTGGCTGGGGAGGAGACTAAAGGTAGAGTGTGGGCATGGCTGAGCTAGCAGTTTGGAAAGGCACTGCCTTCCCCTGCCTCTTATACCCACTGCCCATGAGCTGCCCAAGTAATCATGAGCCTAACCCTCCACTCCACCCTGAACTCTCCAAATCTGGAACCATTTCCTGCACCCCAAACCCTTCATCCCTAGTCCCACTCAAAGTCTGCACCCCCAGTCTAGAGAACTCATACCCCCTCCTGCACCTCAGCCTTGAGTCCCTACCAAAACCCAGCGCTCCTTCTTGCATCCCAAACCTTTCATCTCCAGTTCCATCCAAAGCCCTTAACCCCTCCTGAACCCCAACCCCTTGCCCTCAACCCACAGCCCTCTTCTGTATTCCAAATCCCTTGGCCCACTTCCCATCCTGGAGCC
>JANRFK010006688.1:10615264-10629384 GCA_030068395.1 Apalone spinifera
ATGACCTTGAGCGGCTCACAGAAGATTATGTAGTGCTGGGAAGAAGGATCAAGGCATTTGAAGCACAAGTGGTGTTCTCGTCCATCCTTCCGTTAAAGGAAAAGGTCCGGATAGGTATCATCGAATTGAGGAAGTAAATGCATTGTTGTGCAGGTGGTGTCAGAGAGAGGGCTTTGGTTTCTTCAACCATGGGACTCTGTTCTGGGCACTAGGATTGTTAGGAAGAGAAGGGATCCACCTAACCAACAGAGGAAAGAGCATCTTCACAGGCAGGCTTGCAAACCTGTGAAGAGCGCTTTAAACTAGGTTCGTTGGGGGATAGTGACCAAAGCCCTGAGGTAAATGAGGAACACCGGGAAGAATCACAAGGACGAATGAGCAACAAGAGAGGACCCCTGATTTAGATGGAGAAGGTAGGGTGATCAGCTGGCTATCTAAGGTGTTTGTACACAAATGCGAGAAGTCTGGGAAACAAACAGGAAGAATTAGAAGCCGTGGCCCAGTCAAAGAACTATGATCTGATTGAATTAACGGAGACTTCATGGGATGACTCGCATGACTGGAGCACTGTCATGGAAGGGTATAAACTGTTCAGGAAGCACAGGTGGGAGAGAAAAGGAGGAGGGGTTGCACTGGATGTAAGAGAGCAGTATGATTGCTCGGAGCTCCAGTATTTACAGGGAGAAAAGACTGTTGAGAGTCTATGGGTTAGGTTTAGAGGTGAAAGCAACAGGAGTAATGTTGTGGTTGGTGTCTGCTATAGACCGCCGGATCAGGTGGATGAGGTAGACGAGGCTTTCTTTGAACAACTGAGAGAAGCTTCCAGATCGCAGGCCCTGGTTCTCATGGGCGACTTTAATCACCCTGACATCTGTTGGGAGACCAATACAGCAGTACAAAGACAATCCAGGAAGTTTTTGGAGAATGTTGGGGATAACTTCTTGGTACAAGTGCTGAAGGAACTGACCAGGGGCCATGTGCAGCTTGACCTGCTGCTCACAAACAGGGAGAAACTGGTAGGGGAAGTAGAGGCGAGTGACAATCTGGGAAGCAGTGATCATGAGATGGTAGATTTCAGGATCTTGACCAACGGAAAAAAGGAGAGTACCAAAATACACACCTGGATTTCAAAAAAGCAGACTTTGACTCCCTCAGAGACCTGATGGGCAGGATTCCCTGGGATGCTTACATGAAGGGGAATTAGTCCAGGAGAACTGGCAGTATTTTAAAGAAGCCTTATTAAAGGCACAGGAAGAAACCATCCTAATGCGCAGCAAGAAAAGCAAATATGGTAGGCAACCAGATTGGCTTACTGGGGACATCCTGGTGAGCTTAAACACAAAAAGAAAGCTTACAAGAAGTGGAAACTTGGACAGATGACTAGGGAGGAGTATAAATATATTTCTTGAGAATGCAGGGGAATTATCAGGAAGGGGAAAGCACAACTGCAATTGCAGCTAGCAAGGGATGTGAAGGATAACAAGAAAGGTTTTGTGGAAACCATTTTCATATTTAGCTAGAAGCTGTCTTGTATAAAAGAAACCATTTCAGCTTCTTGCTTCTGCACATATACCAGAGTGAACTTTGTCACCCCATGTGAGAGGCCTATAGGATGAGCTATTGGAATGTGCTGAGCTGTTTGGGAGGGGAGCGCTCACTCCCTATTACCTGCCCCCCCCCTTTCTTGCTGATAACAGTTTGCCTTTTAAGTTTAATTGATGATTTCTGTAATTGGATGCCCTGACGTCAGACTTGTTTGATTAAGGGTATAAAGATACTAGGATTGATTGTATTCGCCAGACTTACTGGACCTGGCTCTGCTGGGACCACGTTTGGCTCATTTGTGCCTTATTGATCAATAAAACTTTTGTTAGCCGCCTAACCACATAGAAGTATTTTGCTTCAACAGTTTCTACAGGCATGTTAGCAATAAGAGGATGATCAGAGAGGGTGGGGGGCCCTTACTGGATGAGGGAGGTAACCTAGCGACAGATGATGTGGGAAAAGCTGAAGTACTCAATGCTTTCTTTACCTCTGTCTTCACAGACAAGGTCAGCTCCCAGACAAATGCACTAGGCAATGCAGTATGGAAGGAGGTGGACAGCCCTTGGTGGGGAAAGAACAAGTTAGGAACTTTTAGAAAAGCTAGACATACACAAATCCATGGGCCAAGATTTAATGCACCTGAGGGTACTGAGGGAGTTGGCAAATGTCATTGCAGAGCCTTTGGCCATTATCTTTGAAAATTCATGGAGATCAGGGAGATCCCGGATGACTGGAAAAAGGCAAATGTAGTGCCCATCTTTTAAAAAGGGAAGAAGGACAATCTAGAGAACTACAGACCCGTCAGCCTTACCTCAGTCCCCGGAAAAATCATGGAGGGGATCCTCAAGGAATCCATTTTGAAGTACTTGGAAGAGGGGAAAGTGATCAGGAATAATCAACATGGATTCATGAAAGGCAAGTCGTGTCTGAACAATCTGATTAGCTCCTATGATGAGGTAACTGGCTCTGTGGATATGGGAAAGTCAGTGGATGTGATATACCTTGACTTTAACAAAACTTTTGATATGGTCTCCCACCATATTCTTGCCAGCAAGTTAAGGGAATACAGATTGGATAAATGGACTGTAGGATGGATAGAAAGCTGGCTAAATTGTCAGGCCCAATGGGTAGTGATCAATGGCTCGATGTCAGGTTGGCCATCGGTTTCTAACGGAGTGCCCCAAGGATCTGTTGTTGGACTGGCTTTGTTCAACATCTTTATTAATGACCTGGATGAGGGGATGGATTGCACCCTCAGCAAGTTCGCAGATGACACTAAGTTAGGGGGAGAGGTAAATACGTTGGAGGGCAGGGATAGGATCCAGAGTGACCTGGATAGATTAGAAGATTGGGCCACAAGAAATCTGATGAGGTTCAACAAGGATAAGTGCAGAGTCCTGCACTTGGGATGGAAGAATCTGAAACATTGTTATAGGCTGTAGTAATTTGAGGGTCAGTAACATGGAGTCAGCAGGCCTAAATAGAGGCCTGTAATATGAAAACAGCAATAGGCCTTCAATCTAGTGAGCAAGACTTTGGTTCAGTAACATGAGCCAAGAAAGAGGCCCTACTGATAACTGTGTAATTGTGTAAGTTAGGTAGAGCATGGAAGGACACAGGGAGGCACTGGGTACAGACTATAAGCCAAAGGGGTGTAACGGAACATCTTAATAAGAAATGTCTTGGTACAAAGACTCCCCAAAAACTAATATACATACCGACCTAAGTTCAGGACCAGGTCGGAATTGACAGCATGAAGGATAGTAAGTAAGCCCCCCTTCTGTAAGGTGAGGGGTGGTAACTAGGCAACAGAGGGTGGTAACCTGGTACGTAAAGAAATGATGTAAGTTGTTTGTACCTGTCTATAAAAGGACACCGCAAAGGGTGCTCTCCGGCTGACTTTGGAGGGGGCGCACTAGGCGCCTGAACGGCAGGTGTCATTGCCTGAACTTACAGAATGCACAGTAGCTTAACTTTGACTAACTGCTGTTAATATCTGTTATATGGCAATAGGCCTGCCGGGTGTTGGTACACTGTCAACGCGGGCCATAGTGCCCAATGGTGTAACATTGTACTGATTTCTGTTACCAACTGGTAGAGCTTCGCATTTGACAATAAACTTGCTCGACTGATTCAAACCTTGCCTGCATCTGTCATTTCCGGGTCCTCTCAGAGATCTATGGTAACCCAAGTGCCCAGGGTTTAACACTCTAGATAAAGGGAGTACCGATTGTTACGCATGCAGCCGAAAGTTTATCATCACCGACAGAGTAGAAGTCCTGTCAGGAGCGCGCCAGGACAACCCTGACCGGACGATGCTGACACTGACAGTCCAGACCACCGAAGGTACCAAAGTATGAAAACACCAAGGTACGACACAGGCTGCAGACCGACTGGCTAAGTAGCAGTTCTGCAGAAAAGGACCTGGGGATTACAGTGGATGAGATGCTGGATATGAGTCAACAGTGTGCCCTTGTAGTCAAGAAAGCTAATGGCATATTAGGGTGCATTAGGAGGAGTATTTCCAGCAGATCCAGAGAAGTAATTATTCTTTTATTTGGCTCTGGTGAGGCCACATCTGGAATATTATGTCCAGTTCTGGGCCCCCCACTATAGAAAGGATGTGGACGCATTGGAGAGGGTCCAGTGGAGGGTGACCAAAATGATTAGGGGACTGAGGGATTTGGGTTTGTTTAGTCTTCAGAAGAGAAGAGTGAGGGGTGATTTGATAGCAGCCGTCAATTTCCTGAAGGGTGGTTCCAAATAGGATGGAGAAAGGCCTTTCACAGTAGTGATGGATAGCAGAACAAGGAGCAATGGTCTCAAGTTACAGTGGGAGAGGTCTAAATTGGATATTAGGAAAAACTAGTTCACCAGGAGGGTGGTGAAGTACTGGAATGGGTTACCTAGGGAGGTGGTGGAATCTCCATCCCTAGAGATTTTTAAGTCTCGGCTTGACATAGCCCTGGCTGGGTTGATTTAGTTGGGATTGGTCCTACCTAGATCAGGGGGCTAGACTTGATGACCTTCTGAGGTCTCTTCCAGGCCTATGATTCTAACATAGAGTCCGGGATCTGCTGGGGAGTCCCCAGCTGACTCCGGTCTCCACTGCCACTTTGCAATGTGCGGAGGCGACGTTTCAAAGGGCAGACACATTACAGCTGAACTGGGGATCAGCTGTGCAGCGGCTGTCCCTTTGAAATGCTGCTTCTGTGCATTTCAAAGGGGCAGTGGAGTCCAGAGTCAGCCACGGGTGAGTAGATTGCCCTAATTCTCCTTCCAGTATGTATGGCTGGATGGCCGAGAGCCTAGCCGCAAAGGACCACACCAAGTGTCTGTAGCAGGTCCGGAGCAAGGTGAAAGAGCTCTGACAGGCCTGCGCCAGGGTGAGGGAGTGCAGCTCACACTCCAGAGCAGGACCCCACTCCTGCCCCTACTATGATGAACTCTGAGGGGTAGTGCAGCCCCTTCACCACCTCTTGTGGTGGAGTTAGGGCTGGAAACACCCGTCGTCGCATGCCTGGGGGTCCCGGATCACGAGGAGCAGGAGGAGAAGGAAATGGCCAGCACAGTGACCATGCTCACATTGGAGCCGGTACCGCATGGCCTGGATGTCTCCCATGCATCCTCCAAGGCCAGGGAGGGATCATCAGGTGAGTGCTCTTAGTTTTTCACACACACAGAGTAGAGGTGACGGGCACGGAGATTTGGTGTGATCGTCGCTCGGTCTTCTTGGTCTGGCCATCGTGCTGCAGTCCATGCACGTGGATGCATGTGACGCGCCAGTCTGCGCCACACAGTTCCAGGAGGCAGCACCAGAGCACCTCTGGGCCCCTGCTCACAGACTCTGGGAAGGCTGCCCACACATCTGACTCCTGGGGGGGATCACTAGCCACCACTGAAAGGAAGCTGGGGACAAGGGCAAGTGCCTGCCTGCACACAGACTCTGGAGTGCCACACACAGCACATGGGAATGCCTCTCAGGGACAGTGCTGCCAGGCACAGGTGTGTGTGTGGGGCCCCAATGGAAGGGGCCCCTCTCGAGGCCCCTCTCCTGGCCTCTGGATCCCAGTATGGCTGGCAATTTCCCTTGCCTGCTTGTCCATGGGGGTGGGGGCAGGGAGGGCGGGAAGCATGGACCCCTGGGGACCTCTGACCAGGTCACACATGATCTTGCTCCTGGGACACCATCCTCCTCTGATCCATGAACTGTTGCTCTCAGCTTACTGATGAGGGCAAGGCCTCAGGGACAGTATCTCCAGGGATGACTGACCACCTCTCTTTATTCTTCCCAGCAGGACTAGCCATTACTGTGGGGCAATCACCAGCAGCCAAGCCAGTTGCCTCACCCCAGGCAACGGAGGGTGCAGGAGGACTCCATGAGGGAGCACGTGTCCATTCTCTGGGACATGCAGCAGACATTGGCCCAAAAGGTCTGGGATGACACACAGTGGTGGGCCCAAATATGGACTGAGCTGTTGCAGCAGGGCTGCAACATGTGTGAGACCATCTGGGAGATGATGACCTACCCGGCATCAGTCCCAGTCCCTGCTCCTGTACCAACTCCAGTCCCTGCTCCCCCTCCCATGCCTGACCCAGCTCTGGGCCCCCCTTCTGCCTATACTCCTATTCTCCCAGGACCCCTCCAACCCCAAAACTCCGAGGTCCCCGGACATGAATCAGAAGAAGCACCTAAGCCACATGCCAGTCTCAGCTCCAGCTCTGAGCTTCTCCTCTCCCCTCTTAGGTTCTCAGTCCCCCACCTCCTC
Source organism: Apalone spinifera (assembly GCA_030068395.1). Taxonomy (NCBI): domain Eukaryota; kingdom Metazoa; phylum Chordata; order Testudines; family Trionychidae; genus Apalone; species Apalone spinifera. The sequence goes on from JANRFK010006688.1 coordinate 10,621,579, forward strand.
CAAGTTTCTCAGTCCCCTGCCCTCCTTCCCATTTCCAGGTTCTCAGCTCCTCTTCCTCCCCAGTTACTTCTATCCCAAATAGAGAACAAACACACAGTTCTTTTTTTAAAAACAAAACAGTTGTTTTTATTGTGTCTGAGGGAAAAAAAAGGTCTGGGGAGAAGGGAGGGATTGTTGTGGGAAAGGAAGAGAGAGGCAAGGCACAGGCCCCTCAGGGCCTGCTGGATGCGCACCCCCACCTGATGGGCCTGCCGCATGGCAGCTGTGCACAGCTTCTTGAAGGCCCAACTCTCCTGACCTGCCTCTGCTCCCCATCCCGGAAAGAAGGCCTCCCCCTTCTCTCCATGATGTTGTGGAGAACACAACAAGTGGAGATCATCTGGGGGGTGTTGTGCTTCCTCACATCGAGGCAGTTCAGGAGGCACCCAAACTATGCCTTCAAGCACTCAGAGGCCCATTCGGCCTGCATGCAGGCCCTTCCCAGGTGGCCATTGAACCAGTCCTTGGACTGGTCCAGATGGCCGCTGTATGGCTTCATCAGCCATGGCATTAGGGGGTAGGCCGCATCCCCCACGATGCACAGTGGCATCTCAATATCCCTGATCCTGATGCTGTGCTCAGGGAAGAAAGTGCCAGCCTCCAGCTTCTGGTACAGGCTGGAGTTGTGGAAAATGTGTGTGTTGTGCGCCTTCCCTGACCAGATGACGAAAATGTCCATGAACTGTCTGTGGTGGTCAACCAGGGCCTGCAGGACCATTGAAAAAAGTATCCCTTGCAATTGATGTACTGTGCTGCCCAGTGTTCAGGGGCATGGATGGGAATGTGGTTTCCATGAATAGCCTCCCTACCCCACAGTTGGGGAAGCCCAGGGCTGCAAATCTGGCAACAATGGGGTCCAGGTCACCCAGGTGGATGACCCTGCACAGCAGGATGGTATTAATGGCCATCACCACCTGCAGAAGGAGACAAACAAAGAAACAAAACAGAGACTGAAAAGGGGTGCCTGAGCCCTTGGGAGGTCCCCAAGTCTTGAATCTGGTGTGATTCTTCGTGTAAGTGACCATTTATCATGCCATCCCATTTGCTTGGGTGGCGAGGTAGTTTCTAGACTCTGTCACTCCATGGTAAAACTGATCCAGAAATTCACAATTGTCACTGGCTTGGTAAAATCTACCTGTAAAACACAAAAGAAGTTTGGGAGTATCTGTCTTGTTTGGATAGTCCTCCCTGAGAAAGGCACTCCCAGTTGTGAGCTCCTGCAGACATGGCTACTGGATCCACAGCTATTCAAATGCTCTGTGATGAGCTATATGGGGAGATTGGGAGGCTTTCTAATGGTGATCTGTACAGGGCTATAAACAGCTGCATATCTCAGAGAACCAGGATGAGCTCCTCCAGACAGAAGAAATGTGTAGTGCCTAAGCTCAGGGTATCTTTGTTTTCCTCTAGTGACTGGCACACATGAAGGGATAAGCATCTACTATTACCATCATCTGGCTAAATGAGTTACTCCTTAGCTGAAATAGTAAAGGTCTGTGTTTTGGAGAGAAAGGTTATAAGTGAAGAGAGGCAGATCACATCCCCCTCACTATAGCCCCTACTTCCTCCCCCCACTGTTTTTTTTTAAAAAGCCTGTGTGAGCATCTGCCTTTCCAAGGCAACTCTACAAGACCCACATATACAGGCAGGAGAAAAAGTTACTCACCTCTGTAACTTGTTCTTCTATTCCAATTGAGGTGTGCATGTGCCACATGCATGACTGCTGGAAAGGTTTCCCAAGCTGCTACCCTTTAGGTTGGCTGTGGAGCCCCCTGAAGCAGCGTCGGTGCAGCATACTCTATGTGACCCTGCTGACCCAACCACCCCTCATTTCTTTCTTGCCGGCTACTCCAACAGTGGAGAAGGAGGGTGGGTATGGAATAGATGTGAGTAACTCATCTTTGAGAGCAACAGTTACAAAGGCGAGTAACCATTCTTCTCCTTCAAGTGCTTGCTCATATGTATTCCAATTGAGGTGATTCATAAGCCTTACCCAGGAGAAAGGGTTGGAGAAATGAGTAAGCTGACTCAAGGACTGTGGCCCCAAAAGCTGCATCATGTCTAGACTGATGTACAATAGTGTAGTGTGACATAAAGGTATGAACTGAGGACCATGTCACAGCACTGCAGATTTCCTGGAGAAGAATATGAGCCAGAAAACAAATCAGGAAAGAGATCTTGGAGTTATCGTGGCTAGTTCTCTGAAAAGTTCCACACAGTGTGCAGCGGCGGTCAAAAAGGCAAATAGGATGTTAGGAATTATTAAGAAAGGGATATAAAATAAGACACAGAATATCTTACTGCCCCTGTATAAAACTATGGTACGCCCACATCTTGAGTACTGTGTACATACGTGGTCTCCTCACCTCAAAAAAGATATTTTGGCCTTTGAAAGGGTTCAGAAAAGGGCAACTAAAATGATTAGGGGTTTGGAACGGATCCCATATGAAAAGAGGTTAAAGTGACTGGGACTTTTCAGTTTAGAAAAGAGGAGACTAAGGGGGGATATGATAGAGGTATATAAAATCATGAGTGGTGTGGAGAGGGTGAATAAAGAAAAGTTATTTATTAGTTCCCATAATAGAAGAACTAGAGGACACCAAATGAAGATAATGGGTAGCAGGTTTAAAACTAATAAAAGAAAGTACTTCACACAGCGCGTAGTCAACCTGTGGAATGCCTTGCCATTGAAGGCTGTGAAGGCTAGGACTATAACAGAGTTTAAAGAGAAGCTAGATAGCCTTTTATGGACCTAACCTCCATGAAACTATTAGCCAGGGGATAGAAATAGTGTCCCTGGCCTCTTTTTGTCAGAGGCTGGAGAAGGATGGCAGGAGACAAATCGCTTGATCATTGTCTTCGGTCTATCCCCTCCGGGGCACCTGGTGCTTGCCACTGTCAGCAGACAGGCTACTGGGCTAGATGGATCTTTGGCCAAGATACCGCTTTTGTGGGATGGCTTGATCACGATGTAAAAAGAAGTGTCCTTTAAATCAAGGGTGGTGTATCAGTCCCCTGTATCCAGGAATAGAGTCCAGGGTGATCATCTGAAACTTGTAGCTGACCACAAAATTATTGGGCTCCTGGAAGTCTAGGATAGGGCTAAGGGCCCTCCCTTCACTTTGGAGATAAGGAAATAATAGGAATAGAAGCCCTTGCCCCTAAAATCTCGAGGAACCTCTTCCACTGTGCTTCTTCCACTGTGCCAGGAGTGTGTGCCTGAAGTAGAAGTTGCTCATGAAAAGGGTCCCTGAAGAGGGATGGAGGGGGGAGGACAGGAAGGTGAGAGGGAAGAAAACAAGACAAAGTCACCTACTTTCACCTTCCAAAGGACCCAGTGGTCTGAAGTATTGGACTCCCAAGCATGGTGAAAACAGGACAAAAGGTTGAGGAAAGACAGAGAAGGATCTGGGAGCACTGGTGCTCCATCCTTGAGCGTACCTTCAAAAGGGTGGTTTGCATCTCAAAGAGGGGCTTCGTCTGGCTTTGATTGTTACCAGAATGACCCTGGACGGTTTGTGGCCACAGTATCATGGGCAGCAATGAAAATAGTCAGGCCAAGGATGGGAGGGAAAAGACTTCTGTGGCTGAGGCTTAAAGGGCTTGCACTATGTAGCAGGAGTGTCCACACCCAAGTACTACATAGTGTTCCTGGAGTCCTTAAGGTTATGAAGCCAGGAGTTTGTTCTGAAAAGAAACTGACCCCGTCAAAGAGAAGATCCTGTATTGTCTGCTGGCTCTCAGGAGGAAGGCCAGATGGCTGCAGCCAGTCACATGGCAATACAGAAGGCCAGGACACAGGCCACCAAGTCCATAGCATCAAAGGAAGCCTGAAGGCAAGTCTTCGAAACAGCCTTGCCATCCTGGACCAGAGCATCAAACTCATCCCTGGAGTCCTGGGGCAGAGAGTCCTTAAACTTAAGGAGGGAGGACCTCAGATTATAGGTGTAGCAGCTCAGGATAGCTAGCTTTTTTTGTGTCCGAGAACTAACTGCCCCATAGAGTAGACCTTACTGCTGAACAAGTCAAGGCACTTAGCAATCTTGGATTTGGGTGCTGAGGCCTGATGACCCTGATGTTCCTTTTCATTCGCCGCCTCCATGACCAGGAAACACAGTGGAGGGTGGGTGAAAAGGTATTTGAATCCCTTAACAGGGGCAAAGTACTTCTGTTCCAGCCTCTTGTCAGTTAGGGAAATGGAGGTGAGGGTCTGCCAGACAGTTTTGACAGACACCAAAATAGTCTTGTTGATGGGTAGGACCACCTAGGAAGAAGCCTCAGGAGCCAGGATGTCCACCATAGGATCGTCCTGTTCCACTGTCTCCTCCACCTGGAGGTTGAGGATAATGGCCACCTTGCAGAGGGGGGTCCTGAAATGCCCTGTAGTCTATGGGAGAAGCCACCCATGACAGAAGTGCCTGCCTCTGCTTCTTCAGGGGAAGAACTTGAGGAGGCTACTGGAGAGGTCTCACAAGTTGCAGATTCACAATAGGTCCTGTGGGAGAGGTGGAGTACCTGGCTGGTCCTCAGGAGGAGGTTCATACTCTGAAGAGTGATGCCAGAACTCAGTATTATACCAGGAAGAACACCTCTGCACTGGAGAATGGTGTTGAGAATAGAAGGGAATGTGGACAATTACTGGATGAGGCAGAACTTGAGTGGCCATGAGGCCTTTTGATGTTGACCACAGGAACGGTCAGAGCATTGTGAAGACCCCGAAGCCGACCAAGGTCTGCCCTCCACAGAAGCCCTCAAGTGAGAAGAACTCCAAGGGAACCGGCTGCAAAAGCAGTGCTGAGAGTATGACTAACGCCACAGGTTAGACAGCTGGTGACCACCCTGGGACTCTGAGCATTGCCAGGTCTCCAAGTGGGGAGACAGTTGGGCCAGAATTAGTGGACCTATCATGGCCAGCTTCTGCTGTGAAGGCTGGTGGGAAGTGGAGACCTTGTCCCATGATAGGGACTGTCATCTTGATGAGGCCCTGCACAGCCTCGAAGACGGTCTGCATGGAGGATGGGCCTATGACCAATGGTTAACCCCAAGAGGATGGGATTCAGTGCATGGGAAGGGCACTGTGATTCGGTGCCACCTCTCTGGGAGCCCTCAGGGCCTGCTGATGCTGGAAATGCAGAGGGAGCATACAATGCTAGACATGTTGACTCCAAGTACTTGGCCATCTTGGAAGGTTGTGCTGGGGAGTGCAAGCAGACTCAGCAGGGAAGTGACAGTGCCAAGAGGCCCCCTTTTTCAGTACCAGTCTTGGAACTGAAGGAGATGTGCTGCGCACTGAAGCACTTGGTGACAGATCCTGCATCTGAGTTGCAGAGGGATTCCATGAGAAGCTGCTTCAAGCAAAAATCCCACTCCTTTCTGGTGTGTGGTTTGAAGGCCTGGCAGATCTTGCACTTGTCAGTCTGGTTAACTTACCCCAGGCACCAGAGACATGAGTCATGGGGGTCACTCATTGGCATAGACTTAAGGCAAGAACTACAGGGTTTGAATTCCTGAGAATTTGGTCTGCCCCAGGCTCTGAAGGGAACACGGGCATGAAGGGGAAATCCCCTTCACCTCCCACTGCTAACTCTAACACTAACTTAACAACTACTAATCTAACTATACACACAACAAAGAGCTGGAAGCACTAGAGATATGAGGCACTTGAAAAGCACGAGAGCCACAAGTTCCAACAGCCATCACTGGCAGTAAGAAGGAACTGAGGGGTGGTTGAGTTGGCTCCACAGCTGACCCAATGGATAGCAGCTATGGAAAAGTATTTTGGCAGTTGTGCACACAGCACGTGCACAGCTCAGTTGGACCAAGCACTCGAAGAAGAATTCAGCCCTTCCCACAATTGGTTTCATTCACAAAGAAATGAACCACAATGCAAAGTTCAGCTCAAGCCTTTTTGGCAGGCTGCTCTGACTGCTGCAGTTGCAGAACAGCTCAGCCCACACTGTAGGTCAGTGATGGGCAGCCAAGGGTAGTAAGTGGGCCAAATGAGTGGCCCTCCTTTATCTCAATGGGCCACAAGATTGTTGTAGCAAGGTGCTCTCCTAGGATAGACAAGTTTTCTTAATTACACTTGCATACCTGGAATTTGCAGGATGTGCCGACTGAACCATAGCAGCGCTTTGAAAGCAGAGACAGCTCATGGCTCTCACAGTCAATGTTGTGTGCAATCAGCATGCACCTCACTACACATGCCTTTGCTTTAAGTCTATGTTACTGCAGTAATTCTAGTGGGGGGAAAAACCTCAGTGGACAGAAACCAATGGAATCACAGGAAACAATGAACAAAATGTCTCATGGGCCAGACATAGAATCTTCATGGGCTGCCCCAGATTCTCTCTCAACAGTGCCACTTTCACCTTCCTTAGATCAGATAAGGTTGCCACGAAACTGCTCCTCTTTTCTATACCACTGTAAACCAGAATAAACCCTGCTGAGTCTCGTAGAGCTACACTATTAAAACCCAGTTTGAGGGGAATCAGGACCAGTACTCACGGTCTTGCTCCTTCTCAAGAAATGCTCATGCTTCGATGAGACGAAGATTTATGCACGTGCTTAACAGTATGCACAGTAAGTAATCTCTCTTAAGTCAATTAATGTTAAACACATGCACAAATCTCTGCAGCACAATACCTAAATCCTGGAGCTACAAGCTTTCTATGTTCACAGTTCCTGAATGCAGTTTCTCATGCTGACAAATTACCTCAATTACAGCAGTAATTTTTGGAGGCTATTGTCATAAAACCTCCAAATACTCTTCCAGAACCTTTTCTTGGGCTATAAAGAAGATGACTCAGACAGTAGATTTCTGCTCTCCAAGGTTTTTATTAAAAGCAAATTTGGACAAATGTAAGTGGCAAAGTAAATACACAATACTGAAAAGCTACAAGTTCCTCCGCCCAAGGCTACAACTCAGTGTCCCTCAAAACAGTGTTAAATCTACCTTTGCTCCAGCTTTTAGCTCCAAAATCTCAATAAAAATGGTATAGTACCAAACAGCAGTGACATCCTATTACGGATGTTATCACAACTCCTGGTGCACTTAAATCTCTAATGGTTCAAATGCATTTGCATGTTGTAGTGATTGATTGTAAAGTGAGCATATTAATCCAAAATATACCCAGTATAAAATGACAGCCCTCAACAAACATTAGGCCACTGGTATGCAAATGCTAGAGCTGATCACACTGACTAATATTGTTTCATTGCTCCTTCTACTTGTAAGCAGGGTCTGAATGACAGCTTGCAATGCAGCCAGCTGAAAGGGGCCAGCAGCCCGGGTGGGGGTATGCTCACTCAAATAGTTTAGTCCTGCAAGATAATTAATTGCTGATATGTAAATACAGCCCATGCGGGAATGGGGAAGGAATCCGGGGTGTGGTTATGTAAATCTAATTCAGCCAGGCTTGATGGAGGATCACTTGTTAGACTGGAATGTGGTATATTGTAACTAACCATACTACCCCTAAATGTAGGAATTGTAAAATATGACACCAGTGCTTGCAGGAGAGACACCATCATTGTACAGGATCTCAGATGAACAAGCCTCCCTCTTCCAGATGTGGGTGGACTAAGTTGGGAGGGGAGAGAAGGAATTTGAGGCTTGAACCAGCCTGCTTCATGCCTCCCAGGTATAAGCTGTAAGACTGATTCAACCTATCTCCTTTTCCTCCTGTTGAAAGGATAGACCTAAAGCAGACTCTATGGCTGCGTCTAGACTGGCATGATTTTCTGCAAATGCTTTTAACGGAAAAG
>JANRFK010006688.1:10638105-10651887 GCA_030068395.1 Apalone spinifera
CCAGAATCATGTTTGCTTTTTTTGTCACAGCATCACACTGCTGACTCATATTCAGCTTATGGTCCACTAAAACCCCTAAAATTTTCAAAGCTTTCATAAGCCTCTGATTTTCTTTCAGGATTCTGTGACTTTCTGCAATGCCACTGAAAAAAAAAAAACCTTACTGAATTAAAGTTACGCAGCTGTGTGTCAACTCACAGGGCCAGGGCCCAACAGGGTTGTAGATTCGCTTCAAGACAGAGTCGATTAGGGATAGTTACTTTTATTAATCTCACTACATCACTATTATTACAGGCTTAATACTGCGAGATGGTTGCACAGCTACTGCAAAGCATAGGCAGAGCGATGCATGAAAGTGAGCAACAGCACTTAGAAATGCTTACGCCCCTTTAGTCTGTGGGGAGTCGCATTCCGGCCACCTCGCACCCAGCCACAGTGGACCTGGCTCCTGATGGGGGGGATCCATGGCACCCTCTAAGGTCCAGGTCCCTGGAGAGACTCACCGGACACAGGACTCCCTACACTAGTTATACTACAGTTGTTTACCGGGTGTGCGCATACCAGACCAATGCCACTCTCAATGTTCTCACGGGGCTGAGAACCGAGGTTGTGTTATTTATCCCATACTCGGCTCTCAGCTAGCACGCATAGGCAGTTGCGGCTGATGAAGGCCTTCTGATAAAGCACATCTAGTATTTTCGCCAGCAGGGCTCATGGCTGGCCTACAGGAATACAAATTTAACCCCTGCACGCCCACATAAGGCTTTTTATGTGTCACTCTGGAGTTCATTGTATTAGCAATGCAAAGTGTATGTATTAACATGAAGTTTTATGTAACTACCCTAAGAGGGAGACATCACCAAAATAAATTCTTTGAGGTACTTGGGTTTCAAAGAATTATTTAAACAATGTGCCATTCATGAATGAACTTTTGGAAACAAAATAAAGCAAGTTTCCTAGGAAGTGTCCAAATAAATGCAATATATCAAAACATAGCCTTCTGAAATGACACTCTAAAAAGAGAATCAAAGGCTGTGTGCTAACATAACTGTGGGCAAGTATGTTATTTATAGCTTCAGAGGAGAAAGCAAAATGCAGATCATGATATGGATCATTCCACAAGAGAGGTGATGGCTATGGAGTTGGGATTTAAAGGGAGTGATCTCTCTTGACCACAAGGGAAAACTTCAGGTGCTGTTATCTTAAAATGACATACCTTTCATGAGCACCCATATTGTTCCTCGGGATTGTGGCCCATCAGTTGAGAAACGTTTTTCTAGACCATGACTAGAGTGTTAAATGTACTTGAAGTCAGTTGACATAATTTCACCATCATTTACTTCAGAGCATATGAATACAGGTAGAAACTCTCTTAATCAGGATTCTCTGGTCCAGCAAGATCCATGGTACGGCATGGATGTTGCAGGACCAGGGAGTCCCGGTGGAGAGCCAGCAGCAAGGATTCCTGTGAAGCCAGCAGGGCAGTGGGCTGTCCGCAGGGAGCTGGCAACGGGACCACTCAAGGAATCTGCCTGGAACAGTCATGGTAGTGATGGCTGCCCAGTGGGTCAGCCAGGCAGTGGCGCCAGCAAGAGGGGGGGGAGCCAGCTGGGAGGCCAGCAATCAAGTGGGCTGGTGGCAGGGGTCCAAAAATGACCTCCCCTGGTCCGACAAAATCCTTCATCCAGAACTGGTCAGATCTTGAGCGTGCCAGACCAGGTTGGTCCAACCTGTGTTGTGAAGGGGGGTGCACCTAGTTAAGATTTAGAAAAAATTCTTGAGTCAAACACTGACACAGATACCAGCAACATATATTTATTGTTATTTTGGAAATATAACTTACTGTGTGCATACCAAGACTTTAGACTAAACCGAACAAGTTAATTCCATGTGTGACACATGGAATTAGAGGGACTGAATTTAAAGTTGACCTGTAAAAGAGTTTTATAACTAGTGAGCATCTGCCTTTATGATCCGTAAAGACCTGAAGGGTTTCCAGGTTTTTCTACTTATTTTTGCCACAAATCTGGAATATCAAATCCAGTTTTGCATAGTCTTCCTGAAAGATCTCAGAACACGCATATCGCAAGCACCAAATTCTTACTGGCAGCTTGAATCTTTAAACAGAAAAGACAACGCCTATTTTACTTCAATGGCCAGGTAAGAACAAAGTCTTGACCAATCTACAACTTGTTTGCATTAGGAAGTTTACGCTGTAGTTACTCAGCAAAACCTTAATGCAGGCGCTACACCAAGACACATTCTTAGGTACAAGCCTACCTCTGGAGTTTTCACAGGTAAAACTATACTGTTAATCAAAGTTCTTGGCTTCCATCCCCTCAATTACCAGCATTTACTTTTATTCTTTGTGATGCCCTTGTTTCTCTACTTCTACCACACAGCATTGCAAGCTTATACAGGATCTGTGTTTCTAGTATAACACACAAACAGAAAAATGAATATACACTTCAAGCCTTTACTCGGAGCAAAAGAGAGGCCATGCCTATTTCCCTTCTCTTTTTTCCCCCCCCTCCCAACACTTGGCAGGTCACCTTTAAAATAGATAAATGAATTCAATGGACAAATATATGAAGTTGCAGGAGTTCCAGGATATAGAACATTGTGAAAATATCTCTCAAGCATAAAAACTACACTCAATAATTGCAAAAATAAAGTTTCATATTCTTCTAAACATTTTGATTCAAGCTCAAAGCAAATGAACATTAAAACTTCAATGATTCTCGCTTTAACTTACATTAGAACAGTAACTTTAAAATAAAAAAGTGAAATCTTTTTTGGTGATAAAAGAAACTAACCAGGGTCCTTCAAAGGAAATACTGTACAAATATCAAAGACCGTAAGCATCAACAGCAAATTCCAGCTACAGAAAGTCTTCAGCTGATGTGTTTTTTACTTAGCATCAAATGTTACTAAGACTAAGAACCATAATTTGTTAGGATCAGATATTAGATTAAACCAGTACAAATAGAAGGAAAAACAAAAAAAAACAAAACACTTTAAACAAGGTTCATTTTTTGCCACATAGCTTTTCAGGCTAACAATTTCACTAGTGCAAAACCATATTTTTACCTGATTCAATGAAAGCTCATAAGTGTCACAATTTTTAAGAACACCCATACAAAATTAGTTTTTTTCCTTTTTTTTTTTAAAAAGTGCCACATACCATCCTTTCATTAAAAAGTTTACAAACTAATGGAAGACAGTCTGTCTCCATCTCTTGTCAACAAGGAAAGGCCATAGTGATTCCCTGATCCCAACTCGAAATGGCGTTCGTTGTCCTATTCCCAGCATCTCTAGCTTGGAGCAATCGAGCTGAGCATTCTTCGGACGAAGAGCACCCACAACAGGGCCATCAATAATCTTAAAAACAAAACAAAAAAAACAAAAATACAAAAACACACACAACCACTATACACAGTTAAAAATGAGTGCTTCTAAATAAGAATGAGCACACACACTGCCATTTGTTGCTTTCAATATGTTTGTTCCCTTCAGACAATTTTTCCATTGCTTTCTCAACTTAAAGTTAAAATCTACAAATATTCATTTTGTAGAGCTTTTAGGTACAATGTGTATTAACCACCCTACAGAAAATCTGATCTTACTGTACTCCTTGTGTGAATGTCCTTTAGCTAGACAGATATAAAAACACGTTAAACCAATCTAATAGCTTTCTTTGACAGGATAACAAATCTTGTGGATAAGGGAGAAGTGGTGGATGTGGTATACTTAGACATTAGTAAGGCATTTTATAGGGTCTCGCATGACCTTATCAATAAACTAGGCAAATACAATTTAGATGGAGCTACTATAAGGTGAGTGAATAACTGCCTGGATAACCACTCTCAGAGAGTAGTTATTAATGGTTCACAATCCTGCTGGATCAGAATAACAAGTGGGGTTCCACAGAGGTCTGTTTTGGGACTGGTGCTGTTCAATATCTTCATCAACTATTTAGATGATGGCATAGACAGTAGACATATTAAGTTTGCAGATGATACCAACCTGGGACGAGTTGCAAGTGCTTTGAAGGATAGAGTTATAATTCAAAATAATCTGGGCAAACTGGAGAAATGGTCTGAGGTAAATAGGAGGAAGTTTAATAAAGACAAATGCAAAGTACTCCACTTGGGAAGGAACAACCCGTCTCATACATACAGAATGGGAATTGACTGTCAAAGAAGGAGTACTGCAGAAAGGGATCTGGGGTCATAGTGGACCACAAGCTAAATATCAGTCAACAGTGTGACACTGTTGCAAAAAAAATCAAACCAAAAAAACCCCACCATGATTCTGGGATGCATTAACAGGAATGTTGTGAGCAAGACACGAGAAGTCATTTTTCCACTCTACTTTGCGTTGATTTGGCCTCAGCTGGAGTATTGTATCCAGTTCTGGGCACACATTTCAAGAAAGATGTGGAGAAGTTGGAGAGGGTCCATACAGAAGAGCAACAAAAATGATTAAAGGTCTGAAAACGTCACCTATTACAAAAGGCTGAAGGAATCGGGGTTGTTTAGTTTGGAAAAGAGAAGACTGAGATGGGACATGATAGTGGTATTCAGATATCTAAAAGGGTGTTACAAGGAGGAGGGGGGAAAATTGTTCTCCCCGGCCTCGGATGATAGGACAAGAATCAATGGGCTTAGACTGCAACAAGGGAGGCTTAGGTTGGACATTAGGAAAAACTTCCTAACTGTCAGGGTGGTTAAACACTGAAATAAATTGCCTAGGGAGTTTGTGGAATCTCCATCACTAGAGATATTTAAGAGCAGGTTAGACAGACACCGATCAGGGATGATATAGATCGTGGTTGGTCCTGCAATGAGGGCAGGGGACTGGATTTGATGATCTCTCGAGGTACCTTCCCGTTCCAGTCTTCTGTGCATCATACCTATATTAAATGGCTCACTTTTTGCCATTTTACGTTTTTTCACATCAATATCTCCTCTCTTTCACATCTCATCGCCACTACCCTGACAACATATTGTTATCAACACCATTGATAACAGATGAGTGCATATTCTTGAGATGAAAAATCCCTTCAGAGACCTTCTCTTACCAACAACAGTAAAGGTTATTCAATACTAGATTCATATTTGCATATTAAAATTAAAATGATCCCAGACCAACCTAGTATTGTGTGTAAGTTGTCTTTCTTCCATGCTACATTTCAATACTAACTTGTCTAAAAAAAAAAAAAAATCCCTGAATTTGTCAACTAATAAGTTTCACTTTACCTTTAAATATAAACCCTAGAAGTTAACAGCATTTCACTAGAAATATATATAGAATTTTTTTAACCAAGTCTGATACTGAAATGCTAAGCATATTCAATTTGCCCTTTTCCCTCAAATTGCCTCCTGTTTTATTTAAATTTAAATAAACTCAAAGGTTTACATTTTTAAATCCATAATTCTAAATATCTGTGCATATTTCTCAACAATGAAGACCCTATGCAGAAGATAGATTTTTAAAGAGATAATATCTTAAAATTACAATACAAAACAGACTATCTTCAAAAGTAAAATACAGTAAATTGTGTAAGATTTTTCATTAAAAGAAGCCAAGAGAAAAAGTTAAAATTTTACTAAGAGAAATTACTCAGCTTACAAAAAAATAACAAACTAACGTATGCTAAATTAAATCTATGACTGCTGGCTAGCTAGGTATTATTCACTTTAAAAATATCAAAAAAACTCCCCTTTATCCAGCTGTAGTCTAGAAATACTTTACACTCTAGACTTGCAGATTTGTATAATATACACTTTATTTATAAGTTGGTCTCTGTTTGAAAAGCTACATCTGTTACAGGAAATAGTTAACACAGCAGTTGACATTTCCCTTCACCAGAAGATACCGGAAAATGTTGGCAGCACATCATGCCACACTGAAGATTTTTGGGACTGTTCCTTGATATAATTGTTCATGTTATCAGGAGCAACAGCCCACATGTTTTTTGCTAGTGAAAATGAGGTAAGTTTAGAAGTCAAATTAAAAAAAAAAAAAGTTAAAAGTTACTTAGAAAAGTTAGATGTCTTCAAGTTGTCAGGGCCTGGTGAAATGCATCCTAGAATACTAAAGGATTAAGAAAATGGCTCAAATGAAAGCATTCAGAAATGTTTATATTTTTATATAGCTTTAATATTACTTACTGGTCTCAAGTGGCTGCTGGGAAGGTTGAAAGCATCTGCTATAGCACATGCCATTTCATACTTGGTCATCTGTTCATTACCAGACCAGTGAAATGTTCCTTTTATTGATGGATCCTAGAAAGAAACAAGTATCAATGAAGAGTTAGACTGGTATTTTCACAGAAATAGATATGGAAGAGATTAGAGGAAAAAAAACAATGTACAGGCTGACATTCAGACAAGATGATGCCATCCTGAAAAACAAATTAATAATTAATTGAAATATTTCTGGAATGACTATATTGCCAGAGTAGATACTGAGCAGATGTTTAGGAAGGAAAAAAAATGTAGCTTTTATAAAGCTATCAGCAGGGCTGGCAGAACCCTGACTTCTCAAAGATGCTGGGTAGTCTTGACTCAACTGTGCATGGACTGAATGTGCTCTTAAGATGACATCGGTGTGAAAAGGTTAAATATATACAAAAAACCCATTGCAAGCCAATCATTTATCAAAATTCAAATACAAACCTCCCTGGTCCAGCACTGTAGAATTTGCAGGACTGGGGGAAGTCTCTTGCCACCGGCCCCCAGCCCATCACTCCTGCTGGCAGGCTGCCCCAGCAGGCAACTCTGCCTTGCCTTTCCGCCCAAACCTGGCTGGACTCCTGGCCCAGCTACTGCTGGTTCCATGGGTGGCACAGACTCCGGCTTCTGAGGCGGGGCTCTGGTCCGGCACAGCAGGGGACAGCCATGGGTCTGAAGCTCTGACCCCCACGCAACCCCAGCTCTGTGCTGCAGGGGGTTGCTGCGGGGACTCTGACTTCGCGCTGCCACAAGGCTCCGGCCTCAGCCCTAAACTCTGGGGGGGAGGGAAGGGAAGCTCCTGGGAGGCTGCTGCGGGGTTCTGGTACTGTCCTGTGTGGTCTCCAGCCCGGCTGGCCCTCCTGCCCTTAGGCTCCTGAGCTCTTTGGTCCAGGAACATTCATAGTCCTGGCAGACCAGGGATGTTGTCAGACCAAAGAGGGCTGGATTTTGGAGATACAAACTGTAATATAAGTATGACAGACACCATAAATCCTCTTCTCCCTCACAGCAAATGAGAGCTAAATAGAAGTACTTAGAAGTTATGCCTTAACTTCTAAGATCTATAGAGAGGTGTTGACAAATTCAATCCTGTCCACATAGTTTCTCAACGTATGTCTGGATAGTTGAAGTCCCCAGCAGTTCATACTAACGCAGCAGGGCACATATTACCAAATAAGTTCTTGGACTGCACTGGAGACATTTATTTCAGAAGGTTGAGAAAGCTACTAGGAGGAAGCTGTTCTAGAGTTGATTTTAACAAATAGGGAGGAACTCAGAGAAGAGGGAGAAACAATAACAGGAAACTTGTAAAAGGCAGAGACGCTTAACGACTTCTTTGTTTCGGTTTTCACCAAGAAGATTGATAGTGAAGGGATGCTTAGTATAGCGAATGCTAGTGAAAATGAGGTAAGTTTAGAAGTCAAATTAAAAAAAAAAAAGTTAAAAGTTACTTAGAAAAGTTAGATGTCTTCAAGTTGTCAGGGCCTGGTGAAATGCATCCTAGAATACTAAAGGAGTTGATAAAAGAGGTGTTCGAGCCTTTAGCTATCATCTTTGAAAAGTCATGGAAGTCAGAAGAGATTCCAGAACTTTGGAAAAGGGCAAATATAGTGCCCATCTATAAAAAGGGAAATAAGAACAATTCAGGAAACTACAGACCAGTCAGCTTAATTTCTGTGCCAGGGAAGATAGAGGAGCAAATAATTAAGGAATTCACCTGCAAAATTCTGGAAGATAAGATGACAGGTTACAAATCCATGCTGGCTGTTGAGAACAAATCATGTCAATCCAATCTGATAGCTTTCTTTGATAGGATAACAAGTCTTGTGGATAAGGGGTAAGCAATGGGCGTGGTATACCTAGACTTTAGTAAAGCATCTGATATGGTCTCGCATACCCTTATCAATAAACTAGGGAAATACAACCTATATTGGGCTACTATAAGATGGGTGCGTAACTGGCTGGATAACCATTCTCAGAAAGTAGTTATTAATGGTGGAAGAGCATAACCACTGGAGTATATAGGGGTCTATTCTGGGACTAGTTCTGTTCTGTATCTTCATCAATGATTTAGATATTAGCATAGAGAATACGCTTACTAAGTTTGCAGATGATAACAAGCTGGGAGCAGTTGCAAGTGCTTTGGAGGATAGGGTCATAATTCAAAATTATCTGGGTAAACTGCAGAAATGGTCTGAGGTAAATAGGATGAACTTTAATAAGGACAAATGCAAAGTAATCCACATAGAAAGAAACAATCTATTTCACACATACAGAATGGGAAGCAACTGTCTAGGAAGGAGTACTGCAAAAAAGATCTAGGGGTCATAGTGGACTACAAGCTATGAGTCAACAATATGACTTTTTTTTTTTTTGCAACAACAAAGAACAAATATGATAACATGATTCCAGGGTGCATTAATGGAAGTGTTGCAAGCAAGACACTAGAGGTAATTCTTCTGCTCTGCACCTCTTAGGCCTCAGTTGGAGTATTGTGTCCAGTTCTGAGCACCATGCCTCAAGAAAGATGTAGAGATGTTGGAGAGGGTCCCAGAGAAAAGCAACAAAAATGATTAAAGGTCTAGAAAACATCACCTATTACGGAAGGCTGAAAGAATTGAGCTTTTAGAGTTTAGAAAAGAGAAGACTAAGAGGGGACATGATAGCAATTTTTAAGTATCTAAAATGGTGTTACAAGGAGGATGGAGAAAAATTGTTTTCCTTGGCTTCTGATGATAGGACAAGAAGCAATGGGACAAACTCCAGCAAGGGAGGTTTAGGTTGGACATTAGGAAAAATATCCTTCCTGTTAGGGTGGTTAAACACTGGAATAAATTGCTTAGGGAGGTTGTTGAATTTCCATCACTGGAGATATTTAAGGACAGGTTGGATAGACATCTGTCAGGGATGATCTAGATCAGGGGTGGGCAATAATTTTTGGCTGGGGGCCACTTCAAACATTTTTAAGTGGCCTCGGGCCGCCCAGAAAGGGCAGGGCCAGGATGCTTCTGTGCTTTCCCATCCCCAGACCATGATTGGTCTGGGGGTGGAAGAGTCCCTTTGCCCCCCCTTCTGACTAGGCACCCATGCCCCTGGCAGGGCGGGAAGAGGCTTTGCATGCTCTCCTACCCCCAGGACAATCAGGGGACTTCCAACACTCCGGTCATCTGAAGAAGTGGGCTGTGCCCACGAAAACTCATGATTCCATCTACATATTTTGTTAGTTTTTAAAGTGCTACCGGACTATTTGTTGTTTATTAATTTTTCCATGCATGGTTTCTATTAATAAGCTTTTGGGGGAAAATTATACCTGCTAATTTTGAGTTAAATTGGAAGAACACATCCCAATTTTAAAAATTCTAACGGCAATTTTTCCAAGAATGATGGGAGCGAAACAGTTAGAAACAACGGTTGAAAGACAGCTCTTTAACACTTAAGTAGCGCTCAGGAAAGCTGTATTTGTCAGGTTTGGGGCGGAGGCGCAGTTTGTTTTGATTTTGCAGAACTGTGATAATTTATACATATTCAATCGAGTGCTTTCCATCTAGAAGTGCACAATGGATTGAATGTGCCTGCACAACTCAATGAAAACATTCTGCACTCTTGGGAGCTGCTGCCTCCTGGCTAACCTTCTAAAACGGTTTGTTTTAAACTAGGATCATTAGAGAAAATGCAGTTAATGCTTCCTGGATTTTGAGCCCCAAAATCCGCTCTGGGACTCAGCATGTTTGAAACTTGTGAAGGAAAATGCCTTCTTGTGCCTCTCTTTGGCCTTCTTACCTTCTCAGTTTAAGTTTGTTCACAGCAGCTACGAGATATTACAAGGGCTATCTGCACATATGAATACCTTCGCCATGGTCCTACTCTGACAGCTCACCTGGAAGAGCTCTGTAGTGGCAGCTTACTGAAGATTTGTATAAGGTACAAGATGGTAGAGAGCTCATGTTCCATTTAATAGCAACTGGAGTGTTTACAGTTTCTCTGGAACCCCTACTGCTCTATCAACATCCTTTCCCTCCTGTCTCTCTGTAATGCCATCAAATATTTTGCACAAGCATCTTCAAGAACTGTGTCTACCAAGAAGTCCAATCACTGTTGATCTTTAAAAAAAGCCCTTCAAAGGGTAGAGAATTAAAGGTATACTTTATTGTAGAAACACTTTGGTGGTACATTGATTACTTGCATTTTAGTCCTAGAGACAGCAAGATTCACAGTAATTTTAATTTCTTATATAGAAACACCTAAGAAAAGCTCTGGATCCTGCTCTCCCAGTCTCATCTTTGCATCTTACAATTCCATCATTTCCCAAGTAGCATAACACTCAGGGAGGCTCATGGATAGAGCAGCGGTTATTGAAGTAGTCAAGGCCTGGCCTAGAGCCCTGAAAATTAGAACCAAAACCTTAGGTTTGATACCCAGTTGGGACCACAGTTGGGACAGGAAAATTTAAAAACAAAAACAACTTGTATATTGTCTA
Source organism: Apalone spinifera (assembly GCA_030068395.1). NCBI lineage: Eukaryota > Metazoa > Chordata > Testudines > Trionychidae > Apalone > Apalone spinifera. The sequence continues at coordinate 10,648,822 of JANRFK010006688.1, forward strand.
AAGGAGGGTTATTTTCTCAAATTCTCACCAGCATTCTCTTCTCTGAAAGCTGTCGGCAAACACTAGCTACATCCTTGATGTTGGTAGGAAACCTCTGTTGCCAATGGTCCATATTAGCTGATTTGTTACTGAACTGCACTTTATCAAACATAACAGTTACAGCACTCTCTTCCAGCCTTTCCACCTCCCCATATAAGATAGGAATTCTGAGCACTGCAGCACCTAAACAAGAAAAACATTTTTTTAAAAATTGTTATGACCAATCGAACCCTACAAAATGTTCAGAATTACAGAACATGAATAAAAATTGTTATAGACATTTGGAAAACATGACAGAGTCACACTTGTGAAAAAAAATATTAATTGTGCTTATGTACAGTCTACTCTGTTACCTAGTTTTTAGTCAATATGAAGTTTTCAAATTTCATATAGAACTCAGAACATGTACAGTAAATAAGAGTTGCTAAAATTACATTAAGGACATCTTTTCCACTTTATATAATGTAAACATTTATATAGCTAATATTTTTATTCAAAGTATTTATAAAGCCAGTTATAGTACTGTTAATGGTCAGAGAGAAGTACCTAAATATGAATTCATAAGGCTTGCAGAGAAAAGATATGGACAGTAGAAAGAGAATGAGAGGAAAAATGCCTCTCATATTACAGTGAGAAATTAGTGAACAGAGGGAATTACATTAACTCAAGTGGCTCCTGTGTGGGGTGGGTTTTTTTTTTTAAATTATCTTGAAGAAAAAAAAATAAAATCAGGAAATGGTGAAAACCACAAAAGTTCCTAATGTTATATAACAGGTTTTTATTAACGAACATGTGCAAAGTATGACTATATACACAAGACTTATCTGGATGATATGTTCGCTAAGGTAGCAAGGAATTAACGTTTGCTTTGACAGTTTTTGAAAGAACATAAAAATTGAGACAGGGAAGAAAGAACAAAACAATTATGAGGTTTGTTTCATTTTTAAAGGAAGCAAAGCAATCTCCCTCAAACAAACAAACAAACAAAAAAATCAAGCCACTAAAATCTGATTGTGAACACTATTCACAAAACACAATATAAAAGTATAAAGATTGTGCAATATAAACTTGACTAATTTCATTTATTATATATTTACAAAGCTAGTAGTTGAAAGATTCATATAATATTTTATTTTAGTAGAACAACTGATTCAGTGACTTATGATATCTTCTCAAAATCACCTTAAATCTGCTTAGATTGGAATACTTCCCTGTGGAAGTATTCCTGACTCATTACTGACTAAAAGACTATAACCAAAGGGTTATGAAAACAGAGCAAAGTAATGAGTGGGGAAGATGTCTAGGGAGGTACCACACATACCTAATTCCAGTCTGACCTTAATTACCAATCCAGAAAAGGGGAGCAAACAGTATCTTAACAGAATTCAGAAATTATAATAAATTGGGAAGTTTTGCAAACATCAGGACAGAATATAAAGGCAGCTATGAAAATTAAGCACATCAACAAAAAAATTATATTTCAGTTGTAGGAAAGAATCAGTCCCACATGGACAGAAATTTAGATTTGCTGTACTAATGATTTTATTGAACAGGATATACTAGCTCATCTGTTACAAAGTGAGAAGAAAAAAAAACTTTGCGGAAATTTCAGAATTTAAATTGTATTCTTACCTTCATTATTTTCAAAGACTGCCTTTTCTCCTTCTAGTTTAGTTTTACCATAAAGATTAAGGGGATTTGGTTCATCACTCTCTTTATAAGGAGGATTTGTTCCATCAAACACATAGTCTGTACTAATGTAGATCAGAAATGCTCCAATTCCAGCTAAGAGAAAAAGTGAAGGGTGGAGAATTAAGAAAACTTACTACAGTAGACTTCCGATAATCCGGCACTTTTGGGACCTAGGTGGTGCCAGATTATAGGATATGCTGGAGTATCAGGAAGTACTGCATACTCCCAACCCAATCCCCCCCCACAACCTTTTGCTCAGGTCCCTGGAGCTGCTGGTACAGCCCCGTGTCTCCCTCCAGGCACTGGGGCACTTGCACTGAGCAGCCAGCTTTTCAATCAGCTGGCCGCCATGAGTAACCCAACCCCCCACCCCTTCCCCAGAGCCAAACACCTCCCCCTCACATGGGTGACAGCAGGGAAAGTGGCTGACCTGAACGGTTCCGGGTTCCGTCCCGGTTCCGTCAGGAGCACTTGCCATTTTGATGCCGGACTATCGGGAGTGCCGGACAATTGGGTGCCGGACTATTGTAGTTTTACTGTACAAGCCTTTAGTATGAGAGGAAAATTGCTACTCTCTGAACCTAAAGACATTTGTACATGTTTAATTCAAATGCTCTATAATTCATACGAAACTTCAGTGAGGGATGGAAATAAGTGCATGTTCCAGATTCAATACTATCCCATTGTCTTCTCACCTCTTCATTCCATTACTTTTCTAATCCTCCAAACATACTCATGTTGCTGTTTTCTCCTAGCTAGATAGAAAGCTTGCTGAGGCAACGATGGATCTTGGTTGTTTAATGTAAAATGCTATGCTTACTTATGCCACTGTATAAGTTTCTGTAGTATTCTGGAAAAAAATCCATCTAATTGTCTCTTTACCTGCTTCTTTTGCTAAGTTCCCTGAAGCAGTCACATTGAGCTGAGAAGCAGCATCTGCTTGACTTTCTACAACATCTGGTCTTCTCTCAGCAGCACAATGCACTACCACATGAGGCTGAAAATTAAAGACTCAATTTTATCGAGGAACAAAATTAGAAAATAGCAACTGTGCCCTCACACAGAAACCAGATCTGTCATAAATAAATACTGTTCTAATTTAATTGTGGCACCGATGCACAATAATCATGTATTGTGAAATCCCAAAGAACTTTCATCTCTTTGGAAATGCAAAAGTTTTAAGCAGTGGTGGGCAACCTGTGGTCCACTGAGGTCCTACGTATGGCCCATGAGACATTTTGTTTACAGTTGTCCATGCACCAGGTTGCCAGATTCTGTTAGTTTCCATGGCTACGTCTACATTGGCGCGCTTTTGCGCCAAAGCTATGCAAATGA
>JANRFK010006688.1:10668267-10678603 GCA_030068395.1 Apalone spinifera
TTTTTCCTAATATCCAACCTAGACCTCTCCCACTGTAACTTGAGACCATTGCTTGTTGTTCTGCCATCCATCACTACTGTGAACAATGTTTCTCCATCCTCTTTGCAACCTCCCTTCAGGAAGTAGATGGCTGCTATCAAATCCCACCTCACTTTTCACTTCTGCAGACTAAACAAACCCAAATCCCTCAGTCTCTCCTCATAGGTCATATGCTCCAGCCCCCTAAACATTTTGGTTGCCCTCTGCTGGATCCTCTCCAATGCGTCCACATCCTTTCTATAATGGGGGGCCCAGAACTGGACACATTATTCCATATGTGGCTTCACCAGGGCAAAATAAAGGGGAATAATCACTTCTCTGGATCTGCTGATAATGCTCCTCCTAATACACCCTAATATGCCATTTACCTTCTTGGCTAAAAGGGCACTGTTGACTCATATCCAGCTTCTCATCCACTGTCATCCCCAGGTCCTTTTCTGCAGAACTGCTACTTAGCCATTCAGTCCCCAGCCAGTAACAATTCTTGAGATTCTTCTGTCCCAAGTGCAGGACTCTACACTTGTCCTTGCTGAACCTCATCAGATTTCTTTTGGCCCAATCCTCTAATCTGTCCAGGTCACTCTGGATCCTATCCCTGCCCTCGTTCTTATCTACCTCTCCCCCCCAGTCTAGTGTAATCTGTGAACTTGCTGAGGGTGCAATCCATCCCCTCATTTAGGTCATTAATAAAGATGTTGAACAAAACTGGTCCAAGAACAGTTCTTTGGGGCACTCCGCTAGAAACAGATCGTCAACCTGACATAGAGCCATTGAGCACTACCCGTTCGGCCTGACAGTCTAGCCAGTTTTCTATCCATCTTACAATCGATTTATCCAATCCATATTCCCTTAATTTTCTGGCAAGAATATGGTGGGATACCGTATCCAAAGCTTTGCTAAAGTCGAGGTATATCACATCCACTGACTTTCCCATATCCACAGAGCCCTCATCATAGAAGCTAATTAAATTGGTCAGGCACAATTTGCCCTTCGTGAATCCATGTTGACTATTCCTAATCACTTTCCCCTCTTCCAAGTGCTTCAAAATGGATTCCTTGAGGATCCCCTTCATGATGTTTCCGGGGACTGAGGTAAGGCTGACTGGTCTGTAGTTCCTTGAATTGTCCTTCTTCCCTTTTTTAAAGATGGGCACTTCATTTGCCTTTTTCTAATCATCTGGGATCTCTCCCAGTCTCCACGAGTTTTCAAAGATAATGGCCAAAAGCTACACAATGACATTTACCAATTCCGTCAGTACTCTTGGATGCATTAAATCCGGACCCATGGATTTGTGTATAGTTAGCTTTTCTAGTTCCTAACTCGTTCTTTCTCCACCAACGGCTGTCCACCTCCTTCCCATACTGCTTTGCCTAGTGCATTTGTCTGGGAGCTGACCTTGTCCGTGAAGACATAAGCAAAGAAAGCATTGAGTACTTCAGCTTCTCCCACATATTCTGTCACTAGGTTACCTCCCTCATCCAATAAGGGCCCCACACCCTCTCTGATGACTCTCTTATTGCTAACATGCCTGTAGAAACCTCTCGTTATCCTTCACATCCCTTGCTAGCTACAATTCCAATTGTGCTTTCGCCTTCCTCATAACTTTCCTGCATTCTCGAGCAATAGATTTATACTCCTCCCTAGTCATCCGTCCAAGTTTCCACTTCTTGTAAGCTTCCTTTTTGTGTTTAAGATCACTAAGGATGTCCCTGGTAAGCCCATCTGGTCGCCTATCATATTTGCTTCTCTTGCTGCGCATTGGGATGGTTTCTTCCTGTACCTTTAATAAGGCTTCTTTAAAATATTGCTAGCTCTCCTGGACTCCTGTTCCCAGCATGTAAGCATCCCAAAGAATTCTGCCCATCAAATCTCTGAGGGAGTCAAAGTCAGCTTTTCTGAAGTCCAGGGTGTGTATTTTGCTACTCTCCTTTTTTCCATTGGTCAGGATCCTGAAATCTATCATCTCATGATCATGCTTCTGAGGTTATCACCCACCTCTACTTTCCCTACTAGTTCTCCCTGTTTGTGAGCAGCAGGTCAAGCTGCACATGGTCCCTGGTCGGTTCCTTCAGCACTTGTACCAAGAAGTTATCCCCAACATACTCCAAAAACTTCCTGGATTGTCTAGGTACTGCTGTCTTAGTCTCCCAACAGAAGTCAGGGTGATTAAAGTCGCTCATGAGAACCAGGGCCTGAGAATAGACATAACAGGCCAAAATAATCGGGGTGGGTGGGGGGAGGGATTGTTGATTCTATCATTTGAATTAATCCAGGGATATTCACTTATTGCAAACTATTGAATTGACATTTTTAAGGGATAAGGAGGGGGGAGGGAGGAGAAGAGGCATGTACAAAAAAAAGACAGCCTCAAAATTTTCTAATCAGTTTCTTCCTCATAATTGCTACAGCGCTCCTATTATTTTTCTTAAAATTAGTCCATAGATATGTAATTGATTTTTTAAAATAAATAAGTAATATGCATGATGTACAACTTTTAAGCCTCCTTGTGATCTCTTGCGGTTACAAGGCAATAAATAATAGGGGTTTAATATTATTTTTCATTAGAGGGAATGTATTAAGGGATTTCAGTTTTCTAAACATTGAACCTTAAAAAACAAAAGTTGAAATCCCAGTATTAATTTTAGTAGTTTTAACCTGTATTTCCTGCCAAGTTTATATCAGCGTGTGGTTTTCCATAAAAGAATCAGTGTAATTGCCATTTAGTTACAACTGTATGTATATAATTTACAAAATATTCACCTAGGCTACGTCTTTAGTACTTTTTTTTTTGGCAGAAAATATGCTGAGGAACTCATTAGCATAAGTTGCGAAATCATTAGCATATATTCTGCTGTTTCTTTTTGTGCAAAAAGAAACAGCAGAAAAAAAACGTGTAGTGTAGACGTAGCCCTAAAGAAACACAGCAAACATGATATAGCTGGTTGACTTCCTATTTCAGTGTATCTTGTTATCATTGGTACTCTGAGAGACAAGGTAGTAAAGTCTCTCACGCCTCAATGCCCACTCCTATCCCCAGGTTTTGGAGATATATTGAAGTATTTTGCAGATCTTTATAAATACATAGCACCTTACCTGTTCCATTTCCACCCATATTTCAGGCATTGTCACAAATATAAAAAAGAACAATCAAATCATCAGGCTTGCAAACTGGCAGAGTACTGCAGAATGTTGCCTGTCTCCTTTGTCTGCAGAAAGCACACGGCTTGGGAGAAGTATTAGCTAATTTGACCTTTGAAATCAAAATGCTGTTTCAGCCCCTGATCATTTGCAACTCCCATCCCTCTATTAAAGGAATCCATGTTTCTCTGTGGTAAAAAGTTAGGATGCACATTGAGAACTTAAATTTTTATTTCACCACAGCTGGAGTGAGATAGCAGAACCATTTTATATACAGAAATGATTTCAGGAAATAGCGATCTTATGCAATTTCCCTTTTCTAGAAAACAATAGGTAGGCCTTACTAGGGTGGTTAGCTAGTCAGTTCTGGTTGCTAATTTTTTACGTTTAACTGTAAATATCACATATCATGATAATAAAATGCAGGTGTGTAAATAAGTAGTCAAGTATATGATTAACCAATAAGCCTAGGCTTATAAGTTAATCTTCTCGACTACTTGCATTTCCTCCCCAGCAACTTTCTAACACCACATGCTACAGGCCACTTTCCTCTGATCACCTGAAGAATACAAAAAGAAACTACACCATCTGCTCAAGAAACTCCCTGCAATGGGGAGTTCATATGGAAAAGCACTTCCACTTAGCCAGATAGGTGCTCCTAGTGCAGTGGTTCTCAACTCGTTTCAGTCCACGGACCACCAGGCCAATCAAAACATTTTCGTGGACCATCTCCAGCACATGTAGCACAGGATGAATGACACAGCAACCGCTCAGCATGACAGCAGCAGCTACACTGATGCTCAGAGCCTCAGACAGAAGTTACTGGCAACACAACCCGGTTGCATCTTAGGTGATGCTATGGATGACGCGCTACATGCTTGTGAACACGGAGTAAAACAGCCTAACGATGGCGCCTGCTCACGCCGTGTGACTTTGGACAGTGTTCCTGTGGACCACCGAAAAAGTCACCATAGGCCACCAGCTGAGAACCACAGCCCTAGTGGATGGCTTTCTGCTCCCTAGCAGGACCTCCTGTACCCACCATAGCTTCATCACTAACAGCCATGGAGCTTCCAGGCCATTAAGTGCAGGGACCACAGATTCGAGTGGCAAAGCGTGCCGAAGTCTTGTGCTATCACATCAGAGTCCAGCAGGAGAGAGCAGCCTCTCCTGCACAGGAGAGGTTCGGTAGGAACACGAACCAGCACTGTCTAGGCTATGCCATCTTGATGCGGATCAGAGAAGCCATGAACTCCTGAATCCGCAGGAGCATCCTGTGTACCAGTGAGAAGGGTAGGAAAGCATAAAGCGGTCCCTCGGGCAAGGGAGTGATGAGTTCATCTCTCAGGGACCCCCGACCCAGCCCCATCAGGGAGCAGAACCTGGGACACTTTCTGTTCTGGTGGGTCACAAACAGGTCCAAGGGGGGAACCCCCACCTGCAGAAGATTTGGAGGGCCACATCCCCCCCAGAGGGACCATTTGTGGCTGGAGAAGGACCTGCTCAGCTGGTCTGCCAGAGTACTCTGAGACCCCCGGAAGGTCTGACGCAATTGGGTGAATACCCTCCCTGATACACAGCTCCCAACCCTGGAGGGCTTCCCAACATAGGGGAGGGGAATGGGCCATACCCTGCCTGTTTATGTAGGAACCACCACCGTGTTGTCGGACGGAACAAGAACCATTCTGCCTGAGCCAGGGCAGAAAGGCCTGATGTGAGACTGACTGCTCGCAAGTCCCTGATGTTGAAATGCAGGGAGAGTTCCTCCCATGACCACATACCTTGGGTCTGCATGTCACGGATGTGAGCTCCCCAACCAGTGTCAGATGTATTTGTCACCCACAAAAAGGTTGGCAAGGGAAAGGAGACTGGGACTGCAGCGCAGACCACCTCCTTGTGGGTCCACTAATCCAGAGAGCAGAGGATATCAGGGGGAACCGTCGCCACTCTGTCCCAAGAGTAGAAGGACGGGTAGCGAACCTGCACCAGCCACAACTGCAGTGGGCACATACGTGATTCAGCACACTAGACTTCGCAACTACAGGTGGCCATAAGGCCCAGGAGGTGCATGCCGTTCCTCACCGTGGTCATCAGGAATGCCCACATGGCCATTCTCTGATAGACTTCTCTGATAATCAGAAACCAGGACCTGGGCAGAGATACAATGGCTGACATGGAGTTCAGGCAGGCACCCACAAACTCTGTAAACTGGGTAGGGGCCAGGGTAGACTTGGCCACGTTCAGGAGAAGTCCCAGTTCCCAGAAAAGATCTCACAGCGGAGCGTTGTGGGCCAGCACCTGGTCCAAGAAGGGCCCTGGATAATCTGGTCATTCAGGTAGGGAAAAAAACCTGAACACCGTGGTCTCTCAGAGCAGTGGCAACTATGGTCATACATTTTGTAAACTCAAGGAGCTGTAGAAAGGCCAAAGGGGAGGGCTGTAAACTGATAATGGTCTTGGCCAACCATAAAGCGAAGGAACTGCATGTGATCAAGGGCAATATACCAGTCTCTGAGATTCAGGAAGGGAATGATCTATACCAGAGTCACTATCTTGAACTTGGCCTTGGCAATGAAGGCGTTGAATTCCCTGAGGTCTAGGATGGGTTGAAATCCCCCTTTGGCTTTGGGCACCAGGAACTACTGGGGAGTAGAACCCCTTGCTTGTGAACCCTTGGGGGACCACTTCAGCTGCTCCTAGACTTAAGAGCTGCTGCACCGCTTCCCGGAGGACATGCTCATGACAGAGAAGGGGTGGAGGGGAAGAGGAGGTGAGGTAAGGGAGAAGAGGAAGGGGATGGTGTATCCACTTCCTACCATTTCTAAGACCCATAAATCCGAGGTCATGGATTCCCAGGCATGGCAGAAAGGGAATAGGCAGTTCTAGAAATGAAGGGGCAAGATTGGTTGTCTGTCCTCAGAAGTACCCTCAAAACCCCTGACGGAGCTCTTGAGGCTTGTTGGAGGGGCCCTGGCCCTGATCAGAGGCAGGGTGGGAACAGTGCCTATTATTCCTTCCACTCCCATTCTTCTGCCTACATCAGGAGAAGTCCAAGTAGATGTACTTTTGGGCAGGCCTAGGGGAATTCCTAGCCAAGAGGGAGAGTTGGAGTATGAATCCTGAGGGACTGAAACATGACTCGGGTATCCTTCAAGCCATGCAGTTGGTGGTCATTCTGCTCAAAGAATAGGGACAGCCCTTCAAACAGAAGCTCCTGGATGGCAGACTGGAGCTCAGGAGGCACTCCAGACACCTGCAGTCTTGAGCTACATTGCAGCACAAAACCCGTGGCCATGGTGCGTGTCACTGCATCAGCATCGTTTAGTGCACTTGGAGAGCAGAGCAGGAAGCCACCCAGCCCTCCTCCAAGAAGCACTTGAACTCGGACCAAGAGTCTTGAGAAACCAACTCGACAAATTATCGGCCCATGTGTGGTATGCACAGCGACTCAGCAGGACCTGCTGGTTTGCTATGCAGAGCTTCAATCCCCAGCGGCATAGGCCTTCCTGCCCAAGTCCATCTTCTTAGCGTCCTGGCTCTTAGGCATGGCGCCCAGTTGACCCTGCCTCTCTCTCTGGTTCACTGCCTGGAAGACCAGGGACCCTCGAGGCGGGTGGGAGAAGAGATGCTCATTCCCTTTCTGTGATATGAAGTACCATCACTCAACCTTTTTAATCTGTTGGTTGGATGGAAGTCAGGGTTTGCCAGAGGTTTGTCTTCATGATCTTTGTCGTGATCTTGTTAATGGGCAATGTCACTCTAGCGGGAGTGTTGGGCTGCAGAATATCCATGGTCGGGTCCAAGTCCTCTGACACCCTCTCTGCCTGTACCCCCAGACTCGGCTAGGTGACGAAGGAAGTCCTGGTGTGACTTTGAATCCATGGAGGGCAGGGCCCCTCCAAGAACCTCCTCTGGTGAGGAGGAAGATGAGTCTTTCGAGCCCATCACCTCCAAGTTGCAGACCTGCAAGGGGACCCGGGAAGCTGCCAAGGAAACTACAGTAGAGGGCTGAGCAGTGAATGGCCCTCTCTCTCTCCAGTGGGACAGGGCAAGGCCTGGCCCAGAGGGAGAGACTGCCCTAACACAGAGGAGCAAGACATTGGAGTCACTGAAGCGGGAGCCCTGGGCCTTGAGTAGACTGACTCCAGCTTAGAGGGGCCCACACCCTGGTTCTGGTGGTAGACCCACGGGGTCCAAAATGGCCACTCAGCGAGGGCTCACAGCTGCAGCAGCCAGGACTGCTGCGCTGCCAGTACCGGGGTATGCTGAGGCCAGGGATTCTGCTGCTGCTGACACTGTGGCTACGCTGATATGTTCCGGTGCCAAGAACTATTGCAGTGTAGAGGGACAGCCAGGGGCATGGAAGGAGGCAGTGCCAGTCCACACAACACTGAGGTGCCAGTGACTGGAGGGCCCGATACCAGGGTCATTGCCATGCAGAGCCACTGTGTTGGCACTAGCGTGTGGGTCGGGGTGGAGACAGAGGCCAGTGCTGTCATGGAGGCGGCACTGGGGTAGCACGATGATGTCCACTCACATCTGGGGCTGAGGCATTCAGTGCCATGGTGCCATCTGGCAGCACACTCCTTCACTGGGCCCAGTGCTGAACTCAGGGATGAGTTAGCTCTATCAATTCTCTTGCTGCCTTGAAAGCATCCGGCCACAAGGGGTCTGGAAAGTCCACCACAGGGCTGAAGTCCTGATGCAGGCTAGTGTGGTGCTGACCTGACCGTGATTGTCTGGGTGCTGTGCTCACCGGTGCCATGTGCCCCACCAGAGGGCACATAGACAGCATGTGCCTCACAGGAGACTTGCCCTGGCTAAGTCTCCTCTTCTTCAGGGGCACCAGGGACTGGGACTGGTTCAAAGGCCTATGTGGTGCTGGGAAGGAACACATGTGGCTAGGTACCTCCCACACCGAAGCTAGTACATTCTGGATTGCTGGATCAGACGGTAGTGCCAGGTGTAAAGCTGCCTCCGTGAGGATCTTCCAGCAAGATTCTCTCTCTACTTGGTACATAGCTTGAAGCCCTTGCAAATCTTACATGTTTTGGAGAGGTGGGCTTTTCTAAGGCACTTGAGGCAGGTTTCATGGGGACCTCACAGGGCATAGGCTTCTGGCACTTAACATAGGACTTGAAGCCATGGGGCCCAGGCATGCCCGGATACGCCAGGGACACAAAGCAAGCTCTGTGCCAAAGTAATTCTATGCCAAGTACGACGCTTAACTATTTACAACTAGATAAGAACAATGAACAGATAAAACTTCAACTAGTGAACAACAAGAGAAAAGTGCTAAGAGGCACTTGCAGAGCAAGAGCAAAACACATTCCAACAACTGCCATGAGCCATAAGAAGGAACTGAGGGGGTGGAGGACCAACAGATATAGTGGAACCACTCCAGGGGACTCCCCTGCTGGCCCAATGAATACTAAGGGAAAAACTTCTGATAACACATGCACACAGTGTGTGCCTACCTACATGGAATGGACATGCGGAATCACTCGAAGAACGTGATATATACCATCAAGTACCAGCAATGCCCTTCTGCCATGTACATTGGCCAAACTAGACAGTCTCCACACCAAAAGATAAATAGACACAAATCAGACATAAAAAATGGTAATGCATGTTGTGATAGGGCAGATTAGAGGAGAGAGGGTTACTTCAGGGCAGACAGGAGCAGCTAGCCTGAGGCTATTAAGGACAGAATGGAAGCAGCTGGGATGAGGCTGCTACAAATCAATTAAAAGCCAAGTGATTTGACTCCAAAGAATCACAGGGGCCTTTTTAAAAGCCTTCCATGCTGAGGGGGTGGGAAGGAGAGATCAGTAGAGTAATTTGGAGTGAGGTGGAGAGAAGTCATAACTAATAAGAAAAGACTCAGAAAAGCAGTATTGCCAGAGATAAAAGGTTAAGCGAGGGGCTCCTACCAGGAGGGTTTGGACTCAGTTACCCGCGCGCCCAGCCTGTAGCTGGGGAGGATTGGCTACCCAGCCCCAAGCTGAGCAGGGGCACTAGCCCAACACCCTTTTAACTGAGGGACAGAGGCTCAAGTGCTGACAAGGACAAGCAGAACCCATGCTGCTGTACTTAAAGTGCTGCATAGTCCTGTCTTTTGTTTCAGCAAGACCAGACTAACACGGCTACATCTCTATTACTATTCCACTTAAATCTATGAGACTGAACAGGATTCTGGGGCCCAGGAATGGGACTTATCATGCCGCAACGTAAACCTGTAGGGGACCTGCCTGGTCCCTTGGATTTGAAAGTAGCCATCTAGCAAAGAATTTCAAAAAATTGTTAGAAATGGAGACAGCTAAACTAGAATTTATTAGCAAATTCAACACTATCAACTAAAGCTTGAATAAGGATCTCAAAAGATTAATGCATTGCAAAGGCAACTTCCCCTCTCTGGATATTCACATCTCTACACAAAATGCTATCAATGATCCACTTCTACCCTGACTCAATTAATTTAATTAACACAAGCAGCTTCTTCCATATATACACTCCTGCTTCTGTAACTTCCATTCCAATTCATCTGATGAAGTGGATAATAAATCTGTTTGTCTCCAAGGTAACTTTTCAGAAAACAATGAGGTAAGTGCCTTTGAAATCAGTGGCCCACAAGTGCTTTTGGAAACCCTAATTGCATTTTAAGTGTCTAAATATCTTTAAAAATTGTCCCAAACTCTCAAGAGTCTAGTAACAGAAAAGTCCGAGTGAGTTCTGTTCATTCAGGTTTCGTTTGCGTGGATTTTCCATGGTAAGAAACATGCTAGTTCTCTGGCTGTTCCTAACAGTGAGGCGGGGGGAGGGAGGAACTCTTTAAACCCAGCTTTTTAGGCCAGCATGTATTATAAAAGGCAAAACCACCGTTTGCAGATTACCATGAAAATGTTTAAAATTATTTTCCCATTCATCGTTTTGAAAGCCTTAGTAACTTTAGAATGAAATGCAAGTGATTTCAAACAGTTTCTCAAATATCAAAACGGGAACAGTAAAAGCGAAGTTACTCACCTCCGGTGCAGTAACTGTCATTCTTCGAGGTGGTGTCCCCGCGGGTGCTCCACTATGGGTCACTGGGCTTGCCCTGGCACCACAGACGGAAGCTTGTCATGAGCAGTGTTCGGCCGGACCACGCATGTGCCGCGGG
>JANRFK010006688.1:10681732-10711831 GCA_030068395.1 Apalone spinifera
GTATGTTCCGGCTCCGATGGGTGGTGAGATGGTGATGGTGAATGGTGCGGAGGAATAAGGGGCGCCGGAGAGTGCCTGCGTGAAGCGTAGTCAAAGGCGGATCGTGATCGGCAAGAATACCTGCTACAAGAATGTCGAGAGCAGCGGTCGTTACGATGGTATGTGCCATGTTGCGGTGAACAGTTGTCATGGAAGCTAGAGCGGCTGCCATATCGATAGTGGTACGGGGAGCAGGGCAAACAGGAGCGGAGGTGTGATGCTCTGGAGGAAGCGGGAGAGGCAGAGAGCTGCCTGTAGTGGTGCCTGCGATGAGGAGATGAAGCAGCCAGAAACGGGGAAGGCAGTTTTGAAGAGGCATGAGGAGACCCATACCAGTGCGAGGACCGACGTGGGGATCGGAGTGCCGGCAGAGGAAAGGACGGTGCCGGGGAGAGGAAGCGGGAGCGAGAGCAGCTGCGGGGTGGAGATCGGAGAACAGCAGGGCCCCGGGGTGGTTGTGTGGCGGCATGCACTGAAGCGCTAGCCGCTGGATTACTCTGCTCCGGGTGCACAAGGGCAGGAGCAGTCGGTACCGCGCTGGCAGCGGAGCGGGTCGGCGCCGTGTAGTCTGGCACCGCGCAGTGACTCAGAGGTGATGCCGGGGCTGGTCCCGTGATGGTCTCCCTGCCATTAAAGGCAGCTGGGAGGGATCTCGTTGGGGACAGACTCGCCTTCTTTTGAAGTCCCGTAGTGGGGGAGGAAGCCCAGCGTTTGTGTGGCTGCTGATTAGAATCAGCTTGCTGTGGTTGCAGGGCTGTGTCAAAGAGGAGCATGCGAAGGCGCCTCTCCTTATCTTTTCTAGCCCTGAAGGTGAGTCTTGAACAATGGGTACACTTCTGGAGGATGTGAGACTCTCCCAGGCAACGGATACACTCTGAGTGGCCGTCGGAGGCTGGCATTGCCTCCCGGCAGGAGCTGCATTTTTAAAAACCGGTCGCTGACATTTTGCCGGCAGCCTGGTGTTTTTGTTTTGTTTTTTTGTTTTTTTTAAATGCAGAGAGACAGCTACTTGTTTAATGTTGATAGCTTGGTGGCAATAACTCTGTCCTGCTGTGTCTTTGTTCCTTTTCTCTTTTTACAGGTTTTTTTTGGTTTGGTTGGTTTTTTTTAGGTGAACGCAACTATATACAGTGAAGTTGACAGGAGAACAGCTGAGAGGCGGGAGGTAAGAGCGGTATGCGGTTTCTGTTCTTACTCCCGATAATTCTGTTTATTTTTTTTTAGTTTGGTTAGAGAAAAAACAAAGGAAAGGGGGATTTTATGAACAAGGGGAAACTAGAAGGAGTCTATTTTCGTGAGTGAGGTAAGGAGCACGGTTCCAAGCGTCTGCAGCCTGAGGCGGTGAAGAGGAACTGGTGGGGGGCTGGACCGCGCGAGACAGAAAAGAGCGCGAAAGCCGTGAGCCCGCGGCACATGCGTGGTCCGGCCGAACACTGCTCATGACAGGCTTCCGTCTGCAGCGCCGGGGCAAGCCCAGTGACCCATAGTGGAGCACCCACGGGGACATCCCTGAAGAAGAACTTACATTTTCAGATATACATAGATTTTTGTGGATAGAAAACCAGAGTTCCTGCCCTATGAATTGCATATTCTATATTAACGATATAAAAGAAGGTTGCACAGTGAGAGGTGGAGGGCGATTATCATGGGGACAGGTGACCAAAGCCCAAAAGTAAGTGAAAAAACAGGGAGACCTGGGAGATAGGCCAGAAATGGGAAGGAGCATGGGCTATAATAGCAGAGATAAAGGAGGGACAAAGCAGAACTGGGGGGGCAAAATCAAATCAGTATCTTATTTGTCTATATATAGATGCAAGAAGTATAGGTAATAAGCCGGAAAATCTTGAAGAGCTAGTAAATAAACCCAACTATGACAGTTGATATCATAGACTTGGTGGAATAATGCACACAATTGCAATGTTGGTATAGAAGAGTATAGCTTTATCAGGAAGAACAGGCAGGAAAAAGTGGGAGGTGGTGTTGCCTTGAATATTAAAAATGTACACTTGGACTGAGGTTGAGATGGACATAGGAGACAAACTAGTTGAGAGTTTCTGGGTTGGATTAAAAGGGGTAAAAACTCCAAGGGTGATGTCATGGTAGGGGTCTATTACAGACCTCCTACCCCTGCAGAAGAGGTAGATGAGGCTTTTTCTTAAAAACAACTAACAAAATCATCCAAAGCACAGGACTTGGTGGTGATGGGAGACTTCAACTATCCAAACATCTGTTGGGAAACTAACACAGCAGGGCACAGATTATCCAGCAAGTGCTTGGAATATATTGGAGACAATTTTTTTATTTCAGAAGGTTGAGAGAGCTATGAGGGGAGACTGTTCTGAATTTGATTTTAACAAGTAGGGAGGAACTGGTTGAAAACGTAAAAGTGGAAGGCAGCTTGAGTGACAGTGATCATGGAACGATAGACTTCATGATTTTAAGGAATGGTACAAGGGAGAACAGCAAAATAAAGACTATGGATTACAGGAAGGCAGATTTTAGTGAATTCAGAGCTGGTAGGTAAGGTCCCATGGAAAGCAAGACTAAAAGGAAAAACAACTCAAGTGAGTTGACAATTTTTCAAAGGGACATTATTAAAGGCCCAAGAGCTAACTATTCCATTGCGTAGGAAAGATAGGAAGTATGGCAAGAGACCACGTTGGCTTAACCAGATCTTAGATGATCTAAAAATCAAAAAGGAGTTGTATAAAAAGTGGAAACTGGGTCAAATTACAAAGGATAAATATAAGCAAAAACACAGAAAGATGTAGGGGCAAGATTAGAAAGGTAAAGATGAAAAACAAGCTCAATTGAGCTAGAAATGTAAAGGGTAATCAGAAAACATTCTACAAATATATTAGAAGCAAGAGGAAGACCAAGGACAGGGTAGGCTTATTGCTCAATGAAGAGGGAGAAACAGGAACCTTGGAAATGGCAAAGGTGCTTAATGACTTCTTTGTTTCAATTTTCGCCAAGATTAGTAATGACTGGATGCTTAACAGTGAATGCTAGTGGTAACGGGATAGGTTTAGAAGTTAAATAAAAAAGGTTAAAAATTATTTAGAGAAGTTAGCTTCAAGTCACCAGGGGCTGATGAAATGCATCCTAGAATACTCAAGGAGCTAATGAGGGAGACATTGGAGACATTAGCAGTGATCTTTGAAAAGTCATGGAAGGTCAGGAGAGATTCCAGAAGATTGGAAAAGGGAAAATATAGTGCCCAGCTATAAAAGGGAAATAAGAACTCAGGAATATACAGACCAGACAGCTTAATTTCTGTCAGGAAAGATTCTGGAGCAAATAATTGAGGAATTCACCTTTTATCTTATCTTGAAGATAACAATCAGCATAGATTTTTAAGGAACAAATAATGTTAAACCAATCTGATAGTTTTCTTTGATAAGATAAAAAGTCGTGTGGATAAGGGAGATGCAGTGGATACGGTATACCTAAATTTTAGTAAATCATTTGATATAGTCTCTCATGATAGTTATCAATAAACTAGAGAAATACAACCTAGATGGGGCTACTATAAGGTAGGTGCATAACTGGCTGGATAACTGTTCTCAGAGAGTAGTCATTAATGATTCACAGTAACGCTGGAAGGGCATAACAGGGTTCTGCAGGAGTCAGTTTTGGGACCAGCTCTGTTTAATAGCTTCATCAAGGATTTAGATATTGGTGGAGAGAGTACGCTTATTAACTGCAAATGATATCAAGCTCAGAGGAGTTGCAACTGCTGTGGAGGATAGGATCAAAAATCAAAATGACCTGGAGAAACTGAAGAAATGGTCCAAGGTAAATAGGACGAAGTTTAATAAAGACAAATGCAAAATACTCCACTTAGGAAGGAACAATCAATCAGTTTCACACATACCGAATGGGAGTGACTATGTAAGAAAGAGTACTACAGAAAGATCTAGGGGTGATAGTGGACCAAAATCTAAATATAAGTCAGTGTGACAATGTTGAGGAAAAAACAACAACACACAAACATCATTCTGGGATGCATTAACAGGAGTGTTGTGAGCAAGACATGAGAAGTCATTCTTCTGCTCTTGTCTGTGCTGATTTAGGCCTCAATTGGAGTATTGTGTCCAATTCTGGGCACCACATTTCAAGACAGATGTGGAGAAATTGGATCTATCAAATTAAAGATTTAGAAAACATCACCTATTAGGGAAGGCTGAAAGAATTGGGTTTGTTTAGTCTGGAAAAAAGAGAAGACTAAGAGGAGACATGATAGCATTTTTCAAATACCTAAAAGAATGTTACGAGGAGGGAGAAAAATATTCTTTTTGACTTCTGATGACAGGACAAGTAGTGATGGTCTTAAATTGCAGGTTGGACATTAGGAAAAAAGTGTCCTGTTTGGTAGTTAATCACTGGAATGAATTGGCTAGGAAGGTTGTGGAATCTCCATCATTGGAGGTATTTAAGACCAGATTAGATATGCATGTATCTGAGATAATCAAGATCATGCTTAGTCCTGCCATGAGGGCAGGGGTTTAGAATTGACCTCTCAAGGTCCCTTCCATTTCTAGTACTCTGATTCTGTGAGAGACTAGTGCACCTATTTGAAAGAGTTATTAGTTTTGTTTAAATAAATTAAGGCCTATTTTCTAATCTTTGTTTTAAGAAACAACACATGGAGCATGGGGACAAACAAGTGGTGTCTCCCCACATGACTCCTCCCATCCCTACTCTGTCCTTCCACTACACCAAGCCCCTCTTTCCCTCCCCACACTAGAGCTGCCATATCCATAGGTACTCCAAGCCTGGAACACCTATGGAGAAAGATTTCTCAGAACCCACTGGCAGCCATGCTTCCACTCCCACCAATGCCTCTCGCCTGTTAGCAGCCTCAATGATCTTCTCCCCCTCCTCAATCCTTCTCAGCACCTTCTGTCCACTGCAGACATCTGTTTCTCAGGAGACTGAGGGAAGGAGTGGGGACAGGCATGCTCAAGAGAGAGGGCAGAAAGAGGCAGGGAAGAGATGGTGTGGGGGTTTGGAGGAAGGGGCAGAGTGGAGGCATTGTGGATCAAGCACCCCGTGGCTAAAGGGAAAGTCTGCACCTGTGTCCC
The DNA here is from genome assembly GCA_030068395.1 of Apalone spinifera. NCBI lineage: Eukaryota > Metazoa > Chordata > Testudines > Trionychidae > Apalone > Apalone spinifera. Next base: position 10,686,859 of record JANRFK010006688.1, read on the forward strand.
AGCATGTTTGGCTGCTCTCCAAGTTGCTGCCTCAGGCAGTACAGCAGATGACGGGGAGAATGCCGGGCTACAGCAGCAGTGGGCTGGGCTTTCAGGACAGAAGCTGAGCAAGTTGGAGGGGGGGAGGGCTCTGACTCTGCTCCTGTCCCCAGAAGAGAAGCCTCGGGATGGAGTAGTCTGCTGCTCAGCCCCTTGCAAGTTAGCCAGGATGCTTCACTGCACTGGGCAACATCCTTCTGGAAGGCCTTTCCCCCTTTTACCCCTCTCACAAGTCACTCTTTTAGTTTTCTGTGAAATGCACCACAGTGTTCGAGAACTTGTCCATTCAACATAGGTGTGTGAATGCGCACACCTGCCACATGCACCAATGCCCAAAGTTTTTCTTTAAACAGTCCTCATAGGGGCAAGAGTCCCAGCACCCTTGGGAGTGGAGCACATAGGCCACGCTACATAGGACACTTCCCAGCCCCTCCCTCCATTCCTTCTTGTCAGAACTCTGACAGAGAGGAGGAGGATGGGAAGCGTGGTAGTAACATGGCTACCATCTTGTTTAGCAGCAAAGCCAGTCTGGTAGGAGCATCCTCTGATAGGATGTCCATCATGGGATCTGACTCCTCTGGTACTGGTTCCACCGGTACACCCAGGTTGAAGGTGAGGTGACGCAATAGGTCCTGATGGGACCTGGAGACCATCGCCGGCATGGACGGTGCAGGGTCAGCTAGAGCCTCATCTGGGGAGGAGGATGAGGAAGACTCTCTCAGAGGCTCCAAAGGAATAGGCACCTGCGGAAGCTGGGGGCTCAGCTGAGGTGGCACAACTTCCGGAGGCAGGTGGTCTGCGGACTCCATACGGGAAGTGTCAGCCCCTGGAGGTAACGGAGGCCTGGGAAGCAATGCTGAAGTGGGGATGTGTCAGCGGGAGGAGGCGGATGCCCGTGTGGGCAGTGCAGGTCCCTGCCACTGGTGATAAGCCCAGGGCGTCCAAAATGGCCAGGGGGGTTGTGGATGAGGGGGCCAGGTCTGCTGAAAACCATACTGGCTGTGTGGTGTCGGGAACGAGAACGGTCCCTGAATGAGGATCTGGAGGAAGCCTCTGGGCAGAGCAACTCCACATGACTCCGAAGAGTAGCTGGAGGCAGACCAAAGCGGTGCCGAGCCAGGTTGCTCCCCAAACAGCCATACACTGAGGCTTACCAGCGTGGACCGGTGCAGGAAGCCACAATTGAGTCGGTGCCGATGAAGCGCACACATCAGCTGAAGCTGGCTAAAGGTACTCCATCCTCGCTAAGGCTGGCACCACATCACTGGTGCCAGATGGAGCAGCCATCAGTATAGATGCCGGCACCCTAGCTGGTGCCACGATTAAAACCGGTGTCGCGGCGAGTGCTCCCGCCGGAGCCAAGGCGGGTGCGGAGCCGGATGTCTGTGCCAGTGCTGAGCCGGGTGCCAGCGCTAGTAGAGAAGCGGATGCCGGCACCGGTGTTGAAACGGACACCGGTGCCGGTGTAGAGGTGGTGGATGCTGGCGCCTGCAGCGCTGCCGGTGCTGCAGCTAGATTAGCCAGCACCGGAGGTGGGGGTGGTGCCCCTGCTTGGCGCAGCACCGGGCAGCACATCGGGGAGTGCTGGGGCGGTGCAGCCACAGGAAGCGGTGCTCACTGGTAGCGGGCTGGCTGTGGTGCACAGGACATGGACACGATCGGTCCCGGGAGCGGTGCCAATGTCTTCCCTGGCGTCCAGGGACTGCGCTTCTGTCACCAGTGCCGGGAACGAGGTTGCCAGGGACGGCAACACTATGAACGGTTGTGGAGCGGTTGACAGCACCATCTCTGACCAAGGCTCACGCTGCACGGGGGGCAACCAGTGCCATCACGGCCCCCGGTGTCAGTGGCCACGACCCTATTAGCCCCAGTGCCGAGTGCAAGGGAGGCCATGAGATGGATCAGCTCATGGGCTGCCTTGAAGGTCTCAGGCATTGATGGCCGGTGCAGTGACAGCATGCTTGGACTGCTGCCAAAACCGTCCTTCTGAGTCCCCGAAGGAGGAGCGTCGGACCGCTCGGATTGCCACTGATGATGGTGCTTGCGCCTGCACCAGGCTTACGGCTAGGTGACCGACCTTTTGAAGCCTTAGCCCTCTTTGGGGCCGAGGACTGAGAGTGGTGTCTTGGTGCCGGTGGCTTAGGCACAGATACCCCATCCCATGCTGGCACAGCACGCACCACCTTCGGTGCGGTCTGAGGAGCCGCTGCTGGTTGCAGAGCCTCTTCTGTCAATAAAAGTTTTAAACGTGAGTCCCTCTCTTTTTCTGTTCGCGGCTTGAATGCTCAACAGATTCTCCATGCGTCTGTCAAGTGGCCCTCCCCCAGACATGTTAAGCAGTTGTCATGGGGGGGGTCACCTCTGGGCATAAATTTTGTGCAGGAGGCACAAGGCTTAAACCCCTGTGGTACAGGCATTCCCTACCCCCTGAAGGTGGGGGGAAGGAACAAAGGAAATAAAATCTAACACTAAGTTCTCCAATAGTTCTCTAATGGGATAATTAAAGAACTATTTACACCAAGAGATAAGCGGGGAACATCAAGCTAAAGTAATTAACGCGCTCCAACCAACCATCACTGGCGGTAAGAAGGAACTGAGATGGGGAAGCACCGGCAGGATACTTATGGGCTGCTATAGTGGCACCACTCTGGGGGGAACCTACTGGCGCTATGGGTGCTGCTAGAGGAAAAACACTCTGCAGAACTGTGCACGTGGCGCGCACACACCTCACCTGAATGGACAGGAGCAACCACTCGAAGAAGAACCCTTGCTCTTGTTATGTGTGAGAGAAGAGTGAAGGCCACCTTTGAACAAGGGATGCTGAAAGGCAGGAGTCAACAACCGACTACGGTAGAAAGCAGGGCTGTTGCTGCACAGCTGTTACCATCTAGCTCCTGAGTGAGAGGCCTGCGCGTTAGGACTCAGACCTTTCACCTGCAGGTGTTGCCTGCAGCCATTACCAGGAACTACCTTAAAGACAGGAGGCCATGCCCCAAAGGGGCAATCCAAAGGGGGCTGCCCTTTTGGGGGAGCCCTTCAGGGGCAGACCAAAGGCAAGGGCATGTGCTGTGATGATAGATTATAATTGAATGTGTTTGTGTGTGCTGGTGAGAGCAGCACACGGTTCTTAGTGAGAGGAAGTTCCCTTTAGCTACCCAAACTGAAGGTGTGTTTTTGTTCTGCTCTCCCCTCCGCCACTATGTGGTTTGGCAGAGATGGGGTGCCTAAGGAGGAGGGCTCAGATGGCATCGTGGCAGTTGTGACAGGTAGGGGAAGATATGGAAGTATGATCCAGACTGGCCAGCCAAGGGGAATGAGGTTTAGACAGTCATGTGCTATTCCTTTTTCTGGTCCTGTTCCCAGCCTTAAAGTTCCCAAAATTTTTAATACCTGGCCATCAGCCCTGAGGGTGCTGTTGCTGAATGACAGGTCAGTATGCCAGAAGACAGCTGTCATCCACAATTTAATTCTAAGAGAAGGGGCTGACCTGGCTTGTATCACTAAGACCTGGCTGAGAGTGGAGGGAGGTATCAACCTTTCCCAATTGTGCCTGGCTGGGTTCTCAGTACAGTATCAGCCACGGCTTAATGGTCGGGGAGCTGGGGTGGCAATTGTCTATAGAGATACTATTGCACTGGCTAGGGTTGTGGTCCAACAAAGTGTCATATTCGAGTGTCTGTACTTGATGTTGGGTGCCCGAGATAGGTTGGGTATACTGCTTGTGTACCACCCACCTCGCTATACGGCAGATGCTCTGCTCGAGCTGGCCGCTGTGGTGTCGGACATGGCATTGAGGACGCCAAGGCTTTTGGTCTTGGGGGACTTGAATATCCATGCTAAGGCTGTTCTGCCTGGTGCAGCCCGAGATTTTATGAATACTAGACCACCCTAGGATTATCCCAAGAAAGAACTGACCCAACACATGTTGCAGGTCATACACTCGATTTGGTTTTTTGGACTAAGGGTGATAGACTTCTTGGGATAAGGGATGTGGCTACATTCCCTTTGTCATGGACTGATCGCTACCTGGTCAAGACTCATGACTGTTGACCTTCCCCTACATAGACGCGGAGGACCAATTAAGATGATCCGCCCTCGGCGGCTGATGGATCTGGAGGGTTTTCTGAAGTCCATGAGAGATTGTTCAGCCATTATGGCAATAGTCGTGTAGATACCCTAGTTGATACATGGAACACCGAGGTAGCCCGGGCAGTTGATATGATTGCTCCTAAACGCCCTCTTCGGACCAGTTGAGCTAAGTTTGCTCCCTGGTTTTTCTGGGGAGCTGATGGCAGCAAAACAGTCTGTGCAACGGCTAGAACGCCGCTGGAGGAGAACTAGAGCGGAGTCTGATCGACTGAGGGTTAGAGCTGAACTGCAAGCTTAATCTGTGGTGGTGCTGCCAGCAAAGAAAAGCTACTTCTCCACCCATATCATGTTCGCACAATGCCGACCAGCGGAATAGTTTCCAATAGTGCGGGGCCTGTTGCAGTCTGGCATTCATGACAAAACAGAGGAGCCTTTGGGCCCCCGCTGCAATCTGTTTGCAAAGCATTTTGCAAATAAGATTGCCCGCATCCGGTTGGATTTGGACTCTGGTTGCTATGTAAGTGGGGCACAGAATGTGTTGAATGCACCACCCACTCTTTTTTCCTCTGGCTCAATTTCAGCTACTGCAGACAGGATGTGGACAAGGTGCTTGGAGGAGTGCAACTGACCACATGCTCACTTGACCCCTGCCCTTCATGGCTTATTAAATTTAGCGGGGAAGGGATGACTGGCTGGGTCCAGGGGATTATTGATGTGTCTTTTAGATCTGGTATGGTTCCTGCTGCCTTGAAAGAAGCAGTGATAAAACAGTTATTCAAGAAGACCTCCCTGAACCCACATGCCTTAAATAACTATCACCCAATTGCTAATATTCCCTTCTTGGGCAAGGTTCTCGAACGGGCAGTGGCACTGCAACTCCAAGCTTTCTTGGAAGAAACAGACTACTTAGATCTATTTCAGTCTGGCTTTAGGCCTGGTTTTGGAATGGAAACAGCCTTGGTCACCCTGGTAGACTACACCAGGAGATAGACTTCTCAGGGGCTTTTGATACCATTGACCATGATATCCTTCTGGGACACCTGGTGGAGTTGGGTATTGGAAGCACTGTTTTGCAATGGGTCCAGTCCTACCTCTCAGGATGCTTTCAAAAGGTGGAGCTTGGGGGCTGCTATTTGACCCCGTGGCAATTCATAAAACCATAGAACTGGAAAAAAACTCAGAAGATCATCAAGTCCAGCCCCCTGATCTAGGCAGGGCCAATCCCAACTAAATCAAGCCAGCCCGGGCTTTGTCAAGCCGAGACTTAAACACCTCTAGGGATGTAGACTTCACTACTTCCCTAGGTAACCCATTCCGGTGCTTCACCTCTCTCCTAGTGAAGTTTTTCCTACTATCCAACCTGGACCTCTCCCACCATTGTGCTATGGGGTCCCGCAATGTTCCATCTTGTCCCCTATGCTGTTTAATATCTACATGAAGCCGCTGGGAGAGGTCATAAGGAGTTTTGGAGGATGGTGCCATCAATATGCAGATAACACCCAACTCTATTTCCCTGTGACATTAGAACCAGGTGTGGCAGCAACTGAACTAAATCAGTGTCTGGAGGCAGCAACCATTTGGATGAAGTCAAATAAGCTGAAGTTGAGCCCAGGTAAGATTGAGGTCCTGTGGATCAGGAGGCCAACTGTTCGCGAATGTAACATGGCACTTGTTCTAGACAGGGTTACTCTGTCCCTGAAAGAACTGGTATTCAGCTTGGGAGTCCTCCTCGACCCTTTCTTAACATTTGAAAATCAGATTTCTTCCGTGGCCAGAAGTGCTTTTGGGCAACTTCGTTTGATCCGCCAGCTGCGACCCTTACTGAACAAGCATGCCTTGGCCACAGTGATCCATGCTCTTGTTACATGCTGACTGGATTATTGTAATGCACTTTATGTGGGGCTGCCTCTAAAGAGCCTTTGGAAACTTCAACTGGTCCAGATGCGGCTGCTTGAGTTTTAACTAACACTAGTTATACGGAGCACATTATGCCAGTGCTTCGGCAGCTGCACTGGCTTCCAGTATGTTTCCAGGCACAATTTCAGGTTTCAGTTATGACCTATAAAGCCTTAAATGAGTTGGGTCCAGAGTACCTGAAGGACTGTCTTCTCCCATATGAGCCTGGCCAGGGATTGAGGTCAGCTGGGTAGGCTTTGCTTCATGTTTCTCCCATTTGTGGAGATAAGATTAACATCTACGCGGAACAGGGCAGTCTCAGCTTTCGCTCTAAGGCTGTGGAATTCTCTTCTTCGGGCTATTCGCATGGCGCTAACGCTAGCGTTGTTTTGGCATCAGGCTAAAGCCACCCTTTTTACATGTGCTTTTATTAATATTTGAGGCTGTATGTGTGTGTTCCTCCTCTCTGTTTTTAGCTGGTTATGTCCCTCTAGGGTCTCATATTTTAAATTCTCATTTTTTTTTAAGCCGCCTTGAACATTTTAAATAGAAAAGTGGGGTAAAAATATTTAAATAAATAATAAAAAAGACTGGCAACCTAGGCCACTGAGGGAAAGTGCAAGCATTTATCAGTTAGGGCAAGATATTCATGACTGAAATCAGCTTAGCATGGCAGAACAAAGAATAACTAGAGATAAACATCCTTCAGAAAAACAGCATGACCCTGTAAAAACCTTGATGGAAAAGAACCATTATAAAAGGAGGACTGCTTTTCCATAAGAGCCGTGGTTTGACCTGCCATTATCAGACTGGAACCTCAGTCCAGGCTGAAATAAACCTGGTTCCTTCCTTATACTTAGCTTAATTGGCCACCAGGCTAATGTGAGCAACAGACTGGTAACTATACCATGGCAGGAGAGTCTATGTAATCATACGTTAACTTCTTTGCCATTGTATTCTCAGTAAATGTGGCATATTGCCCTTTCCCTTTATAAAGATCCTGTGTGCTTATCAGTGTAACAGACCTGAACCTCACCAAAAATATGCCCACTCCTGCAGGTTCAGCAACAGAGAAACCATGTAGTCAGATGAAGTGGCCTCAGGTTCATGTGCAAGAGGCGTCCGTGGTCCTAGGACAGAAGGTCTGGTTACAGGGGCAGCCTCCTAGGCACATGGGACACCACGCTCATGAGTGTCTTGAACCAGTACTGACAGAGCCAGACCAGTGCAATGAGAATCATATTTTGTCCCACTTGACTTTGGGCTAGACTTTGCTGATATGGGGAAAATAGGGGAAGGAATAGGAAGCCCTCCAAGCATGGAAAGAGGAATGCATCTGACAGGGAGCCCCGCTCAAAACTGAACCTGGAACAGAATCTGCTGCATCTTGCATTCTCTCTCTCCCTCCCTTCCTCCACTTAAGGGAGAACGCTACTTCATGGGAAAAGAGAGACAGCCACCTGAGGGTGAAGAGCCCACTTGTCACAAGCGAATTCTCTGCGGAGATGGTCCCCAACTATGTTCTGCACACCAGGAAGGTGATGTGCCTCTAACATGCTGCTATGAAGAGCACAGAATTTCCAGAGGCACATTGCTTCTTGTAGAGCTCTGAGGATTGGGCACTCCCTTGCCTGTTGATATAATACATGGTGGCAATATTGTTGGTGAGGATGTGCACTGCTCTGCCTTCAAAGTGAGTAAGAAACACCCCGTACAAGGTTCTGATCGCCCTGAGTTCTTTTGGTATTTATGTGGAGCGACCTCTCTTCTATGAGCCACTTTCCTTGGGCATTTGTCTTTCCCATCATGCACCTAAGGAAGACACTTGCAGGAAAGTTATACCATAATAAAACTGTTAAGTCTTTAAGGTGCCAACAGCTTGTCTTTGCTGAAACCATCAAACACTGCTACCTTCAAAACCTGCCCCACTATTGTTTTCTTCCAGTGTAAAAACACACTCCTGCGTGAGCTGTGAATCATATGGAAAGGAGAAAAAGAAAAAAGCCACACACACCCTCTGATCTATGAATCCCAGGAAACAGGAGTGTGGTGAAGAGGCCTGTAGTCTAAACTGACCAAGCTAACAAAAGCCCAACTCAGCCTGTTGTCTACAATTATTGATAAAAGTCAATGACGCTGAAACTGTCATAAGAGTTCTCAAGCTCCTTCTAACAGTCACAGGTTAATATGATGAACTGAAAGATTCTAAACATGGGAGGAAAGGGTTAGACTTGACATCATTGAAAGGTGTCTTGATCAATTTTAATGGAGCGAGGCTACTGCACTCGCCCAGACATAGCTGTCACCTCCTCCCCACATGGCATGCTGGCACACTAGGGTTCCAGTGCTATCCACTGGGCTTTTATTCATCTGATCCTGGAAGGTGTCATTATCCCTGTTCCACCTCAGGGCTGGTTTGGTAATTTGCACTGCCAGCACTATTGCTAAATCCTGAAACTGCTTGGAATGTGATGTTTGGGTTCCTTCTCCACTCTTCCTTATGCATCTTTTTCCTTCCCTTTCCTATCTCTCCCTCCCCCCCGGGACCATTTCCCTTTTGCCTCAGTCTCAGAACCTGGGTTTCAATTAAGTCTTTTGCACTAAAACTAAATCTAGCCATGAGTCTCCTAAAAGCAGTGACCGATCTAGGCCCCCACTAGTAGAAGTTTGTCAGGTCTCAGATTGGCTCAAAAGACTGTTTTCCCTGTAAAAAACTCCATACAGTTAAATGGAATAAAGAATACTGTTAAAATAAAAGCCTTAGTGAATACTTCTTTGCAATGTTGTTGTAACTGTGTTGGTTCAAGGATGAGGGGGACAGGGGCAGGGGGTTCAGGTAGTATTTTTTAGTAGACCAACTTTTGTTAGTTAAGGATGAGCTCTTCAGATCTAGAGAAGGTAATAAAAAATGTCACAGCTAAATACAAGGTCAGACTGCTAATCATAAAGGCATTAACTACATATTGTAAGAAACCATTAAAAAGGAAGTGGGCAATTAACACCCTGGCAATCAGGACAAAGGATATAGTTAGAGGGCTCTAGTTTGGTGTAATGAGATATAAAATTAGTCTTTGTGTCCATGATTTTTGGTGTCTAGCAGAATGACAACTTTAAACGTCCAAGTTCATGTTTTGAAGGTGTCATGCTGGTTTCCTTGAAAATCTTTCAAGATTCATAAGTTCTACACGTGGCTGCCTTGTTAGATTATTGATCATAATAGCAGTAGAAATATGGCAACAAATTTTCGCACCTGTTGTGGAAAAACTATCATACCTTATGATGATCTTCACTGCAGAAAAAACCCTCACTGTCTGCACGCCCCAAGTGCGCTATACCACATGTGCATAAATGCCCCCAACAACTCCCTAGGCTTTTGAATTAACTCACAGAAAAACCAAAATATTTCATTACTGCATGAACGCTTCACAAAACACACTGGCTACGTCTAGACTGGCATGATTTTCCCCAAATGCTTTTAATGGAAAAGTTTTTCCGTTAAAAGTATTTGCGGAAAAGAGCGTCTAGATTGGCACGGATGCTTTTGCGCAAAAGCACTTTTTGCAGAAAAGCGTCCGTGCCAGTCTAGACGCGCTTTTGCACAAGAAAGCCCCGATCACTGTTTTAGCCATCAGGGCTTTTTTTGCGCAAAACAAATCTCAGCTGTCTACACTGGCCCTTTTGCGCAAAACTTTTGTGCAAAAGGGACTTTTGCCCCAACGGGAGCAGCATAGCATTTCCGCAAAAAGCACTGATTTCATACAGTAGGAAGTCAGTGCTTTTGCAGAAGTTCAAGCAGCCAGTGTAGACAGCTGGCAAGTTTTTGTGCAAAAGCGGCTGATTTTGCGCAAAAACTGGCCAGTCTAGACAGCCACTTTGTAGCTCACCTTTCAGTCCTTGTATACAATGCCACACTGGAACCCATATAGATCATCATCAGTTACAGAACCATATTTGATGGGGACCCACTGGGGGGGGGGGCAATTTCCTGAATCCCATCTCCTGGCCTTCAAACAAATCCCTTGCTCCCAGCCTCATCCAGTTTACCATCAGAAACAAATGCCCCACAAATTGGGATACATCAACTGCAAGCGATACTAAACTCTCGCATACAAAACCTGCAGCATATCCCCACTATCAGTGGCCAACTGAAATTGGTCCAATACAATATTTTGCCTAATCCTCAATGATTTTCAGCACATTCCAGGGTGCAATCCAGAGTAATGAGAGAATGTCACCCTGTCCTGTAACCTATAGTCCTTTGCTACACTAGAATCATAGAATACTAGGACTGGAAGGGACCTTGAGAGGTCATCTAGTTCAGTCCCCTACCCCCACGGCAGGACCAAATACTGTCTAGACCATCCCTGATAGACATTTATCTAACCTACACTTAAATATCTCCAGAGATGGAGATTCCAAAACCTCCCTGGGCAATTTATTCCAGTGTCTGACTACCCTGGCAGTTAGGAACTTTTTCCTAATGTCCAACCTGAACCTCCCTTGCTGCAGTTTAAGCCCATTGCTTCTTGTTCTATCCTCAGAGGCCAAGATGAACAAGTTTTCTCCCTCCTCCTCATGACACCCTTTTAGATACCTGAAAACGGCTATCATGTCCCCCCTCAATCTTCTCTTTTCCAAACTAAACAAACCTAATAGGTCTTCCTTCATAGATCATGTTCTCTAGAGCTTTAATCATTCTTGTTGCTCATTCTCCCAGGTTGCTATCATCTGCAAACTTAATAAGTGTACTTTCTATGCCAATATTTAAATCGTTGATGAAGATATTGAAGAGAGCCAGTCCCAAAACAGACCTCTGCGGAACCCCACTAGTTATACCTTTCCAGCAGGATTGTGAACCATTAATTACTACTCTCTGAGTACTGTTATCCAGCCAGTTATGCACCCACCTTATAGTAGCCTCATCTAAGTTGTATTTGCCTAGTTTATTGGTAAGAATATCATGGGAGACCATATCAAACGCCTTACTAAAGTCTAGGTACCCCACATCCACTGCTTCTCCCTTATCCACAAGACTCATTATCTTATTAAAGAAAGCTATCAGATTGGTATGACATGATTTGTTCTTTACAAATCCATGCTGGCTGTTCCCTAGCACCTTGCCACCTTTACAAACACCTGTAAATCCAAGTGTTTACAGAGGATTTCCTTAATTACTTGCTCCATTATCTTCCCTGGCACAGAAGTTAAACTAACTGGTCTGTAGTTTCCTGGGTTGTTCTTATTTCCCTTTTTATAAATGGGAACTATATTTGCCCTTTTCCAGTCCTCTGGAATCTCTCCTGTCTCCCATGATTTTCCAAAGATGATAGCTAGAGGCTCAGATACCTCCTCTATCAGCTCCTTGAGTATTCTAGGATGCATTTCATCAGGTCCTGGTGACTTGCAGGCATTTAACTTTTCTAGGTGATTTTTAACTTGTTCTTTTTTTATTTTATCTTCTAAACCTACCCCCTTCCCACTAGCATTCACTATGTTAGGCATTCATTCAGACTTCTCGGTGAAGACCGAAACGAAGAAGTCATTAAGCATCTCTGCCATTTCCAAGTTTCCTGTTGCTGTTTCTCCCTCCTCACTGACCAGTGAGCCTACCCTATCCTTGGTCTTCCTCTTGCTTCTTATGTATTTATAAATTTCTAATGTATTTATACATTTCAGTAGTGAAAGGCCCAGATTGGGGGCTAACAGCCACACCAGTCATACTCGTTTTAAAACTCTTAACCTTAAAATTCCTAGAAAACCTCACAGTAAGAAACAAAGGACAGGAGTTATCACTGGCTGCTATCATATTCGTTCATGCAATTTTGAGACTGCAGCCAAAGGCTGCACCAAAATTTTTGTTGCAATGTGCTTTGTTTTACATATGTAGGACAAATACATAATCTGGTATTGCAAGTTTTTATTTCCTCTCAGGAATCTTTTCCCCACGATGGCTTCACAGATACTGGGGATAACAGGTAAAAAGCCGTTGAAATAAAACTGTCTGCCTATTTTTACTGCCTCTGGTTATTCAAGTGACCAATGAATGCAAAAATGGCTCCATTAGTAATAAAATGTGTTGCTTCTTTTGTCATACTACTAAACTTGGGTGTTTAAAAATTAACTCCCCCCCCCAACACACACACTTGTTAAATGCCTTACATACCTCCAATTAAGCAAGTTTAACCATTTCTGCACAGACTTTTCACCATTTGTGTAGGAGTGCAGCAATGTTCCCTCTAAACTTTTCGATCCACGTGTAGATTTCTGCCCCTCCCCCATCTATGTGGATTGAGGCATGCGTAAATGTGCACCACCAGTAGAAAACAAACCTAGCTGCGGGTGCTCTGCTAATCAGCTGGATCCCATCTGAATCTCTGCTGAGCGGTCACACAAGTATCCAGCCTACAGAGAACACTAGTGTGCAGCTTTAGTCATATGAGCTTAAATAGTGGAAGGGATATTATTTACCACTCTCCTCAACTCTATCCATTCTGGACTTACGACCCAAAAAGAGACCCTGCTATATTTTTAATGCCTCTGTGTGCATACTAACACAAACTTAGGGTTTGTAGTCACAGCAAAATGTAACAACATGTATATTTTAAGCATTAATATCTTACTCAAATAAAATACATCCCAATTTTGGGATACAAATCTGCAAGCCTTAAAATATAAACCAAAGTAGTATTTTATGTTAAAAGGAAATGTTTACAAATAAAAAACAATTTATGAACCATCAAAGCTACTAGCTAAATGTGTGTAGTAGCAATGAGAGGCAATGTCATAAAGAGGCCTCAACTTGGACAGTTTAGAATCAACAGAAGGCCAGCCTGAGCTTATGTAAAATTATTTGTAAGATTCAAAACCAAATAGAGGGGTACAAACTGTGTTGCTTACAAGGGATAAGAGGTCTTCCAGGTTTTGTAGAGGCACTGGTTGATCTAGCAAACTGAAATTATAAAGTTCCCGCCCATTTTTAGAGTCGAAATCACCAGTGTGTTGACTACTTAATGTTAATGGGATGAGGCTGCAATCCCTTCCTAGACAGGGTGCAGGGCAACTTGAAAGGAGTAAGTTATCATGGTTGTCATGTCAATTGACTCTTAAGATCTTGTTATCCACCAGCCCCAAGGGTATCCTTTGTCATCCTGATCCTGAAAGGCATCCTAACTCCATCAAGCTAGTGAAATGGATGGCAACAGCACTGGTACTACTGTCAGATAAATCCTGAACCCTACTGACAATGAGGTGTGGGTTCCTACTCTCAATCATTTCCTTCCCTATCTTAGTTCTTCTCACTTTTCAGTTGTGTACAAAAGTCCGTTTAGCTGCTACAGTCCTGAAAGCAATGAAATCTCTAAAAACATCATGCCATGCAGAGTCCAATACTGAATCAATTTATCAGGCCTTGGAGTAGTGGAGAAGATAACAGTATTGTGCACATTTCTCCAGCCATGAGATTACATTACCATGCCCCCCTCTTTTCCTTCCCTCAGAAAGTAAATATAAATGTCCAACAGCTTGCCTCCAAAAAGCCTCTCCAGTTAGAGGGAATTTAAAAAAAAAATACTTCTAAATAAAAGTCTTAATATTTTATTTCAAATGCTTAAGCCAGTGTTCTCCAACCTTTTTACACCCAAGATTACTTTTTAAATGACAGAACAAGCCAAGATCTACCGCCCCGCCCCTTCCTTGAAGCCCCGCCCTCTCTATTCTCCTCCTCTCCATCACGTGCTATCCCCAACCCTCATACTGATGCTTTTTCCCCCCCCCAATTCTTCTGTAAGAAGAGGTTTTTCCAACATTTGGCCTGTCTAGACTGGACCAAGTGTCAGAAAAAGAGGTTACTTACCTCATAACTGTAGTTCTTAGAGATGTGTTGCTCATGTCCATTCTGATTAGGTGTACGCTCGCTGCGTGCACAAATTCCAGAGCTTTTTTCCCCTGAGCAGTACCCACAGGGCCAGGAGGGAACCCCCTGGAGTGGCGCCAGTATATCGGTGCATATATACCCCTGCTGGCCCCTCCATCCCCTCAGTTCCTTCTTGCCGGCTCCTTCCGACAAGGGGAGGTGGGTGGGATGCAGAATGGACATGAGCAACACATCTCGAAGAACTACAGTTACGAGGTAAGTTGTTTCTTCTTTTACTGCTTGCTCATGTCCATTCTGATTAGGTGAATCCCTAGCTGTTCCCCTGGAGGCGGGGTCGGAAGGTGACTGACTATGCTCCTGCAGATCTTAGGACTGCCCTCCCCACAGCAGATCTCTAGCCAGCTGCGTGATCGCATAGTGCTCTGCAAACGTATGCACTGACGTCACTGCCCTACAGATTTCCAAGTTCGGCACATGTGCTAGAAACGCCGCAGATGTCGCCTGAGCTCTCATAGAATAGGCCCTTATGTGCAGCAGTGATTTGCCTGCGCCCTCATAGCATTCCCGGATGCAAGAAGTAATCCACGAGGATATACGCTGCACTGAGACTGGCAAAACTTTCATCCTTTCTGCCACCGAAATAAACAATTGTGGTGACTTACGAAATTCTCGCGTCCTGTCTATGTAAAATGCTAACGCCCTCCTAACATCCAGACAGTGCAAGGCCTGCTCCCTGGGTGTGGAGTGTGGCTTGGGGTAAAGGACCAGTAGGTAAATGTCCTGAGATAAGTGGAAGTGAGAGACCACCTTGGGTAGGAAACCTGGATGGGGACGCATCCTCACTTTGTCTTTAAAGAACACAGTGTAAGGGGGCTCTGAAGTCAGTGCTCTAAGTTCTGACACCCTCCTAGCCAAAGTAATGGCTACCAGGAGGGCTATCTTGTAAGACAAGTGCTTCAAGGAGCACGAGGCCAGCGGCTCGAACAGAGGCTTCATAAGGGCAGTCAGGACCAGATTAAGGTCCCATAGTGGGACCTGCAGCTGCTCATATGAGATCAACCTGGCCACCCCCTTCAGGAACCTCTTAACCATAGGATTAGCAAAGATGGACCTCTGACCTTTCCCCGGGTAGAATGCCACTATAGTCACCAGGTGAACTCTCAGGGAGGCTGTGGCAGGGCCCTGACCCCACAGGTAAAGGAAGAATTCCAAGATGAGCAGGACCGCCACCTCGCCCAGGCTGAGTACCCTACCCCCTAGCCACGAGGTAAACCTTTTCCATTTGGCCTCATTCAGAACCCGAGTGGATGGTTTCCTACTTTCTAAAAGTACGTCCTGAACTCCTCTCGAGCAGGCCTGCTCTGTGACCGACAGCCACCGAGGAGCCATGCTACTAGGTATAGGGATGACAGGCTCGGGTGAAGAGCTACTCTGTCCTTGCAGCTCTGCGTAATCAGGTCTGGTACTAGAGGTAGCATAAAGGGCCCCTCCACAACTCTGTCTAGGAGGGTGGTGAACCAGTGTTGGCGAGGCCACACAGGCGCTATCAGAATTAACTGAGCCTTAAATCTCCCCACCCGGATAAAGGGTCTCATGGACCAGGAGAAAGGGGGGGGAAAGCATAGAGTAGACCCTCGGGCCACCTGATCTGGAGCGCATCCCCTCGTGATCCCAGACCGTGACCCATGTATGGGCAGTACGCCCAGCACTTGGCATTGCTCATCGTTGCGAATAGGTCTAGACAGGGATACCCCCACCTCCGGAAAATCCCCTCTAGTATGTCCTGCCTTACAGTCCACTCGGAAGACTGAAACAAGCGACTGAGCCTGTCTGCCAACCCGTTCCTGGCCCCCGTCAGGTGCAATGCCTCCAGGTGAATGCTGTGAGATACACACATCTCCCACAGCTCTAGGACTTCCTAGCACTGGAGAGAGGAACGCCCCCTCCTCCCCGCCTGTTGATATAATACATGGCCGTAGTGTTGTCTGTCAGCACTGCCACCACCTTGTTCTCCAGTTGGGGGAGGAATGCTCTGCAGGCCAATCTGACTGCCCTGAGCTCCTTGATATTGATGTGAAGGAGTGCTTCCCCGAGCAACCTCCTACCTTGTGTCCTGAGGCTGCCCAGGTGCACCCCCCCATTCCACGTCTGAGGCATCCGTGACCAACTGCACCGACGGGGATGGTCTGGTGAATTGGATTCCTGCACACACCATGTCCTCGTCCCTCCACCAGTTTAGGGAGCGGAGTATCTCCTCCGGTATAGTAACCACCGCATCCAATGGCAACCGCATGGGGTTGTGTACTGCCTTGAGCCACCCCTGCAGCGGACGCATATGTAACCTGACACACTGGACCACATAGGTGCATGCCGCCATGTGGCCTAGAAGCCTCATACAGGTTCTTGCCATAGTAGTGGGAAATTTCTGTAGGTCTACTATCAACGAGCAGATAGTGAGGAACCTGTCCCTTGGCAGTGAGGCTCTCTCTGCAGACGAGTCCAAATGGGCCCCCATGAAGTCTATCACTTGCATGGGGTCCAGCGAGGATTTGGCATCGTTTATGAGAAGGCCAAGGTTCGCGAACAACGCCCTTGCTCTTTCTACATGGTCTTGCACCTATTCCCGAGATGTGCCCCTTAACTGGTCATCTAGATAAGGGAATACTTGAACTCTGTGTCGCTGCAGGGATACGACTACTAATGCCATACATTTGGTAAACACCCTCGGGGCTGTATATAAGCCAAATGGAAGGACCGTAAACTGGAAGTGGTCCCATCCCACCACAAACCTGAGAAACTTTGTGACTGGGGAACACTGAAATGTGGAAGTAAGCGTCTTTGGTACACTGCTCTCGATCTCAGTCTCCTTTCTGGAGTGAAGGGATGATGCATGCCAACATCACCATCCTGAACTTCGCTTTCCTTATAAATATGTTCAGATTCCTTAGGTCTAAAATGGGATGTAGAAATACCGGGAATAAAAACCCCCTTCTTCTGTTCTTGCGGAACCCTTTCTATGGCCTCTAGAGACAGTAGGTTGGACACTTCCTGACTTAAGAGAGTCTTAAGAGGGACTTAAAGAGGGGTCCCTGAAAAGGGATGGGAGGGTGGGGGGTTATGAGATGAAAGGGATAGTATACCCCTGTTTTACCAGGTCTAGGACCCAATGGTCTGACGTGATCTTTGACCATGCCTGGTAATACAGGGAAAGACTGTCTCCAAAGGGTGAATTGATAGGTGCCACTGGTACTCTGCTCTCTAGCGTACCTTCAAAACAAAGGCTTGGTCTGCTGGCCAGGGGATGGGCCAGCTCCCCTTTCAGAATCCGACCTAGGGCCTCTGCGCCTATTTCTAAATTGGTTGGGATGGCGGTTGTTAAATCCCCTTCTGCGGCCTCTGTCCGTCCCCACTGGAATGGTCTCTGGTAAAGTCTAGGGTTAAGAGGTCGCCTCTGGGTGCCAGGGTATGTATCCCAAGCGATTTCAGCGTCGCCCTCGAATCCTTTAAGCTGTGGAGCTTAGAGTGGGTCTGCTCGGAGAACAGACCCCACCCTTCAAATGACAGCTCCTGAATGGTGGTTTGCACCGCCGATGGGATGCCAGACACCTGCAGCCATGCGCTACGCCTCATGACCACAGCAATCGCCTTGGTCCGGGTGGCTGAATCTGCCGTGTCCAGGGCTGCTTGAAGAGATGTGCGTGCCACCGCCTTTCCTTCCTCCATAATGGCCCCAAATTCCTGCCAAGACTCAGGGGGAAGCGGATTTTCAAACTTTTGCATCGATGCCCAGGTATTAAAGGCATAACGCCCCAGCATCACTTCCTGGTTCGCGATGCGTAGTTGTAGGTCTCCCATGGCGTAGGTTTTTCGGCCTAGAAGGTCCAGCTTCTTAGGGTCCTTCACCTTTGGTGTCGGGCCTGGAGGCCCTTGGCATTCCTTTTGTCCTGCCGCCTGCACTACTATAGACCTCGGGATTGGGTGGTTAAATAGTTCATGCCCTGCTTGCGGCATGTAATAGTGCAATAGAGGCTGGCGTCTGCCACAGGGTCTTTGACAGCTTGTCTCCAGTCTTGTTTAGTGGGAGCGCCACACGACCAGGACCTGCCGCTGTCAGGATATCGGCCATGTGGTCCCAGTCCTCGCATACCTCTTCGTGCTGCACCGCTAAGTTAACTGCCAACCCTCTTAGCAGTTCCTGGTGTGTCCTAGCATCCATGGATGAGCGCTGGGGTGCCAAGCCCGCCAGAGCCTCATCCAGTGAGGACGATGAGGACTCTCTTGGGGGGACCTAATTCTTCTGCACCCTGGGGTGCCTCTGGTTCCCCCCCAAGTCAAGGACCTCATCTGCAGTGAGCCCGGTGGGACTGTGGTCCCTTCCCCTTGGCCGATCACCCGCAGCCTGGGCAATGCCACCATGAGTTGGCCCTCCTCTGATGATGGGGCTGGTAATGGAGTGGCCGAGGGGGTACAAAAGGGCCACTGCTGCTGGCCTGCTGCTTCCCAGTGTCCAAATCTGATACTTGAGCGAGACCTGTGTCGGGACCAGGACCTATATGATGACTTGGCTGACGACATGGACTCTGCTTTGGACTCTGAAGAATAGTCCAATGCTGACCAAGGAGCAGAAGACGCTTGCACTCTCTGGTGTGCCACCATAGCTGTTGGCTTACCCCTATGCCCTAGGCATGGTGCCGGCACGGTACCCAGCTGCATCTGGTAAGCCAGGAACTATTCCCGGGACCTGGTGCCGGAATCGGTACCAGAAGAGGCAATAATGCTGGTGCCATATGCGGTGCAGATTGCGGGGCCAGCTTAGGCACATAGGCCAGCATGGGGCCCGTCCCCGTCCATGGTCTGGGCTGCAGTGCCACCGCCTGCACCGCGTAGAGGGTGGTTGCGAACCTCGGTGCCGTCTGGGGCTGTTCTAGCTGCCCCGGTGCTAAGGCCGTTGGTACTGGGAAGGCACCCGCCCCGGTGCTGTCACCGCCCTGAGGCAGGGAGCCGAAGCCAGTGCCTGCGCTGACATGGGTGCCGGTGCCCTGGCCGGCACCTGGAACTGCTGCTGGGCTGGAGTCTGCACCTCGCCCTGTGAGTCCCACGGTCTGGCTGGCAGTGCCTGTGCTTTGTAACAGCGCAGCCCACCCTTGCAGCACCGGGCCTTCTCCCTCTGCCATGGTCATTTCAATCAGCTCTCAGGCTGCATCCAATGTCTCTGGGGTAGAGGGGCAACGAACCTCCCCTATACCCGCAACCTGCCCCAGGCTCTTAAGCTTGTCTAGGCCATGCCTTCTTTTAGGCACCTTGGAGGTCAGGTGCCCCTCCTTAGGGCGCACCTTATGTGCGCTTCACTCTGTCGACCGGCCCCTCGAGCCCTTAGAGCTCCACAGTGCTGGCAATTGAGACCTGTGTCTAGGTGCCTTGGCGGCAGCCACCTGCTGTTCAACCGGTGCCGTGGTAGAAGCAGACGGTGCGCTGCAGATGGAGTTGGGGCGCTCCACGCTCTGGACCTCTAGTCACACCTGTCCGAGCAATAACTTACCTCCCTCTGTCTGCACCAGGCATCTAGATCAATGGTGCGCAATCCGCGGATCGTGACCCCCAAGGGCATCATGGATGTCTTCCCGGGGTTGCCTACGGCTGGGCCCAGCCCCCTTGGATCTAAGCGCCACACCACTCAAATGATCTTGAGGGTCACAACACGAGTATATGGGGGGGGAGAGGGGTCGCACCACTGATTGAGATGAAGGAGGAATTTCAGCCACATGTAATCATATTAGGAAGTGTGATGTGACTGTCACACATGGTCCTAAGTTTGCCAATAACCAGATAGCCATCAAACTGTAGTACATTTAAGACAAAATCATTGCAAAGAATGAAAACAAATTGGCACGTGCACGCACGCACGCACGCACGCACGCCCGCCCTCCTACCTTACAAGATGCCAGATCTCCTATGTGAAGGCTCTGGCAGGTCTGTTCAACTTTTGAGAGTTCTTTGTTCTAGCCTGAAAGAGCCTAGGACCTGAATCTGTATCTACATCAGCCTTTCTTCCTCAGGCCTCCTGAAAGTACAATCACTGCACATTTCAGGTGGCAGGGGGAGGAGAAGAGAGAAGGAGATACAAAAACTTCAGGGGGCTGAATATCCAACAGTGAGCCAGAAACACAAGAAACACACTTCCTACTAATTGAATGAGCTACGAATATTCCCACATCTCCCACAGTATGACACTCGTGAATTATCTAAAAAACAAGTTTTGCAACACCTTAGAGACTAACAAAACCTGTGGATGGTATCATGAGCTTTCGTGGGCACAACCCACTTCTTCAGATGAATGGAGTTGGTCACCAGCCATGTTTTGTTAGTTTGTAACCGGGGGGAGGAGGGAGAAAAAACCACACACACACACACACACACACACCCACCCCCCCCTTAAATAGTCTTGTAGCACCTTAGAGACTAACTCAGCTACCCCTCTGAAACTCTTGGGAAAAAAAAGTCTCCCTTTGTCACAGGCTCCCCTTCAACATACCTTTTGCAATGAAATAGCTATTTATACCCCTTTATTGATCACTAACCTCAGTCAACAAAATGAGTATACAAAAAAATGAATCCTCATTTAGTTTGTGTGTGCAGTACATTTAAATCCTAACTGCTATTTTAGCCAATAGATTCTGTTTTAGAGAACTTAGTAGTCAAGTGTGTTTTACTTTAAGCTAGGACAGCAGGTAGTATTTTTCTTAATGGTGTTAGCTGGCAAGCACCATTGTTGGGTAGAATACCCAAACTCGATAAAGGTAGGCTGTTTCAGACTCCCGCATACCACTATCATGTGCATGACTATCCCTAAACTTTGTAGCAATAGCCTGAAGGACAGTATACACAGAGGAGAATACATGTGCAACATGTGACAGGTGTTCCCACAGCTCATGACTGTTTAAATAATCCGTCACCTGAAAGATAGGATACCCTAGACATTTCCAGCTGAAATTGTTATGCTTATAAGAAGCACATGGGACTTTTTCAGGAGCAAAAAGATACATGCATGTGCATTCATTCACACACATCTGCAGCTAATGTTACAGTTATCAGTCTTATTGGTGCTTGTGCCAATCTAGTAGCCAAAAAGGCTGGGCATAGGAGAAGAGCTGGGTTCTGTGTGCCAATAGTCCAAAGTGGTCTTCACAGGACTAACCCAAAAGCTTCATGGCTACCCCTTCTCCCACACTTTTATGGGGGAAGTCCCAATCCCTATGCAAGCTTATGGGTTTTGCAGTGTCATGCTGGAGTAATTTAATTACTGATTTCTGTTTACCTCAAGGCTGCTTCCATTGTCATGCTCCATCAGATCCTGGGAGTGACTGCAGACAGTTTGTCATTCAAGAGCTCGTTCATAAGTGCATGCCTTTTGCTTTAGTCTATTCTGCCCCCTTTTGGCCATCTTGAACTTTACCGACAACTGAATTCATCTCCATGTTAATCATTATCATAGACTCGTAGAACCATAGAGCTGGAAGAGACCTCAGAAGGTCATCAAGTCCAGCCCTCTGCTCTAGATAGGGCCAATCCCAACTAAATCAACCAGGCCAGGGCTTTGTCAAGCCGAGACTTAAACACCTTTAGGGATGGAGACTCACTACTTCCCTAGGTAACCCATTCCAGTGCTTCACTATCCTCCTAGTGAAATAGTTTTTCCTAATATCGAACCTGGACCTTTCCCACCACAACTTGAAACCATATCTCCTTGTTCTGCCATCTGATCATCTGGTGCTGGAATCAGTCTCTTGTCTTCCCACATTCCTTACTCACACA
The DNA here is from genome assembly GCA_030068395.1 of Apalone spinifera. NCBI lineage: Eukaryota > Metazoa > Chordata > Testudines > Trionychidae > Apalone > Apalone spinifera. Next base: position 10,708,568 of record JANRFK010006688.1, read on the forward strand.
AAGGGCAATTCATTTAAGAGAAATGAATCTCTCTTACAAAGAAACAGGCAGGATTTCTCAGTCTTACAAAGACAATTTTGAACAATTTTTACTAGCTTACAAACCAAATACAGAATATATTTTTTTATATATATAGCAGCTGCTACAAAACAGCAGTTCCTTAACAGCTTAAGGAACAAGAACTATGCAAGACAAAAAGTATAAAATAAAGCATATATAAAACTCCTGTGTGTCAGGCCGACAATTGTACCTGCTGCCCTTTGAGATTGCAATGGCTTATTAGAAAGCAATAGTCAAGTTCAGGAAGGGTGCATTTGCTCCCACACTAGCTTTATGCATTTGGTGAAACAAACCAAGCCAAAAACAAACCATAAAACCACACACAACCTGCTTTAGATATGCCTGTGCCCCAAGAAACCCATCCTCCAATACACTTCATATCACAACAGTTCTTCTTTGCTTTAAAGTCAGGCTATAGGGGAAAAAAAAGCCACCATCTTTCCTTCAGCTTCTCCCAGATTAAGATTTCAGATAAGAGAAAGTATTGTGTTCTGTTGTAAGACAATAAAGTGAAATAAGTATAGGAAAAATTAATTTAAAAAGTTTGCTCTGCTAGCCCCACAAGTCCATTATGGAATATATCACCTTATCTTGAATGGAGTATTTAGGTTAGCATTATAGATTCCAATAATCCTTACTGTCTGTCTGTTACAGAGGGCTCAGCTAGCTTAAGTATGAAGTGTGAGAGAGAGAGCGTGCACATGCAATTTAAAATTAAGCTTTAGAACTTCAGATTAATTAAAGCAATTTTTATTCACCATGAGCCCTTATACATGTTTTTCAGTGTATTTTAACAAAACATTTAGATTATCTTTTCTTACTGCCTATATCACTCATATATATCTAAAAAAATAAAAAAAAGACCAGCTTGTTTTTCCCAATCTATATTTTTTTTAAGTCAGGTGTTAACAGAGGTGAATTTAACATTCATTAAAGGTGACTGACATACCCGGAGATGAATGCCCATCAGGATGTAGGAGCACAAGCAATCAAACAAGTTCTGATTGGCACAGACAGTCCTGACCGGAGACTTCTAGTGCAAGATGCTTCAGTCATGGACCTCCAAGAATGTCAGTTAGAATGTCAACTGTGATTTATGTGGCATGGACTCTACTAGGAATTGACTAGGTATCAACTTTGCAACCTAGATTTCACATTTGTGGTTTAGTGAGTCACATGTGAAACAAACTAGTCTCACGAAATGCTGCTTGCATCAGTAAGCATTCAATGAAGACGTTTAGCTTAACATGTAAAAATCATGTGCAGTAGACATATGTAAAAACCCTTTATTTCTTGAATTTAAATTAAATACCTTTTGTACTATATGGCCGTAGAGAGAGACAGATTTTTAAAACATCTGGTATTTTGTTCTCTTCAACTGACACAATTGAAACACACTAGGAAGTGACATGCCAAATATTTGAGTGCTAGTGTGTAGCAGGCTTTGAACAGAGAACCTTTCCAGAGCAGTCATTCGAAACCCCTAGGTAATAGTTTGATCTATTTGAGAAAGCCTTTTCCTTAAGGATCCATACTAGACCCATCATTGTGCAACCTCCATCTTTGATTTTGAAATATACAAGTGGTCCCTTGACTCTACTATGAAACATTTAGATTTTCCCAGCAAGTTAAACAGGATCCTCTTGAAACCAAGGGCAAGTTAGCACTTGTTTCTGTTGCCTGCAATAGAAAAGCTGCAGTGAGTTTCTGGTAAAATGTTTATACTACTGTGCAATTATCCAAGACACTGTTGAAACATTAAATTCCTGCTACAGGTTGAACCTCTAAAAACAAGACTACTCTGATCCAGCAAACAGGAGGGCCTGTGGCTAGGAACCCGAGTGAGGTGGGCAACAGCAGTCAGCCCAGGAGGCCAGTGGTTGGGGGAGGGTGACAGCTAGAGCTGGGAAGGAAGAGTTGGAGTTGACCCCTCAAATCTGGCAGATGTCCTTGTTCAGGACTAGTCAGGTCCCACAGGTGCTAGACAAGGGAGGGCAAACCCATATTAAGTTATGTTTCTGTTCTTCTCCACAAAGAGGCGGTTACTCACCTTTAGCAGTAACTGATGTTCGAGATGGGCGTCTCTGTGGGTGCGCCACAGCAAGTGTCAGTGTGTCTTAGTGCTGCAGACTGGATTCTTCGCCGCAGTGCATGGAGGGGCCGTGTATGTGTGGAAGGCAAAGCGGGCAGGTACTGCTCAGTATTACTGCACATGCATGGCCACTCTTCCCCTCAGTTGCTTCTCTATCCAGAAACCCGATCTGATCAAAAGAAATAGGGGTCCGAAGTAGAAGGAAGGAAGGGAGGGTAGTGGAGCACTCATAGGGACGCTCATCTCAAATAATGTCAGTTACTGCTAAAGGTGAGTAACCGCCTCTTCAAGAAATGTTCCTGTGGGTGCTCCACAGCAGGTGACTGCAAAGCAATGTATCCTATGGAGGTAGGGACTCTGGATCAGTTAAGTAAACTGTAGACACAACAGCCTTCACCATTCTGCTGGAAGAAAGAGGAGCCTGAGAAAGTGTGGTACCTGGCAAAGGTTTGGTCTGAGGTCCATGCAGCAGCAGCAGCAGCAGCAGCAGCAGCAGCAGCAGCACATATGTCCTCAACAGGGACCCTGTGCAGGTAAGCAACTGACATGGCTACTGCTCTGGAGGAGTGTGCACAAATCAAGGTAGGTGGTGGCAATTGGTTTTGATGGTAACACATTTTAATGGAGTCTGAGACCCAGTGTGACAATCTTTGAATTAATATCTGTGGACCTTTGTGTTCTGCGAAAGAAATGAAGAGGTTTGGGGACACTCTGAAAGGCCTTGTTCTAGGGAGGTTAAAGAAAAGTGCATCGGGGTATGCATTTGTGCTTCAAAGGTATTGGCATGAACCTTGGGAAAGAATACGGGTGAGTAAATAGTCTGGTTGATGTGAAAAGACGAACGGACTTTAGGGAAGGTCTCAGAGACACTTTATCTTTGAAGATGGTGTGTGGGGGAGTCTGCCGTTAGGACAGCCATTTCCCCTACCCACTGGGCTGATGTATTTGCCACTAAAAATGCCATTTTTAGGGACAGGTGGAGAAGCGAGCACGTAGCCATAGGTTTGAATGGCAGTTTTGTGAGGGTGTTTAGCACCAAATGTAAAGTTCCATGGTGTATGTAAAGTAATGCACATTGGGAAAAATAACCCCAACTATACGTACAGTATGAT
>JANRFK010006688.1:10795157-10807596 GCA_030068395.1 Apalone spinifera
AAAAAAACTTCTTCCAAAAGAGAGCATCCACTCTGCCAAAGTGCATTGAAAAAGTGATCTGCTTTTTCAAAAGATAGCATCCATTCAGTGTGGATGCTATCTCACATGTAAGCTGTGATTGCTATGGGCAGAGTGGCTACCAGGGTACACGTGCTTTTTCCTTTTTCCTCTTCAATTGAAAGAACTCCCTCTTCCCCCTCCACACACACCTTTTCCAAAAAGTGCTCTTTTGGAAAAGGCATTTTTCCTTGTAGAAAGAGGTTTACCAATGTCAGAAAACCCTTTATGTTCTTTTTTTTTTTTTTGAAAGAATGCAATTGCAGTGTGGACATGGTGTTTTCTTCGGAAAAACTGCCGTTTTTTAAAAAAAAACTCTATAGTGTAGACATACTCTAAGAGAGAAACAATGTGCGTGAGGTAATCTTTTATTGGACCAAATTCTGTTTGATGGGAAAGACAATCTTTTGAGCCACACAAAGCTCTTTCAGATCTGGGAAAGACTCTCAGCTTCAAACAAAAGGCAAGGTGGAACAGATTGTTTAGCATAAATAGATCAGTCACATAGTAAGGGACCATTCAAGGTAGAGGCCTAGTAACACCTCTGCAACTGTGGGACAAAATGAGGGGGTTAATGGGTAACCAACTGTTACATCTTTTAGAATTGTACATCTGCTTGTCTATCCATCTATCTGAGTCTGTTTGTTCAAGAACTAAATGGTAAGAGCTAGGACCACCAAATTTGGTATGCAGTTTCCTTTTATCATAACTTAAAGCAAGGTAAGGGTTTTGTTGTGCTAGGACAATGGGATGTGCCTGGAATTTAACTGTTTCTCATAAAATGGAAAGGGAGGGTCTGGTAGGAGGGTCAATTATATTCCACAATAACCACAGAGTGGGCAGCAAGAGGCCAAAGATGGGGATTGGGACAGCTATAACCTCATTGGGCCAGCAAGGGGCAAGGTTGGAGAAAGGGACAGCTATATATCTTAGAGAATTTGTTTGTATGAAGATTTTTCTGGATGTCTTTCTGTCCCCTAGCCAGGGAACATGCACCCCTTACCTAACTGTGCCCGCTGAACTGCAGTGGCCATGGACAGGAATTTCTCACCTGACCCCAAGCTGCTGTGGTGACAGAGACAGTCCTCTCTTGCTGCATACTGAATCCCCCATACCCAGAACAATGCTTTAAATGGAGAAAAACAAATCTTATTTGAGTTAACAACCTAAGCACCACTGGGTAAATCTATTAAGCCATAATTTTAGTGTCTCTGTTCAGTCCATTATTTTTAGTGTTTAGCAGAGTAATAAATTTAAGCTTCCAGGTTCATACTTTGAAAATGTATAAATTAATGGAGATTGCCTATCTCCTAGAACTGGAAGGAACATTGAAAGGTCATCAAGTCCAGTCCCTTGCCTTCACAGCAGGACCAAGTACCCCCCCTGACAAATTTTTGCCCAAATCCTTAAGTGGCCTCCATAAGAATTGAACTCATAACCCTGGGTTTAGCAGGCCAATGCTCAAACCACTAAGCTATCCCTCCCCCCCAAGCAGGTTTCCTTTGAGGATGATGACTGTTCAATCACTCTATATCTGACTTCCCTGTGAAAAGTGGTCACACACAGATTACAGGGTGTTTTTGTCTTTTTATCATTTTCCTGCATACGATAATTCAAGGGGATAATGATTGTCTTATTTTAGTTGTTATTGGGTTTGCATTTAGTGCACGTGTTGTCAGGCACGAGTAAGATCCATGATCTTGAAAGATGTGATGATCATTGTCGTGAATATGTTTGTAAGTTACTCATCTATTTTGTCAGTGTCTGGTCCCACTTTGAGTTGGTATGCCCTTGTCTCATATCTTGGGACCAACACAGATACATCTACACTGAATAGAACATTTTTTTGGCATTTGTCATTCTAACTGTAGATGGCAGTCTTGGTCCAGCATTCAGGTTGTTCCTCTTGCTGTGAGAAATCAATCTAAATTCAGCAGAAGAGTTGAATAAAGATTGTTCTCGTGTACTTTTCAGCCCACGTACAGGTTTGACATCTACTTCTTTGGAGTTCTTCCATAAATCGTGGCAATAACAGCATCAGGAACTTTTAAGATGGTAGCGAAAGACATATGGCTGAGCTTTAATTAATCCATTGGCAAATCACTTCTTGGCTCTTGAGTTCATGAATTTTTAAGTTGTTTCTATTATTATTAATAGATTATTGACATCTGGTAGATTTCAGATGGCCCTATAAATGCTTTTGTCTAGGATACTTGACTAATATTGTGTACCCTAAGATACTGAAAGAATTTACAACATTTTGGAGCTCTAATATTTGTTTAATAAAATAATAGACATCACTAATTAACTAATGGGGCCATAAATAACCAAAATTCCATTTATGGAAATGATTTGTTCCACTCTTATTTGCCAATATAAAATAGCACTGTCAGAATTCCTTATGAAGTTCCTCCATACTACTAATACTAAGGAATTTAGGTCTACAATGTTGAATTTTATGTCCCCATCTGAAGCACTGGACCTTGGCCACTGTCAGAGAAAAGTTTTGAATCAATCTATACTCTTACAATGGAAAGAGAGTATGGAAATACTGGAACATTCAAGAAAGATGGAAGTTGTGAAATCAGATATCCTCTCTAAAGGCATAGGTGTAACAACATTTCCAGGGGGTTCAGTGTGTGTTTTATTTAAGATGTGCATCAGTGTTCTAATGGTTCAAAACACTTAGCAATATTACTGGATGCTACAGTAATTGGGCAAAGGGCTCGACAAACTGCTGATTCTACTCACCCGTGGTGAGTAGATTTCAGCTGGTCACTTCATGCACCCCATTCACCGGCGCTGTGTGCATGCGCACTGCGGGGCTGGCGAGTAGCTCTCGCCGCGGTTTGTCAAGCCCTGGATATGTCTACAGGGAGATTTCAAATAACAGGCCAATGAAGAAGTTCTAACTGTAGTTAGAGCAATATTAAACCCAAGGAATATATAGTGGTGGGGGAAAAAATCTACTCACTTTTTGTATTTAATACTGTTCACTTGTTTCTTTTTGTCTGTAGGATTTCTGTAGTGTTTAGTCTAGGGGGGTTTTCCTCCCTTTTTTAAAACAGGAGTAAAACCATGCATTTGAGCACATAGTTATGGCTATTTCCAGCCCATGTGTGTTATCTGTGTTTAATAAGCATTTTCCTGACAAAGGACACAAACCATGAGCAATAATAGTAATATATGTAATAGTTGAGAGGAAGAGGTAAATTAGTTTCTTAGCGTACTGTCAAGAATCCAGAGCAAGAAATTCACAGTGTCTTTCCTCCTTTTCTTTTGTGTTCTCAGCATAACCTACTTTACTTGCTTTGGTATCTCCTTGGAGAGTTCGCCTTCCTGTGAAAATCCTGAAGCCTGCAGTGCCTAGCAGAAAGCAGGCCAATCAATATTTGTGCTGAAGATGAAAAGATTAAACTACTTTAAAGTGCATCTCTTAGGAGGACACTACCAAAAAGTCCTAACGTTTTTGTTTCCCACCTCTGGTCTATGCATATTTATTTCTGAAGAGGGAGAATGCTGGTGAAGGTTCCATGCTGAAAGATGGGTGGTTGTTTTTTTTGTTTAGGACCCTGTGTTTATGAGTTTATGTAACTTAATACAAATATATTGAACTTATTTTAGGATTTTGTAGAAAGTAAATTAATGATGTAGCATTGCTTAAATAAAAGGTGAAGAGGTGGTGTAGGCCTGTGGCAGAGTGAGGAAGAGACAGGAATCAAATAACAAATATAACTTCAGGGATGCTGGAAAAATTTGTGTAAGTCAGAGTGCTAAGATCTATTGAACCAAACTGTAATCCCCATATATGATGGAAACCACTTCAAGCCACAGCATGAGACAGCACTTCTCGTTCCAGCGCCTATGATTAGTTGAAGACGTGACTATTTATCTTGAGGTTTTGCAAGTATAGACATTACTCTGGTGATGTGTGGGATCTGCTAAGCAGATGCCTAACTAGCCCCATCAGGACTCTTTCTCCTGGCTGAGTGGCACTATGTTTCTCATCTGCCCTCTCACCACTGCACTTCCCTTTCTCTTGTCCAATTAAAGCAAAGTCCCCTAAACCAGAAAGAGACTGGTTTCTGTTGGAAGCGTTACCCTCAAGGCTTTGGTCTACACTAGGAGTTATTTGGAAATAACCCCCCTTATTTTGAAATAAGCAGGGCGCCTGCGCTGCCAAGAGGGCTCTTTATTTCAAAATCTGTATTCCTGCCTTCCTCAGGGAATAATGCTTATTTCAAAATAGTGGTAGTGTAGATGATTTGCTGCTGCTATTTTGAAATAACTACTCCCCAGAGTAATATGAAGAAATTACTCCCCAGTGTTTTCTGGGGCTCTATGTCAAGGTAGCGGTTTCATAATAACAAAGCCTGCCTTGGACTAATTTTGAGGCTGTCCTATAGTGGGGACATATTATTTTGGTTTTGTTATGTCAAGAGTTATTATTTCAAATGTAGTGATTTTGAAATAATTTCCTATTGTAGACATGCCCAAGGTTAGCTTAGAGTTGCAAAGAATCCAGATGCAGACTCTTGGTGGGAGTTTGGGTGCTGAGTGCAGGCTCTGGATTGGGGTAGGGGACTGGGATGCAGGAGGAATACAGGCTCTGGGAGGAAGTTTGGGTGCTGGGTTGCACAGAGTAGCTGGAAGCCACTCTAGCCCTGCAGTGCTGCCAGTGCCAGTGATAATGGCCCTCAGGTCCCTTTAAATCACCCAGGGGTGACAGGCAGGCCAGGGGACATGCTGTAGGGAGAGCATGCAAGGGTGGCAGGTGGGGACAGAGAAGAGTCCCAGTCTTGAAATTTGCTGGTGTTCAGACACCATGGACCCATATTACTTATCACCCATGACCCCAGGCACTAGACTTCAAGAGTCCTACACTTGATTGGACTGTCCCTGGGACCAAGACAATTACTGATAATACTCACTTTGAACTATAACCATTAAGCCTCTGTACATAGGGTATTTTCAACCTTTTCTTTTCTTGCCAGCCTTTTCCCTTAGCTATGTGTTTGAGTGAGAGGAAGTTACTCACCTTGTGCAGTAACGACGGTTCTTTGAGGTGTGTGTCCTCATGGGTGCTCCACTATAGGTGTCAGGCTCGTCCCAGCACTGCAGGTCAGAGATTAATTAGCCGTGATTTGGCTGGACCGTGCATGTGCGGTGGCGTCACGTGCCTTTCATGCCATTTCTGAGGCTGCGCATGGTCCGGCTCCTGCCAGTTCCTCCTAATCAGGTCACTCTGAAAAGCATAAGAGAAGACTCCAAAGTGGGGAGGAGGGCGGGTCATGGAACACCCATGGGGGACACACCTCAAAGAACCATCGTTACTGCACAAGGTGAGTAACTTCCTCTTCTTTGGGTAGTGTCCCCGTTGTTGTTCCACTGTAGGTGAGTACCGAGCCGTCGTCTAGCCTACAGAGGAGGGATCGGAGTCAGGACATCTGCACTGTGGAGAGCACTGCGAATGCTAGTGCTGAGTCCCAAACAATGGCGTCAATTGCATAATGTTTTGCGAATGTCATGTCCAAAGATCCGGTCACCACTCTTTGAATATCTTGTAGAGAAACACCTCAGAGGAAAGCTGTGGTTGCGGCTGTCACTCTGGTGGAATGTGCATGTATCGAGGTAGGTACAGCCAGTCCCCAAGTTGTGAAAGGTCGAGTTATGACCGTTCACATTTATGACCAAAGCTCCCATGGAGTGGTCGTAAAGGCGGTCCCTGGGTTACGAACGCGACTCACGCTTATGAACAGCGCGGTTGCTATGTAACTCAATGGGGTCCGAGCTATGAACAGATTGAGTTACAGCCAAGTGTTTGGTCTGTAACTCGTTCGTAACTCGGGGAGAGGCTGTACTGGCTTATAGCGTATCTAATAACAGTGTGCAATGCATTTCACAATTAGTTTGGAAATACACTATGAGGATAAAGGATGGTCTTTGGATCGTTCATCTGTGCATAGTAAAAGGGATTGTGATTGTCGGAAGGGTCATGTTCTCTCTAGGTAAAAGGCCAGGGCTCTCCAAACGTCTAAAGTATGTAGTCAAGCTTCATGAGGTGAGTTATGTGGTTTGGGATAAAAGGTAGGAAGTATTATTGGTTTGTTAATATTAAATTCCGAGTTCACTTTCGGTAGGAAATGAGGGTGTGGTCGTAGCATCGTTCCTTGATTAGTAAACAGAGTGTAAAGCGGGTCAGTCGAGAAAGCCACGAGTTTGCCCACCCATCGCGCTGAGGTGATGGCTAGAAGGAAGACGACTTTCATGGTAAGTATGGAGAAGTCACAGGTGGCTATTGGCTCAAACGATAGATATGTGAGAGTGTCCAAGACTAATTGTAAGTCCCAGAGTGCCGGAGGCCTTCTGCGCGCAGGGTAGAAATTCACGAGTCCTTTTAAAAATCTTTTGGTTATTGGGTGAGCAAATACTGAGTATCCTTCTATCAGTTGCCTGAAGGTGGAGACGCCGAGAGGTGGACTCTTATGGATGGTATAGCCAGACCAGAGAGTCAGATAAGCAACACGTAGTCCAAAATACGATGAATAGGAACTGTCATAACGTCAAAGGTATTGTCATTGCACCAAGAGTGGAATCACCACCACTTATAAAGGTAAGTCTTTCGCATGGAGTTGCGCCTACTGTGCATTAAGACATGCTTTATGTCTTGAAATCAGATGATCTCTGTCTGGTGGAACCAGCTAGGAGCCATGCTGTGAGATGTAATCAGTCAATTTGTGGATGTATCATGGTTCTCCCGCATTGTGTCAGGAGGTCTGGTCTCTCCGGTAAGTGATATGGTGGTCATAGGGACATTTGTATTAGAAGCGGAAGCCCTGTTTATCTGGGCCAGTACGGAGCTATGAGCATGACCTTGGCCCCGTCCATGATTATTTTCTCCAATACTCTTGGAAGACACGGAATTGGGGGAAAAGCGTAGAGTAGGCCACAATCCAGTAGGAAAGCGTCCCCTAGGGCAGTGATCCCCAACCTTTTGGAGCTGCCAGGTGCCTGGGGGCGGGGCCGCTCATGCGCTATGCGCCCGGGGGTGGGGCCGTGCATGTGCCGCATGCCCGGGGGCGACAACCCCATGCACCGCGCATCCGGGGGCAGGGCCACCAATTTGCCGTGTGCTCAGGGCCAGTGACCCCTATGGCCGCGCACCCAGAGCCGGCACCCCCCAGAGCCACACATCCAGGGCCATCGCTCCCCATGCACCGTGCGCCCGGGTGCAAGGACACCCATTTGCCACATGCCTGGAGGTGGGGCCGCCCATGCGCTGTGCGCCCGGGGCCGGTGCTCCTCATGCGCCGCGCACCCGAGAACGGGGCCACCCATGCGCCCAGGGCTGGTGCCGCGCATGCGCAAGCGCACCCAGGATCAGCACCCGCATGAGCCATGCGTCTGGGGCGGGGCCAGCCCTGAGCACTTGGCGGGCGCACGTAAATGCCCTGGCGGGCGCCATGGTACCCACAGGCACCGCGTTGGGGACCACTGCCCAAGGGAGTTCAATCCGAGTCCTGCTCTGGAGCAGTACTTTGGGCATTTCATATTGATGTGTGTAGCGAATAAGTCTATGTGGGGATGCCCCCAGCAGCGGAACAGAAAGTGTGCTATGTGTCGATTGAGTTCCCACTCGTGTTGGGGAAAAAATTGTCTGCTGAAAGTATCGGCAATAGTGTTGTCCTTCCCTGGTAAGTACATTCTGACTTCAACGATGCTGACTCCATGGCGAATGCACCAGTTTCATAACTGCGTGGCTTCTGCACAAAGGGGCTTCAACCTGGCTCCGCCTTGGCAGTTGATATAATATACTGTGGTGGTGTTGTCGGTAAGAACCTGGACTGTATGACCTCGAATCTTGGGCAAGAATGCTTTGCAGGCATTGAATACTGCCCTTAACACCAGCAGGTTGATATGCCGAGGTCCATTGGCCTTGTACGTGTTTGCCTGTGCAGTGTGCTCCCCATCCCATGAGACATGTGTCCGTAGTAATTTGGATGTCCGGTTGCGGACGATGGAAGGGGAGTCCCGTAAGTATGTTGGTGGTGGATGTCCACCATTTCAGGGAGTGTCTCACTATAGCAGGCACTATGACTAGTCTGTGGACTTCTTAGTTGCCAGGGCGATAGATTGATGCTATCCAGTATTGCAGGCATCTGAGATGAAGTCTCGCGTACTGAACCAGGTAGGTGGTTGCCGCCATATGCCCCATGAGCCTTAAACAGGTAAGTATGGTGACTCTTGGGCTGATAGAGATGGTGTGGACGAGATCCTGTATCTTGTTGAACCTGGCCATGGGAAGATAAGCTCTGGCTGTTGTAGAGTCTAACCGTGCCCCAATGAACTTGAGGGATGTTTGCGTGATGAGCGAGGATTTCTGAATGTTGATTATGAGGCCTAGAGCTGCAAATAAGTCTCTTGTAATGTGGGTGGCTTGTAGTGCCTGTTGGTATGTAGGTGCTTTGATTAGGCAATCCTCCAGATATGGAAATATAATGATGCCTTGGCGATAGAGATAAGCTGAAACTACTGACAGAGTTTTGGAGAAAACTCTGGGGGCGTCCAAAAAGCCGAAAGGGAGGACTTTGTATTGAAAATGATGGTTGTCTATGGCGAACCTGAGGAAACATCTGTGTGCCACATCTATTGTGACGTGAAAATAAGCGTCTTGTAAATCGAGGGACATAAACCAATCTCCCACATTCAGGGCTGGGATAATAGAAGCTAGTGTCACCATCTTGAATCTGTGTTTTCTGAGATACCAATTGAGGTGTCGGAGATCCAGATTGGGTCTCCATCCTCCTGATTTTTTCTCGGTGAGGAAATAGCGGGAATAAAACCCTCTGCCGTGAAATTGTTCTGGCACTCTCTCTACTGCCCCAATGTTGAGAAGACGTAGAGCCTCCTGCATCAGGAGAGTGTTGTGAGATGGGTCCCTGAAAAAGGACGAGGGCAGGGGAGAGATGGGTGGTAGAGAGAGAAGGGGTATAGTTTAGCCAGATGTTATCAGCTCCCAGACCCAGCTATTGGTGGTGATGGCAAACCACGTTTGTTGAAAGGGTCATAAGCGATGGTGAAATAACTCCCGAGTTTCTGGCTGATGTATTAGGGGGGTGGTCTGTAGTCCCTTGATTGTACCATCAAACTGGCTGCTTATTGTTGTGCTGGTTGGGCGCTCTGTTTGATTGTGGGTGTCACCTTTGCTGTCGTGGTTTCCCTCTTTGTTGGGGTTCATATTATTGAACCTAGGGTTGGCATATGAAGTTGGTCACTGCCTGTAATAAGGTGTATATCGTTTGTGACGATATGGTGGCGTATACATGCCAAGAGTCCTAAGTGTTGTCCTGGAGTCTTTTCCAGGGTGGAGTACTTAGTTGGTGTTAGCCGCAAACAGACTTTGCCTGTCGAATGGCAGGCCTTCCACTTTCGTTTGTAAATCTTTAGGTACAGACGCCATCTGGAGCCAAGAAGAGCGCCACATTGCTACTGATGTTGCGGTGGTACGGGCTGCTGTGTCCACAATGTCTAAGGAGATTTGCAAAGCTGTTCTCGAGACGGTATAGCCTTCTTGTAACACTGCTTTCAAAAGCTGTCGCTTGTCCTCTGGCACGTGTTCCAGAAGCATCACCAGCTTTGTATAGTTATCAAAGTTGTGATTTGAAAGGAGTGCCGAGTAATTTGCTATTCGTAATGTTAGCGTAGCAGATGAGTATTCTTTTCTTCCAAAAAGATCTAAGCATCTTTGTCTGAGGAGGTGTTTGAGGGGTCTTAGACTGTTGTTGAGTGGCATCGACTACCAAGGAATTTGGTTGAGGGTGTGTGTATAGAAATTCCATCCCTTTGAAGGGGACAAAATACTTTTTGTCAGCCTTCTTGTGTGTCGCTTAGGTGGAAGCAGGAATCTGCCTGATGTCGTTCGCAATTTCCAATATCGCTTCATGTCCAAGGGTAAAGCCATCTTGGTTTTCTGTGAGGGTTGAAGGTTTTTAAGAAGTCAATGCTGTTTTTGCTGCACCTCCCCTAGTTGTATTTCCTGAGATTCTGCCACCCTTTTAAAGAGGTCTTGTTTAATATCATCCACCGGAGAGGAATCTCTGGGAAAACTGCATCATCAGGGAAGAAGAAGACTGGTCCGTTGGGGACCGTGACTGGGGTTGAGCCTGTTCCGAAAGGGTTTCCTGCTGTTCTGGTTGTTACACTGGCGGAGGTGCATCCCCTGAGGGGGTTGGTGGCCTTGTAGATGATTGTGGCGGTGATGGCAACCTGGTGGTAATGTGTGAATGCCTTCGATGATAGTGCGGAGATGACGAGCTGGAATGGCTATAAGAGCAAAGGTGCAAAGGGTAGTCACTGCAACGATGATATCTATCATGGCCATGGTGAGAAGAAGAAGAATATGGTGAGTATCTCCTATGGGATATATGGTGGTATCTGGTGTAGGAGGATCTCATAGGTGACCTAGGAGAATGAAATCTTCTTCTAGAGTATGCTGGGGAGTATGACCATCTATTGTAGCGCTGTGGTGATGGTGAGTACTGTGGTGAGCACCTCTGGTAGGGATTGGGACGGCCTTTGTGTTGCATAGGGACTGAGAGTGCTGAAATTGGTGAAGAAGGCTGCAGAGAAAATACCGCCAGGCTAGGGGAAGGTATAATTATCCTCCTGGATTTATGGGTAGCCTTGCGTCTTTGAGGAAAAAGTCATGCTGACGTCGGGGCCTTATGTGATGCCAGTACTGGTTGTTCTTTTGAGCTCAGTGCCGGTATCATGCATGCTGATCAGTGCAGTGCTTGTGTGGAGAGCGGAACCGCTGGCGGCTGTGTCGCTGTGGTTGGCCTTGGCACCACTACAGATGGTGCCATCGGACTCGGTGCCGTGTGATTGGGTGCCACGCAACCCGGCACCACATGGGTCGGTGCCGCATGACTCGGCATCGTTGAGCCCGAAGATGCAGATGGACTCAGGGGCGGTGCAAGAGATGGCGATCTCGGTACATAATAAGTGCTATCATATGCCCTTTTGGTGCCGATTTTGCCGGTGCTGTGGCCTTGGATGCTCAGCACATGTGCCGAATCGGCTCTTGGGGCTATTGGCATTGCCTGTGCCACCTCCCTGTGTGAGGCTGGGCTTGGTTCGGATACAGTACAGCTCATTTTATGTCTGCGAGCCTGAGCGCTGCAAGACGAGCTGGATGTGTCCGACTTATCAGCCATGTTAATCCTGTGGGCTGCTGGTGGTCTTCCTGTGGTCGTAGGAGCTCCAGTTGACTCGTTGTCAGCAAGTTGTAATTCCTTGCTGAACAACAACATTTTTAGGCGAATTTCGCGGTCTTGTCTCTCACACGCCATCAGTTTTGAGCAATGCAGGCATTTCTGAGGGATGTGGCCCTCACCCAAGCACTTGATACAGCTGGCATGGCTGTCAGATGCCGGCATCGCATCTTGGCTTGTAGAACATTTCTTGAAACCGGGGGAACCTGACATTTCTTCAAAGTTTTTCAACTATTATAACTATGTACGGAATAACTAGAGAAAACTACATCTAGGCAAATAAAATGTAATTAAAATTTTTTAAAGAACTAACAAGTGAATCTATGTTTAAAACAAGTAACTATGAATAAAAACTAAGCATAAACTAACTATTTCTAAATTTTTTCAGTCAGAGTAAGGAGAAGCAGTTCACTCCGCCTGTGACTGTGAACGGTTAGGAGGATCTGGCGGGAGCCAGACCGCGCGCAGCCTGAGAAACAGCATGAAAGGCATGTGATGATGCTGCGCATGTGTGGTCTAGCTAAACCACAGCTAATGAATCTCCAACCTGTGGTGCCAGGACGAGCCTGACACCTATAGTGGAGTATCCACGGGGACACTACCCAAAGAAGAACTATTGGAACCCTAGCTGCTGAAGCACTTAGGGTATGTCTACACTACAGAGCTATTTCGAATTAACTTAATTCAAATTAGTTAATTCAAATTAAGCTAATTCAAAATAACGCATCTAGACACAAAAACTAATTTGAAATAGCATTTTTCTAATTCGAAATAGCACATCCACATTGAGTGGACCCTGAATCGAAGGTAAAGCTGGTCAGAACCAGTGCCAAAAGGGCATCAGGGTCGGACTTAGTGTGTGGGGCTGCTGCCCCAGGCTAGCGAGGGCTGTGCTTAAAGGGACCCGACCACCCATCTCGGCCAGACAGTTCTCAGGTTTCTCTGCTTGCTGGTCCACCTCGCTGAGGGACAGCAAAGCATTCGTGTCTTGGAGTGCTCTGCTTTCCCTCATTTGGGACACCATGGCACTCTGCAATATGGAACCAGACCTGTCTCTGGGCACGCCGGTGCATCTCATGGGGTCGTTGCCATCAGCCTGGCTGCACTTG
>JANRFK010006688.1:10836562-10849143 GCA_030068395.1 Apalone spinifera
TTGCTAATGAAGCGGGGATTTAAATATCCCGCGCTTCATTAGCATAATCTCGCCGGCGTGTTACTCCGCTCAACAGCTGATTCGAACCAGGAAGTGCGCGCCAGAACGCATTAGTTCAAACCAAACCCCTTGGTTCAAAATAATATTACTCCTCATTTCTTTGAGGGGGGCCAACAAACATATGGACAAGGGGATCCAGTAGATATAGTATACTTAGATTTCCAGAAAGCCTTTGACAAGGTCCCTCACCAAAGTCTCTTAAGTAAAATAACTTGTCAAGGGATAAGAGGGAAGGTCCTTTCATGGATTGATAACTGGTTAAAAGACAGGAAACAAAGGGTAGGAATAAATGGTAAGTTTTCAGAGTGGAGAGAGGTAACTAGTGGGGCCCCCCAAGGGTCTTTTCTAGGACCAATCCTATTTTATTTATTCATAAATGATTTAGAGAAAGGGGTAAACAGTGAGGTGGCAAAATTTACAGATGATACCCAACTGCTGAAGATAGTTAAGATGAAAGCAGACTGTGAAGAGCTTCACAAAGATCTCACCAAGCTAAGTGATTAGGCTACAAAATGGCAAATGAAATGTAATGTGGATAAATAAAAAGTAATGCACACTGGAAAAAATAATCCCAACAGTACATACCATATGATGGGGACTAATTTAGCTACAACTACCCAAGAGAGAGACCTTGGAAGTCATTGTGGTTAGTTCTCTGAAAACATCCACTCAGTGTGCAGCAGTACTCAAAAAAGCAAATAGAATGTTAGGAATCATTTAAAAAGTGATAAGGACTAATCATAGAATCTTAGAATCATAGGGCTGGAAGACACCTCAGGAGGTCATTAAGTCCAGCCCCCTGTCCAAAGCAGGAACAATCCCAATTAAATCAACCCAGTCCAAAGTTTGTAACCAGGATGCCCTTTGCATCACAACCGCAGTAGCTGTTGCTTTGGCTGCAGTATTGGCCACCTCATGAACTGATTGTAGTGCGGTACATGTGATACTGTGGCCCTCATGGACTATCGGTTTCAAGATAGGCCTCTTTGATTTGGGGAGGTGTTCCATGAGCTCTCCCAGTTTTGAGTAATTATCAAAATAATGATTTGCCATTTAATCAGGCATGTAAGTGTGGAGGAAGATCTACCGAAAAGATCCAACTTCTTCTAGTTCCTGTCTTGATTAGCCATTTTATACTGGGGCAGTTTAGATCTTTGCTGAGCTGATTCTACAATCAATGAGTTCGGCTGTGGGTGTGTGAATAAAAATTCAGTATATTTGAGGGGAACGAAGTATTTTCTGTTCACCCTGTTACAGGTAGGTTGAATAGATGCAGACTTTTGCTACAGCTTGTCAGATTTCTCCATAATTACCTCATCTATAGGCAAAGCAATTTTCCCTGCGATGTGGGGTGCAGATTCTTCAGCAAATGGTGCTGTTTTTCCTGCACTTCTTCAAGTGGAAACTGCTGACTTGTTGCAACTCTTGTGAATAACTCCTGGAATTATTTAAGATCATTGGTGGGGCATATGTCAGATGGTACGAGCACATCATCTGGCAGTGACAAGGAGTTATCTGTGGGAGAGGCATCCAGTGTATGAGGGTCTGGATCTCCATCATCTATCTGTCCCTCCTCCTTCTCTGAATCTTTGGGTGGGAGAAGAGATCTGGATGGAGGCAAGCGTCTTTTTGCTAGCGTGGAGTGGGTTGATGAGCGCTGCCTATATAGATCCCAGTGATCCCAAGGTGCCCACTATGGTGGGTAAGGAGAAAGGTGCTAAGCCCAGTGTGGGTATCAGGCATGCAGATGGGATCTTTCTTTGCAACAGTGTGAGTGTGAACCTGTTGGTGATGAGTGCTGTAATCAGAATGCACTGATTTGGTCATCATCAGGCTGGGGACTATGGTGAGAGAGTACTGGAGACGGTGCGAGTTGGAGATACTGCAGGTGATAGACCTATAGAAGCAGGGTGTGACTGAGGGTGCTTTCCCTGAGTGTCAGGTAATGAGTTTGTCCTGCCAGATATTGCCTGCGTTAACTGCGGGTCTCTGTATTAAGCACCAGCACAGTTGGTGCCGAGGGTGGCAACATTAAAGGTGGTGCTGGCTTGTTAGAGTGCATCACTTTTGCCTGTGGCACCACTGCTTTTTGTTGTGCCGAGCTTTTAAGTGGCAGTGAGAGAGTAGAGCATCCTGGTGCATCTCTAGGCACCGAGGAGGTATGCACCAGTGTAGGTGCTGCAGTATGGGGTCTGCCCCCTGATTTTGTGGTGGCGGCCCCAGATGTTCCAGGTCTCAATCCCCTGTTAATTCTTGGGGAAGAGGAAAGAAGGAGAGAGCGAGCTAGAGAAGCTCTCTTCTTCATGGCTTTCCTCGGGTGCAGGGAGGTAGCCCTTTTCTTTGGAGAGCTATCCTGATTAGAGGCAGCATCTTGTATAGCCTTATCAAACAGTATCATTCTCCAGTGGAGCTCTCTATCTTTTCTCGCTCTCGCTGTCCGGCTTGAACATTGCTCACATTTTTGCGGGTTGTAGGCTTCCCCCAAACAGTGTCTACAGAAGGAATGGCCATCAAATACTGGCATGGGCTCTTGGCAATCAGTACATTTCTTAAAACCTGAGGAGGCAGACCATATTAATTAATATTTGTTGATCTGACTCCATTCCTTTTTTTTTTTTTGGAGAAGCAAGGAACCGAGAGGTACCCAGTTCCCCGCGCTTGAGTGGTTAACGCTGTGTTCAAATCCCCTGAAGGGAAGAAAAAAAAATTTGAAGTAAAAATGAAGGAGGGAAACTATTTACACACATTTCTAATTCTAACTCTATAAAAGGAACTGTCCAAACACGAAATAACTGTCTGAGATAATGAGAGTGAGAGACTGTTGAAGCTCTCTCTGTAGCCGAGGATAGTTGAAGAGGAACTAAAGGGGAGGCTCCAGCGTTCAGGAAGCAGTGGCATTAGATGCCTCCTGCACATGTGCAGCCCGACGGGGGAGGGCAGTGCTTTGCAATGCTCTGATTTGTGGCTCCAGGCAACCCATCACCAACAGTGGCAATCACAGGGACATCACTCGAAGAAAAATTTAA
This sequence comes from Apalone spinifera, assembly GCA_030068395.1. Classification (NCBI taxonomy): domain Eukaryota; kingdom Metazoa; phylum Chordata; order Testudines; family Trionychidae; genus Apalone; species Apalone spinifera. The sequence continues at coordinate 10,839,649 of JANRFK010006688.1, forward strand.
CTTTAGCAAAACTTTTAATACTTCCCATAGCATTCTTGCCTGCAAGTTAAAGCATGGACTACAAGGTGAATAGAAAGCTGGCTAGATCAATGGGTTCAATGATATCTAGTAGGCAGCCAGTATCAAATGCAGTACCCCAGGGTTCAGTCCCAGGACCAGTTTTGTTCAAAATCTTCTTTAGTGATCATCAGGGCTCGCCGAACTGCAGCGAGCCCCGCTCGCCAGCCACACCGTCTGGTGATCTCTGCATACGCAGATCGTTCTGCGCGTGCGAAAATCGCCCAAACCCAGCTCTTCCGGGTTGCAATCTACTCGTCCCGGAAGAGCTGGGATCATAGAATCCCAGGGCTGGAAGAGACCTCAGGAGGCCCAAAGCAGAACCAGCCCTAACTAAGGTATCCTAGCCAGGACATTATCAACCTGAGATTTAAAAACCTGTAGGAATGGAGATTCCACCACTTCCCTAGGTAACCCATTCCAGTGCTTCACCACCCTCCTAGTGAAATAGTTTTTCCTAATATCCAACCTAGACCTCCTGCACTGTAATTTAAGACCACTGCTCCTTGTTCTGCCATCCGTCGCCACTGAGAACAGCCTCTCTCCATCCTCTTTGGAACTTCCCTTCAGGAAGCTGAAGGCTGCTATCAAATCCCCCCTCACTCTTCTCTTTTGAAGACTAAATAAGCTGAAATCCCGCAGCCTCTCCTCGTAGGTCATGTGCTCCAACCCCTTAATGATTTTGGTTGCCCTCCGCTGGACCCTATCCAATGCTTCCACATCCTTTCTATAGTGAGGGGCCCAGAACTGGACACAGTACTCCAGATGTGGCCTCACTAGTGCTGAATAAAGGGGAATAATCACTTTTTTAGATCTGCTGGCAATGCTCCTCATAATGCACCACAATATGCCTTCTTGGCTACAAGGGCACACTTATATCCATCTTCTTATCCACTGTAATCCCCAGGTCCTTTTCTGCTGAACTACTACTTATCCAGTTGGTCCCCAGCCTGTAGCAATGGATGGGATCCTTCCATCCCAAGTGCAGGACTCTGCACTTGTCCTTGTTGAACCTCATCAGATTTCTTTTGTCCCAGTCCTCCAATTTATCTAGGTCACTGTGGATCCTATCCCTACCCTCCAATGCATCTACCTCTTCCCCTAGTTTAGTGTCATCTGCAAACTTGCTGAGGGTGCAATCCATCCCCTTATCTAGATCATTAATAAAGACATTGAACAAAACTGGCCCTAGAACCAATCCTTGGGGCACTCCACTTGAACCAGATATCGAACTGTTGATCACTCAATGGATTAATTGAGGAGCCTTTTCCTGATTTTTCTGGGGATTGAGGTAAGGCTGACCAGTCAATAGTGCCCTGAATTGTCCTTCTTCCCTTTTTTAAAGATGGGCACTACATTTGTCTTTTTCCAATCATCTGAGAACTCTCCCAATCTCCATGAATTTTCAAAGATAATGGCCAAATGCTTTGTAATCACATTGCAGTGATCTGGATGATGGGTAGGTTTGCACTATCAGCAAGTTTCTAAGGAAACAGGTAGATAGGATAGAGGGTATGGATAGAGTCCAGAGTGACCTAGACAAATTGAAAGATTGGGCCAAAAGAAATCTGATGTGGTTCAACAAAGACAAGTGCAAAAGACCATACGAACATAAAAACAGCCACACTGGGTCAAACCAAAGGTCCATCCAGTCCAGTATCCCGTCCGCCAACAGTGGCCAATACCAGATGGCCCAGAGGGAGGGAACACAACAGGTAATCCTCACGTGATCACGTAACAAAGGCTAGGGACACCATTCCTACACATCCTGGCTAATAGCCATTGATGGACCTAACCTCCATGAATCTATATAGCCTTTTTTGAACCCTGTTAAAGTCCTAGTCTTCACCACATCCTCTGGCAAGGAGTTCCACAGGTTGACTGTGCATTGACTGAAGAAAAACTTCCTTTAGTTTGTTTTAAACCTGCTGCCTATTAATTTCATTTGGTGGCCCCTAGTTCTTATGTTATGGGAATAAGTAAATAGCTTATCCTTATTCACTTTTTCCACACCAGTCATGATTTTATAGATTTCTATCATATCCCCCTTTAGTCTCCTCTTTTCTAAGATGAGTCTTTTTAATCTCTCTTCATATGGGAGCTCCTGGCTGTGACACCTCGTTTCTTTGTAGCCTCTTTCTTAAGCAGTGTGCAAATCATCTAGGCAAAGAAACAATCAAATTTAACTATTTGGCTACAGACACTTTGTTAAATCTGGCTGTGACAGAGCACCAAATAGCTTTATCTCAAATCTGCTTTCCTTTCCCTCTTGCTGCATGAGTCCCAGCAGGTCTCGCTTATTCTTTCCTACCTGCCTGCTTTCTGATGACCTTTCTGATGGGAGGAGACGAGGGCTCTAACTGGGGGTGTGGGCTCAGGGTGGGCTGGCGATGAGGAGTTTAGAGTGTAGAAGAGGGCTTAGGTCAGGAAATTGGGAGTGTGGGGCATGGGCTGGAGTTAGGGTGTCGGAGGGTTCACAGGGCTGAGGCAGAGACTGGGGACTCTTACCTCAGGCAGCTCCCATTTGGTGGCACAATGAGGCTGAGACAGGATATTTAGTTTGTATATTTTGACATGTGATGTTTGCAATTTGTCTGTTAACAGTTACCAAGCTTTCACTTTTTGCTCAGCATCTACTTTCATTAAACAATTATAGTCTAATGCCCCACCCCATATTTTGAACATCTATGGAAATTTAATAGATAAAAATACATAAAAGTAAACATTGATATTATCCATAAAAATTGAATTATGTCAAGCCTCTATATGACAATGAAGTGGGTAGCGGTAAATTATATCCCATTATGTGGCTGGATTACCAAATAGCTTTATCTCAAATCTGCTTTCCTTTCCCTCTTGCTGCATGAGTCCCAGCATGTCGGGCTTACTCTTTCCTGCCTACTTGCTTTCTGATGACCTGCTCCTGCTAAGTCTTTCAGCATGTGCCTATGTAGCAAAAGCCAGAGGTTTTCATTACATTTAGGCTATGTCTACATTGGCAAGATTTTGCGCAAGAAAATATGCATACCTAATGAGCTGCCATTTTTGCGCAAGGGGCTTTTGCGCAAGAAGAAGCTGTCTACACTGCTCTTTCTTGCACAAAAAGATTAGTAGCACATTCTTGCACAGGAGCTGGTCTTCCTGAAAATAAACAGCAGAACGGCTCCTGCGGAAGAGGGGGTTTTGCACAAGAAGGAGCAGTGTAGACAGCTCCTTGTGCAAAAGCCCCTTGCGCAATAATGGAGGCTCATTAGGTATGCCTATCTTCTTGCACAAGAATGTGCAGTGTAGAAGTAGCCCTCCAGTATAATCTGCTAGATATATAGTTAAACCCTTCACTGCTCACATCAAACAAAGATGGGTGAGATATAAGGACCTGAATAGAACAGAGCAGTTAGTTTCGGAATGGGTCCTGTATTCCAGAAAATAATCTATTAGATGCCTGTATCTGTGAATGCACATGGTAGAATGGATAGGTCAACATCACTGTAGTCATAATTTTAAACAATTAAGAGAAAGCTAAATAATTTTGATCAAAACCATAAACTCCAAAAATTGCAGTCCGTAAACCAGTTATTGCCCAAGGTGTCAGTAGAATCCAGCAATTGCTGTCAGTACAGTTTTTCTTATGGGAAACATTGAGATATTTCAGCCCATAAAATAAATCATTTGCACAATCACATACTTCTCCTTTTCAAAATCTGTTTTATGGAGAAAATGGGCAGGTTTTGACCAGGCAGAGCTGTGATTAAAGAACTGACCATTTTGATGCAATACCACAGATTTTAGATAACCTAATGAAGACAATTTTGTTCTTACAGAGGGAAACCATAGCAACCTGCCACTTTAGGATGCACACTATATAATCTATCTGTCCTTCAGTTAGTATTTTGCAGTCCAGAAATAGTCATCTACTAATGTGTGAATGTAAAAGGTCAGGCAAATGTAACAAGTGACAATACAGTCCCCAAGGTAAACTGTAGCCCTGTTTACACGATTTGTATGTGCGGTATATAATTATATCACAGATTCCAGAGAGGAAAGGTGTAGGGCTTATTTCTGTAATTATTTAGAAATAATTAAGACACCTTGGAAAATTGGCAAACCAAAATGTTTAATGAAAATCCCTTTTCCCTCACCCCCCTCAGCCCTAAAAATGTTTCTGCTCATTTTTTACATAATTTTCTTAAATTACAGTATTCTAAATTCAAAGCTTTCTTGTCACTGGCCTCTTTGATGTCATTTTATTTAGGTACAAATAACCACAGAAGCACTGAATAGTTATATGGTATTGTAAGATGTTCTGCATTTCCCTAATGCATGAGTACAGCAGGCCAAATATGCCAGGTTCTTCTATGAGAGACTGTAACAGTTACATGGATCATTTTAACCGCCAATCCCATAAGAACTCTAGCAAAAACAAAGTATGGGCAACATTTGTATGAAACTGGTTAAAATTCCTTGTTTAGTCTCAGGCTGTGTTGTTCAGGATGGGGAGTAAGGGCTTATAGTAATTGAGCTAGGAATCTGAGGTTCCCCTTGCAGTGTTACCAAATAGTTTTCCTCTCAGGTGGAAGCTATAGTTGAGAGCTGGGTTTGTGCTCCATTAGTGGAGAGTAGAATCATTAGTCTTACAAGAGCGTCCTCAAGTATGTCCTTCTGTGTGCTGGTCTGCCATCTCACTTTCCCTACTGCTATGGAAGTTATTGGTAGAATCTCCTCACTACTGCTATGGAAGGGCCAAACAAGTGTTAATGCTGATTGGATTCCTGCTCTAGAATCTGTGTGATAAGGATGGCTGTGACATACATTGCCTGGTTTCCCCCCCTGCAAACATCAGGGAACTCTTTCCCCGGGGGCCTAATCAGTGGAGTGTCCCCAAGTAGGTAGGAATAATGCAGCAGAGCTGGTATTCTATCCCCTTTGTTTTCCCCTGTAGGGAGGAAAATCAAGTTCCAAGTACTTAATGAATACTTGACCATGTCTTGAAAAATGCAACAATTTGGTGCAACTAGCAGTCTAGTTTCAGGAGAAAGCCAGGACTATAGCAGCAGAGACGAAATTCAGGTGCATTGTTAGAACAGCGCAAGGAGCTTTGTGAAGCGCATCCATATAATGTGCATGTCTTCTTGCTCTATAGCTACTGTGGCAAGGGCCCCCTCTTTTTCTGGTCAGTGTTTGGGCCAGCAGCCTTCTGCCTTTTCCAGAGGTTGGGGCTTGCAGCTGGTTTCTGGGGTACGGAGCCCAGCCACTCCTTCTGGGACTCCCTCCCCTGCTGTTTCTAGCTCTGGAACTGTAGTCTCAGTCTCTTGCTCTCTGTCTCTCCTCTATCTCTCCTTCCATCTTCTTACTCTTTCCCATACCTTCTAACTGGGGAGGATTTTAAAGTCCTCCAGCAGGCTTGGAGTGGAGTCAACTGGCCCCAGTTTGCCTGAGCCAGCTCCCTACCAGCCGCTGCTAATTGCCCCACTACCTTCTACCCCTAATTAGCAGGCCTTTTACCCTTCTTGGGCTGCCTTTTTCCCACTCTGTAGCAGTGCTATGGCCTGACGTTATCACACTACGAACACTTCACATGCAAGGATTCTAACTATAGTGCATTTATCTGATACCCCCTTTTAAAAGAGAGTGGGAGGAAGACTCTTTCTCCAACAAACACGTAAAAAAACAAGGAAATTTGTATGTGTTAGTTCCCAATTTAGCACACTAGAACATAAGAACAGCCATACTGGGTCAGACCAAAGCTCCATCTAGCCCAGTATCCCATCTGCTGACAGTGGCCAATACCAGATGCCCCAAAGGGAGGGAACACAACAGGTAATCTTTACGTGATCCCTTCCCTGTCACCCATTTCCAGACAAACAGAAGCTAGGGACACCATTCCTACCCATACTTGCTAATGGCCAGGGCTTGACAATCTATTGAATCTACTCGCCCGTGGCAAGTAGATTTCAGTCCAGTGCCCAGTTTACTGGCGGCGCGCGCATGCACAATGCGACTCTTGCGCATTCGTAGTGCGGGACTGGCGAGCGGCTTTCGCCACGGTTCATTAAGCCCTGCTAATAGCCATTGAATGACCTAATCTCCATGAATCTATGTATCTCTTTTTTGAACCCTGTTAAAGTCCTAATCTTCACCGCATCTTCTGACACGGAGTTCCACAGGTTGATTATGCACTGACTGAAGAAAAACTTCCTTTTGTTTGTTTTAAACTTGCTGCCTATTAATTTTGGTTGGTGACCCCTAGTTCTTATATTGTGGGAATAAATAAATAGCTTATCCTTATTCATTTTTTCCACAGCAGTCATGACTTTATAGACCTCTGTTTGTCAGAACCTCCTTGGCCTATGTTTGTCAGAAGCTGGAGAGGGATGGCAGGAGACAAATTGCTTGATCATTGTCTTCGGTCCACCCCCTCCGGGGCACCTGGTGCTGGCCACTGTCGGCAGACAGGATACTGGGCTAGATAGACCTTTGGTCTGACCCAGTACGGCCATTCTTATGTTCTTATGTTCTTATGACCTCTATCATATCCCCCTTTAGTCTCCTCTTTTCTAAGCTGAAAAGTCCAAGTCTTTTTAAATCTCTCTTCATATGGGACCTGTTCCAAACCTCTAATCATTTTAGTTACCCTTCTCTGAACCTTTTCTAATGCCACTATATCTTTTTTGAGATGAGGAGACCACATGTGTATGCAGTATTCAAGATGTGGGCATACCGTGGATTTATGTAAGGGCAATAAGATATTCTCCATCTTATTCTCTATCGCTTTTTTAATGATTCCTAACATCCTGTTTGCTTTTTTGACTGCCACTGCACACTGTGTGAATGTCTTCAGAGGACTATCCACGTTGACTCCAAGATCTCTTTCCTGATTAGTTGTAGCTAAATTAGTCCCCATTATATTGTACGTATGGTTGGGATTATTTTTTTCCAGTATGCATTACCTTATCAACATTAAATTCTATTTGCCATTTTTTTGTCCAATCACTTAGCTTGGTGAAATTTTTTTGAAGCTCTTCACAGTCTGCTTTGGCCTTAACTATTGTGACAGGATCAGACCCACTCCTAGATCCCAGACCTCTGTTCTATCCACAATCCTGCAGTCTCACTTGCCCTTTCCAGCATGTGGGCTTCTGCCCCTTGGCTACCCGGGCACTCGGGCAGATGCCCTGGTCAGCCTGGGCTGAGAAACCAGTCCCCCTCAGTCACCAGCTGGGCTCTCAGGCCACTTGGGGAAGGAAGCCCAAACACTCCTTGTCAGGACCCCTTACCTTTCTCGTCTATTCTGACAATGCTGACAGTTCTGTTTTTCAGCTTCTCCATCTTTTTCCTTATCAGCTCTCACTTCTCTCTGCCTCCTCCAAACTTCTCTTCCCTTCTCTCCTGCCCTCCCCCACAGGGAAGGTTTTTAAAGAGGTCCTGTGGCAGCCTGAAGACAGCTAACCTGGCCCTTAATTGATTTATAGCCAACCTCTTTCAGCTGCCCCTCATTAGCTATAGCTGTTGCTGGTTTTCAGAGCTGCCTCTCTCCCCTTCCATCAAGTCTTTTAACCTGCCCTGTCACATATCTCCCCCCCTCCCCCACGCTCAACACTATGGGGTTGGGCTTCTTGGGATGGCAGGCAGTGCACCCTCGAGAGGCCGTCAGCATTGCCATGGTTGGTTCCGGCCCTATGTTGCACTTGGAAGTGGAATGGATTATGGTTGTAGGGACAGGAATTCGTTACTCTCATATTTCTGCCTTTATTTGGGTGCATCCATTGTAGGGGTGCATGGTCTGTGATGAGGGTGAAATTTCATCTGAGCAGGTAATATTGCAGGCTCCCCATGGCCCACTTCACTGCGAGGCACTACTTCTTGACATGGCATATTTCTTCTCTCTTAGGAGAAGCTTCCAGCCTAGGTACAAGATGAGATGTTCTTCCTACCCGACCATTTGGGACAGCACAGTACCCAATCCAACTTCAGAGGCATTTGTTTGGAGTAAGAACTCCCTCTCAAAGTCGGGGGCTATAAGCACAGGGCTGATTTAAGTCATTGAATTCCTTCTCTGCTGCAGGGGTCAATTTCACCATGTCCAGGCAACAGGCTCTCGTTAGGTCTGTCAGGGGACACACCCTGGAAGAAAAATGGGGGATAGTCCAAGAATGACCAGACCTGCTTCTTTCAGGCCAGCTGGGGCCAGTTCTGTATCATTGCCATCTTATTCAACTGGGCCCTCACTAAGCCCCTTCCTACTATATACCCCAGGAATTTGGCCTCTTCTAGTCCCATCTCACATTTTGCTGGGTTTGCAGTTCCCAGCTGATCAATCAGCTCTTCTATATATGGCATGGGATATGCGCCAAACTTTGACATTTGAAGCAAAGAATTCATTTAGCTTCTCCACAATGACTTTATCATCTTTGAGTGCTCCTTTAGCATCTTGATCGTCCAAGGGCCCCACTGGTTGTTTATCAGGCTTCCTGCTTCCCATGTACTTAAAAACATTTTACTATTACTTTTTGAGTTTTTGGCTGATTGTTCTTCAAACTCCTTTTTGGCTTTTCTTATTATATTTTTTATACTTAATTTGACAAAGTTTATGCTCCTTTCTATTTTTCTCACCAGGATTTGACTTCCACTTTTTAAAAGATGTCTATTTATCTGTCTGCCATCCTTGGTAAGTTGCTCCAATGATTAGCTGCCATTTCTATGAAAAAGCGTGATGTCTTATTTTTGTATGTGAATTTGTGTAACTTCAATTTCCAGCTATTGTATCTGTCATGAATAGGAGGAGTGCTGACCAGCACCCGGTGACTAAAGGGTTAATTCAGGTACCCAGCAAAGGTGTCGGCCCTTAGAGGGTTTGGGCAGTCAGCTAGTAAAAATGCAGACAGGAATTTCAAACTAGGGCAGAGGGCTTTCTCTTTCTCTTTTTTTTTTGTTTGAGGCCAGAGCAGTTTCTTCCAGGTATTGAGAGAGATGGGAGACACTATCTCTCTCCAAGAATGGACTTCTTGAATTGTGTAAGTAGGGAAAAGTTTAGATAGTCTGTCAGGGTTTATTGTTTTCCTTGTTTGGGGATTTGGGAATTATGTCTGAGCTGGCTAATTGTTTTTCTCTTTTGTAACTAAGGATTACAGCCCAGGGACTTTCCTTGATTTTGTGTCAATTGTGGATATTTACCACCTAGTCAATTTACTATGCTTGCAACAATAATTTTATTTTAATAATAAAAGAGTTTTCTTTTTCTTTTGATTAACCAGTATTGGTTGATTGTTGTGTCCTGGAATTAAGTGCCTAGTTACAAGGGCAGAGTCTATTGTTCTCTGCAGATTCATTCTGTTTGTTTTCTAGCTCCATGCAAAATGGAAGTTGGGGACAAGGGGGAGAGCTTTACCTTAGGGAGGAGATTCCCAAGTGATCTCTTCCCTGGAAAAGGGTTTTTATTTT
>JANRFK010006688.1:10872795-10888881 GCA_030068395.1 Apalone spinifera
TTGGCTAAACAGAAATGTGTCCCTTTGCAAAATCAATCACTGACAAATAAGAGATTATCCTTCGCCATTCCCCAGTCAAGGGTCGTATGTACTGACCCAATAGCATATCTTGAAAACTAGAGCCAATCAACAATTTTAAGCATCATTTTCGTTCTCAGTGACCCAGAATTAGTAAAGTTTGATTATATTTATTTCAGAAGCATTTTGGCTGTAGAGCAGTGTTATTATTGAGTTTTTTATTTTGATAGCCTCTCTAATCTCCCCCTAGCATTTCAATGTCACTATCACTATCACTGTCCTGTTCAGGTGGTCGATAATATATGATTATATATATATATATATATATATATATATATATATATATATATATAACACTGTATGATTTCTAGAGCTGATATAGGGCAATTTGTTCAGCAGAGTGATTTAAGCTTCATTATGATTGCATCATCCATGACTTCTAGGAATAACATGATGCAGTTCATATCATGTATGACGCAATACCAGCTTCAGATTGCATCATTCATTGTTTTGCCTAAAAAGCAAGTACTGTCCAAACCCAGTCATAGATTTATTCATAGATCCGGTCAAAGATGTTGTGGTGGGGCGGCACCCCTGCGGTCGCACCCCGCACTCCGGGAGGCCCTGGGGCCGGAAGGGGGGAGTTCACTGCGGGCCGAGAGCGCGCTGTCGGCGGTGCGGCCAAGCCTCCATGCCAGGAGGCCACTGGAAGAGCCGGTGGAGCCCTTGGCTGGCGTGTGCTGGCTGATGACATCACCGGCACGCCCCCGCAGTGAGCGCGGGGCTGCCGGGGCAGGAAATGATGCTGAGGAGGCAGGGTGGACGCCGGCAGCCGGCGGGAAGGTTAAAAGGGGAGCGGGGAAGCTCTCCGGAGAGGGAGGAGAAGGGCATGTCCGGACTGGCGGAGGAGCTAGGAGCAGGGTAAGCTGGATGGGACCCTGGGAGCTAGAAGAGTCTGGGGAGGCCCGGGAGAGGAGGCTGGGGGAAGAAGCAACCCAGGGTGGGGCCACGGAACCTGAGATCAGCGGGTTTGGGGTGACTACCCCCTCCACTGAGTGAGGTCTGTCAATCTCACCTTAGGGCCCTGGGTTGGGGTTCGGAGCAAGGGTGGGCCCGGACCCCCTTCCCCCGTGCCACACGCCCGGTGCTCATCAATGTCACTATCACTGTCCTGTTCAGGTGGTCGATAATATATCCCTACTGTTTTATTGTTATTAGAGCATGGAATTACTATCCATGTTGTGATTCTATGGAACATGTTGATTCATTTAAGTTTTTTAATGTTAAAATACTGTCAATACAGACTTCTTAATCTGACTCCTGTAAACCCTCATTGAAGAAAGCATGCTCTGTTTCAAAATAAGTGCTGTGTAGACACTCCTAATTTTGAAATAAGCTATTTCAAAATAAGTTATGCAATTGATGTAGCTCAATTTGCGTAGCTTATTTTGAGTTAAGCCCTACTGTGTATACACACCCCTAGGGACATGGATGTGGAAAAAGCTGAAGTACTTCACAGATGAGCTTAAGAGGGGTAGCTGAGTTACTCTGTAACTGGAAAAACTTAAAAAACAATGAATAGTCTTGCTTAAAGACTAACCAAACATGTAGATGGTATCATGAGATTTTTGTGGGCACAACCCACTTCTTCAGATGAATAGAGTTATTAAAGGTTCAGTTCCAAAATATATAGGGTTGGGGGAGGGGGAGGCAGGGAGAAGGAAGGGAAAAAGAGAAAAAAAGTCAATTAGAGTGTTCATGTTTCAAGAAGCATGTAACGGTACAGCTAGACTACAAGTTTTTGTCGGAAAAAGGTACCTTTTTCCTATTCTTTAGTCTGAAGAGGCTTTTCTGACATTTGGCCTGTCTAGACTGGGCCAAATGTTGGAAAAAAACCCTCTTTTGGAAGCTCCCTTCTTCCTCATAGAACGAGGAATACAGGGGCTTCTGAAACAGTACGTTTGCTCTTCTGCAAAAAAAAAAGAGGAAGAGCAAACATGTTCCCTGGACATGGCAAACTATCCCCCCAAAAACCCACAGTCTAGCCGTACTCTTAGTTTTGAAGGTGCTGCTAGACTTTTCGTTGTTTTTAAAGTTTTCACAAACAAAGTCAGCTCCCATACTACTGCACTGGGCAACACAGGATGAGAAGATGAGCAGCCTTCTCTGGAGAAAGAACAGGTTAAGAACCATTTTAAAAAGCTGGACATTCACAACTTCATGGGGCTGGATTTAATACATCGGAGGATGCTGAAGGAGTTGGCCAATGTGATTGCAGAGACTTTGGCCATTAAATTTGAAAACTCATGGTGACTGGAGGAGGTCCTAGATGAAAAAGGCAAATGTAGTGCCCATCTTCAAAAAAGAGAAGAAGGAAAATCTGGGGAACTACAGCCTCACCTCAGTCCCTGGAAAAATCATGGCGGGGATCTCAAAGAATCCATTTTGAAGCACTTGGAAGAGAGGAAAATGATCAGGGACAATCCATGTGGATTCACTAACAGTAAGTCATGGGTTAATCCTGGTGAATCACATTCAGCTCACAGGCCACTTATTGTCCACTCCTGCCCTAGCATATGCCACACTGGAGATGCAATGTTGTCTTGTTAAACTACAGCCAGCTGTTTTATAAATTATTACAGAGATGTGTGTTGCATAAACTGTCCGCATATGGGAAGTGGAACATATGAGTGTGGAGGAAGGCAGTGAGAAAAAATCTGTCAATTGATGGCAAGTGAGAGAAATTAAAGTACTTGAATTCGCAAAATATAAAGAATCTGATTTGAAGGGTGGAGCCATGGGAGACACCATCACAATAAGATCCTCATTCTCACTAAAATTTTGAAGTCACAGGGATCGATTTAATGAGGTGGATGGCCCTGATGACAAAAGAAGAAAGATAATGGTAATGCCAAAGCTCTTCTGGCCTGCCATGAAAAGACTTTCACATAAGATATGTGGATCAGGACATGGGGATACTATAATTGCAGCCATTGGAGTTTGTGGATATTTGACTCTTACCATGTGATGAGTATAATTCTCTGTAATCCTGACCCTATGCCATCTTCTAGGAACTTGAAAATAAAGAGCTGTTTCTTACCAGACATTCTATGTCTCATTTTCATTCCTTGCAGAGCAAAAGCGCTCATATTTTAACCAGAAATTGCATGCCATACAAGAGCTGATAAGGAGAGCTGACATTTGCTAGACAGAGGCACAGGAACACCCTGCAGAAAGAGACATTATCAATAAACTACAGCCTATACTGGAACAGGATACTAAACTCCGAGAGGCTCTGGGAGACAGACCCATAGTCTCCTATAGACAACCACCTAACCTCAAGACGATTCTTACCAACAACCACAGGACATACCACACTAATACCAACCCTGATACCTTCCCTTGCAACAAACCCCATTGCCAGCTTTGTCCACATATTCACTCTGCTGATACCATTATTGGACCTAACCAAGTGAGTTATAAGATCAAGAACACATATTCCTGCGCCTCCAGAAATATAGTTTATGCTATCATGTGCCAAAAGTGTCCGTCTGCCATGTACATTGGACAAACATCTCAGACACTTCGCCAAAGGATCAATGCCCACAAAACAGATATTAGACAGGATCACAAAGAAAAAACAGTTTCTTGTCATTTCAACCAGAAAGGACATTGTCTCAACGACTTGATTACCTGCATCCTGCTTCAAAGGCCTTTTAAGAATACACTCGAAAGAGAATCCTCTTCCCCAATTATCACCTCTAATATCATTAGCTCACAGACATTTACCTCCCCCCCCATTCCCCTTCTGTTCTGAAATTTGATTTGTCCTTTTCATATGTGTTCATTTTTTTAAATTGTATCCTTTGGTATATATGGTTGTGACAATTTTCTTCCACTATTTGATCTGAGGAAGTGGGTCTGGCCCACGAAAGCTCATCACCTTCTAGACTGCAAGCTTCTTTTGAAAGAAGCTTTTTCGGAAGAGATCTTCTGAAAAATCTTCTTTAGAAAGAGAGCATCCACACTTCAAAGTGGATTGAAAAAGTGATCTGCTTTTTCAAAAGAGCGCTCCCACACTCATTGGATGCTCTCTCGCATAAAAGTCCATCCGGAACCCCTTCTGGCAGGGCATTAGGTCAGCAGTTACTTCCAGGTGCTATTGCCTAGAGGCTATCTCAGACATGTGCTTGTCCCCCCCGGACAGCTGTTTCTCAGGTTCTGCTGCTTGCTTGCCTACTTATCCAAGGGACAGCAAAGCTTTGCAGTGCGTGCTCTGGTTGCTGAGCTTTGTTGAACGCTATAGCATTTTTTTCTCTTTTTGCCATAGAGCCAGAGCTGTCCCTGGGCAGGCAATGGCCCCACACTGTCATGCTGCAGCTTCTGCAGCAGTTTCAGCAGACTGTCATGATGGTCCTGTGCCATCTCAAACCTGAGCTCAGCATTGAGAACCTCTGCCTGGATGCGGGAGCAATGCCCTTGCCTCCATACCCCATGGTTGAGAGGTGATTTTGGAGGCTGGACACCAGTTCCAACTGGTGGGACCGCCTCGTGATGGAACAGTGGGATGACCAGCAGTGGCTCAGCAACTTCTGCATGTGGAAGGCCGTGTTCTTGGAGTTGTGTGCCTGGTTCGCGCCTGCCCTCCAATGACAGGACACCCACCTGTAGACTGCCATCCCCCTCAAGAAGAGTGTCGCAATTGCTGTGTGGAAGTTCGTCACCCCCGACAGCTATTGCTCAGTGGGACACCAATTCAGCGGGGGAAGTGCACCATTGAAGTCATCTTTATGGAGGTAAGACAATCTCGGGGTACAGTCCCTGCGGGGGTGGGGAGCAGATGGAAAAGGGGGACCCTCGGGAAAGGGGAGGTGGTGACGAGTGGGGTGGAGGCATGGCCCATCCCCGGGGGGGGGGGGCGGGTTGTGTTGTTCTGCCTTCATGCAGCCCTGCTGCTGTGCGGGTGCCCTCATAGGGAGTAGCTCCTGAGTTATTTTGGGGGAGAGGTGGGGAACAGGCACCTTCCAAGTGCTCAAGCACCCCCTCTCATTCTCTGATTCATGTGTTTCTATGTATCCTTCTGCAAGTGGTGAGGACCATCAACTCCATTCTGTTGTGCAGGGTCATCCGCTTCAGAGACCTGGACCCCATTGTGACGAGATTTGCTGCCCTTGGATTCCCACACTGCACAGAAGTGATCAATGGGACCCACATCCTGATACGCACACCACAGCACTGAGCCGCCCAATATATAAACAGAAAGGGCTACTTCTCCATGGTACTGCAGGCCCTGGTCGACCACCGGAGACAGTTTTCAGACATTTTTGTAGCGTGGTTGGGCTGGCACACTATGCCCACATATTTAGGAACTCCAGCCTCTGCTGTAGGCTTCAGGCTGGAACGTTCTTTCCCCAGCAGGACTTTGCTATTGGGCACATGCAGATTTGCATCATGGGCGACACAGCCTATCCCCGAAGCCCAACACCAGCCACCTGGACCAGAGCAGAGAACAATTTAATGCGCTCCTGAACCGGGCCTGCAAGCAGGTGGAATGCGCCTTCGGGTGCCTCGAGGCCCAGTTCGGGTGCCTTGAGGCCCAGTTCAGGTGCCTGCTGACATGCCTCGACATGGGGGAGCACAACATCCCCAAGGTGGTCTCTGCGTGCTCCACAACCTCATGGATAGCAAAGGGGAGGCCTTCCTCCTGGGGTGAGGGACATAGGCTGGTGGTGAGGGGAGGCTGTTTGAACAGTTGCAGACAGCTGCCATTCTCCAGGCCTATGAGGCCTGGGTGCGCATCCAGGAGGCCTTGAGGGAGAGGTTCGCTGAAGGAGCCCAGTAACTCTCCCCAGGACCTCCCCAATGGGGGCTTGAGCCTTGCTCCCCAATACCTTTCCCACCACAACCTCTTCCTGTCGCCATTCCCTGTGCAATTAATAAAGACACCAGTTTTGTTTCCAAAATAAACTTTGGTTTTTGTTCTTTATAATCAAAGTAACTGGGGCGGAGTGGGGCTGAGAACCTGGAGGGGGGAAGAGGGAGGGGGGCTGAGAACCTGCAGTGGGGACAGGGGAGGAGGGACTGAGAATCTGGAACCTAGACGGACTTGGAGTTGGGTGGGGCCTGGGACAACAGGTGGCTGGGCAGGAAGGGGGCTGCAGCGGGCTCAGGGATGGCAGCGGGAGCAAGGGGAGCAGGAGCAGGCAGAGCAGGAATGGGGGCAGAACCCGGATATGCAATCACCTCCCGGATGGTGGCACACATATTTTCACCCTGCCACACCAGCTGGTCCCACATGCGATTGTGCCACTCAGCGTCATCAAGCACCTTTTGGGCGAATGTTTGCTGCATGTCTCATAGGGGTGGTGTCTTCTCAGGCTGAGAGTCCATATTTTTGTGGCACGACTGAAGTTCCTGGAGGGACTCCTCCTCGCCCCAGAGCTCCAGCAGAGCCCGGATCTCAGCCCCCAACCAGGATGGCGCCCAGTGTTTGGTGCTCCTGGGTGGGTCCTGGGACCCCTGGTGCTGGTCCCCTAAAGGGCCAGGAGCGTGTCAGGAGAGGGGGAGTTGTGGCTGTGCCATTGCTCCTTCTTTGTGTGGCAGGGAGGACTACAGGGTCAGGGTGCTACTCTGAGGCCGGCTTCCTGCCCCAAGGCTTGCCCCGGGTGCCTGCAGCTTTAAGAGGTGGCTGGAGATAGGAATTATAGAGCTATGAGTAGTGTGGGCAGAGTGTCCACCAGGGGACCTGTGCTTTTTCCTGGGGTGTGTCTAGACTACAGGGTTTTGTCAACAAAAGTGGACTTTTGTTGACAAAACTATACCTGCGTCTACACTGCCGCTGAGTTCTGTCGACATAACGTCGACAGAACTCAGCAGTTTTGTCAACGGCTGTAAACCTCATTCTATGAGGAATAACACCTTTTGTCAACAGAGTTCTGTCGACAGAAGGGATATTGCAGCTACACTGTCCTTTGCATCTACGCTGTCATGTCGACAAAGTGGCTTGCTTTGTCGACAGAACTGGATGTAGTCTAGACGCTCTTTGTAGACAGAAGCTTTGTCGACAGTATCTGTCAACAAAACCTCTGTCAACAAAACCTTGTAGTCTAGACGTAGCCCCGGAGGCCTCTTTTTTCGGAAGAACTGCCTCTTCCTTGTCCACACATGCCTTTTTCCCAAAGAGCTCTTTCAGAAAAGGTGTTCTGCCTCATAGAATGAGGTTTACCAATGTTGGAAAACCCCCTGCATTCTTTTGATTTTCTTTTGAAAGAACTCGATTGCAGTGTGTATGTAGGTGAAGTTTTTTCAGAGAAGACCACCTGTTTTAATAGTAAGAGCAGAAATATTTGCTGAAATGGCATAGCTACTCACAATACTTTTAAACATCATAACTAAAGGCCCAAGAAATCAGAGATGTTATCTACCACTGGTAAGTGGCCAAGGTGGGGGTACTAGATGGGAGCCATGACACTTGTCATCCCACAAGAAATAAACAGACAATTTGCTTATGAGAAGTTCTGTAAATTCATGCTGTTCAAGGCGATAATGCCCAGGAATGGCTTCATGATTCCTGCTTGCAAGTTGGCTGGCAGGAAAAGGACACAGATAAAAGATGCAGGAAGGAGAGAAGGCCATACTTTTTTTTTTTGCACTATTAAAACACACGCATAGGAATATCAGCGTCCCTGATGAAATGTTACTGAATGGGAGAGAGAGCAAAAGCACCATGCAGAGACTTCAACTTCTTTCATAATTAATCTCTAGGGATATATCTACACAGCAAAGTTATTTTGGAATAAGCTATTCTGAAATAGTTATTCTGAAATAGCACATCTACACTACAGGGAAGCCTCAAAATTAGTCTGAAGCAGGCTTCCCTAATGTAGATGTGCTATCTTGATTTAAAGCCCCAGGAGGTACTGGGGAGGAATAATTTACAATGGCCCCGGTGAGGGGCTATTTTGAAATAGCAGCAGGGGAGCATCTACACGCACCTTATTTTGAAATAGCTATTCTTCATAGAATGAGGTTTACAGATTTCAGAATAAGCCATCTGTTATTTCAAAATTATTTTGAAATAATGGAATGGCTGTGTAGACACTTGCATAGTTATTTTGGAATAGCAGTTGTTACTCCGAAATAACTTTGCTGTGTAGACATACCCTACAAATTTGGTACAAATTGGATGCTAAAACTATTTTCTCTTGTTTTCTTGTATATTACCCTTAGATAATAAAGTTATAGGCACATGCAAAATCAGTGTGACTCCCCCCACTGTCTTTAAATTAGAATTATATCCACCTTTTTCAAAGCTATGGAGAAGAATTTTAAGGTAGGAAAATAGGGGACAGAGGGCACCTGCTCTTCCAGAAAGTATTAGAAAATAGATTTCCATATAGTAAAGAACGGAGGAACAAACTGAATGACGCTCAGTGTAGAAATATGTAGATTACATGTAAATCCCTAGAAATAAATATTTAATCTACATGTTAAGGTGTAAATTGTAAACAGTCATTTTGAAGAATATACATATGTCTGTTGATTCTAAAATGATTTATTTTGTTCTCCTGGACATTCTTATATAAAGAATATTGCATATGCAAAGAGTAATAAATTAAAAGTTTTCAGTTATACTATTTACAGTGCATGGTTTAATGGACATGCACCTGTTTTCATACTGATTCTTCAGTTGTTTCTACATCATGTTTTAAATGTAATTTCCTCTTGACAAATATGTCTGTTTTGTTTATGCCGGTCACATCTTTTCCCTAAAGAAACCTATTGTACGATGTGTGATGCATCCAGAATACTTATATTAAATGTCAATAAAAAGCAAGAAGCACTTTTCCAGAAGAATCTTTATGATTACATTTTCAGCAGAGTCCAAATTGCTACTAAAATTGTACATACTACAGTGTTAAGTGTTTTACTATCCCTTTTCTCTGTTTTTGTGAAATGTGGGATTTTTGGTAGTTTGAATAGCTTTTTGGGAAACATTTTATGTAAATAAGAATGACTGATCAAGCAAGAAAGCCACAAGATTTAGTCTCACTCTCTTTATACAATTTATCTTTTAGCTCCCACCATTGAAGTCCAAACTATCTGACTTTGGAACCTGGATTGTTTTTAATGTATGAGCTTGAGTGACAAAGGCAGAGAGGGCACCAGTGATCTGTCACAAAAATTATAGCATTTGCTCCAACTGAATGAAGATGTATAATGAGTTAAAGAGCTTATGGAACTGTGCACTGAGCACTGGCACCTCTGATGATTTGCATTAACATTCTGTGCATGCTACAGAGACTCTTCAAAATGCAATTTGCATTGATGATGGTATAGTTGGCATTTCTCTCTAAGGATACTTGAGTATTGTGGAAAGCTGAAAAGCTTTCCCTTCTTAGGAAAAGTCATGTGTTCTTGGGGTTCTCTTATAGTCTGGGGTCTTGTAGGGACCTGGGCTTGCATTATTATATGCTATTATTCAAATAAATAAGGAAGAGGCAGCAATCCTGGAATAAGTCCAGCCGTCTAATTTCTCAGCAGCATGTATTTGAAATCTAATTGGTCGTTCATTGGCATTAGCATTTAATGCTTTATTTTACTGGGTGATTGACTGCATGGTTTTATGTTTTGAATGGCTCTTCCTAAAGATGGGGTATTATTCATTTTTACAAAGAAATTATTAAAATCAATGTTTTTATTTTAGCACTAAAATCATTGTGATATGCAGTAACATATCCATCTTTACATTATAGAGCCCTGAAGACTATATGTTGAAGGATGACTACAAATCAATGCTTATTAATTATAGAATTGAAATAGTTAAAATTTTACAAGAGATTCTGAGTATAATTGTGGATATCTGAGGTACCTAATAAAAGGAAGGTAGTTAAACAATTCATGCATGATATGAATCCCATGCTTTCATAGCCTATGATTTTAAATCAGCCAGGTAACTTCATGCCATTGATTTTTCTTATTTGGTTATAGCACTGTATGAATTCTTGTTGATTGTTTCTGTTTTTCCCCCCATTGTAATATGGAAATGTGCAGAAGATCGGTTATCCTTTGGTGCTCAAGTATAACCAAATCCATTGATCTTCTGGGCACGTGCCAGGGCACATTTTTCTAGCAGGACTGATGAAAAAGGACATATTGTTAGAGATGATAGATAAGAAATTACAGTTATTTTTGTGCTGCATAGGCTCATCATATATAGTAGTACAGGTTGAACCTCTCTAAACCATTCCTTATTGGTCTGGCAACATCCATGGTCCAGCATGATTTTAATTAGCTGCTTGTCCACTTATTGTAGATTGGCCAAGTTTCCCACTGTCCTATAAAGTTTGTTTATGGCCTCCTGTACTGGCTCTCAGTATTCTGTGCTGATGCAAAGCTCTAAATTACTGCTAAATTAATGTTTACTCTGAGACCAGTAAGCAGTGGAAGTGTTGGTAACTCTGCTAGACAATATTGATGTCCTGTGGTTCAGCAAATTCTCTGATTTGGCACTGGTCAGATCTCAAGGGTGCTGGACTAGAGAGGTTAAACATGTACATTTATTGTTAGAGACACTGCAATTATTCAGAAGGGATCCTCTTGACACTATATACAGTTAAATAAATATATATTATGTTTTGCAAATTACAGTTGCGTAAATTAAATTGCATTCCATGACTTGTGAAATGAAAGTTTCAGAGGGGCAGCCATGTTAGTCTGAAACTGAAAAACTTAAAAAACAATGAATAGACTTGCAGCACCTTAGAAACTACCAAAAAATGTAGATGGTATCAGAGCTTTTGTGGGCACAACTCCCTTCTTCAGAAGAATGGAGTTTAAGGGACCCAGTTTTCAAATAAATAGCACAGAGAGGGGATGGGGGAAGAGGAGGAAAAAGAAGGGAAAAAAAGGGGGAAGAAATTGTCAATTAGATTGTCCATATTAAACAAAGCTGATAAGAATACTTAGTATTCACTCTAAGTACCTTTTGGGTTTTTTTTATGTCATTGGGATGTGGAATGTAGCAGGCCATCCAGAAAATGTCTTTGTTTAGACTTCTGTTGTAGAATCAAACTTGTAAAGGAAATTAAGTTCTGTGGGTTCCCTATTGAGCTGGCTTTTGAAAATGGTTTGAAAAAATATGGTGACTTTGAGATCCATTAATGCAGTGGTTCTTAACCTTACTGCAGCCTGCTTTGGTTCTCAAAATATGTTCTCGCACCCCTTATTAAAAATCATTGAAGTAGGTCAGTTCTTTAAACCTAGGCTATATCATAAAAATCTGGCATGTCTCGCAACCCCAGAAAGGGCATCTTGTACCCCCATGGGGATGCATGCACCCCAGGTTAAGAACCACTACATTAATGGGTGCCTCTAATTAACAATGTCAGTGTCTAAGGTACTGCAAGACTATTCATTGTGAAACTAAGTTAGCTTTCGTTGGTTAATTAAACCACAAAAGAACTGGTCAGGTTTTTTTGTCATAATGTTTTTCTGTTAAAAATACAGTTTTGTCAAAATATAAATGTTTCATGGGAACTGCCTATCTTGACAGTTTTTTATGGGGGAAGTGCCAAACAAAACATTTAGATCACTTCATTTTGATACTGACAATATTCTGCTATAATAATAATAATAATAATAATAATGTTATATTTTATGTTATATTCTGTTTTGGCATGATCTAATAAAAACATTTTGATCTTTCTAGTCTATGCAAAAATATTTACTTTTTGTTATCATTCAGAAGAGAACAAAGATTTGAAATGTCAGAATTTCCCATGGCACAGATATTCCATTTTCCAAGCACCTCTAAATCTCATGATATACAGTTCCTCTAAACAGAAAACATTTCTTTCTTGTCATATGTAGAAACATGTCAGTCATAAAGTAGATTCATTATTGTTCATCCTAGTGTTTTGTACCAGATTGAATTTCTTGTTTCCTTTGTGACAATTCAAGAAACAGCGGCACTAGCAATTTTTATTAACTTTCATTCTGCTAACCACAGAGGCATGCACATTTTGCATATGTTAGTAACCCAAAACATTGTCTTATATTTTTGATCCCAAACATAGCTTTTACAGCAGAGCCCCCATATTTTTCTTGAGACCATGTAATCTAATTTAAATGTAGTCTTTTTTAAAGGTGTATGAGATGTATTTTAAAGCCATAAACCTAATTAAATTCAGCGTTCATTACCATGTTCTTCAGCACTGAACTGACTTCCATTAATGTGAAAATTCACAGTAATACAGGAGTTTTTCATTTTTGAAGCATGTTAAAATCCATTCATCTTTACTTACTATGATGGAAAATAGGCACTTTTAAATAATGAACAGTATTTTCATTTGTTATTCAGTATCGAAAAAATTATGACAATTTACTATGAAAATAAATTGATATAAACGTTATCAAGAGTCATATCCTCTATAGCTTTGTGAAACACAGCTCTCCAGTTGAGAGTCTGAGTTAGCTTGTTTTAAACTGGGCTTTGTTGAAGTACAAGAACTGGTAGAAAAAAGGATTGTACCAATTTATTTTCTGTAAATAACTTTGTTAAAGAGAAAGAAACCCAAAAGTGCTCTCTTTACACTGAAGCTAACTGATTTCTTCTCCAAAAAACTCAAAATGTGTTAAGTTTATCTACTTATTTCCTGTTGCAATGTATCAATGCAATGCAAGCATAGATGGAGCTTCTGCCCTGCTAAAACAGGATATATACATGCCATACACCAAGCTTACCTTTTTCCTTGGGTTTAGTATCATTTGTAACTAAAACAATGTAAATAAAAACAATCCTTACCCTAAGCTTTCTCCTAAAATCTGCCTGAGCTTATTCTTGGGTTTCCAAGCAGAAATTTTGTCTTAGCTTGTAGCTACTTCTAATCCAGGTCCTCTTATTCATTCTTGGATCTGGACTTATTATACTCCGGTCATCTGAAGAAGTGGGTTTTGCCTATGAAAGCTCATGATACCATCTATATGTTTTGTTAGTCTTTAAGGTGCTACTAGACTATTTGTTGTTTTTTAAGTTTTTCTTAATTTATTGGTTAGTACAAAATGTCTGTTTGCTCGCATTATTTACTCTACAGCTTTCATGCAGACTGTGGTACCCAAATTGGCTGGGGCATAGGAGTTCTGCATTCCTTCTGTTTATAGGATTCTAGCCTTTCTTTTATTGAGATACTTCGGGTAGGGAGAGGACTGAAAACTCTCAAGTCTTTGGAAATGATCCTAGGCTTGGTGAGCTCCCTTTGAATGCATTCTGTTTTGTGTGTCACAGCTGTAATCAGGATCTCTCTTCCCCAGGATGATTATTGGGTTATCAGATTTATGATCATGACTAGAATATGACCAAACTAAGCTGTATACTGTAAGTGCTTCTATATTTTGAAAGAGCAAAGCAATAGGGGTCCAACAAAGATGTGACTAAATCCCATTGTTCTAGACTGATGTAAGGGCCCCCTTTAGCCTTTATACAAGGTAGCAGGACAGTGGTCCTCATTTCCTCCCTATCTTTTCCCTGAATCAACATCAGGAATAGAGTGGTTATAGGTTGATAGCATTATGACAGTGGGTGGGGAGGAAGCAGTTTGTAAGGATGTCTGAGTACTGAGTAGTTGAGGTAAGCAACTTCCCAATGCTTATCCATGCTAAACTCAGACTTGGAACTCAACTCTAAGCCCAAATACACAGGCATCTGGGGAGAGACATGAGGTAAAGGAGAGACAACGGGGAGCAGAGTTTCTCTTGGCTGACACAAAGCAGAGCTGACAGCCTCCATGGGCCCCTAGGCATGGTGCAGGGCCTCAGGTCCTGGAAAGGGTGGAGCTGAGGGTGGAGGGGATAGAACCAAGGGTAGCCAGCACTCAACACTGCCAAGATCAGAGTATCCCAGCCTTAGCACTGCTCGGAGCATACAGCATCACGCTCCAACAGTGATTTAAAGGGCCCAGGGCTCTGTCCAGTGCCATTGTTACTTCAGTGGTTGCAGCCAGAGTCCCAGGCTCCTTTGAGTCACTGGGCCCCGGGACAGCTGCCCTCTGCCCTCTCCATTGGCAAGCTTATTAACGCAATACGCTAAGTGTCCTTTTCTTCAATGCACAGAGCTCCCCTGCTTAGACTTTGTCCAAATGCCAGCACTCTACTCAAACTCTGCTAACAGTCCTGGAGTAGCTGATTGTTTCTTCTAAAACAATGAGCTGTGAAACTGCTTACTCAGTGGACTTTAAATAGTCAAGGTCAGGGCCATCCTTAGGATTTATGGGGCCCTATCCTGTACTATTAAACTGGTGCCCCTATGCCCAGTGGCAGATGGGAGGACACAATTTTTTGGAGGTGTGATTTTATAATGAAATATCTTTAAAACAAATTTTAAACTAAGGTCCTATGTCAACTAATGCCGTAAATTCAGAAACTGACAGTATATACCTGGAGTTGGCAATGGCTCTTTCACAAGTTCAGTGCTCTGCTAATGGCTCTGGCAGGCTTTTTCAGTTTTAAAAGTTAACTAGATACTGTCTGGAGGAAGCAGAGTCATAGAACAGGGAAAGGAAGAGGCAGATGGGTAGACATTAAGACACAGTGGTGCCCCAAATTTCAGGTGCTCTATGCATCTGTGTATTCTGTGTCTGGGTAAGGACAGCTCTGGTCATGGTCAGGTTCCAGACTGCATGCTCAAATTTGAACAATCTAGCTATGAAGGATTGGGTTAAAGGAATGCCTCAGTTATGTCTAATCCCATTGTTCTGATCTCTAGTGCTTGGACTTTAGCAATATGCAATGGCTCTGTGCACCCCCAATGCAAGAAATTAGCCTATACACCCATACAGTGGCACACTGGTAACCTATTTCATTGTACTGCCCTCCTTGGTTGAATGGTAAAATCTCCACTTTCTGACTCCTTTGCAGTAAGTTTTCATTATGATTGTGCAGAGTTTAGGATTTTCTTTTCCCCTGCAATTGGGCTCAGTATTTTGCTGAGCGCTATTGTTTAATTTGTAATTTTCCATTAGGTCATAGTTGGGACAAAATCTTCACAATCATAAGAGTTTAATTTAAAAAGCTAAGTTAAAATTCAGCAGAAACTGATGGAGGACCAGAGAACTGCTGATACAGTAAACACTGTGAACTGGCAGAGTCCAACTAAATCTCTGAATACAATGTTCTTGTCCCACACTGCGGTTGGGGTGCTTTGCTCAACTGTGCAAGGTATTAATGTCAACTATATTAAGAAATGACAGCTCTTGACTGTTACATGACTTTTAATAAAAAACACTTAACCATAGCCCAGATAGGGAAGTAGTTTTGTTAGTTACCTAGGAGCTGAATAGAGTGATTAAGTTTCTCAATTAAAAGATGATTGTCAGAAAGAATATTATACATGGCAGTGTGGGAAGGAAATCAGCCTTAGCAAAACTCTTGCAATAACTTAAGAATGATTACTGTATTTGGAAATGTCTTTCATTTAACAAAAAGATACTGCATCAGATTTTAATATTTATATAAGTTTTAATTGGAAATAACTTCATGGCAGAGCTAATTGTAAATATGCACCTAGATAACACAGAAGACAGTCTGACTTAATAGAACCAGATCTTGCATTAACATTTGTATTGAATATTTCAACTAAAATCAGTGATTTTTTGCTTAAATCCAGATAAAATCCGCTGTTCTGAATGGAGTTACATAAGAACATAAGAATGGCCGTACTGGGTCACACCAAAGGTCCATCTAGCCCAGTATCCTGTCTGCCGACAGTGGCCAGCACCAGGTGCCCCAGAGAGGGTGGACCGAAGACAGTGATCAAGCGATTTGCCTCCTGCCATCCCTCTCCAGCCTCTGACAAACAGAGGCCAAGGACACCATTTATCTCCTGGCTAATAGCCTTTTATGGACCTAACCTCCATGAAATTATCTAGCTTCTCTTTAAACTCTGTTATAGTCCTAGCCCTCACAGCCTCCTCTGGCAAGGAGTTGCACAGGTTGACTGCACACTGTGTGAAGAAGAATTTTCTTTTATTAGTTTTAAACCTGCTACCATTAATTTCATTTGGTGTCCTCTAG
>JANRFK010006688.1:10893585-10911430 GCA_030068395.1 Apalone spinifera
CATTTGCAATTCCGACTGGCCTCCTTTGCATGACTTTTCCTGCAAAGGGGGCCAATCTAGACACAGCCGGTGTGTTTGTCTGTGTGTGCACATGCACATATGTTCTCTCATGGGCCTTGTAGTTTGGAGTTTCTCCCAGCCTGGGTATACAGACTTGTGCTTGTTACACTCAAACTGGCATGATATACATAGGTGTGTAGACACCACGGCACAGGCAGAGGCTTGGGAAAGTCCTCATGAGCCCCTGGGCCCAATCTTGGGTAATTAGCCTGAACAGCTACTTATGTCAGAATGTCCATACCTCGATTTTTTCTGTATGCTATCTTGAGCAGAACTAGCATGAGTCTGTCAGCCTGAGAGAGGAGGAACAGTGCCAGTATAGTGTAGAAACACCCCAGGACATCCTTACTGGAAAATTGTTTCTATTTGCCATGGAATAATTTCAGAAGTGCTGCATGTCCTTAAAAAAAAATATTGCAAGAAACAAGCCAAAATTCCCTCAAAGTAAATCCTTATCAAAGTGTGGGGAGAATGCTTGAGGAAACTCCCTAGCATTGATTGAAACAATTTGGGTACATCTACACAGCAGGGCTAAAGCTGAAATAAGGTACACAACTTGAGCTATGTCAAACCCTCCTCGTAAAATGAGGGTTACAGGAGTTGGAATACAAAATCCTCCAGCTCAACATTATTTTGACATTATGTGAAATAACCACTTGTAGTGTGGACGTGGGCTATGTTATTTCGGAATAACATTAGTTATTCCGAAATAACATTGCTGTGTAGACGTACACTTTCATGGAATGATGCTTCCAGCTTTAGTATTTGGGGGGAAGAAGCCCATCAAAGCCCACTGGTATATTGAAAAGTCATGGACTGAACTGAGCCTTTACCATTACCAAAGGAAACTGTGTATATTGTAGAACTATGTCTTACTGGAATTTTCAGTCAAGCTAATCTTTTGTAGATAAAGCTAGAACATTAATCTGTCAATAACTACTCTTGATTCTATAAGGGGATGATAAGAGTAAACCTGTCACTAATTAGTTTTAAAAGTGTATTAAAACATGCAGGAAAAAGAGACAGAGAATATTTAAAAATAGAAAAAATAAAATTACAGACATTTGTAGCAAGAGAGAATGTAATCTTTCAAAAAATCCCAAACCTTAATTTATTTTTTACTAGAAGATGTACCCAGCTTTACTCAGGTCTTTAACTGTAGTAATATTTTTTAGAAAAATAAATGAAAAATATACATGATTTATTTCAGTGATTATATTTTTCAAAATGAAGTAAAATGAAGGCTGTAGCGAGAGTTTGGAGGTGAGGAGCAACAGGGGGTAGGTGGTTTAAGGCAGAGGGTTGGGAGGAGTGGGGGCTGAAGACAAGTTCTGGCGGCTCAGGGCTGAGGAAAGGGTGCAGAAGTCAAGGCAGGTGGGAGGTGCAGGACTCAGGGCAGGGAGCTGGCAGGTGGGGGGAACTTACTGGAGAAACCCCTGGTGGCGAGGGTGGCATTGCTCTAGTGGCAACTCCTCCCAGGGGGCCAGGGCAGCACTCCCCTGCCAGTGCCTCTGTCAGATACTGCTCCCATAGCCTGCAGGCTCTCTAGGTGGGGGTAAGGCTCCAGGGGCTGCCTTCTACTGTAGTGCCCCACCACGGCCTGCAGGCTCTTTGAGAGAGAAGGCTGTGGGGACTGCCGCCAGTCTCCAATGCTCCCCCTCCCCCCCAGCCTGTAGGCTGCCTGGGAGGGACTAGTCTCTGGGGACTGTCCCCTCTGCAATAGACCTCCTGTGTCCTGCAGGCTGTAGGGAGAGGGGCAGGCTCCAGAGGGCTCACCTCTTCCCCATGGCCTGCGTGCTCTCCACAGGGAGGTATCACGCTCCAGGTTGGGGGCTGAGGGACTGCTTACCTGTTCTGGAAACAGGCAAGATGCTGGAACTCCAGGCCTGCTAGCCACTTACTTAGTGCTGCAGCTGCCACCAGTGGCCACTTTCAGTATTGCATCCCTTCTCTCTGTGACCCTCCCTTTCACATTCTTCCTCTCTGCCCCTTCCCTTTCCATGTTATGGAAAACAGTCCCATTCCTGGCACTTCCCATTTTCCGGGTATAACCAAACACTGACCTTGGTTTAAGTTAGTGTAAGAGGAAGCTGCATACCAAATTTGGTGGTCCTAGCTCCTACAGTATAGGAGGAGTTCTTGAACAAATGGATTCACAGACGCACAGACAGATGGACTCACAGACAGACAGACACACTGCATACCAGGAGTGGGGAACCTCTGCTTGCCTAGTCAGCCCCCGAGGCTCAGAGCCTCCCAGCACTGGGGAGCCTGTGCTGGTGCTCTAGCCCTCTGATTCCTCACACAGGGTTGGAGTAGACAAAATCAGGTTGGGCTCTCCCTAAGCTCTGTGCAAGGGGAATATTGGGAGTGTTTTTCTCCTCAGTTGCCAGAGGTGGCAACCTACTAGATTGTGCCTGGCACAATGTGAAGTGGGGACCCCCTTAGACCCAGTAGCTCAGTGGTCAGCGCACTCATCCAGTGTGTTGAGATGTGCATTCAGATCTCCTCTCTGCCAGATGTGGAGCAGGAACTTGAACCTAGATGTTCTGCCTCCCAGAAGAATTCCCTGTCCACTGGTATTCTGGAAAATGTGTTTCTCAGTGTCTCCTGTTGCAGTTGTTCCAATTTGTATTAAGTACTGAAACAGTCATTGAAGCAGAGATTGGGGTCTCCCAGGTGAGTGTGCTAACCACTGGGCTATAGAGCCTCTTTGTCCCAGTGATTACGGAAGTAGTTTATACAAAGTAAACTTGTTCTAAACCATTGACATATGCATCATTGAAACACTATTGAGCTCAGATGATCTTCTCCAAACCTTCTTTCTTCCCTTTAGACTGCAAGAATAGAAATTAGCTGAGCAGAAATATTCCGTACACAAATGCACAGATGTCTCAACACTGAAGAACATGTCAGTCCATGGAGAGAATGTCCTTTATTGCTGAATTGCTAATTATTCACAAAAAGACGAAAGCTGAGTGTCTGCTTCCCAAATGATGCCTTATTATGCTCAGAATTAAAAATACATTAAATGGAAAGCTGCTGATGTGGCAAGAGGGAGTCTCTGTGCAATGTAAGGCTGCAAAGACTCAGCCATGTGATGTAGTATAGAGAAAGAGGAAAATCTAGGAAAAGTATGGCAAAAGAAAAGACCCACTGCAGCAGCTCAGACAATCTTATCCTCCATGTTCCCTTTGCTCCCTGTAGTACTAGATTATCTATAACCAGCCCACTTATTCTTTCTTTAAAAGCCACCGTAAGCTGATTTCAGATACACTAAAGTAGCACATTCAGGGCATGTCTACACTAGGAAATTATCTCAAAATAAGTAAAATTGAAATAACTCCCAAAATAACAAAATTGAAATGGTGCATCTATACTACAGGGGGAGCATAGAACTATCTCAGAATTATTTCAAAATAACATGTAACCCTTCTGCCAGGTAGAGCCGGAAGCAGCCAGGGTCAGGTTCAGTATCTAGGGGTTCCTTTTCATCCATCTCGCATAGAACTGGCTCGAGATCCCACCCAGTAGCTTGGGAAATTCACACATCCCTGGGCGCCTCTGAGAGTGGGCTTCCCCACTCGCAAGCACACAGTCTGAGTGTAGAAAATAAACTTGTAATGAAGGATGGAGAGAAGTAACATGGCATTAGCTTGGGAAAATACTATAACCAGAGTTCATAACTAACCCATGAGTATATGTCCCAGCTCAAATGGATTGAGCAATGTCCTTTGCCTCTCAGGCCCACAAGTCCAGCAATGTAAGTGTCTCATTCACATGCCCAAATTTTCTCCGTACCCCACTCAGTTGCTGCCCTTGGTCAGGGCAGATCAGAGCTCATGGGTGATTTTCAGAGCTCACCTCTCACTCTTGGGGGGTGGGGATCGGAGGCATCTAACCCACTCCATTGGCCACTGGCCACTGCTCCTGCCAGCCGCCCCATTTGCCACCTGCCACTATTTCTACAATGCTGGCCACCGTGCTGGCCACTTGCTCCTGCCAGCCGCTCTGCTGGCTGCTTGCTCCTGCTTCTGTGATGGGTCTGGCTCTGGGCTAAACCTAGTGATTTCAGCTCTTTGTCAGTGATTTCAGCTCTTGGCCACCACCTAAGTTGTCCAAAAGATTCCAGCTCCCACTGGAATAATATTTCAAAATAACAAAGAGATTCCTTATAGAGTCTGTTTTAGGTCTATCCTTAGAACGGGGGAAGAAACAGGTTAAACCAGTCTTACGGCTCACACCTAGAGAGCATGTAGCCTTCTGGTTGAAGCTCCTCCCCCCCAATAACCAATCCACTTGAGTCTGGAGGGGGAAGACTTGTCCATCTGAGACTCTTTACAATGACAGTGTCTCTCCTGCAAGCACTGGTGGTCATATTTTACAATTCCTACATTTAGGGTTAACATGGTTTGTGACCCTATTCCTGTGAATTTAGTTACAATACACCATACTCCATTCCAACAATTGACCATCCGTCAGGCCAATAGCACAGGTTGAACTGGATTTACATACCCCCTCCCCCCCCCCTGGATTCCTCTCTCATTCCAGCATGACCTGTATTTACATATAAACAGTTGATTATCTTTCAAGGCTGAATGACTGAGTGAGCATAACCACACCCAGGGCTCTCTTCCACTTTCAGCTGGCTGCATTGGAAGCAGTGGTTCAGACCTTGCTTACAAATGTGTCTACACTGATTGGAGTCACCCTCGGATTTAGAGCTCCCAGAAGCACTCTGGGGCAGACACTTCCTTTGGCTACTTGGTCAGGAAACCTGAGACACGTGATTTCAGGGGTTCCCCTCTATGGCCACATTTCACAAGCCACTCCTCCATGGCCTCCCCTCTCGTAGGACACCAAATGGACACAGTGTGCTCTGGTTGCCCTTGTGGATGCTACAGCACTCCCATCATGGAGCCAAAGCTGCTGCAAAGCAGTGCCAGGCTCACAGGCTTCATGCTGTGCCTCATGGCACAGTTTGTCCACATGGCTTGCATCCTGCTCCATCAGAAAGACAACCGGAGGACTCCTTCGCCCAAGTCCTGGTGCTCCTGCTGCTGCAAATGTCTGTAAACCCCCTGCATACCATCGCACACCACTTCTAGTAGAAGAAGAATGGTTCTAACTGGTGGGACCGCATCATCATGCAGTGATGGGACAACCAGCAGTGGCCCCAGAACTTCCACATGCAGAAGGCCACCTTCCTGGAGCTCTGCAAATGGCTCACCCCTGCCCTCAGGCAACAGTCCACCCAACTGTGATCTGACATCGCCCTGAAGAAGCTTATCACCATCTCCCTATGGAGGGTCACCATGCCAGGCACCTACTGATCCATTGGGAACCAGTTCAGCAAGGGGAAATCCACAGTCAGGGCTGTGCTCCTGCAGGTAGCCAAGGGCATCAATAATGTGCTGCTATGGAGGATCCTCACTCTGGGCAATGTCAACACCATCGTGGATGGCTTTGCTGCCATGGGCTTCCCCAACTGCAGGGAGAGGGCATAGACAGCACTCATATCCCCTTTGTGGTCCCCAACCACTGTGCCTTGGACTATGTAAACAGGAAGAGGTACTTTTCAATGGTGATGCAGGCCCTGGTCGACTACAAGAGATGCTCCATGGACATCAAAGTCAGCTATTCGGGGAAGGCGCACAACACCTGCATCTTCCAGAACTCATGCTTCTTCCAAAAGATGCATGCTGGTGCTTTTTCCCCAGACCACACCATCAGGGTCGGGGATGTGGACAGGTTCATGAGCATCCTGGGTGATGCAGCCTACCCCTTCCTCCTCTGGCTTATGAAGCCCTAAATGGGCAGCCTGGACCCCACAAAGAAGAACTTCTATGCCAGGCTGAGTAGGTGCCATATTGTGATGGAATGTGTGTTCGGACACTTAAAAGGGAGGATCCAGAGTCTCCTCACCTGCCTGGATCTCAGAAAGCACAAAATACCCTTTGTGGTGGTGGCCTGCTGTGCCACACCCTATGCCAAATCAAGGGAGAGATTTTCCTGCCAGGGTGTAAGACTGAGGCTGAATGGCTGGCCAGGGCTTACAAGCAGACGGACATCAGTTCCATACAGAGAGCACATCAAGAGGCTGTGCTTATCAGGGAGGCCTGGAAGGAGAGATTCACCCCGGGCCAGCTGTGAGACTCTCCCATGGCCCTTTCCACAAAGGGTCCCTGCATTGCCCCTGTGTGACTTTCCTCCCCCTCCTGTCCCTTCCCACCTTCCCCCCTCCACTGCAGAGTAAATAAAAAAGCCTTTTTTTTTCTGAATAAACAACTCTTTATTTGGGGATATAAAACAGGGGAGGGACTGGGGAAAGAACTTGGAACTGGGAAGAAGGGAGGGGGGAGGGGCTCAGGGATGGGGCTGGGACTGGCACCTGCCCTGTTCAGCTCTTGAAGCTTAGACTGCCCTTGAGGTTCCACTACCTCATGTTCTGGGGCCCTGGTGGCCCCTGGAGGTACTAGGAGGGGAAGCCATGGGGATGAAGGGGTATGGGTTAAGGACAAGGATGGGGGGGTGGTCTGATGACCCACTCCATGCATGAGGCCATGCTCTCCATTACTGAAGTGAGGTAAGAGCACATGGTCTCATGCTGACTTGCCAGCTGGTCCCAGGTGGCCTTCTGCTGCTCCCAGTCAGCCCAGCATGCCTCCTACGTAGTGGCTTTCTCCTTGCACTCCTGCTCCTTGCACTCCTTGTCGAGTCTCTGGATAAGGGACTGCAGGTCCTTGTGCGTTCTTTTCCACCTGCAGATCCTATGGAGTCAGGAGGATGTCATGGGATGTGGGGGACATGCCACACTTGCAGTTGATTCAGCTGTAAATAAAAGTTACAAGGGCAGTCATCCCAGGAGATAGTGTATGAAGCCTAGCATTAATCTCTGAGCTGACACTGGTTCAGACAATAGCAACATGCTTCTAGCAAGGCAATCTGTCACCTAGAGAATGGGCACTTTACTGAAGGGGCACAGATTTCCCAGAGGAGCATCATTACACCCATGGCCCAGGAATGAGCAGGCAGGGGAAGGTGCTGGCCAAGTCAGGAGCCTGCTGGCAGGAGAAGGGGTACAGGGTACAGGGTGGCTCGGCCTCTTTCTGTGTCCTGCACACACTGGGTCTGGCACTGGCAGAATCCTGCAGAGAAAGCACTTCTATCCCTGCCCATTGGAGAAGGGAGAGGGGTGTTCAGGGAAGTGTGTGAGTGGCAGAAACCACTTGCCAGAGAGAGTGCTACCCACATGCATAGGCTGTTGTGTGATCTCCAGGCTGAGTAGGCCAAGCAAGGAGTACTCAGCCCCTCACAGCCCACTGCCTATCCCTGTATGTGCATAAGGAGTTATAGAACTCACCTGAAGTGCCTTCCCCGGGTTTGTTCAACTCCTGAGAGACATCCTGGGAGGGGGGGACTGGATCCAGGGTGAGGAGCTGGTCCTGGCTTGCAGACATGGACACCTGGCTAGTCTTCTCCCACACCTCCTCTCCGCCTCATCCTCCACACTCATGGAGACTGATGCCGGACATGTCCTGGCTGTACTCAGTGATGACCAGGAGAAGGGGGAGGTGACTGTCTCTCCCTTTCCATTAGTACTTGCTGGATCCTTTCTCGCCAGCTGCCCACCTGCCTGCTGTGAGTGGTGGCGGTCCAGTGGCTGATGATGGGTGTGCCAGGCTGGGCAAAGCTGGAGGGTGCAGGTCTCCCTCTGACAGTGCAGTCTCTGCTGTGCGCCAGCTCTTGGCCAACAGGCCCCTCTTATCACCTGCCCCTTTTTCCAGCCAGCACTGATTGCTTGTTTGCAGATTGGAGGTGGCCAGTTATGTGTGGCCTCTGCTGCCTACCCATTGGCCTCTGACATGCTTCCCCTCTCCCTGTACTCTCCCTGTTGTGCCCCTTCACCTTCTCAGCCCTGCTGCTCCTCCATAACTCCCCGTGGGGCATAGCTTGCTCCCAACACTGTGCAGAGAGGCAGCCTTATTTGAACCATTCAGCTCACCAACATCAGGCTCTTTTCTTACCCACTGCCTCTGGTTAGGTTGGCAGCCGTAAAAATTTCAAGACTCTCTGGTCTGTGATGCTGGCCAGGAGGAGCCAAGCACTGCATGTGCTGAAGTCCTCCACAGCACTGGTATAGCTAGGCTCTAGAGTGTTGGGAAAAAGCTATTTACAGCCTGTTCATGCCCCCAATCCAGGTTTGGGATGGGAGGACACCTTCTTCACATGCCACCCCCTTCCTAGGTCCTGTCCCCCAAGAAGTGCAGTTTATTTGAGGTTGGTTAAGAGGTGTCTTCCAATGGTAATCCACGCTCCTTCCACTCTATCAAAACCTTATCTCATAATAAATTCAGTTTACATATTGAAAGAACTTTGGGACAGAATGAACCATTGCCTAAAATCTTACCTGTTGCCTGCTGCTGTTTGCACCATGGTCTGCTATTGACAGTAAAGAAGTGTTGTGATGAGATGCTTTGGGATTCCCATATGTGTTGCTATTTTCCAAAGATGGTCATACTGCATGGACTCAAATGCTTCAGAATCAGCAATGAAACACATAATCTACAAGTGATTATATTCTCTACATTTTCACTGCTTATATGGATAGTCACAATGTGATCATGTGTGCCTCATCCCTCTCTGCAAGCAGCATGCTGTGGTGGCAGTTCTGCTTCTGTCCTTTGCTTCATGTGATCCTGAATTATGCAAAGCAGCACTTTATTGATATGCAATGCCATGGCGATGGTACAAAAATTGCTGCATTTTATTATATTCCCTTTCTTTAGTAACTGCAAAAATGGACTGTAAGATGGATAGAAAGCTGGCTAGACTGTCAGGCCCAATGGGTAGTGTTTAATGGCTCGATGTCAGGTTGATGGTCAGTTTCTAGTGGAGTGCCCCCAGGATCAGTTCTAGGGACGGTTTTCTTCAACATCTTTATTAATGACCTGGATGAGGGGATGGATTGTGCCCTCAGCAAGTTTGCGGATGACTCTAAGCTAGGGGAAGAGGTAGATACGCGAGGGGGTGGAGAGTCCAGAGTGACCTAGACAGATTAGAGGATTGGGCGAAAAGAAATCTGATGAGGTTCAACAAGGACAAGTTCAGAGTCCTGCATTTGGGATGGAAGAATCCCAACCATTGTTATAGGCTGGGGACTAAGTAGCAGTTCTGCAGAAAAGGACCTGGGAATTACAGTGGATGAGAAGCTGGATATGAGTCAACAGTGTGCCCTTGTAGCCAAGAAGGCTAATGGCATATTAGGGTGCATTAGGAGGAGCATTGCCAGCAGATCTAGAGAACTGATTATTCCCCTTTATTCGGCTCTGGTGAGGCCACATCTGGAGTACTGTGTCCATAGTATAGTCTGGGATCCCCACTATAGAAAGGATGTGGATGCATTGGCGAGGTCCAGTGGAGGGCAACCAAAATGATTAGGGGGCTGGAGCGCATGACCTATGAGGAGAGGCTGAGGGATTTGGGTTTGTTTAGTCTGCAGAAGAGAAGAGTCGGGGGGCGAGAATTTGATAGCAGCCTTCAACTTCCTGAAGGCTGGTTCCAAAGAGGATGGAGAAAAGCTGGTCTCAGTAGTGATGGATGGCAGAACAAGAAACAATGGTCTCAGATTATAGTGCGGGAGGTCTAGGTTGGATATTAGGAAAAACTATTTCACTAGGAGGGTGGTGAAGTACTGGAATGCGTTACCTAGGGAGGTGGTAGAATCTCCATCCCTACAGGATTTTAAGTCTTGGCTTGACAAAGCCCTGGCTGGGTTGATTTAGTTGGGATCGGTCCTGCTTTGGGCAGGGGGCTGGTCTTGATGACATCCTGAGGTCTATTCCAGCCCTATGATTCTATGACTTCCATCATCCAGCTGTTTTCTAGTGATCCCTACTTTGTTGTAAATGTTCCATGAGAGCAACACCACGGTCACCAATTCCTTTTAGCAATTTTTGTTGTTTTGTTATCTACCTTGGTGCTTTCCTATGCTTTTCATAATATAGCACACCATTTCCTGTCTCGGGATTGATGGCTGCAGCTCTCTACTCTCCGTTCTGTTCTGTATTGTAAGTGGCTCTGCTGAAGTTTGGAGATTGGTCTTTCCACCTGTATTTGGCTGCCATCACCTCAAGTGAGGACTCCACAACCATGATCTTTGATTTTGCTTAGTCTTAGGAAAATTTTGATAAAAAGTTTGACCATTGTTAATATACATTTTGTGTTATTACTTTCTTTGTAACTCATTGGGTGTGTCTAGATTACAGAGTTTTTTTGAAAAATGGTTGTTTTTCCAAAAAAATTCATCCAGATCCACACTGCAATCACGTTCTTTTGAAAGAAAATTGAAAAAAATGCAGGTTTTTTTCTGACATTGGTAAACCTCATTCTACAAGGAAGAACACCATTTCCAAAAGAGCTCTTACAGAAAAAGGCATGTGTGGATGCAGAAGAGGCAGTTCTTTCAAAAAAAGAGGCCTCCAGGAAAAAGCACAGGTGCCCTGGTGGACACTCTGCCCACACTAATCACAGCTCTATAGTTCCTGTCTCCAGCCACCTCTTAAAGGTGCAGGCATCTGGGGCAAGCCTTGTGGTAGGAAGCCATCCTCAGAGCAACACCCTGACCACGCAGCTCTCCCTGCCACATGAAAAAGGAGCCATGGCACAGCCACAGCCCCCCCAAGGAGCAGCCCCAGGGGTTCAAGGAACCACCCAAAGACACCAAATGCCGGGCACCTGGTCAAGAGCTGAGATTCTGATCCTCCTGGAGCTGTGAGGTGAGGAGGAGTCCCTCCAGGAACTCCAGTTGTGCCACAGAAACTTGGAAATTTATGGCCGGATGGCCAAAGCTCTCACCCAGAGAGGACACCACCCCCGTATCTTTGACTAAATAAGGAGCAAGGTGAAGGAGCTGCGGCAAGGCTACGCAGGGGCCAGGGCCGTAGCTCCTGCTCTGGGGCAGGACCACACTTCTGCCCCTATTACAAACAACTCCACCAGATTCCGGGTGGTGGGTGGGCCCTGTCCTCAGCTGCCCTGGTGGACTCAGGCCTTGAGACACCTGTGGTTGCCCAGCCGGAACTCCTGCAGGAGAAGGAGGGACAGCAGCTGTAGGACAAGGACACTGGCAGTGTCCTGGAGCCAGTACCTCAGGCCCTGGACATCTCGCAGGCATCATCTGACACTGGGGAGGGAGCATCAGGTGAGTGCTGTCAGGTTGGCACACACATAGGGTGGAGGAGGTGGGAGCATAGGGGATGGGGCGTGATCGTCGCTTGACATGCTCGGCCTGGATAGCCTGCAGCGTTCAGCATGGATAGTTCTCTGAAGATGTCCACACAGTGTCCAGCGGCAGTCAAAAAAGCAAACAGGATGTTAGGAATCATTAAAAAAGAAATAGAGAATGAGACAGAGAATATCTTATTTCCCTTATATAAATCCATGGTACGCCCGCATCTTGAATACTGCGTACTGATGTGGTCTCCTCATCTCAAAAAAGATATACTGGCATTCAGTATATATATATATATTCAGTTCAGAGAAGGGCAACTAAATTGATTAGAGCTTTGGAACGGGTCCCATATGAGGAGAGATTAAAGAGACTAGGACTTTTCAGCTTGGAAAAGAGGAGACTACGGGGGGATATGACAGAGATATATAAAATCATGAGTGGTGTGAATAAGGAAAAGTTATTTACTTGCTCCCATAATATAAGAACTAGGGGCCACCAAATGCAATTAATGGGAAGCAGGTTTAAAACAAACAAAAGGAAGTTTTTCGTCAGCCAGAGCACAGTCAACCTGTGGAACTCCTTGCCTGAGGAGGTTGTGAAGGCTAGGACTATAACAGGGTTTAAAAGAGAACTATATGTAGGGTATCACACAATATCAAAATCTTAAGCAGTTTAAGAGTGGAGGTCTTAGGTCTTGCCCTCACACAAGCCCTATTATGGAGGCTGCCAGGTGCAGGTGTGTGTGGGGGGCAGCCCCAGAAAGGGCCAGGCTTCTCCAGTCCCTTTCCCACCCCATGGCCTTGCTTTCAGGACATCACCGTCCCCTGTTCCAAAGGACAGTTGTTCACCGCTCACAGAGTAGGGCACAGCCTCAGTGACAGTGTCTCATGGATGACTAACCGCCTTTTCCTCCTGTCCTTCACAGCCAGACCAGCTATCGCTGAGGGGTGAGCCACACCAGCCCAGGCAGCTGAGTGAAGCCAAGGGAGCTGCAAGCACTGGAGGGTCCACAATGACCTCATGCAACAGCACATAGCAGTCCTGCATGACGTGTACCAGAGCCTGGCCCAAAAGGTCTGTGATGATGCCGAGTGGTGCAATCGCATGTGGCACCAGCTTGTGAGGCAGGGTGAAAATATGTGTGCCACCATCTGGGAAGTGATGGCATACCCCGGTCCCTGTCCCTGTTCTTGCTCCCCCTGCCATCCCTGAGACTGCTACAGCCCCTCCCACCTTCTGCCCAGCCACCTGTTGTCCCAGGCCCCACCCAACCCCAAGTCTGTCGAGGTCCACGGACCCGAGGTGGCACTTGCAGGCACTCCACACGCCACTCCCAGGCCTGAGCCCCCCTCATCATTCTCAGCCCCAATCCAGATTCCTAGCCTCCCTCCCTCCTCCAGGTTCTAAGCACCCCTCTGCTCCAGTTACTTGTATTATTAAAAATAATGTACAAAGTTTTTGTTCTTTTAAAAACTGGTGTGTTTATTAATTGTACAGGGAATGGGGGCAGGGAGAGGTTGTGGTGGGAAAGGTTTTGGGGGGCAAAGCACAAGCCCCCATTGGGGAGGCCCTAGGGAGAGTTACTGGGCTCCTTCAGAAAACCTCTCCCTCAGGACCTCCCTGATGCACACTCTGGCATAATGGGCCTGGCGGATGGCTGCTGTCCGTGGCTGTTCAAACAGCCTCCCCTTGCCACCAGCCTCTGTTCCCCACGCCAGGAGGAAGGTGTCCCCTTTGTTCTCCACCAGATTGTGGAGCACGCAACACTCAGAAACCACCTCAGGGATGTTGTGCTTCCCCATGTCGAGGCATGTCAGCAGGCCTCTGAATTGGGCTTGAGGCACCCGAAGGCACATTCCACCTGCAAGCAGGCCTGGTTCAGGCGCGTGTTAAATTGTTCTCTGCTCTGGTCCAGGTGGCCAGTGTCGAGCTTCATGAGTGGGTAGGCCACGTCGCCCACAATGCAAATTGACACCTGCATGTCCCTAACCACAGCCTGCAGCTTGTGGAGGAGGCTAGAGTTCCTAAATATGCGGGCATCGTGTGCCTGGCCCGTCTACCATACAAAAATGTCTGAAAACTCAACCAGGGCTTGCAGCACCATTGAGAAATAGCCCTTCCTATTAATATACTGGGCCGCTTGATGGTGTGGTGCATGGATGTGGATGTGTGTCCCATCAATCACTCCTCCACAGTTCGGGAATCCAAGGGCAGCAAATCTGGCCACGATGGGGTCCAGGTCTCCGAGGCAGATGACCCTGCACCGCAGGATGGAGTTGATGGCCTTCACCACCTGTAGGAGACATAGAAACACACAAAACAGAGAATGAGTGGGGGTGCCTGAGCTCTTGGGATGTGCCCATTCCCCACCTCCTCCCCACACACCCCAGGAGCCACAGCAGCAGGGCTCTGTGAGGGCGGGACAGCACATCTTTCCCTCCCCAGGGCCAGGCTTTGCCATCACTCCCACTCCACTTCCCACTCCTCCTCCCCTTTCCCGAGGCTCCCCCTTTTCCAGCCCTTCCCCCCGCTGGGACTGTAACCCAAAATTGCCTTACCGCCATAAAGATGAGCCCGATGGTGCACTTCCCGACACTGAACTGGTGTCCCACTGAGTGGCAGCTGTTGGGGGTGATGAGCTTCCACATGGCAATTGCGATCTTCTTCTCGAGGAGGATGGTGGGTCACAGGTGGGTGTCCTGTTGTCGGAGGACAAGGGCAAGCCAGGCACACAGCTCCAAGAAGGTGGCCTTCCGCATGCGGAAGTTGCTGAGCCACTGCTGGTCATCCCACCACTCCATATCGAGGAGGTCCCACCAGTCGGAACGGGTGTCCAGCCTCCAAAATTGTCTCTCGACCATGGGATATGGGGGCAAGGATATTGCTCCCACATCCAGGCAGAGGTTCTCAATGCTGAGCTCGGTTTTGAATCGAGGCAGGACCATCATGACAGTCTGCTGAAACTGCTGCAGAAGCTGCAGCATGACAGTGTGGGGCAGCTCTAGCTCCATGGCAAAAAGAGAAAAGAAATGCTGTGGCATCCAGCAAAGCTGGGCAACCAGAGCACACACTGCAAAGCTTTGCTGTCCCTCAGAGAGGTAGGCAAGGAAGCAGCAGAACCCGAGTAATGGCTGTCCGGGGTGGTCCCTTTAAGCATGCATCTTAGATAGCTTTAGGCAATAGCACCCAGAAGTAACTGCTGACCTAATGCCCTACCAGAAATGGTTCCTAGTGGCCTTTTATGCGAGAGAGCATCCGATGAATGTGGATGCTCTCTTTCAAAAAATCAGATTCTTTTTCGATCTGCTTTTGACATCTGGATGCTCTCTTTGAAAAGAAGATTTTTTGGAAGATCTCTTCCAAAAAACTTCTTTTGAAAGAAGCTTGCAGTCTAGATGTACCCTCTAATTCCTTATATTTTCCCTAGATGTATTTTGTTTTGTTTCATCTAGTCTGTCATTGCCTTTAAATCCATTTGCTCAATGTCTTATGTTCTCGCCTATAATCTTTAGTCTCCAAGTCACACTTTCACTCTGCATCATTTCCTTGCCAGCTAAAACACTTTCTCCATTAACCATGGTGCAGACTTTTCATCATGTA
The DNA here is from genome assembly GCA_030068395.1 of Apalone spinifera. Taxonomy (NCBI): domain Eukaryota; kingdom Metazoa; phylum Chordata; order Testudines; family Trionychidae; genus Apalone; species Apalone spinifera. Next base: position 10,908,479 of record JANRFK010006688.1, read on the forward strand.
CTCTTTGGCAGCTTTGAGCATGATAATTTTCATTTTGTTGCAAGCTTTGTTCAGGTGGCTCTACTCTTTCACTCTTTCTCTTTCTGTCTCAGACCTATTCTGGACAGACATTATTCAGTTTTTGTTGATTCTGGACTAGTCCAGATAGAATGAACCTGCCAAATGTCATGTCATGTCCCATATTCATAAGAAATAATACAGTATTTCTTATTTGTCACAGTATCTCTCATATAGCTCTAACTAGGAGTCACAGTTGAGATTCTTAGGTTAAACATTTGCCTTGAACATCTAATCTGTTCAAACATAAGATGGGCTAATGCTTCAATATATTCCCAGAACAAATGTGGAGAATGAAACTATAAAATGCTAAGGGCCAGTTCACCCACCTGCAAGAGGTAGAGAGTGGCTGAGGCAGAGATAGAAAGGGGCAGTGGGGCCTGTTCCAAACACCATTGCAGTGGGAGAGAACAGGTATCCTCATAAAGAAGGAGATTAGGACTCCTCTCAGAGATTGAAGGTATTTCTGCAAAATCAGCCCTATTCTTGCCAGAATATGTGAGCAGGTCCTGCCTTGCACCAGGTGTTTGATACAAGGGCACGTGTTTCAGGGTCACTCCTTTGCAGAGAAAGCTTTTACCTTTTTAATGTGAGTAATTGCACAAAGTTCTACAAAAGAAAATAGTCTGAAAGCTGAAACCTTTGTCTTGTATTGATCAGATTAATTCATCTATCACAGAGATTATGATTGTCTCTTTTTTCCAGAATATTCCTAATTAACATCTCCCCAGGCAGAAAGAATCTCAGAAGTAATCTACTGCATTCTAGGTGAAGAAGTACTGTAATAAAAAGTGCCGCACAGTATGTAGCTCAGGGCATGTGTGTAGGCAATTACTGAAAAGTGAACAAAGAATTAAGTAGAAAGCTGGTAGTTTTGTGATGGAGTAACATTATCAAGGCTGTTCTTACAGATGACACTTCTTGAAATATGCACTTTCCCCCTTTGCTTATTCTTGGACAGGCACTCAGATATCATAAATACCTGAATACAATAGAATCCTTCCTTTGGGGCCCTTATTGTTTCCGGAAGTGCCAGTGTTCTAGGTGCAGATAAAAGGCACAGTCCCTATCCCATGGAGTTTACAACCTAAAGACAGAAACAGACAGAATATACAGTGACCATTGCAACGTATGTATTTGTTAATCAAAACACATGTAAATTACACTTACATTACTGCTCCAGTACATAGGCAGCAAGTTTCTCATCATTGGCATCACAACACTCCTGCATGTAAGAAGAGAGGGCCCTTGTGTGAAAGAGGTCTGGCAGGGCATTCTGTGCTTAAATTACTATATACTCAAAGAATGAAGATCACTGTGAGTCTGATCCTAAAAAGTGTGGCATACCTGTGACTACTGTTAAAATCAATGGGGTTTACAAGCATTCACTACTGCTGCATGGGGCCTTTTCTTATCAGCAAGTGATGGAAGCATCAGGCAGATGGAAATACTACCAGTAAAAATGCTACATGTGTAACAGGGTGTGGTGACAGAAGATCCCTTGGTATTGTTCCTTAGTATGTTGATTATATCACTGACACTCACCTTCTTGCTATTTGGAGCTCCCCACCACCTGTGCTGCTGAACCAGATCCTTTGGCTCCCCCAGACAAGGTACAGAGTTGGGATAACCACCCCTGAAGAGCAGTGCAGACACTGAACCATTTCAGATCTGCGAGGATACAAGTCTAGAGCACAGCACCCAGAAAAGTACCTTCAAAAGGAATCCAAACCCCAAATAGACTGTCTTTCTCTGAGTAAAATTTTTACACAAAGAAAACTCATGAGGGATGTTTGCTGTCTTTATCAATGAAAGAGAGAGATGCACACTGAATGTCTCTCCTCCTACCAGGTAACAATTATTTACACTGGGCCTGATAATAAACAAATATGTTTTTATTAAGTGCGAACAATAGGATTTAAGTGATTGCAAATGAAAATAGATAGATCAAAATAAGTTACTAAAAATGAAAATAAAATGCATAGCTAGTTCTAATTCACAACAAATCTTATTGCAAGCAGATTCTTACCCTAAAGAGCTGTTCTTATTTCAGGCAAGTCTTCAAGTCAAACACAGTCTTTTCTCAAACCTGAGAAGAGTCTCCAATTTCTTTGTTTCCAAGCAAGGTGAAGAAAAAGACCTATAACTTCCCTTTCCTTAAATAGTCTTCCTCTTAGAGTGGGAACCTTTTGTTCTCCATTCCCCCTCTCTATGGAAAACTACCTTGCTCAAAATGGAATCCGAGTACCAGGAGGTGTGGTCACATGGGTTACTAGCCCATCACATTTGGGCTTACAGGACAAACAAGGCTGTTTACCAACTGTTAACTTGTTTGTTAAGGCTTCCTGGGCATTAGTAATGGCTCTCATTAGCACATTTAACACTATAAATAGTTTAATACTTGGTATTTCTAATTTTTCATAGAAGGACGATACATGCACCAAAATAGGATATACAGATCCTGCAGTTTGTAACATTAAAATTGATGGGTTATACATGGGATGTTTTGTCTAAAGCATGGGTGGGAGATGGTCACAATGTGTAACTTCTGCTTTGAGCATGAAAAAGGTGCAGTAGTAGATTGAATTATTTCAGTGCTAGACTTGTCCCATCAGGCCTGCCTTCCAGGATTTCTTGTTCAGGTCTCAGGGTAGGGGCATGCCCCTTTTAGCTAAGATCATGGCTAGGTGTTTTATAGTTGCTGAAGGCTTTCATTATAATTACTAGCCAATTAGCCCGTCATAAAACGGGATTTTCAGGTCTCTCCTCCACGTTGGTCTTCTCTCTTGAGCCGCTGGTCTCTCGCTCCCTCTCTCTCTTCTCCTCCTACTGTCTCCCCCTCTCTCTCTCTCAGCTTTCCTCTGCCTCCTGCCTCTCTCTCTGTCTCTCTCTTTC
>JANRFK010006688.1:10911530-10929337 GCA_030068395.1 Apalone spinifera
AACAGCCAGCATTTCAGCTTTACAGACTCACAGACATTGGGCTACTATATATATGATGATGTTAGCATTTAGGCAGTCAAAATACTGTAACAACTAAGGCACTTACAGTTACCTACCATATTTATTCTTTTATGTTAATTTTGAGCACCAATTCTTGCTCAGACTCATGTGTAAGCAGGATCTGAAGGAATGCTTCCCTCATAGCTAGTTGAAAGGGGAGAGAAACTCTGGAAGTGTCTATGTAAATATAGTTTGTTCATCCTTTGCTTAGTTTTGCTAGATGTTTAGCAGATGGAGTGGCATGTTGCCCATTGTAATCAGCTTAGTTTGTGACCCAACACCAGCTATGCTTTTATTAAAAGCTGAAATATGGTTACCTGTGTTTGTAATTTTTTTGGGCATACAGAAAAGCAATACTGGCTAAATCTGTTCCAAAGGAAAGGGCTCACAGTTAGCAGGGGTTCAATTTTCAGAACTCTATGAGAGTAAGTGGTGGGGGGGAGGGGAAGGGCAGGTTATTCTTGTCAGAAATCTATAGACCAGGGGTGGGGAACTTCAGGCTCAGGGGTTGGATGCGGCCCCCAGCTTGTGTGCATCCGGCCCCGAAGTCTCAGCCCCTCCCAGCACTGGGGAGCCTGTGCTGGCACTCCAGCCCTCCCGCCACAGCCTCATTGCAGGGCTGGAACACACAAAATCTACCAGGCTGGGCCCCCTAGGCTTTGGTGTGTGGGGGAATGTGGGGAATGTCTTTCTTCTTCTCAGTCGGGAGCCACATCAGTGAAGGTTTTGGGGTTTTTTTGGGGGAGAGGGGTTGTTTTTTGCTTTTGACTTGTGTGTCGCCCCTGGCTGATTTTTCTGTGGGTCAGCAGACTCAGACCCAAAAAAGGTTCTCTCCCTCTGTTATAACCCATCCCCAGTAGTACTGCCTGGACTGGTTTGACCAGACCCATTACCCCCCCCCACACACACACACTGTTCAAAGAATAGAGCTAAATAGATGTCTCTAGGAGCCTCTTTCTTATGATAATTGTGGTGGAGCTGTGTTTCTTCTATCCTAATAGTGGAAATTTCTGGGAGCTGAAATCACTGGAGAACGATGGGCAGAAATCACAGCCAAAAGGTGGGTGGCAGTTGATGGTCACTGATAGCCAGCAGGGTGGTGGTGAAGAGGCAGCTGAGAGGTGTGATGAGTGTCCAGTAGGGCATGACGAGTATCCAGCAGAGGCATGGCAGAGAGGCATGATGAGCGTCCAGCAGTGCAGTGGCAGAGAGCATAGAACAGGTGGATGGTGAGTGACCAGCCGAGCAAGTAAGATGCCTCTTACCTCCCCCATCCAGCATGGGAGGTGAACTCTGCAGATGCTCCTCTGAACTCTAGGTCTTCACTGACCAAGGGTATCATTGTGAGTGGAGTGCAGAGAAGAGTTGGGCATATGATGGGAACATTTGCATTGCTGGACCTAAGAACTTGAGGGGATGGGACTTTACATATGGTTTATATTTATAAACTCTGTTTGTGGTGTTTTCCCAAATTAATGTCAAGTTACTTCCCTCCCGTTTATTAAAAGTTTCCTTTCTACACTTAGGCTACATCTAGACTGCAGAATTAAAATGGAAAAAGATGCGCAATTTGCAATACACAAATTGCATATCTTTTTCCAATGTACTTTCAAAAGAGGCTTTCCCAAAATTTGGCGCATCTACACAACACCAAATTTCAGAAAAACCTGCTCTTTCAACACATCCCTTATGTCTTGTAGAAGGTGAATCTCTCAATCTGCTCTCAATCCCCTTCCTCAGACAGGTACCGGTGCCAGTGCCAGTGCCAGGGCAGTGGAAGATCAGGGGCAGGAGACCGAACGGGACCAACCGGCCGTGACAGCCCGGAGCGATGGACTGGGAGACGTGACAGCCAAGCCCGCAGAGGACCGGGGACCAGAGCAGCGGACCGGCCCGGAAGCCACGGACCCGGAGCCGGCGACTTGGGCACCCTAAGGGGCGCCAAAGGACAGAGGCCACAGGAGTGGCTGGAAGGTGGACAGAGGCCAGAGGTGGGGGCAGGGAGAGAGAAAGGGGGGACACTGACTCCCGCTCCCTGTCCAGGGACCCGGCTATACTGGTGGAGAATGTGAGTACGTTAGACAAGGGAAACGGGGGGATTATACCCTAGGCCCTGAGAGAGAGGGGAAAAAAAAAGCTAGAAAATGGATGCTAGAATGGCTGGCAGAAAGCCAGCAGCAACAGCAAACTCAGCTCCTCCAACAATTGGCGGAGCAACAAAGGAAACAGCAGAAATTAGTGAAGGAACTAATGCAGCAGCAGCAGAGACAGATGGATCAGTGGGTGAAACAAGGGACCGGGGGAGCATGGGTCCCCATAGGGACACCAGGAGAAAGTCCAGGGATAGGGGCCGCCTTAGCGTTACCCCTGCAGTTAGTGAAGATGACCCCGAGTGATGACCCACAGGCCTTTCTAATAACTTTTGAAAGAGTAGCAATGGCAGCCAGATGGCCAGAGGAACATTGGGCCATCCTACTGGCTCCTTACCTGACAGGCCCAGCCCAGGGGCTTACAAGGGTCTGTCGGCCCGAGATGCCTTACACTACCATAAAGTGAAAGAGGCCATTTTGGATCAGGCAGGAATTACTCCTGAAACTCATAGGCAATGGTTCTGAGCGGAGAAATACCGGCCAGGGGAGTGCCCCAGAGCCGTAGTACAGCGACTGAAAGAGGCGGCCACCCATTGGTTGGAACCACACAGATAGTGGAGATGATTGTGTTGGACCAGTTTTTACAGATAATGTCCCTGGATAGCAGACTATAGGTGCGACGCCACCAGCCCATGATGCTCGGAGAGGACATCTCCATCTTAGAGAATTACATGGCCACAGCCGGAGGGGAGGACAAGCATCTAGGAACCCAGGAGGTCCCCAGAGCCAAGGGAGAGCATGGGCGGGCCTGACCAACAAGAACAAGAGGCGCCTAGACCCCGCTGCCCATTCCTTGGAAAAGATGGGGCGAAGGGGCACGACCAAGCCTGGCGGAGACCCAAACGGAAAGCGCCCTGAGGGAAAAGGAAATGCTGCCCCCGCGGCCGCCAGAACCGGAGAAGTGCAGCTTCTACTTTGAGTGCGGGCAGGAGGGCCACTACCGCTGGGACTGCCCGTTCATGGACTGTTTGTACGGCAGGGCAATGACAGCCGCCCGATGGGCAGGGGGACGAGATGGCATAAAGATCACAGTCCAGGTAGGCCTGTCAGGGAAAACTGTATGGGCACTGGTAGACTCGGGGTGCAACCAAATGGTCATGTGGGAGGCGTTGATACCGGAAGAGGGGCTGGGGAGACCCACTGTGGCGATGCAATGCATTCATGGAAATGTAAAATAGTACCCCATACTGTGGGTCCTCATAAGCGAGAGAGACTGACAGGAGAGGTGCCGGGTAGCGGTAGCCCCGAACCTGGCCTACCCGGTGGTCTTGGGGCGAGACTGGCCCGACTTTCAAAGCCTAATTGAAGAATGGAGGAAAAGACGAGCGGCGAAGGTGGAAGGAGGGCCGCCACATCAGGAGGCCGCGAGAGGACTCGTGGAGGTGCAAGCAGCCAACACACCTAGTGGGAGTCCCGACTGGGAAATGATCGAGGACAACGGGGATTTCCTGCAGGAGCAGCACGAGGATGAGTCCTTGAAGCACACCTGGGAGCAAGTCACAAAGGGCTGACCCTGAGGGAAGAGTCAGGCCGGGACCCCAGTTCGAGGTAAGAGCTGAGCAGTTATATAGAGTGGTCACTTGACCCGGCGAGCTGGGGGATACCACGCAGCTACTAGTACCGGCACGATTTCGCTGGTGGGTGTTTGAAGCGGCCCACCCTAACTCCTGGGCTGGACATTTAGGGGCAGAAAAGATGCTGCAAAGGATCTTGCAGCGATTCTATTGGCCTGGGGTGTATAAAGAGACCAAAGACTTCTGTGAATCCTGCCCCGAATGCCAATGAGTCGGGGGGAAGAACGTCCCACGGGCTCCCCACGTCCCTCTCCCTGTGGTGGATGTTCCATTTAGATGGATAGCCCTAGACCTAGTGGGTCCCTTAGAGAGATCCCGGAGGGGCAATCAACATAGTCTATAGTTTTAATAGACTATGCCACACGCTATCCGGAAGCGGTGCCCCTCTGGAGCACGAAGGCCCCAGTATTGGCCACCGAATTGGTAAAAGTATTCTTGAGGGTAGGATTACCTCAGGAGATATTGACAGACCAGGGAACTAACTTGACGGGGCGAGTCATGACCAAGCTCTGCCACCTGTTGAAGGTGAAAAAACTCCGTACCTCAGTTTACCACCCCTAGACAGATGGGCTGGTGAAGCTATTCAATAGAACACTCAAAATGATGCTCCAGAAGTTCATGGAGGTAGACCCCAGAGATTGAGACCAGTTCCTGCCGGCACTCCTCTTCGAAGTACCCCAAGCCTCCACGGGGTTTTCCCCATTCAAATTACTTTATGGGAGATAGCTGCGGGGGATACTGGACCTAATAAAGAAGGAATGGGAAGAGCAAAGCTCGCAAGTAAAGGGGACGGTGCCTTATATTTTAGAGCTGCGAGAAAAGTTGAAGGTGGTGGGGGAGTTGGCCAAAGAAAACCTAACAAGAGCACAGGCAAAACAGTCCCACTATTATAACCAGGGGGGCCAACCCCAGATCTTCGCTCCCGGGGACAGAGTGCTGTTGCTGTTGCCATTGGCCAAGTTGAAGCTACTGGCGAAGTGGCAGGGCCCCTACGAAGTGCTCCAACGAGTGGGGCCCGTAGACTATGAAATCAAACTGCCAGATTTAAGGAAAGGGACCCAGATCTATCACGTAAACTTACTGAAAAAATGGAAAGCCAGGGAAAGCTTGATGGTCACAGTGCGGCCCTCGGAACCCGAGCTAGGCCCCTTGGGCGGGGACCTAGAAGATGCTACAGGAGAGGCTGCCCTCGGACAAGAACTGACGGGACCCCAGAGGGAGTAAATGACAGCCCTCCTACAGGAGTTTGCAGCTGTTCTGTCGACCCGGCCAGGGAGGACAACCCTGGGCCACAACCACATCCAGACGGCCCCGGGGCAGAAAGTGCGCAAGCCCCTCTGACCCCTGCCACAAAAGATGTGGGGTCCGGTAAGAGAAGAAATACATAAGATGTTTCAGATGGGGGTGATATGGGAATCCAGGAGTGCCTGGAGAAGCCCCATAGTCCTCCTCCCCAAACGGGATGGCACCCTGCGCTTTTGTATTGACTTCCGCAAGGTCAACGCCCTGTCGCAGTTTGATGCTTACCCTATGCCGTGCATCAAAGAGCTCCTCCAAAGATTGGGGCAGGTTCACTACTTGTCTATGATAGATCTTACGAAGGGATACTGGCAGATCCCCCTAACACCAGCATCTCAGGCGAAGACAACCTTTGCCACGCCCTTCAGGTTATATCACTTTCTCACAATGCCGTTTGGACTCAATGGGGCAGCCGCCACCTTTCAGAGGGTGATGGACAAGTTGCTGAGAGACCACCAAGCGTATGCTGCCGCGTACATCAATGACGTTGTTATCTAAAGTGAGTCTTGGGAAGAACATCTAGCCCATGTCCGGTCCATCCTTGAGACCCTCGCCGAAGCCCAACTGACAACCAACCTGAGTAAATGCACATTCGGGCGGACGGAGGTAACCTATTTAGGATATGTCGTCAGGAGGGGGCACTTGAAGCCACAGGTAACCAAGGTAGAGGCGGTACAGAATTACTGGGCTCCAACCACGAAAAAACAAGTGCAGCAGTTCCTAGGTCTGGCAAGCTACTACCAGCGGTTCATACCCCACTTCACCACGATAGCAACCCCCTTGACGGAGCTGACGAAAGGTGGACACCTGCAGAAGGAGCAATGGACAGAGCAATGTGAGGGGGCCTTCCAGCGGCTGAAACAAAGCCTCACCTCAGCCCCCCTATTGACCCAACCAGACTTCACAAAGATATTCATCGTGCAAACAGATGCGTCTAACATAGGGATAGCGGCCGTGCTGGCCCTGGAAAAACAAGGAGGTGAGCAGCCTATCTTATACATAAGCCATAAACTCCTACCACGGGAACGGTGGTACTCAACTATAGAGAAGGAAGCGCTGGCCATCAGCTGGGCAGTTGAGGCAATGAGATACTACCTGTTAGGCAACCCTTTCCTTCTAGTGACAGACCACGCGCCATTGACGTGGATGCACAACATGAGAGAGGTGAACCCTCGTATAATGAGGTGGTATTTATTCTTACAACAATACAAGTTCCAGATAGTGCACCAGGCAGGGACCACATGAACGTCCTGGACTTCCTGTCCAGGTCTGCCGAGCAGATAAAAGAGGGGCAAAGTTATGAGGAGAAAGAGGGGGAGACACGGCGGGAACGTGGCAGAGGTGGCAGAGCCCGGGAGCACAAGCAGCCCCGCTGTGCCGGTGCAGGAGATGCCAAGCGGGAGCCGGCGGGCTTTAGGACCTAGGGGCTGGGCATCAGGATGGATGCCTAGCGGGGGCTGGGAAACGCCAAGTGGGACGTTTAAAAGGAGGATGGAAGGGGGGGAGGGGAAACGTGCAGAGTGGAGGCGGTCCTGCTCTCAATCCCCTTCCGCAGACAGGTGCCGGTGCCGGTGCCAGTGCCAGGGCAGCGGAAGAGCAGGGGCAGGAGCCCTAACGGCACCGACCGGCCGTGAAGCCCGGAGCGACAGACTGGGAGACGTGGCAGCCAAGCCCACAGAGGACTGGGGACCAGAGCTGCGGACCGGCCTGGAAGCCACGGATCCAGAGCCGGCGACTTGGGCGCCCTAAGGGGCGCCAAAGGACAGAGGCCGCAGGAGCGGCTGACAAGTGAACAGAGGCCGGAGGTGAGGGCAGGGAGAGAGAAAGTGGGGACGCCGACCCCCGCTCCCTGTCCAGGGACCCGGCTACAGGAAGGAACCCTTGCATATTGAACCTGGTCCTGACTGCTGCTGGCTTCACCAGGCAGAAGGGTTATTCATGCAGTTAGTTCTATTTCTGGGTCAAAATTCTCTTCCCTGGTCTTTAACCTTTTCCTGCAATGGAAGTCTGCCTGTAAATGAGACAAATTTAGTCATTAAGCTCATCATATAACCAGAGAGTTATGTTCTCACTGTAGATGAGTTCGTCACAAATAATATTTGGCCAATGTCCTCTAGTTACTGATGGAGTCAAAATCTCTATCTCATTCTTCATTAGTTCACAAATATTAAATTACTTTGCCTCCTCTCCCTCAGTTATTGGGGCAGATAAGTCTTTTGACAATGAAAAAAATTGATTTTTTTGCCACTAGCAAACCTTATTGAAAACTTCTTTTTATCTATTTTACTTTGACTGTGGGAGGAAGGATGCTTTTTTGATTGGTGCACAGGAATTGGAGTTAGCACATCCTGTTTGTGTTCTTAGCTCTACCAAAGGTTGCCTAAATTTAACCTTTTACAAGTCACTTATATCCCACTGTGCCTCAGTTTCTCTGTCTATAAATTAGAGTAATAATTCCCTAACAGGAACAGTGTGAGTCTTTGTTTGCTCTCCCAAGTATTTTGCTTACTTGTAAACACTCCACACTAATGCTGGTTTGTTCCATCTGCTATCACATCTGTAGGATGGATATTTTGCCGACCACTTCTTCATTCTGATTCCTTGTGTGTCTCCAAGTGTTCATTGGCTTCTCTCCCAATCATCTATTTTGTCATCTCTGCTTGTAATTACTAGCACCAGTCACTCTATATTTCTCTACCCCGCCTTGCCTTCTGCTTGGTACATTTGATTAGTATCCAAGTTTTCAGCTCATGCTGTATGTCCTCCTTAATTCAGAAAAAAATGGCTAATAATAATTCTGAGCTCACGTAGGGTACTTTGCTGCACTCAGTTTTAGTTTTCTTGTGAATATCCATCTCTTATTATTGCTCAATTCATGATTATTTTCTACATTGACTTTGTAAAGGCATTCATTCACTCACTGAGACTCCTGTCATTTCCTTAGGCCTACATCATGTCTGAATTTACATTATAGACCAATCTGTATGTTTTGGAGTGTAGATACTAGGGCACTGGTCTCCAACCTTTTTAAGCACAAGATCACTTTTTTAATCTAAGTGCAATCCAAGATCTTCCTCAAATATAAATACCCTTGCCCCTCCTCCTTCCCGCCCCTTCTCCGAGGCCCCACCCCTGCTCTCTCTATTCTCCCTCTCTTGCCCATCAGCCTGGAGCAGAGGGTTGGGATGCAGGCTCTGGTTTTGGATTAAGGGATATGGAGAGTGAGAGGGGCTCTGAGCTGCTCAAGGGGCAGTCAGTTGGGATGTAGGATGGGGTTCTAGGTGCAGGCTTGGGGAGGGCGTATGGATGCAAGGGTGATTGGGGCTGGGGCAGGAATTTGAGCTGAAGTGCTCGCATGTGATAGCCTGCTGGCCAAACCAATCAGGATCAACGGTCAGAGGCTCCAAGATCTACCAGTAGATCCCGATCTACTGGTTGGTGACCGCTGTACTAGGGAATGCTCAGTATTTGCATCTGCCATTCACATATTGCAGGTGTCTTCAGCATCTCATAGGCTGGGGGCGGGGCACTCCAAGATTTTGGTAAGTGGTCAAGGGCCACTCTTTTCTGTTGAGGAGGTGCGGGATCTGAGACAGAGGTAGTGTGCAGAAGGGAGCTCAGGCTAGGGAGGGTGTGTGGTCTGAGAAGGAGTTTGTGTGAAAGAGCAGGTTTTGATCTGGGGCAGAGGATTAGGATACAAGGTCAGGAGGGGCTATGGGCGCAGGAGAGGATTCTGACCTAAGGAAGGAGTGTGGAAGGGGGATGGGAAGGAGTTGTTACCTTGGGTGAGGGGGTGCAGAGGGTTTGGATGGTGACCTGGGGCAATCGATTAGGGTGCAGCAGTGGGTGCAGAGTCTAAAAGGGGGTATGGATGCAGGAGAGGATTCTGGTATGGGAGGAGAGATGTTGGAGGGGGTGCAGGGTCTGGGAGGGAGTTGTGACCTGGAGCAGAGGGAGGGTAGGGTGCAGAGGGTTTGGATGGTGACTTGGGGCAGGAAGTTGGAGTGTGGGAGGGGGTGGGATGCCAGATGCAGGCTTTGGCCAAGAGGTATTTACCTAGAATCATCCTAAGGCAGGGTCCCTGCCTGCCACAGCCCCAGGCTACTCCTGGAGACAAGGGGAAGCATGTGAAGTCTTCCCCTTGGTGTGCTGCCCAGAGAGGCACATGGAGCAGCCAGCTGCTTTGAGCAGGCTGGGGCTACAGCAGGCAAGGAGCTTGTTTGAAGGTCCTGGCAGGGCGAGCCATGGGACACATTCAATCTGCAGACCATATCTTTCCTACCCTGTCATAGTATTGGGCCCATTTCTGCTATTATTTACTCTAACACTTTTATGGTGTTTAATGAGATCATTTTAATATTTTGCTATTTGTACTTCACACAGGATGAGATTCATTCCATCTGAATTCAGCACCTTTTCTGGCCACTGTCAGTCAGTGGACCTAGTTGTTGTCCTTACCAGCAAAGTACATCTGTTTAATTAATTAAATAAATGTAGGCTGTGACAGATCTGCCTCCATGCTTTATGAATTGGACATATGGACACAAATATACATAACTCATATATGCTTGGGACAAATTGCCTCATGTAACCTATCAACTTTCATGTCATAATCTGCTGGATCTGTTTAGCTTATTTTGGTGTGTGTATCATTCTTGTGTGTAAAATTAGACATATAGCTTTTTGTCCTTAAGTCTTAGCAGTGGTTAGTCTTAGGAAATCACATAACTTCTCTAACTGGTAGGGACTGGCCAGGTAACTTCCCATGCAAAAGTGGGAATCTTTAAAACAATAGGAAACCAGCAGGTCTTTGTCTTTGGCTGCCTAAACACACCTGAAAGAAGGAACCAAAGTCCCAGGGTGAGGAGCTGCCCTGGTTTGAAGGCTTAGATGGAAAAGGAACAGTTTTAGGGTGAATTTGTAATAAATTTATACGAGGTTTTAGTATAGAAGTAGGTATGTGTTTTCTGTTATTTTAAGTGTAATCCTTCTGCCACATAGTGCCAGCAGCAGCCAGGGCCGTGTTCAGTACCTAGGGGTCTCTTTTCATCCATCTCACACAGAACCGCTCGAGCCCCCACCCAATAGCCTGGAAAATTCACACATCCCTGGGCACCTCTGAGAGGCAATGCTTCCCCACTTGCAAGCACAGAGCCTGAGTGTAGAAAAGGAACTTTTAATGAAAGAGAGAGAGAAGTTACATGTCATTACTTCAGAAAAATACCACGGACATAGTTCCTAACCCCCCACGACTAATCGTCTCAGCTCAAATGGATTGAGCAATGTCCTTTGCCCCTCAGGCTCACTAGTCCAACAGTGTAAAGGTTCCATTCATTTACCCAAACTTTCTCCGTACCCCACTTCAGACGCCCCACTTACAGCTCTGTCTAGTCAGTGCAGACCTTGACACATCACCCTGATGATTCCACTCATTGAGCCTCAGGCCATGCCACCTTTGTTCTGCTCCTGTGGTCTGCTGGCACTGCCTGCTGCCATTCCTACCGGCCGCCCGCCTGCTACCGCTCCTTGCAGCCACCTGCTGGTTGTTCCCTCCAGCCACTCTACTGGCCGCCTGCTGCCACTCCTAACAGCCCACTGGTTGCTCATGCCAGCTGCCTACCGCCGTTCCTACTGGCCACCTGCTGGTCACTCCTGCCAGCAATCTTGTTGGCTGCAATGGGTCTGGCTCCAGGGCAAACTAGTGACTTCAGCTCTTAGTGATTTCAACTCTTTAGCAACCACTTAGGCTGGCAAAAGATTCCAGCTTCCACTGGACTAGCAAAAAGACTCCTGATGGAGTCTGCTTTAGGTCTATCCTTAAAACAAGAGTGGAGGGGGAAAGGCAGGCTGAACCAGTCTTACAGGTCTCACCTGGAAGGCATGAAGCAGGCTGGCTCAAGCCTTTCCCCCCTCCTGCCCCCACCAACTCAGTTCACTCAATTCTGGAAGGGGGAGGCTTGTTCATCTGAGACCCTGTACAATGATGGTGTCTCTCCTGCAAGCACTGGCGTCATATTTTACAGTTCCCACATTTAGGGGTAGTATGATTTGTGACCCCCAAAACAGCCCTAATAGTTACAATACATCACGTTCCATTCTAACAACCGATCCTCCATTAGCCCTGGCTGAATTGGATTTACATAACCACACCTCGGATTCCTTCTCCACCCCAGCATGAGCTGTATTTACATATCAACTGTTAATTATCTTGCAGCGCTAACCAATCTGAGTGAGCATACTCACTCCCAGGGAAGCTCTCTTCTTTTAGCTGGCTGATAGCAAGCAGCAGTTCAGCCCTTGCTTACATAAGTTTGTAAGCTACTTTGCTCTGCCTGTTCTCTCTTATTACCACTTACATCCTACTGCTTGTATTTAATAAAATCACTTTTATTTTCTATCAAGCCCAGTGTAAATAATGGTTACTCAGAGAGCAACCAGTGTGTACATTCCCCCTTTAATTGTTGAAGGGGGCTTACCTAAATATTTCATTTGGAGTTTTGATCCTATTTGGGGAGTAGTATCCCAGGAAGCTCAGCTCTAAATTGCATTTTCCGTGGATCTGAAGAGTTTCATTGTTTGTACTGCTTCTCGGGGGGCAGTGATCTCAGCTCTGTGCATTGAGAAGCTCCAGCAGGACAGTGCGTTGAGAAGCTCCAAAGAGCAGGAAGGCAAGTGGCAGTGGCCTTGTCAGAATCATGGGAAGCCCCTCAAGGCGGTCTCCTGTCACATAGGAGCCTATATATTTAAATCTGTGCAAATTCCAAATACAGGAAGATGTACTTGAACAGACTTCACCCTTGTTGTGTAAGTCTGTAGCCTATTAAATGAAGTAAGCTAACCTGCTTTAAGCAAAAGTGAAAATGGTTTAAATGTACTTCCATTGGGGATTTGGATCAGTTTAATGTAATCACTTTCTAAGTCTAGTATAGACAAGTCATCAGATTAACCATTAGTCTGATCCAGCATGGAAGTTTTGGTGTTCTGATTGAGTCAACCAGGTTCCTATTGGGCTGGTAATATGCAAGAATCAGTGAAAGAAGAAGTGCAGACCAAATTCAAAAAACTATTTGTTATATCCTTGGATGTTCATGTGGAACGTCAATTAGTATCCAGGGACGTTCCATGCAAATCAGATGAAAATAAGTCTCTTGGTGACTAAAAATGAAATTTTCTAGGTGATTGGTCCATGAAGTGGATTAAGCTCTTTTGCTTTTTGGAAGCTGAATATTAAGCCTTTTTCACAGGGCTGTTTGTATCCCATAAAGTCCAGATAGCACAAGCTGTGGATCAATACAGTATGAAATTCACATTTGACCAGCAGAGTTGAATAACTGCTTCAAATCTATTCTAGTGTATAATGAATGCAAGCTTTTTTAAAATCAAAATAACTTCTCTACTCTCACCCCGCCTGCTGAATATACACTAAACCAGTAAATGGAAGGGCTGCAAAGGACAAAATGTCCCCCAAGACTCTTAACAATAATAGGAATCTGATTCTCCACTCCCTTTCATTTTGTGCAAATGGAATGAAAATTCACTGTGAAACAACTACTCGTGTAAGCGAATCAAAAATTCAGATTGGTGTGATATCCTGTCGGCATGAGTTGAACTGTTGACACTGGGCAGTGGAGAATCAGGTCCTACATTTTTAATTTTTAAGCAACTCTGTTCAAACAATGCTAACATTGTGATTAATAGCAGACAAGTATAATTAATCTGTGATGTCTACTTTTCAGTCCTTTTTTGGAGTGTCCTCTGAATCCCTCAGTATTTCTTTGTATTCTCCTTTAAGCATATGGTTGTTTCCTCCATATTCAATCAGTGCCAAATCAGAGGTCAAGCTGGGGGAAAAAATGAAGTGAAGGTATTTCTCCAAGCTCTTAATCTGCTGAAATTAGATGACATGCACAATATATTACACAGCTCTTCCTCACATGAGCATTCTTTTTTGTCCTTGTGTGATTTGACAATCAGTGAAATAGATAATAATGTTGGTTCAAGCTGACTGAAAAATGGTGAAAATTTGTTGCAAAAAATTGATTTTTTTGGTAAGGAAAATATTGTCAAAAATGTAAAAAAATCAAACTTATTAACAAACTGAAAATTCAACTTTAAAACTTAAATTGTCAATTATACTACAGGTTTACTATCCTGTTGAAAGAAGTGATAGTTTATGTTTCAGGTTAAGAAGCCAATGAAAACTAGACAAATTGTATTGAATTACTTGAAAGTATCTTAGAATGTTTTGTATTAAAACGTAATTCTTTATATATTGTTGTGGGATTGTATGTAACATCTCTGGACCTGGCTAATTCAAACCCTGAGAAATGTAATGAACTTCAAAGAACTCTTTTAAACAGTGGATCAGACAAGAGGGAACATTCGGGATAAACAAAATACTTGGAGGCAGCCTGCACATTTCTAGCTCTGGATTTGCACTTTTGATGGTACATCTGGAGGAGAAATCCATTGCCTATGAATTACCTATTCCCAGATGAAAGACACAGGCCCCCTCTTTGTGCTAAAAAGAAGTGTTTCACAGATTTCATGAGAATTACAGAAGAACCCCTGTGTGAGATTTCAAAATAGAATGAAATAAGATACGCAACTTGCGTAGTGCAAATTGTGTATCTTATTTCAAGTTTAGGGTGCTGTGTAGATGCACCTATATTGAATAAGTAGGAAATGAAAGCAGTATATTCCATTTATACCGTGTAATATCTTTTCATCTAATAGTGTTAGAAGTTTTTATGTGTGGATATCATTTATTTGTAGGTTTTGCTGTGATGTACATCACTAGTATCTGTGCATTCCTCAGTCATTAATTAATTTACTTTCTCTGTACCCCTGAAAAAGGATAAATGTTCAGTCCACATTATACAGAAGGGAAATGGAAACACAGAGAGATTGAGATCAAGACTTTCAAATGCTTGTGTGGGTTCATATGGTCTATTTGTTTGTCCATTGATAGGCCCAAGTGAGAACTGGGTTGTCAGGTAATTTTGCATAGAGTATGGTTACTGATGTGTGACCTTAGGCCTAGTGTCTGGAGCATTTCGACAACTTCAGGCAGGGCATGAAAGCCTAATGTGTGCTTTCAGAAGGGCCCAGGCGCATGGGAGAAACTCAGGAAGATGACTTCGCTTAAAGGCATAAGTCCAGGTGGTCAGACTATATAGGCTGTTCTGCTATCTGTGTACCCTGAAAACAAACAGTATAGTGCAGGGTAAAGCCTCTCCAGCCAACCAAATACATACATCACAGAGTTATAGCATTAGGGCAGAGGAGGAGAGCCACAGGGAATAGAATTGAGGCTAGATGGCATGAGGAAGGGCAGAGTGAAATAGGGAATGCAGACTGGGGTTGGAATGAAAAGGAAATTTAACAATGGAGAACTACAATTCACAATGCGACCATAATGGGTCTGTTGTACGTCATGAAGCATTTCAAGAAAATGATGCTGTGGAAAGGGATGACAAGTGATCTTGCTCAGAAAAGAAAGCATCCTGGCCCTCTGTCAAGGCTGTTCCCCACTCTGGCACTTCAAGTGCAGAAGGTGGGGGCCTGCAAGAGACCTTAAAATTCCTTGCTTCTAAAGGCTTCTATTTAAAAAACACTCCAACTCACAGACTCCCTGACCTTTGCTGGACACTGCTGTGATCCAAGAGCAAAAACCCCTGAAGGCAGGAAAAAGCACTTGGAAACTTCTCTCTGTGGGGTAATCCCAAGATCTTTAATTCACCGTTAGGGAAGATCTTGAAAACAAACAAATCTCTTAATACTGGACCTTCAGTCTCAGTCATGTGCAAACAGAACTTCCAGGTTGTTAGGACACAGGCATCAGATCATAGTCTTAAAAAAAGGCAATTTTATTAACAAAACAAAGAATACTTGATAAAGCATACTTGATTGCTGGGTGTTACAGAGCAACAACAAGAATAAAAGGTTTAAACACAGAGAATTGCTTCCCTGGGATTCAGTTAAATTAGGGTGTGTCTACACCGCACTGTAACTCAAAATAAGATATGCAATTTGAGCTACACAAATTGCATATCTTATTTTGATGTTATTTCAAAAGAGCTTTAGTCATTTGGCGCTATCTACACAGCGATATCAGAATAGCAAGCCTGAAATAGCATTGCTGTGTAGATGTTCCCTTACAGTGTACAGGGGGTGGGGTGGGGGGAGGGTTAGCAGAGAATTTAACCAGACTTAAAAAGAAAGAAAATAACCTGATCGCGTCTAACAATAAACATTTCCTGTTCTACTTACATCTCTGTTGTTCCAAAGTTCAGTATTTTTCCTTAGACATGGATTCTGCTGGAAAATCCATGCCTTATTATTGCTTATTCCATTTCTCTCCCAGCTCCTGCCAAGACTCACACACAAGGGGAACTAAAACAGGCAAAAATTTGTTTAATTTAAAACTTCTCCCACTCTCTTTCCATTGACTCCCTGCCAACACTTCCTGAATACCCACTGTTCTGGGTTTTAACACTTTAGTTACTGAATATTAGAAAGTTTAGATAAGGGTAGTACTCTTCCAATAATCAGTTTTTGAGCACAGGAGGAATTTCTTCAGCCTCTTGCAGAAATACACCTACTTCTGGGACAGAGTGTACACACATTATGCAATAACTCTGCACAGTGGAGTAGCACTCAAGGCAAAAAATACCACATCTATCTCCTATTGCAGGGAACATTTTTGTGACAGGAAGAATGCAATTCCTCAAAATTGCCATGGAGGTGAGGATCTTTAAATGACCATAGATCTTTAATTGACTTAGTCTGTCACTGAGCCAAAAAGGTGCATGTTTTTTTTTCCAGCCTCAGGTAGACCATGTGAAGACTACAGTTCTAGGTAGTTCACAAAGTCTCAAAACCCTCCAGTAATGGATACACAAGCATACTAAGTGACTTACCATTGCTTGGTAGCTCTGCAGCAATGACCACCTCCACTGAATGTATGTCTTTCTAATAGGTAGCTGGGATCATTTAACAATGAAATGTTTAGAAATAGTGTATAGGAACAGAGTTATCGAAACCTGTTAACTTAGTTTAAATACAGTTTGGCCACCCAAACTTACCCCAAAAATATTTAAACCAAGTAAAAAACTGTTTTAACTCTGCTCTTTGAAACTGTGTTGTAACTAAGGCTATGTCTACACTGGGAAATTATTTTGAAATAAGTTATTTTGAAATAATTCCCAAAATAAGGGATCTGAGTGCTCCAGACTGGTGCTCCACATGCACAGGCTGTTGTGTGATCTCCAGGCTGAGAAGGCTGTGCAAGAAGCATGCAGCCCCTCTCTTCCTGCTGTCTGCCTCTGCGTGTGTATGGGGAAAGCCACCTGAACTGCCTTCTCTGGGTTCCTCCAAGCCCTGGGAGATATCCTGGAAGGGGGAGGGACCAGCTCCAAGTTGAGAATGAGCTCCTGGCAGGTGGGCATGCTGTCCAGGCTGGCCTGCTCCTCCTCAATGTCATCCTCCTGCACAACCCCACCCTCATGGAGGCTGATGACAGGTGTGTCATGGCCGGAGTTGACAATGAGGCAGGGGAGGCGACTGGCTTCCCTCCCAGGATGGCATCCAGCTGCTCATAGTAGCAGCAGGTCTGTGATGCTGCCCCAGAGTGGGAACTTTGCTCCCTGGCCTTTGTGTATGACTGCTGGAGCTCCTTAATTTTCATATGCACCTGGTCCAGGGTGTGGCTGTGCACCTTCTGTACCAGGTTGGCCAATAGACGTTGACATTGTGCCATTTGGTGCAGACATCCTGGAGGTTTGCCTCCTTCCCCCAGATCTTGGTGAGATCCAGTATCTCCACACCAGTCCAGGCTGGTGCCCTCTTTCTCCATTGGCTAGGGGTTTCTGAAGTGGCTGCAAATGTGCTGGCAGCCATGCGGGGAGGGGGAAGGTGTTTCATTGGGAGCACTGGGGTCTGCCATGGCTCCAACAAAGGTTGTTGTGTGGCACAGGGCTGGCAGGACTGTTGCAGTGCCAGAAGCTCTGTCTTTCTGCCTGCAGCTTTAAAGTTACAGGAGAAGGGGAGCAGTGGAGCTGTCTGGTATGGGGCCATTGTGGCCACAAGGGCAGCTGGGAGAGGCCTCTGGAGGCCAATTATTTTCAAATAGCAGCAGCTGACCAGCTGCACTAACGCTATTTTGAAATAAGCATTATTCCTCATGGCAAGCAGGAGTTATTTCGAAATAACAAGCTGTATGGAGACTCACCTTGTTATTTTGAAATAAGGAGAGTTATTTTGAAATAGCCACCCGTGTGTTTTATAATTTATAAAACACACGGACTAGGTTTCTTGTATATTTGGGGGGCATTGTGCTTTTGTTGGTGTCAGAATTTAGATTAATTAGTAGAGTTTTATGGCTTTATCACCCTGTCTTGCTAATGAGGAAATATATTTAAAAAATCTATTCTTAAAAATCTGTTAATCTGGATTTGCAAACAACCTAGCCATCATTATATGATTTTTCTCAGGGTCACTGAAAGTTGCAATTAAGATTGAGTATCTTGACTGAGCTTTTTTGCACTATAACATGTTTGGATCTCTTTATCTATAATGGCAGAAATTGAAGAATTTCAGTTAGTGCTTGGTTTGTGGATACTTACAACATCTCTGCAATATTTTGTATTTGAAGTTACTGGTATGTGCAGTCATGATTATGAGGGTTAGCCAGCAGCCTGGGGATTAAGGAGTTAACTACACC
>JANRFK010006688.1:10929437-10939492 GCA_030068395.1 Apalone spinifera
CTGGCCCCCACTTCTGCATTTATCATGCCAGAGTGGGGAAGGAGCCATGATATGTGCTCCCACCCTTGACTCTTAGGGTTGTTCTTTGTTTTGGACTTCACTTGGTCCCTGAAAGAAAAACATTTAAAACCAGGTAATGATTTTATAAGATAAATGGAAAAGTGACATATTCACTATATTTACTCCTACCTTCACAAAGTTGCATGTTAGTGGTTTAGCATGATGAATATAATGGTAGAAAGATTATTTCAATACATTTCAATTTGGGATGAGCATACTGCCCCTGAAGCCTATTTTTAGTGCTTGGAGTGTATTGGTAGATTTGTCTCTAAAGAGCCAAGATAAAAAACTCTTTCCTCCTGAAAACTAGTGTGGATCCAGTCAACTCTACGATAATCTGATCTGCTATTTATGAAAAAAGTCCTGTTGGATGAGCTCTGAGCCTCTGCTTTATTATCAAAATATGAAATAAAACTGTAAGAAATTTAGAATGCAGAACAATATCCTAATCTTCTAGAGCAATGAAGAAAGTAAGAACTAGAGCATGAATATGAACATGAATGTATTGAAAATGTCATCATTTTATCATGTCTATTACATCACATATGTCTTAACTTTTACCCTACATGCAGACAGTTGTTGTTTTGAGTAATAGTATTTCAAAATAAAAAGGATACGAGTTGAATGTTTATGGGAAATACAATATATTTCATGCTTGTGTTTTAGATATCAGACAGCTGTGTTGGATTAAACTCTTTCTGGCATTGGAGGCCTGTAGATGGCATGCTTATGCTGCAGTGTAGGAGCAGTTCCTAATGAGCTCCCGAATGTAGAGTGGGGGAAGGGAAAGGGAAACAGGGTTAGAGAAAGAAAAAGCGAGGGAATTAAAAGAAAAGCCTTTCTTCTCTTCTGGATTTTAAAGCTTGTTTCCTACAGAAGATTCCTACGCAACATTTTAACCCCTGGATTTCAATGCAATAAGTCGGCCCAGGGGGCAGAGAGGCAGCAGTGAAAGCAATGCTTCACAAAAAGGACTTGGAAAGCAAAGCCTGAAGCACTGATTGTCAGTGTTAATGACAGTACAGGGTTCCCAGCGATAATGGGTTTCAAGAAGCTTAATGGGGGTGGGGAGGAAATGCTGTTCTTTGGTGTCAGTGTGCCCCAAAGAGCCCCAAGCTTGGGAACGTAACAAAACATAACGTTACACATGCTTACTCTAGAAGTGGGTGGCAGTATTGTGGGAGGGGACTGGCTGAGAACAGATTGGAAGTGCTGTCAGGCTATCACTGTTTACAACATTGGGGTTGCCTGCAGGAATTCCATCCTCAGCCCTCATGAAATGGAATCGGAAGAATAAAGAGCTGCCATTCAGGGGAGTTTTTGGAGAACTTTGTAAATTTTCAGGATGATATTTTAAAGTAATATAAAATTTGCAGTGGTCCCTTTGATGCTAATGGAGGAAAGAGTGAGTGGAGACCCACCAAATGTATTAGTGCTCTGCCATTACCTAATGTGATTAAATGGGACTGTTTTTCATTTTATTGTTTCTTGTCTGATCTTACCCATATCATATCTTCCATCCTCTACTCTTTACTATGGCATAGAGAATCTCTATTTTCAAATCAGTCAAAAAAGCAAACAGAATGTTGGGAATCATTAAAAAGGGGTAGATAAAATATCTTATTGCCTCTATATAAATCCTTGGTGAACCCATATTTTGAATACTATGTACAGATCTGGTCAAATAAATCATAGAATCATAGGGCTGGAAGAGATTTAAAAACCTCTAGGAATGGAGATTCTACCACCTCCCTAGGTAACCCATTCCAGTACTTCACAATCCTCTTAGTGAAATAGTTTTTCCTAATATCCAATCTAGATCTCCCCCACTGTAACTTGAGACCATTGCTCCTTGTTCTGACATCCCTCACTATTGAGAACAGCCTCCCTCCATCCTCTTTGGAACCTCCCTTCAGGAAGTTTGGAGGCTGCTATCAAATCCCCCCTCACTCTTCGCTTCTGCAGACTAAACAGACCCAACTCCCTCAGCCGCTCCTCATAAGTCATGTGCGCCAGCCCCCTAATCATTTTGGTTGCCCTCCACTGGATCCTCTCCAATGCATCCACATCCTTTCTGTGGGGGGAAGAGGGGGCAGAACTGGACGCAGTACTCCAGTCACCTCATCTCAAAAAAGATATTTTAGCATTGGAAAAAGTCCAGAAAAAGGCAATAAAAATGATATAGGAATTTGGAACAGCTGCCATATGAGGAGAGATTAAAAAGACTAGGACATTTCATCTTAGAAAATAGGAGACTAAGGGGAAATATGATAGAGGTCTATAAAATCATGACTGCTGTGGAGAAAGTGAATAAGGAAGCATTTCTTCATGCAGCACTCAGTTAACCTGTGGAACTCCTTGCCAGAGGATGTTGTAAAGACCAGGACATTTAATAGGCTCACAAAAGAGCTAGATACAGTCATGGAGGATAGATCCATCAATACTTATTAACCAGGATGTGTAGGAATAGTGTCCCTAGTCTCTGTATTTCAGAGGCTGGGAATGGGTGAGGGGAGGGATCACTTAATGATTACCTGTTCCGTTCATCCCCTCTGGAGCACCTGTCATTGACTACTGTTAGAAAACAGGATTTTGGGCTAGGAGGGCCTTTGATCTGACCCAGAATGGCTGTTCTTACATTCTTGTGTTCTTATGTTCCCAATGAAAAAAAGTTACCAGATTTTCTTAACTCAATAGGATGTGCAAGGAATTTCCCTTTTAAATTTTAAGGAGTTGCATGAGTAATAGAATGCCACCTCTGTACTTCACTCTAAAGACTTAAAAACCTATTATCCGTGGATAATTAGTCTCCCCCAATTGCTTTTGAAAAAAATGCCATTTATTTAAATCAGTGCTCAAACCACAGTGCCTGCCTCATGCTTCAGTAGGTCTCAGCAACACACAAGATACACCCAAGGCAGAGAGAAATAGCCAGAATCTGTGGTGTGGTAATTCCATTGAATTCAGTGGAGTATTCCTGGTTTTCATTGCTCTGATATGTTTCAGATTATGCATTGCCTTTATAATCATGAGTTCACAGCTCAAGGTAAAAAAGTATTCTTCTCTCCACCCAAAACATATGCTAAAATATCCATACTGTGGTTATCCATATTACCTTTTAAAGAATGTAAGAAACCAGATGCTAATCTCACATGGAGTAAAGCCAGTCTAACTCCACTGCACCCAATGACACAATTCCAGTATGAAATCTATTAAGGATTGGAAAATGAGGTCATATACATCTATATATAGATACAATCTTCAATTAGCTGTACGAAGCAAGAGGAATCTATTTTGCTCACACATTTTCAATGTGATAAAGGACAAGACAAATCATAAGAAATGACGACTTTGTATCAAGCAAAAATAATTAGGGATATATTTTTGTCCTATAGGTAAGTTTAAAATTAACTCTGTCTATGGGGATGTTCAAGAACCAGTGTAATTATGAACAAACTCTGCAGTGTTCTACAAAGTGCTGTATGCACTACTTCAGAGAGAAAACCTTACTAGAGATTCAAGGAAGGCTAGCAACATGGTGTTTTTAATTTAGTATTTCCCTCAGGATGGCATACTTCATCCCAGGTTCTTCTTGAATAGCTACTGCCACAGGATCAAATCTTGCCCTAATCGTCATTTTAGTGAAAGTTAGAGAGTTTTTCTCTCTGTTGGGAGAAATCTGACCCAATTTTAAAGCTACATGGGATACAGCGGTAGAAGGTTTTTCTTACCTTAAGGCAGGTAGAAGTGCTGCTGACAAAAAGCTTTTTCAGATGCCAGGCAAAGAAAAAAAAATTACCCCAACACACAGCTTAGTTGAGAGGGAAACGATCTAACAACTGTAACTGGGTGATGTTTCATTAATATGCTAGTCAAGTCTGACATTCTTAATCCCACTGTTATTTCCACAACAGAACCACTGCCCCTGGCATAAGCTCTCAAATGTGGGAAGGCTCAGAGGCCTGGTCCAAATCAATCTATTAGAACATTTGCTTTTCTAGAGGCCAAAATCCATGGCTGACTTTGAATGAAGTCATCTCTCCACCCCCACATCCCTGTGCCCCCAGTGCACTCACTCTCAGGACAGCAGTGCTGGGACTTGCAGTCTCTGGAGAGCAGCGTTGGGGCAAAGAGAAGGAGGGGGCAGAGTTTCTTTCTTGCCCAGCCCAGCCCTTTGCCTTCAGGCAGCAGCTCCAGGGCTGTAGCAGGCAGAGCCTGGGGCCACCCAGGGCTGGCTTTGATCTGGCCAGGTCCAGCGGGACACTGAGGAAGGGGCTCCCCAAACCCACACAGATCCCAGCCAGATGCAGCGGGGTGCTGGGGAAGGTGGCTCTCCAACCTTTCCCCCCACCAGAGCCCACGGGGAACAGCTTGGTGTAGCCCTGTCCCCAGAGTGCTACATGTGCCAGCCACCCGGCCCCCTCCCGGAGCAGGAGGCAAGAGCAGGGATGCACGCGTGTGTTGCACACATACCTCTTCTTCCAAACCCAGCCAGCAAGGTAACAAAGAGGGGCAACCCCCCTTCCCCCTCCCCCCCCCCCGGCGGCTGTCCCTCTTTGATCCATCCCAGCTGGAGTGTGGCACAGCTTCGAGGGCAGCAGCTTTCAGCCTGCCAAGTCTGCGCTGTGTTCCAGCCCAGCAGACTCAGCAGACTGAATGCCAAGCTGGGCTGGGGCAAATGGGCAGCTACCCGGGTTGAAAGCTCACCGAGGCTGTGCCACACTCCAGCTGGGCTGGATTAAAGAGGGGTAGCTGCCTGGCCAGCTGGCCACGGCGGTCGTCCCATAGGGGCACCATGATCAACTGGTTGGTGACCACTGTCATAGGTCATTCCTGATTTAATTCCTATTTGAACTAGAGCACATCTTTCAGAAACAATCTTATCTTGATTTAAACATTTTGAGTGATGGAAAATGCATCACTGTTTGGACCGTTAATCACAACTTGCTGTTAAAAATGTGCACCCTATTTCATCTTCCAGTAACTGCATCTTGTTACACTTTTATTGATAGATTGGCAATAAACAAAATTTGCTAGGTACTTATAGCCTTCTAGCAGATGTACCTGGCATTGCTTGGGTCTTTAAATGATTTAATTTAAAAATAATGAAAAATATACAGGCTATATTTCAATGATTGTATTTTTCAAGGAATGAGAGTTCAGAGGTGAAGAGGGGCAGGGGGTGGGTGGCTTAGGGTAGAGGGTTATAAGGTGTGGGGGGGGGAACTTAAGGCAGGAGGGAGGTGGCTCAGGAAAGAGGAAGAGGGTGCAGAAGTTAAGTCAGGTGGGAGATGCAAGACTCAGAGCAGGAGGCTCAGGTTTGGGAGGGGGGGAACTTAGGGCTGCCTGTGGTAGTGAGAGTGGCACTGCTCTGCCAGCAAACCCTCCAAGGGGGCTGGAGCAGCACTCCCCTGCCAGCGGGCTCCTCTCAGTTGCTCCCATCCTGCAGACTACAAGCTGCTAGAGGGCAAGGTTCTGGGGAGCTGTCCCTGGCCTCCAGCTGCCCTCCCCCCCCTTGCCTGCAGACTATCTGGGAGGGACCAACTTCTGGGGGCTGTGCCACCTCCAACTGCCCCTCACAGCCTACAGGCTATCTGGGGTGGGTAGGCTTTGGAGGCCTCCAGTGGCTCCCCTCTACAGCCTGCAGGTTGTCTCTGGGAGTTGAGGTTTTGAGGGCTGCCCCGAGCCTCCCATAACTTTCAGGCTGTTGACATGGAGGTGAGGCTCTTGGGGCTCCCCCCAGCCACCAATGGCCCTCATGTTCTGCAGGCTGTCTGAAGAGAGGCGAGGATCTGGGGGGGGGGGAGGGGGACCTGCACTCTCCTCCAATGGGCTACCCATAAGTGCATAATAATATAAGCACAGTCATATTGGGTCAGACCAAAGGTCCATCTAGCGCAGTATCCTGTCTTCCAACAGTGGCCAATGCCAGGTGCCCCAGAGGGGAAGAAGAGAACAGTGGCTAAGATATCTTTGAGAGAAGGTGACCACATCTGTACAGAGTATTCAGGATGTGGGCATACCATGGATTTATACAGAGGCAATAAAATATTCTCTGTCTTTTTCTCTTTGTTCCAAAACCTCCTGTAACAACACCTCAGTCCTGGACAATTTATCAGATTTGTCACCTAAAAAGAATGATTCAGGTTTGTGAATCTCCCAAATACTCAATCATGAATACAGATGGAAAAATTCATTTAGTTATCCCTAATGATCTTATCATCCTTGAGTGCTCATTTAGTATCTCAATCATCCAGTGGCCCCACTGGTTATTTTAGCAGGCTTCCTGCTTCTAATGTACTTTTAAAAATGTTTTGCTATTTCTTTTTGAATTCTTGGCTAGCTGTTTTTCAAATTCTTTTTTGGCCTTCCTAATTATATTTTGTGGGGACTGTGTCACATGAGTCTCATGCTTCTAGCAGCTAGTGTTCAATCTCAAAGGCTCATTGTGACCCTCCACATGGCCTCTTTCTTCTTTGCTAGAGGCAGCCTACTGAGCCACAGCCTACTGAGCCATACTCATCACAGGCTAGTTCACAGTTTGGAGTAATAACCCCTGTGTAGTCCTGATCTTCCCTCCCAGGGAGGAGACTCTGTAGTGGTGTGGAGATGATTGGGGGGAACTTGGGTCCACCCCAGGGACCTTAAAGTAGCAGCAACAAACAGGATTGCTTTTACTCCTAGTCTGGCAGCTTTTTCCCTGGGCTGCTTCCCCAAATAATCCCTCCCAGCACCTTTCCTCTGGTACCTGGGCAAGTCAGTCCTGCTCCTCCACAGCACTCTGCCTTACTCGTAGTCTGTAGCTCACTCACACAGTTCATTTTCTCATTCTCAGATCTGGGGATCCTCTGCCCACCCTGCAGAGAGGCCTTATAAACAAGCCTCAGCAGGCCTTAATGGACTGCAGGTACTCTGATTAGCCTGCAGCTTCCAACAAGCTCTAATTGGTCCCAGGTGCCTGCTTGACTATGCTGC
The DNA here is from genome assembly GCA_030068395.1 of Apalone spinifera. Classification (NCBI taxonomy): domain Eukaryota; kingdom Metazoa; phylum Chordata; order Testudines; family Trionychidae; genus Apalone; species Apalone spinifera. Next base: position 10,936,473 of record JANRFK010006688.1, read on the forward strand.
ACAAGGCTCTACCCTCTTTACTTGGGGAAAAGAAAACTGTTCACCCAGGCCCTAGCATGTCTTCCCTCCAGTTTATGCTCCTTTCTATTTTCCTCACTAGGATTTAACTTCCACTTTTTATGCCTTTTTCTCTCTCACTGCTTCTTTTATTTGGTTGTTAGCCATGGCTGCAGTTTTTTGGTTCATGGGGGGGTATGTCTACACTGCCACCCTAGTTCGAACTAGGGTGGCAGCGTAGACATATCCTTATACTGTGTTTGTTTTATTTAACATTTGGGTTATACATTTAAATTGAGCCTCTATGTATCTTTGAAAAGTTTCCATGCAGATTGCAGGGATTTTACTTTTGCCACTGTACCTTTTAATTTCTATTTAACTAACTTCCTCATTTTTGTTCTTCTTTCTGAAATTAAATGCCACAGTGTTGGGCTGCTTTGGTGTCTTTCCCATCACAGCAATTTTAAATTTTATTATATTATGGTCGCTATTTCCAACAAGTCCAGCTATATTTACTCTTGGACCAGAATCTGTACTCTGCTTAGGACTAAATCAAGAATTCCCTCTCCTCTTGTGGGTTCCCGTACCAGCCTGGCCTGTTCTGTTCTTTCAATATGTTTTGTAGTCTGATATTACTGTGTCCCATTGATTATCCTCATTCCACCAAGTTTCTGTGATGCTTATTATATCAATATCATAGAATCATAGAATCCTAGGGCTGGAAGAGACCCCAGGAGATCATTTAATCCAGCCCCCTGCCCAAAGCAGGACCAACCCCAACTAAATCATCCCAGCCAGGGCTTTGTCAAACCAAGACTTAAAACCTCTTAGGGATGGAGATTCCATCACCCTCTCTAGGTAACCCATTCCAGTACTTCACCACCCTCCTAGTGAAATAGTTTTTCCTAATATCCAACCTAGACCTCCACCACTGTAACTTGAGACCATTGTTCCTTGTTCTGCCTCATTCATTAGGAGAAACTCTAGTTCATCATCTTTTTATTTAGACTTCTGGTGTTTGTATATGAGCACTTTTAAATTTTTTTCACTATTTAGCCGTCTGCCATTACCTGATGTCATTGAATGGGACTTTTTTTCATTTGAGTATTTCTCATCAGATCTTGTCCATGTCTTAGCATCTCCATCTTTTTCTCTGTACTAGGACATAGAGAATCTCTATTTATAGACCCTCCCCTAAGGGATGTCCTTGTCCAATCCATGTGCTTCTTTGCACCTGATGGTTTTCCCCCAGTCCTTAGATTAAAAACTGCTCTACAACCTTCTTGATTTTAAGTACCAGCAATCTGGTTCCATTTTGGTTTAGGTGGAGCACATCCTTCTAGGAGGCTCTCCACGAAGAAGCTGTGGAGAGTCAGGGCCGTGGGGACAAGCTCTGGGTTTGGGGCAGTGGACTACTTACTTAGTCTGGAGGCAGGCAAGATGGTGGAGCCCCAGCTCTGGTGGCAACTCTCTTAGTGTTGCAGCTGCTCCTAGTGGCCATTCTCAGTATCACATCCCTGCACCCCTCCCTTTTGCATTCCTCCTCTCTCTGTCCCCTCCCTTTCCATGTTATGGGAAATTGTCCCATTCCCAGTACTTCCCATTGTCTGGGCATAACCAAATCCTGACCTTCATTTAAGTTAGGGTAAGAGGAAGCTGCATACCAAAATTGGTGGTCTTAACTCGCAGTTTAGGAGTTCTTGAACAAATGAACTCACAGACGCACAGATAGACGGACTCACAGACGGATGCACTCTAATATATATATATAGAGAGAGATGATAAAGTCACCTCTTAGCCTTCTTTTGGTTAAATTGAACAGACTGAGCAGCTTTCATCTATCCCTCTAAGGCAGGTTTTCCCATCATTCTTGTGGCCTGAAAACTCTCCAGTTTATTACATCCTTCTTGAATTGTGGATACAAGAAATGGGCAGTATTCTGGCAGCAGTCTCACCAGTGCCAAATAGAGAGGTAATAGAGTCTCCTAATTCTTACTTAAGATTCACCTGTTTATACCTTTAAGGATCGCATTAGCCATTTTGGCCATAGCATGGCACTGGACACTCATGTTCAGCTGCTTATCCACTGTGACCAACAAGTCCTTTTCAGGATCGCTGCTTCCCATGAAAGAGTCCCCCATTCTGAAAGCGTGGCCTACATTTTTTGTTCCTATATGTTCACCTTTTTTGGCTGTATTTAAAACACATTTAAAACACTCTATCAGTGACCTGTGTTGTAGACTCATAGATTCATAGGCTTTAAAGTCAGAAGGGACCATTATGATCATCTAGTCTGACCCCCTGCACAATGCAGGCCACAGAATCTCACCCACCCACTCCTAGAATAATCCTCTCACCTATATCTCAAATATTGAAGCCTTCAAATAGTTTGAAGACCCCAAGATGCAGAGAATCCTCCAGCTGTGATCTGTATCCCATGTTTCTTTATTATTTATTAGTCTCCCAATATTTAAGTCATCTACAAACTTAATCAACAATAATTTTGTTTGCTTCAAAGTCATTAATATGAATATTAAATAACATAGGACCAAGAACTGATCCCTGTTGGATTCCACTTGGTCATCAAGGCTTGGTGATGATTTTCTGTTTACAATTGCATTTTGAATTCTGTCAGCCAGCTTTTAATCCATTTAATGTGTGCCATGTTCATTTTGCATTTTTTCAGTTCATTAATCAAAATGTCTTGTAGTACCAATTCAAATGCTTTACAAAATTCTAAGTATATTACATCAACATTATTAACTTTGTCACTGAAACCTGCAATATTATTTTTTTTAAGTTTTCAAGTTAGTTTGACAAGAAATGTTTCCCACATATACATGTTGAATCGCATTAATTAATGTCCTCCTTTTAATTCTTTATTGATAGAATTCTATATCATCTGTTCCATTATTTTGTCTGGGATCCATGTCAGCCTGACAGGCCTATAATTACCCAGGTCATCACATTTAGGGTACTTCTAGACTACATGCCTCTGTCGCCAGAGGCATGTAGATTAGGCT
>JANRFK010006688.1:10948724-10960084 GCA_030068395.1 Apalone spinifera
GCACCAGGGCTGATTTCAGGGGTGGGTTCCTGGTGCCAACTCTGCCCACACATCTACACAAGCGAATTCATCACCGGACCCAACTACATCAGTCATCCTGGGGGGTATCTTTGAAATCCTCACAGCTTCCTGCACCCCATGGGGCACACTTCACAGAGATGCCAGAGGTGCAGCAAGGGTGTTATGCACCCAGGGTCAAAAGCAAGATTTGCCCCTCCCCCCACCACCACCATGCATGGCTGAGCCTTACCCTGGGAGACGGGAGGAGAGCCTGTACTGCATCTTCTCCCGCTCCCTCCAGTTTGGGCCAGGCCCCGCACACACTAACATGCCAGCAGAGATGGAGGAAGGTGGGGGCAGGGGCTCCAGCCAGCAGCGGTGGGCAGAGGAGCAGCAGGGGAGCTGAGGGATGAAAGGGGGAATGGAGGGGGACTAAATTGGTGCCCTAGCATGGCAGTTGGGGTCAACTGCCATCCCCACCCCCCATTGCTATGCCCCTGAGAGATGCACATACTGGCTGTAGCAGCTGGCTCCTTCAAGCTGCGTGTGGGGTTACAGCAGGTATAGAGCCTGCCTGAGAGTTCCACTGGGCTGGGGACATTGGTGGCCCAGAGGATCGTGGCAGGCTGGATCTGAATGTATGGCAGGTCAGATGCAGCCAGCAGGTCGTATTTTGCCATCCCTGAATCAAAAGATTCAAAAACAAAACATTAATGGTTGCATGAGCCTCATATAGTTATCAGATTTACAGAAATGCTAATGAAGCAGCTAGGTATAAGCTGTAAATAACTTAATAACTTTAAATAACAAAACTTACAATTACTGTGCAGCAGTACAATTATGTTATGAATGGGGATTCAACTTGGGCAAGTTTGATTCCCCGATGCACTCACCTCCTCCCTATACTTAGGGTGATCTATAATTAGCTTAAATGTCTACATAGCTATCTGTAGTGCCATAACTTGAGCCCAAGTTTGGATAGTAGGGTTCAGTGTTTCTGCTTCCCATGTAGACATACCCTCACAACTCATTCCAGAAGCCTTTCCTCTTTTTGGCTATGTCTACACTTCACAGTTATTTCGGAATTAGGTATTCCGGAATAGTTATTCTGAAATAGATTATTTTGAAATAGCATGTCTACACTGCAGGGAAGCCTCAAAATTAATGAGAGGCAGGCTTCCCTAATTTTGATGTTCTATCTTGATTTAGAATCCCAGGAGGAATAACTTAGAATGGCCCTGGTGAGGAGCTATTTCAAAATAGCAGAAGTAGAGCATCTATACAGCCCCTATTTTGAAATAACTATTTCAGAACAGGCATTATTCTTCATAGAATGAGGTTTGCAGAAATCAGAATAAGCAGTCCGTTATGTCAAAATTATTTCGAAATAACAGAATTGCTGTGTAGACCCTTGCATAGTTATTTCAGAATAATAGCTGTTATTCCGAAATAACTTTGCTGTGTAGACACACCCTTTCTGTCCTCTTCAAAACCGTGTTAACCCATCTTTCTATGGCCAGGGAAAGATTCATGTGATTCCTCACCCTGCTTGTGTCTATTGGCAGCCAGCCTTACTCTTAAACCTCTGTTCCCATCAGCTATCTCACTATTCTGCAGAGCTGCTCTGGGCTCAATCAAAGATAATTGCCTCAGTCTCTGCTGGAGGTTTATGGCACGGGTGCAGGAGGTGGCAGTTTTCATAGAGGACAGGACAGGGGCAAGAGGCTGGTTTTCCAACAGCAGGAAAGGAAACAATATATCAGTCTGTCCTGTCTGATGTCTCCAACTTACCCATGTTACCTATGGCCAGAGTCCCTCTCCTGGCCAGCCACTGTATTACAAGTGTGCCTGCCTCCCCTGTGGTCTTCTATAGTATAACTGTGCCTGCTAGCAGACCCCTCCCTTAGCATTTTGTGAGAAACAATCACATTCCAGTCACATCCCATTGCCCTGGCACAACCAAACTTTTACCTTGCTTTAAGTTATGATAAGAGGAAACTGCATAGCAAATTTGGTGGTCCTAGCTCTTCCATTTAGGAAAAGTTCTTTGACAAATAGACTCACAAACGGATGGACACACAGACAGACAACATGTGGGGGTATCAAACAAGGTATTCTAAGCAACTCACCTTCTTTGCCTCTTCTACAGAAATAAATAGAGATAAAAAGAAATCAGAGTGGAACTGGAACTCCATTTTTCGTCTTCTTTAGCACTAAGCAAATTTTGTTTCATCAAGGTATGACCAATTTTTCATTAAAATGCTTTTAGACAGGCAAACAGGGCATATTCAGCTCTCAGTAATACCAGCATAGATCTGGAATAACTTCATATACTTCAGTGGAGTTATACCATTCTAAGAGGGAACTAAGAGAGACAAGAAATGTTTTGTGTCACAATATTACAAGGGAGCTTTTGGGAGGGATTCCATACAGTTGTGCCAAAACCCTTAAATCTTGACCTCAAACATCCCTCTGCCCTCAACCTTCAGGACAGAGACCAACACAATTTGTTGAATTATGCCAAAACGAGTTCAATACGTTTATGACTTTGTTGTCAATCTATGGGGCACAACTTGACTGTTGTTCAGCATCAAATCTCAATATAATTAAGGTTATAGGTTATAGGTTATAACCTTACAGGTTATAAAAAATTGTATTAGGAAAGCACCATTTTCTTGGTACAATTTGTGAAGGGACAAACTTCATTACCGGGGGAAAAAAGCAAAGGTGATATCTTTATCTTCCTTCTGGCTGTAGATTTGATTTTTTTAAAAATTTAGGGACTATTAATTTGATAACAAGAGTTACCTACATATTTTGGAATTTAAAATATAGTTATTTACAAGAACTAGTGAAGTTATTAAATAATGGAAAGAATTTATTGAAGCATTATTTTCAGACAAAGATTTTTTGTGAATTTTTGCCAAGTCTTTCCAAAAAGATGCAAGACTTCAGCAATATACTTCCTGAGAATTACCAACTACCAATATTCTTTTGGCATATTTATTTTAAATTTCAGTTAAATAAACAAAAAAAAAGGTGAAGGAGAGACAATATGTACAAGATAAAAATACTCTGACTCATTTAAAATAAGAGGAGGAGTATATTTTTCTCCTTTATTTTGAATGAAAAGCTTTGGCAGTAATGGACCTTCTCTGTTGATCTGCTGTTTATGTTACAATATTAAAGGGACAGAACTAGAGCTGAACCTCCATACTAGTCTATCTGTCCCTCCACTTTGAATTTCCTGGCTTTGTAGCAACATTTCTGTGTGTGTGTGGGAGGGGGGGAGAATCTCCTTTTCTCAGAGTCATCACCACAGCATTTGATCATTTTGGAAACACTAATAAATTAATTTTACAAGTGATGGACTGAAGCAAAGAGAGGTTAAGGCTAAAATTTTCAAATACAGATGTCTAAAGTCTGGCTTTTGAATGGACTTAGTGACAGCTCAGGTTGCTCAGAAGAACCACTGAAATAAAGGTCAAAGGCTTCTAATCAGCATGTAAATATTGATTTACCTGAGAAACTTTAGCCCTTTTCAATGTTTGAAAATGTCATCCCCACCCACTTGTCTAATGTTACACAGGCAGTCTGAGGTAGCAATGAGATTCAAACCCAGACCCCCAATCATATTCCTGAGTAGAAAGACTGCAATCTTTTTTTAAGGTACTCTGCCCACTAATTACCAATTTACATTCTGAACTTTGAACTCAAGTTTCATGAAGTTGTTTCCTTCGAATGTTTTACTTTTCATCAAAAAACAAAATAAAAAAACAACAAATGGTCTGGTAGCACTTTATAGACTAACAAAACATGTAGATGGTATCATGAGCTTTCATGGGCACAGCCCACTTCTTCAGATGACCGGAGTTATGAGTTGGGGATATGAAAACTCAAAATAAATAGGAGAGGGGAAGGGGAGGGGGAGAGGAAAAAAAGGAAGGGGGGTGGGAGACAGAGCATTATTAAGTATCTTGAGAATGGGTACTTAAACCTAAGCAGATAAAAAACAAAGTCAACAGATAGGTTCCTAAGACAGGAAGGATACCACTCAGAGAGCGGTTAGCACCTTCAGTGGTTATTAAGTAGGTAGAGTCCCCACCAGCCCATATCACAATTGAGTCCATTAGCATGTGAATTGAATTTACAGATGAACTGTGATTCCAGGGCCTTCCTGTGGATCTGGCTTGTGGAACTGATTTGTGACAAGACAGCTACTTGCAGATCTGTCAGACTGTGATTTGGCAGGCTGAAATGCTCACCAACAGGCTTCTATACGTTCCCTTTACGTATACCCGATTGTGTCCATTGATTCTTTCCTGCAGAGACCGTCTAGTTTGTTCAATATATATAACAGTGGGGCACTGCTGTTTTTTGGTGGCATAGATAAAATTACTGGATGTGCAGTCAAATGACCCTTCGATTTTGTGGATTATGTTTTTTGCTCCAGTGATTAATTCGCCAATTTAGATATGTGGGCAGAGTTGGCATCTTTTTGGTTGCAGGGCTGGGCTCCTGGAGGCTTATGATGTGGTTGTGTGGCATGGTTATCAGAAAGAATAAGTTTCAGGTTAGGGGGTTGTCTGTATTTTTTAGGAATGAAGGATGTTTAGAATTCATAAAACAATACCGATATAAATCACTTAAATTTCTGATTCAAAACATTTGGGCAAACAGGAGACAAGTTGTGTACAGAGACAAATCATGATGACACATTGAACTCTTTGATCCCATTTATTATATTTATTGGGGAAAGTTGTGTTGTTCTGTTGGGTAAGAAGTATCCCCTTAACTCAGCATTGCCTGCTTTTCTACATTTAAGGTTTGTGCACAACTTTAATGCTAATGATAAAGAGACCTGATATATAAGGGACCTAAACTTCATATTTTCTAAAATTAAATCATGTTTGAGGTTTTACAATTGACCTCTTAAGTTGTGGAAAGACACATATTGCAAAAGGCATGGTGGATCTCCTAGGTTCCTCTTAACTCCGCATTATGAAAATTTTAAACAATGTCACTCTAGCACTCAGAAGAACTTAGAAAATAACACCAAATTCTACATTCTACTTTCCAATTTGACAGTGGAACCTCACTGACAATATTGGGTGTTGACAATATTGGGTGTATAAAATTGATTTGTGATTGAATGGAAAATGTTTTAGAGTATATGAATGTTGTGTTTTATATGGATTCCTGCTGTAATAACAATCATGTTTGTAAGACAGAGATAAAATGCCTTTTTCCTTAATTCTGAAAAATAATTTTGCCTTCCTAGCACACTGTAACATCAAAAGTTGTGGTGCCTTTTTCAGTATAGTTGTTACTAAAAATTTCTTGTAAGTGTGGAAGCAGGGAAAGGGAAAAAGGGGATTTGTGTGCAGCCATCTTAGGGTTGTTAGAAATAGAGCAAGAGACAGGCTAACCCTCTCCCTAAATCACACAAGAGTGGTAAGAGATGCTTTCTTTGCCTCGCTTTAGAGATAAGGATGGAATGCTGACTTAGACAGGAACCTTGAGATAAAGTAGCATCTGAAGGGAATTGTTTGGGCAGGGAGATAACTGTTAGTTGTTGATGTATGTAATGGGAGAGTATATATACTTGTCTTATACTGCTTGTATTTTGAAGATCTGTCTAAGGAAGGGGGGCCATCCCCCCTGTCCGACTGCAGTCTTCCCTTGCAATTGCTCGAAATAAACTGCCTCTGACTTGTTGCTTACCAAACGCAGAGTGAGGACTTTTCTTCCATATAAGGAACAACTAACATTCTTATCTTTTATACAGCTCCCTTTTTCACAAAATGCTTTATACAACTTAGTTAGGGATCACTGCATTCTGTGCAGCTACCTCTGGGATGGAATGTGACATGTTTAAGAGCACACATTTAAATAACACAATACTTTAAAATGAGGAACAAATATTCCCAATTGAAAAGGCAAGCAGGCAGAATTTAGCTACCCATATTGATATATGGCCAGGATGCCATAGTAAAGTTGGAGATCTCAACATTAATTGCACTGCAACCCCCTTCTGACAACAAGAATTACCACATGACCAAGGAGACGGGAGCGAAGCCTGAGCCTGCCCAAACCCTGTTGCAATTGGGCAGGGGGTGCCAGAGCCAAAGCCTAGGACCTGCCATCCAGGATTGAAGCCCCAGGGCTTCAATTTTGGCTCCAGATAATGGGGCTCAGGGTTCAACTGCAGCCCTGGGGTTGAGGATCAGGCTTTGGCTTTGGCCCCAGGCTACGGCAAATCTATGCCAGCCCTAGCAACCTCATTAAAATGGGGCTGTGACCCACTTTGGAGTCCTCACCTACAGTTTGGGAACTGCTATAATACAAAAAATGACAAAAAAACCCAAACATTTGTTATGGGTCAGGATCACAAAACAATATGTCCTCTGTGACTTGGCAGGGATCAGCAATCCACCTACACCTTTAATATGGGCTATTGCCTATAAAGTGGCAGAACATAGAGGCCCCAACCCTGTTGTTCTAGGCACTGTACAAACACATTCCAAGACAGAGGAATTTGAAACAGGACAATGTGGTGGCTTTGCACATTTTGTGAGGTTCTTCTTTCATGCATAAGTGACAACATGGAAGATAACCACAAGCATAGTGGAGAAGGTTTAAAAAAGTGACCTTAAAAGTAAAGGCATGTAATTTCATAGTACTATTAAGCTGGAAACTGTTAACAACTGCCATTGAGCATGGCTTTCATCTATAGATTAAAGATAGACCTGGTAAAAGTTCTTCTTTCATTCAAGTTACATGGAAGAAGCTATTCAGTGCCCTTTTGTGTAGCAGTAGCGGAACTCAAAGCAAGCCACCACTCAAAGCAAGCCACCACTCAAAGCAAGGCATAACATGACAAAATAAATAAAAAGCTAAGCCAGCTACGGTGAGGAAATCAAAGTCTCTTACTGAACAATCTCTGAACAGAGAAGAGCTAAATTATTCCAATAAATTGTTCATTAGCGGTAGCTTATCTTGTTCTGACCATAATGAAACAGAACTGTCCCAAGCCTTGGACCAAGCTCTCAGTTCAGTACTGTTATATATTTTTTGAAAAAAATGGGGGCAGAGGAAGTTATTTTATGTTAATATTGGGTGTCTTCCTTTTTGATGCATTTCCAGAATACTATTCTACATCTTCTCACTGCAGCTCTTCTGGAAGCTATAATTACAATTACAATTTCCACACAGAAGCCAACCCCTAAATCAGAGATGTAATGAAACAATAGGAGTAAAATAGATATGTTGATCATAGGATTGGAAGAGTCCTCAGAGACTCCAACCCTCCTACCCAAAGCAGGACCAATCACAACTAAATCATCCCAGCCAGAGCTTGGTCAAGCCAGGATTTGAAAACCTCTAGGGATGGAGATTTCACCACCTCCCTAGGCAACCCCTTTTCAGTGCTTCATCACCCCCCTAGTGAAATAGCTTTTCCTTATATCTAATCTAGACCTCCCCCACTGCAACTTGAGACCATTGCCCCTTGCTCTATCATCTGTCACCACTGAGAACAGCCTCTCTCCTTTGCAACCCCTTTCAGGTAGTTGAAGGCTGCTATCAAATCCCTCCTTGTTCTTCTCTTCTGTAGACTAAATAAGCCCAAATACCTCAGCCTCTCCTTGTATGTCATATGCTCCAGCCCCCTAATCAGTTTTGTTGCCTTTCACTGGACTTTTTCCAGTGCATCCACATTCTTTCGGTAATGGGGGGCCTAGAATTGGATGCAATACTCCAGATGTCACCTCACCAGTGCCAAATAAAGGGGAATAATCACTGCTCTAGATCTGCTGGCAATGCACCCAGTATGTAGTTAGCCTTCTTGGCTACAAGGGTACACTATTGAATCATCCATTGTAATCCCTAGGTTTTTTTCTGCTGAACTGCTGCTTACCCAGTCATTTATCAGTGCTTGGGATTGTTCCATCCCAAGTGCAGGACTTTGCACTTGTCTTTATTGAACCCCATCAGATTTATTTTGGTCCAATCCTACAATTTGTCTAGGTCACTCTGGACCCTATCCCTACCCTCCAGGGTATCTACGTCAGCCTCTAGTTTAGTGTCATCCACAAACTTGCTGAGGATAAAATCAGTGTTCCCTTTAACATTTTCTATCTTTGGGCAGGTTGAATTTTTTTGTGTGCAACACTAATATTGAGGCAGTATATATATGTACACAACCAATACAAAGAAAACACACTCAGGCTACATCTAGACTGCATTGCATTTTCAGGAAAAGCAACACTGTGTCCAAGGAATGTGTCTGCATTTTTGAAAAAATATTCAAAAAAGCAGACAGGCTCTTTCGCCATCCTGTATACCTCGTTCTACGAGGAATAAGGGATGTGTTGAAAGAGCACTTTTTCCAAAATTTGGTGCCATATAAATGTGCATTTTGGAAAAGCCTCTTTCGAAAGTAAATAGGAAAAAGATACGCAATTTGTGTATAGCAAATTATGTTTCTTCTTCTGATTTAACATTTATTGATGTAAATGCCACACACACACACACATATATATTAAGCAGTTCATATGTGTGGAAGAAAATATATTAAAACAAGACATCTGTGTCTAGTTGTCTAGTTATTGTGAGATACCCTTAGTGACTACAAAAGTGCTCTATGAAAGTAGGTAATTAGCCTTCTTCTACTCAAGGAAAAGTAGAAGCCACAGAACAAATTAACACATGGCTTCAGGGTTTGTAGACAGATGCATGTTTCAAAGAGCTTGCAAATAAAGTTTCATCCTACAAAATAACTAGCATCACACTTAGTATTTGCTACTTCTGTCTCATAAGAGCCAGAACTCTACCACATAGCAAAGATCTAGCCTTAATGCAATACAATTTACTATGAATTAATTAGTAACATATGATTTAATAAAACATTAAGTTCAGAGTTTTAGATAGCAGCAGCACTCCAAAAAATCAATTAAAAGAATCTTTTTCTTTCTTATCTTAAGCCATTAACACATAAACTTTGTTTGAAATGTAATCATGCAAATATCCTCCTGGCACACCTCCCACCAACAGCAAGAGAGTCAGGACACCCAAAACAAACTGCTGCCTGCCTCCATCTCACTGTTAGCACCCACCCACTCATTCTTTTCCCCCACCTATCCTTATGAAGTCAGCCCCTTACCTGCCCTTTCCCAGCCCACAAGGGTTGAAGAGACTCCTGGGTTTCTGCTTCTGTCTCTCTTTCTCTCTCTTGTCGTGCAGATGGAACTCTCCAAATTCTCCTCCCATCTGACTTCCCCCCCAGCCAATTAATGAATTACTCACTCCTGCCAGCCACTTATTCCCTGCTTATCTTGTCTACTTATCTGCTCTAGGAGCTCTTTGGTTCAGCGTGTAGCAGCTCTGTTTAGCTGCTGCTTACTGATGCCCCACACCCTGCCAGTCAGCTGAGCTCCCTGCATGCATGGGAACTTTATACCTCTGAGCAGGGCTTAGAAAATAGCTGTGAGGGCATGCAGCCATACAGCTTAGAGGGAACTTAGGATGCAATCCATCCCCTCATCCACATCATTAATACATAAAAACTATTTCATTAGGAGAGTGATGAATTAATGTTGAACAAAACTGGCCCCAGAACCAATCTTTGGGGCACTCTTCTTGATACTGACCACCAACTGGACATCAAGATGTTGATCACTACCCACTGAGCCCAATAATCTAGCCAGATTTCTGTCCTCCTTATAGTCCATTTATCCAATCCATACTTCCTTAAATTGCTGGCATGAATATTGTGGGAGACCATATCAAAAGCCTTGCTAAAGTACAGATATATCACATCCACCACCTTCCCCATATCCACAGAGCCAGTTACCTCATCATAGACGGCAATCAGGTTGGTCAGGCATGACTTGCCTATGGTGAATGCTTGTTGACTATTCCTGATCACTTTCCTCTCTTGCAAGTGTTTCAGAATGGATCTCCTCCATTATTTTTCCAGGGATTAGGGTGAGGTTGACTGTACTGTAGTTCCCTGGATTCTCCTTCTTCCCTTTTTTTAAAAATGGGCACTACATTTCCCTTTTTCCAATCATCCAGGGCCTCCCCAAGTCACCATGAGTTTTCAAATGGCCAATGACTCTGTAATCACATTAGCAAACTCCCTCATCATCCTTGGATGCATAAAATCCAACCCCCAGGATTTTTGTATGTCCATCTTTTCTAAATAGCTCTTAATCTATTCTTTCACCACTCAGGGATGTCCACCTACTTTCCATAGTATGATGCCCAGGGCAGTAGTCTGGGAGCTCACCTCCTCTGTGAAGACAAAGGGGAAAAAAGCATTGAGTACTTCCGCTTTTTCCACATCATCTGTCACTACATTACCTCCCTTGTTCCCTGACCACCCACTTATTGCTAACATACTTCACATCTGTTGTTAGCTGCGATTCTAATTAGACTTTGAACTTCCTGATTATACCCCTGCATGCTTGGGCAATATATTTATACTCTTCCCTAATCATCTGTCCAAGTTTCCACTTCTTGTAAGAGTCCTTTATGTGTTTAATCTCACCTAAGCATTTCACTCTTAAGCCAAGCTGGTAACCTATCATATTTGCTTTTCTCATAGCACATCAGGATGGTTTGTTCCTGTGCCTTAGATTCATAGATTCATAGAACTGGAAGAGACCTCAGGAGGTCATCAAGTCCAGCCCTCTGCCCAAGGCAGGACTAAATCCAACTAAATCAACCCAGCCAGGGTTTGTCAAGCCAAGACTTAAACACCTTTAGGGATGAAGATTCCACCACCTCTCTAGGTAACCCATTCCAATACTTCACCACTCTCCTAGTTAAATAGTTTTTCCTAATATCTAACCTAGATCTCCTGCCCTGCAACTTGAGACCATTGCTCCTTGTTCTGCCATCCATCACTACTGTGAACAGACTTTCTCCATCCTCTTTGGAACTTCCCTTCAGGAAGTTGAAGGCTGCTATCAAATCCACCTTCACTCTTCTCTTCTGCAGACTAAACAAACCCAGATCCCTCAGTCTCTCCTCATAGGTCATACGCTCCAGCCCCCTAAGCATTTTGGTCACCCTCTGCTGGACCCCCTCCAATGCGTCCACGTCCTTTCTATAGTGGGGACCCCAAAACTGGACACAATATAGAATCAAAGAACCATAGAGCTGGAAGAGACCTCAGAAGGTCATCAAGTCCAGCCCCATGTTCTAGGCAGGACCAATCCCAACTAAATCAACCCAGCCAGGGCTTGGTCAAGCAGAGACTTAAACACCTCTAGGGATGGAGACTCCACTACTTCCCTAATTAACCCATTCCAGTGCTTCACTTCCCTCCTAGTGAAATAGTTTTTCCTAATATC
>JANRFK010006688.1:10965554-10982258 GCA_030068395.1 Apalone spinifera
ATCAGGCCCTGGTGACTTGCAGGCATCTAACTTTTCTAGGTGATTTTTAACTTTCCCACACATCGGAATAGCTTGCTTTTGGGATGCACAGTATATCATCTAGAGACCTTGAAACTACATCTGCTTTACAAGAGTATTTTAAAAAACAAATGGAAGCTTCAAAAATTAGTTGTATAAATTCTTCTTCATTACTGATGTTACATGTTTTCCAACTTATGGGAATAATGCAGCCTTCCAATATCAAAACCAGATACATATTTCTTGCCAGAAGTCTGCCAAACTCAGGTTCCCGTAGCCCATGAATAGGAGGAAATTCCAATTACCTTCTGCAAAAAACCACCGAAACCACTTTCCATCTAGTCCTGAGAAGTTCTGTTTCAGGAACTTACAAGGGTAAACTAAACAACATTAACTGTTATAATGGCTTATTGATCAGAAGTGTTTTTCTCAAATACCTTTCTAAAAGACTATTCAGAGTTTGAAAGATGGTCACCAATGTCTAGAGTTGCATCAAGGAGTGCAAAAGAAGTCAGCAGCCAATGTTACATGCTGCTTATTATGGTTATCCTGCCAGTAAAGTCACAGCCACAAAGAATATAAAAAAACCCCAAAAAACCTAAGGTGCTAATCCTGCAATGATTTGTGCCTCTGCTTAACTGTATGGCCATGAAAGCCCATTGTGATGTGAGATTATACACATGTTTTAAAATTCAGAATATATATTCTTTGTAGACTCAGGGCCATAGTCTTTGAGTAATGTACCTATATGCTCCTTAAATGTGGAAAGACTATATACAATAAAGATTTTAGAAGTGGATTGTGAGTAGAGAGAAACCAAAAATATGTAATTCATATCTGGATGCTTCAAAGTCTGGGATGCTTAGTTCAAGAGAGAAGGGAGAGAAGGGGATCCACTACAAAGTTCAGTTCTGGATACAGAGCCAAATATACCCAGAATCATTCAGTATTCAAATCCTGTGTTTCCCACCAGATGGGTGCGTCTAGACTGGCAAGTTTTTTCCGTTAAAAGTATTTCCGCAAAAGCATGCCAGTCTAGATGCAGCCGATATGAATAGAGATATTGTGATCTAATATAGCAGAAGTCCTTACTCATTCAAATGATTTTTGAATAATTTGGAAAATCTGGGATGAACATTTATGGCTCCCACAGACCTCAGAAGAAAAAAATATTTTTTTATATTCTTTTATATGAATTCTGTGGCGATGGTGTTGTTTTTTCAGCAGGTGGCAGTTTTCACTCCATGTCTGTACTGACCTATTGATCCAGTATGGTATTAGGGGACACTACTGTATGCATTCTTTCACATGATGTTGACATCTGGATCTGAAGTTAATGTCAGCTATCTATGGGTATGTCAAAATAGCAAAACGCCTCCAACTGGCTTAGCTCAACTGACTTGGAGCTGTGGGGTTATAAAATTGATGTGTAAATGACTAGGCTGAATCCTGGTCTATGGGACTCTTTCCCAAAACATGGTCCCAGTACTTGGACCCCAACCACAGCTCAAACATCCACACGGAAATGATTAGCCCTAGAGCCCAAGCCCAAGCCAGCTCATCTGGTTCAGCTATAGCTATGCTACAGGTTTTTTATTCCAGCATGGATGTATCCTATATTTATGATAGACTGAATCAAACTTCCTGACTTGAACTGCTCCTCAGTTATTGCCGTACCTTCCATTTAAGATCCATGAATTGTACTGGCGCAGTTGTTCATAGAATAAACATCAATAGAATCTAGCTTTAATTTCCCTACTTAGATCTGTGAGCTCTTGTTCTTACAGGCAAGATGGATCATCATTAGCCTGTGATATCACATGGCATGAAGGGAAGAACCTCACTAACCCCACTTGGCAAAAGTGCAAGGTTAGTTTTCAAAATAATCACTTTGAAAATTACCCATATCATTTCTGTCTAAACTGAACTTTGCTTTTTCTGCCAAGGACCTAATGAGAACATTATATATTTTTCTGTTTAGGAGGAGTTCTTAAATAAATGGCCTCACAGACAGACTCCTGGACAGATAGATGCACAAACTCTCTAAAATATATAGAGAGATTATTATTATTATCTTACTAGGTAACTTTACTGTTGTGCCCAGGAAAGAAAAGGCTTCTACTTTGAGGTATTGGCTTGTATGTTATTTCTAAAAGAAATTTTCTATACCTCTTCCACTCTCATCCTCATCTACATTTTCCTTTCCTTACTTAATCTCCAATCCTGCAATGAGTTCTGCAAATGCTTAACTTTGAGCATGTGTGCTGATTCTCTGTAGTCAGTGGAACACCCCAAGTACTTTAAGTTCATCATGTTCTGAATCAGGATCAGAGCTTCAAAGTACCTGGATTTGATGTCCTGTAAAAATCCTGGTGCAGGTAAGGTTATTGCACTTGTACAACTTGATCATACAAGACGTGTGTGAATATCTCTCTCTACTAAGAAGTATAGCTAATGGCAATTTAGGGTGAAGTTTGGATGTTCATTTAAAAAACCCCACATATTATGAAAAACATTTTCCAAGTGTTTCACTTGCACAGTATGTTCTGTTCTTATTGTCATAATGATTACTACACTTATATCAACCTCATAAAATAAGACGCTGAAGTAAATTATGGAGAGATTAAGAACATTTTTTAGGTTTCATGTAATTCATAAATATAGTATTTTCTAGGCAGATTAATGCATTCAGCCAGGGAAAATGCTTTGCTTATATGTACTGTAAACAGGGGAGCTGTCAGACTCTGCAGGCCCTTGGGTAAGGTGTATGTGTGTTTGGGGTCCCAGCTCTGTGCTCACAGAAGGAGCATGGCTAAGAGCAGAAGGGGTGGGGCTAGGAGCAGTTTGTCTTCAACTCTGCCAGGAGTGTGGCATGTTCCCCCCAGCCCCACTGCAGCGGCATGGTGGCCAGAATCCCAGGCTCCTTTAAGGCAACTGCCTCTATCCCTCCCCCACGCCCGCCTGTGTCATTGGCAGGCCTGTCTGTAAAACAGGACATTGGATTGTACATCACCTAAGCTACCAACAAAATACCAAAGCACCCAGTGTAGAGGACAGTAGGCTGTATATTTAAGATTACAGTTATCAGCCTGTAAAGTATCAGATAAGATATTCTGTTGTTCCTAAAGGGATAAATTTTCTCCACAAATTGGCCATCAGAACATGCCTTCAAGAAAAGTCAAAGTATTAAGGCCAAACCCCTGTAAGGTGCTGATTTTCTGCATCTTCCAATAACTTTGATGGGAGCTGGAAGGCACTCAGTACTTCTCCAGAGGTGGTTAGCACATTGCACCATTAGGCAGGGTGTGTGTGTGTGGGGAGTTATATACTTGCCTGGTCCCTGGGCAAGGTGGGGGACCCTGTCTCACCCCAGCCTCGAGAGCTGCCTGAAGCATGCTGCATGGTGCTCTAGCAATGATTTTAAAGGTCTGGGGCTCTAGCTGCTCCTGCTCCTGTAAGTATCAGTGGCAGTGTCTGGGAGCCCCAGACCCTTTTGAATCTCTGGGCTCCAGCCAACTGTACCCTTTGCTCCCCCATGTTGGCAGGCCTGGCATTAGGCCCATCCTTATAATACAGCGATAGATGGAGCCAGTAGGTGGAACCCTGAGTATGGAGCTGCACGTAGCTGTTTATGCCAAAGGACAGCTGAGAAAAGAACCTGTGACTCATAGTTCCTCAACTCAGTCATAATCCCTCCCCTGCTCCTCTCTTTTTCCTGGGTGGGAAAGTAAGACACTGAAGCACTTGAGAGGGTGCAGCCTTGTCTCCATCTAATGTCTGGCCAGCAATTTGCAGAGTGGAAGCTGAGCCAAACTTCTATCCACACCTAGCCCATCTCTTCCCTCCCCTTGCCTACTTACTCACAAGAGGAAGAACCTCTCCCATTTCTCTCCTTTTGCTTTTGTCACATGAGCCATGAAGATCTCTCCGGGATTATGACTTTCTGTTTTCAAGTGACAGCTCCAACCATTAAAATGGAAAACCAGCTCAGACCATAGGCACCTCAATGAATAATTAAAGGTAGCTGTGGAGAGAGTTGACTTAATTTTCATAATCAAGAGCTGTCACACAAAATAGGAAGTTTAAATTTGCCACTTCTCACCTCAAGAGGAGATCTGTGTGGACTACTAAACAAATATATATTTTACATGCAGAAGTGCTACCAAGGAAACAAAACATCCGTGACATTCCCTGTGTCTGGGGCAGTGTGGACAATGTTGGTGCAGAAGGGAACTGGCTCACTGTGAACTAATTCTCACTTCAGTCATTCTCTCAAACAGTCAACAAGGAAGTGGGGAAAAATGAATAAGATCAGATCAACTAAGCCCAATCCAATTTCTAATCCAATTTCAAAATCAAGAATATTTGGAAATGTATGGATATGCATCTGAACTTGTCAGTGCTTTTTTGAATCATTTGAAGTTATCTTAAAGTTGTCACCAGTTGGAATTCCCTAATCTCTCTCCCCGTTCCAGTCCTTCCCCCAATATTAGACCCATTTTTCTCTGTTAGATCTATTTTTATGAGCAATTGACTTTACTGGCCATTTAATTTTGGCATTAGCAGTTAACATGCCAATTGCACTGCACATGCAGCAAGATATAGAGGGTCATCTTTGGCATCTGAGTAGAAGGCAAGGATACAATGACATTACAGTCCTTGACAAGGAAATACGACTGGGAGAAATTATGATCAACCCCTACAATCTAGCTTTCAGGCAGTCATTCATAGCAGCTGCCAATCACTTGAGATTATATTAAATTACTTTGGAGAAACACAAATTAAAATTGACAATGCAAAACCCTAAAGTCACTCTTTTATTTACTTTTGAGACTCTCCCAAGACTATAATAGTGCCAGAGATATGCAGGTGGCTCTGTCAGCTGCACTGTTCAGTAGATCCAAGTCATGCCCCCTTAGAAACTAGATTATTGTGCTGCTTACTGGAAAGGTGGCTGCAAGAAAGAAAATGAAAATTCAGCCCTTCATTGATATGCTTTATTCTCTTTTTAATTTTAAAATATTTCCAATATATCTTTTCTTTTTCTTCTCCTTTTTCATCTTTCTGTGTATGTCTCTCTCTCTGTGTCTCTCTGGGTATGTTTACACTAGCCACCCTAGTTCGAACTACGCTGGCTAATGTAGTCATTCCTGCAATGAGGAGTAATGGTAGTCCGAATTAGGGGCTTTAGTTCGAACTACCTAGCCCGTGCCACGTGTAGCCACGGGCAGGGAGACCGAACTACCAGACATTTAAAAATGGCGGCGCCCGGGAACATGCAAATAAAGCCCGGGATATTTTAATCCCAGGCCTCATTTGCAAGTTCGAATGACTACATTAGCCACCCTAGTTCGAACTAGGGTGGCTAGTGTAGACATACCCTCTCTCTCTCTTTCTTCTTTTACATTGCTGTTCATTTCAAAACCCACAGTTCTCTGAGTGAAATTAACTTGTTTGTGTAAATATCTTCCTAGGAGCATCAGTTACCGGTACTTTTGTACATATTTGTAACTTTTAGTTTTATATAGTATTTTAATATTCTCTATTTCTAAAAAAAAATCTATAAAGGCAGCTTTCTTTCCACACTCCTGCTAATTTTTAAATGATTTCTTTTTTGCTTTCTTAGCATTAGTAAATATCTGGCATGCTTACTTTCCAAGTAGGTCTGTTTTCTCTTGTAAATGGATTTTTTTATCACATTAAAGTGTTTTGGTTTGTTGAACATATTAAGCTGTGTACAAATAAGGGGTGCATCTATATTGTATGGGTTTTTTTGGAAAAAACACTATTTTTCCAAGAAAACTTCATTTACATCCACACTGCTATTGCGTTCTTCTGAAAAAAAAATTGAAAGAAAGCAGAGTTTTTTCCGACATTGGTAATCTTCTTTCTATGAGGAAGAACACCTTTTCTGAAAGAGCTCTTTTGGAAAAAGGTGTGTGAGGATGAGGAAGAGGAAGTTTTTTCAAAAGAAGAAGCCTCCAAGAAAAAGCACAGGTGCCCTGGTGACCACTCCATCCATAATAATCACAGCTTAAATGTGAGATAGCGTCCATTCAGTGTGGATGCTATCTTTTGAAAAAGCAAATTGCTTTTTCTATGTGCTTTCATAGTGTGGATGCTCTCTTTCAGAAGAAGATTTTTTGGAAGATCTCTTCCAAAAAAGCGTCTTTCAAAAGAAGCTTGCAGTCTAGACGTACCCAAGTAGTTAGTTTAAAATAGAATAATCTTTTCATCATAATGTATTAATGATTGTAAGTCTATTGATCATGTTATATGCACATATAGCAGCAGCCAGTTCTTTTAATGAGTATGGTCAAACCACAAAAAAACCCTGATCATCTGTGAATGACTCTTCCAACTTGGTGGCAGCTAGGGCCTTAAGACTAGCTGTACATGACAACTAAGATCTGTGTATCGTTATTAAATGGACCATAAAACTACATGAAAACTAGGTAATGAATAATTCAGTTTTAGAACTGATTGAAAACTCAGTACAAAAAAAATTATAGGATTAGAAAAATCCTTTTTCTTCCTTTAGGGTATGTCTATGCTGGAAAATTTTGGTGACAAATGTGATGTCCGCATGCAAAAGTCATAAAAACTGAAAACTCACCAAATCATATTTACACTGCCACACATTATCACCATATCACTGCCATAGTGTAAGCTCTCCCCATTGACAGAAAGAACAAAGCAGTGTGGGTTTGCATCCTACAGTGCCTGGCATCACCATCAGTCATGAGGCACTGTAGGAATATGAAACATAGTGCAAGGCATTTTGGGAATGTGAAAAACATCTCATCAGCCACCTCTTTGGTTCACAGCTCTCTCAGGGCTTCTGGCTTGCTTTCTTGTCATTGCAAACTCTGACAGTCCTTGTTTTGCACTCCAGCATCAGCTGTGAGAAACCACGGATCCCAGACTTCTCTCTGTTGTATTCAATGTGCTTAGGACATCATCACACATTGCAGCAGATATGCACTTAATGTCAGAGGAGGAAGACTCAGAAGCAGATAACAATGTGAGTAACACAGGCAGCAGTGAAGTGGAATTGCATTTGCCTGTCACAGAGCAGCTGTTCAGAGTGGAGTGCCACTTTTGGGCAAGGGAAACCAGCACTGAGTGGTGGGATTGCATTGTCATTCAGAAGTGGGATGAAGAGCAGTGAGTACAGAACTTTAGGATGCATAAAGCAACCTTCCTAGACCTATGTGCTGAGCTGGCCCCTGAACTGTGGCACAAGGACACCCGAATGAGAGCAGCTCTCGGGTAAAGAAGCGTGTGGCCATTGCTTTGTGGAAGCTAGCCACTCCAGATTGCTTCTGTTTAGTTGCAAATCAGTTTGGAGTGGGGAAGTCTACTGTTGGGGCAGCACATCTGCAAGTATGCAAGGCAATAAATCTCATTTTGCCGTATAGGACAGTGACTCTGGGAAATGTGGATGACCTAGTGGCTGGCTTTGCTGACATGGACTTTCCAAACTGTGGTGGAGCAATCAATGAGTCAAGGAGAAATGGTCTCAAATTACAGTGGGGGAGGCTTAGGTTAAATATTAGGAAAAACTATTTCATTAGGAGGGTGATGAAGTACTGGAAAGGGTTACCTAGGCTATGTCTATACTGCACCTGTTTTGCACAATAAATATGTAAATGAGGCTAAGTGTGGAATATCGCTGAGCCTTATTTGCATAATTAACAAGCACCTGCTTTTTGCACAAGAGGCTTTTGTGCAAAAACCTCCTCTTGCGCAACAGCCATTCTTCTGCATTTTTTTTTCTGGAAAAACGGCTCTTGCGCAAGAGGGGTTTTTTGTGCAAAAAGGAGCTGTGTAGTCTTTCTTTAGGCCACTGTTAACACTTAAACCACTAGTCAAACAAGAGCAATCCAACAGAAGTCATCTGATCCTTTATAGGGACTTGATCCTTCAAAGTGCCAAATATCTCAGATGACATGCTCATTGCCTGGCAACTGCCATCCACCATCTTGGCAACTCCAAGGGTACTCAGGATCTCATACAAAGGCAGTCCAAAATATATTTTATCATTTCTTCATTGTGGATAATATGATTACTTCTGCAAGGACTATACGGCAAAGGTTGAACAGTCTTTGAGAGTTTCCAACATTCTATTCTGTGACTCATGCAAAATAGAAAACAGTCCTCCTACAAAAACAGTAAAGGTCACTATCCTAGTGCTAGAAAAGAAGTGGGAATTTTTTTGCTCTGAAGGTAAAGGACAATTCTACCCCACAACCCTGGAATTCCTAAAATAAAATTCAACATGAAAGGTGACTATGGGTTTACATGTGCACAGTCCTCTCCTTTTACTCTAATTTTATTGTAAGAATACATTTAGCTGCCTTGGGCTGCTAGCATGCAAGATTTTTTGTTATGCATTTGTTTGCCAGCAATGACATTTCTGATGTCTGCTGGCATCAAAGGTTGCATTTAAAAAAAACCTATTTATATTACTTTGTTCTGGGACTGATGAGTCACAGCAACTGCTAGAGGGATTGTGGAAGAAAGAAGATTTTTTTTAAAATACCAGAGACTGTGGCATGATTCTCTTCTTACATTGGTATGAAACTGATGTAAATCGATTATCTTCCAGGTAGTCATTATTGATTTACACGGGGCTGAAAGGAGAATTAGTTGTAATAACAAAATGTCTGTACTTCCTCTTCAAAATGTGGAAGACCTTAGATGCCCTTCCTTATCCAGGCGTCCTTTAAAAGTCTTTTTAAAACTCTTCTGTGGTTTTACACAACAAAAGTCAGTTATCAGATGTCTTCCCTTTCCATCAATACTAAGCTGTATCCTTGAATGAAGAGCAAGACTCTGAGGTATCCATGCCTCCATCTTTTCCTTGCCCTGTTTGAGACAGCCAATGATGCTAATTCCACCCAATCCTTGTGCTCAACTGATCCCAGCACTTAAGGATAACGTGTGTCAGCGGCTTCCTATCCTCCCACCTCTCTGTTGTGTGTATGTTTAAGGGGGCAGATGTCAAGATTTGGTCTTTGCCAGATACAGGATAACAAGCTATATTGACATTGATCTTTTCTGGTGTCATGTAATATTTTCTGCAATTTTGAATTGTGTCCTTCTTTATTACTGGCTATTAACCTGAGTTAATATCGATAAGTAATGTCTTATTAAATGATATATCTACTTTATTAAATCTATAGTGGCATTCTTAATACCTTTGATTACACTGTTAGTTAAAAACAATTAATTATTAATATAGGTGAAACTCTCTTAAGTGGGATTTTCTGGTCCGGCAAGATCCATGGCCTGGCCTGGATGTTACAGGACCAGACAATCCCGGTGGAGGGCCAGCAGTAAGGATGCCCGTGGGGCTGTCAGGGCAGAGGGCTGCCCACAGGGAGCTGGCAGTGGGACCTCCCAGCATGTGGCAGCAGGGCTGCCCAGCAGGGTTGGGAGACCTGGCATGTGGCTTCCCAGTGAGGTTGGGAGCCCTGTTGCGCAGTGCACGCATAGATGCCCAGGGAGCCTCAGTGTGGTGCACGTGGCTGCTTGGGAAGACCTGGTGCGTGCTGCACAGGGCTGCCCAGAGAGACCTGGAGTGTGTGGCTATCCAGAGTCCCAGTGCATGGTGCATGTGGCTGCCTGGAGCCCCAGCGCCGGGCTGCCTGGTGGAGCCACAGCAGCGACAGCTGCCCAGCAGGTTGGCAGGGAAGCAGGGCAGATAGGCCAGCAGGAGGTGGGGGGTGGGCGGGGAGGCCAGCAGCCAGGCCAAAGAGACCCATGTCGCGGTACAAAAATGACTTCCCTGGTCTGGCAAAAGCCCTTATCTGGGACCAGTCAGGTCCCAAGGTTGCTGGACCAGGGAGGTCCATCCTGTATTAAATCATGGTGAAAATTCTGTTTCCTGACACACAGAAATGGTTTCCATTAGTTTCAGTGTATATTCCTGAAGTCAGAATTTGCTCAGCTGAATGAGGTACAAACCAGTGCATAATTCTTGCTACTTAAAAATCATTGGGGTGCGCTCTATTTTTATTTGAAAATAGCCACCTGACCTTTCCCAGAAAAGCCCATTAGTAAATTAAATCTAGAGGATTCCAAGACAGTAATGTCAGATCAGCCCAAGAAAATGATAAATGATATTTTAGGGTAGTGATCCATCTTTGCATGATAGGTATCTCAAAGTAAAATATAATGCAACTACAATTCTGTTTAGAAAGCCCACCTATATAAAATACACACACTAGCTATTTCAAAGTTTCCCCTTTTAAATTCAAATTCTAGGTTTGTGGGTCCAGTAGTCAACTGTCTGTTTACCACCCATTGCTGTGCATCTTGTTAGAGTTAATCCAAATGAAATGCCCCAAATTGGGGACAAATATTTCATATAGAAATAAGTCAAGTTTCTATTCTCAGATATGATGAGGTAGGTGAGTTCCCTTGCAGTCAGTGTAAGTGTCATTCTAAATCAGAATCACAAATAACAAAAAGGTAAAAATAACACACATTAACAGACACTGATTAAACTCAGTAAGAAACACATGCATTATTCCTAAGTTATTAACTTTCTGACATATTTTAAATTTCCATAAATTAAATCTGCATGAATGGTTTAGACCCCCTGTGGTTCAGGATGTGAGGAAATGATAATGGGGTTAGAAGTAAATTTAAGCCCAGGGTGAAATTTTAACTCCTGAGAGTTGATGGGTTCCTTATCTGTGTTGACAGTGAAACTACCAAGAGGACCTCAGGTCATCCTGATGAGACCAATCATTGCTAGAATTATTAAATCACTGCCCAGCATTTCTCTAGTTGCTATAATGAATACACAGACTGTAGTTTTGTATATTTCATGCTGTCCTTCTCTTATTAAATATACTGGGCTCAAGAAAAGCTCTTACATGGAAATACACTTGAGCTTGCTACCATTTAATGCATGTTTCCAGCATACTTACATTAGGCCTATCTTTTCTAGATACACAGCCTTTGCACATTAGGATACGGGAGCATCTGTTATTTATAGTGGCTTTTAATATACTGTAGTTGTATGTAGAGTGTAATGGTTTCAAACACACATGACCTAGCAGGGGGCAAGGACAATTTTTGAACTACTTTTCTTGTATTAACTGACACACAAAAGGCTGTTTTAGTACAATCAAAATGAAATGGTAAGTTTACAATTTATGAGCTCTAGATAAATGTGCATTGTGCGGGTGTACACACAGCTATCCTTTGTATTGTAGACTATAGAGGTGATTCTTGCTTATGCGCCTATAAAAATGTTGAAATGTAAATAGGTCCAAAATTTATTTCTTAATAATAGGTTTGATAATTATTAAGTGAGTCCTGGTAAAATATGAATCAAATGAAGTGAGACAATTCAGAAGCAAGCTGAAGATAAGTCAGATCATATTATAATCATGTTTTGAACTGGATTGCCCATTATAAAACCAGCTTTCCATACATTCAACACCTCATTTACATCAAAAGCTAAGTATGGGACACTTCCTGCCCACTCAGTTAGCCTCATTAGCACCAACATTACAATTAAAAGGTACATTTTTCTCTGTCTTCTTTTTCAGTTATACATTCTGAGGGTCGCCCCTTTTTTTTCTCCACTCAAGCACATCTGAGGAAGTGGGTTTTGCCCATGAAAGCTCATGATACTATATATATTTTTGTTAATCTCTATGGGCATGTGTACACTAGGAGATTATTTTGAAATAAGTTATTTAAAAATAATAACACCTGAAATAACTATTTAAAAATAGCAGGTCCACACTACAGGGCAACATCAAAATAATGCAGAAATATTTCAAAATAGCACGTCCACACTGATTGGAGCCTGAATTACATTTAAAGCCCCCAGAAGCACTTCAGAGAGGGCACCAGGAGAACAGTCACTTCTTGTAGCTGCTTGCTGAGGCTAGCTGAGACTCGTGCTTAAAGGGGCTCTTCTTTACAGCTGCATCTCACACTCCACTTCTCCACTGCCTACCCCCTCGCAGGACATGAAGCTCACATAGCTTGCAAACACTACAGTACTGGCTATATGGAGCCAGAGCTGCTGCAAAGCAGTGCTGCACCTTATGGTGCACTTCATCCAGACTGCCCACGTGCTGATTCAGGACCATGACGAGCAACCCAGACTGGGGGACCTCTTTCCCCAGGCCCTGATGCAGCAAATTATCTTCCATCCCCTGCACCGTGGAATGCTGCTTCTGGCAAAGAGAGACAACTTCTGAATAGTGGGACCACATCATCCTGCAGTGATGGGATGACCTGAAATGGCTCCAGAACTTCTTCATGTGGAAGGAAACCTTCATGAGCTCTGCAAGTGGTTCGCCCTTGCTCTCAGGCAAATGGACGCTCACATGACACTTGCCATCACCCTGCAGAAGCACATTGCCATTGCCCTGTGGAAACTCGCCATGCTGGACAGCTCTCATTCCTTGGGGATCCAGCTCAGTGTGGGGAAATCCATGGTCAGGACCATACTTCATGCAGGTTTTACTATTTCACCAGAAGGGTGGTGAAGCACTGGAATGGTTTCCCTAGGGAGGTGGTAGAATCTCCATCCCTAGAGGATTTTAAGTCCCAGCTTCACAAAGCACTGGGTGCGATGGTTTAGGTGGGGTTTTTCTTGATTTGAGCAGGGGGTTGGATTCAATGACCTCCCGAAGTCTCTTCTCATCCTAGGATTCTATGATTCTATAAGTGGTCAAGGCCATCAACACGATCCTGCTGTGGAAGGTCATCACCCTGGAAAATGTTGACCCCGTATCACTGGCTTTGCCACCATGGACTTCCCCAGCTGTCAGGGTGCCATAGACAGCAGCCACATTCCCATCCTGCCCCTGACCACTGTGCCTCAGACTACATAAACAGGAAGGGGTACTTTTCAATGGTGCTGCAGGCCTTCGTGGACCACAAAGAACGGTTCATGGGGGTTCATTTACATAGGGGGGTTAGGGAAGGTGCACGATGCCCGCATATTCTGGAACTCAAGTTTGTTCCAGAGGATGCACTCCAGCCCTTTTTTCCCCAACCACACCATCAGGATCAGGGACATGGACATGCCTTGTGCATCCTGGGTGACACCACTTAACCCTTGCTCTCTTGGCTTATGAAACCCTGCATGGGCTGCCTGGACCCCAGCAAGGGCTATTTCAATTCCAGGCTCAGCAGGTGCTGCATGGTGGTGGAGGGTGCCTTTGGCTGCTTAAAGGGGAGGTTCAGGAGTCTCCTCACCGACCTGAACCTCAGCAATCGAAACATCCCATACATGGTGGCAGCCTGCTGTGTGCTCCACAACATATGTGAAAACAATGGGGAGACTTTCCTGTGGAGGAGGCGGTGGATGTGGATGCAGGGAGTTAGGAGAGCAGGGAGTTGGGAAGCAGAGGCGGGGAGGTGGCTGAGGGACTGCTTGATACACATGATCATGCACTCCATGATTACTGTTATTGAGGAGCACATGGACTGATGCTGGCACAACAGCTGCTTGTTAGCCCAGCAGTCCTCGCGGTTGGTGGCTCACTCCCGGTGCTCCTCATCAAAGCTCCAGATGAGGGACTGAAGGCTGGCCATCTGCTCCCACAACAAGTCCTCGCAGATACTTTTCCACTGGTGGATCCTGCACAGTTGTACAGATGGCATGGGAGCTGATGGATATGCCACACTCGCAGCTGGGCCAGCTGTGAAGACAAGTGAGAAAGGCAATCATCCCAGGAGACACCCTATGAAGCCTGCCCCTAATCTTTGAGTCAATAGTGGAGGGATAGCTCAGTGGTTTGAGCATTGGCCTGCTAAACCCAGGCTTGTGAGTTCAATCCTTGCGGAGGCCATTTGGGGTAAAAATTTGTCAGGGATGGTACTTGGTCCTGCTATGAAGGCAGCGGACTGGACTTGATGACATTTCAAGGTCCCTCCCAGTTCTAGGAGATAGGCAATCTCCATTTATTTAATTTAACACTGAAGGCCTCCATTCAGACAATGGCAATGTGCTTTGAGCAAGGCCATTGGTTGCTTAGACAGTGGACACTTTCCTGCAGGGGCACGGACATCCCAGGGGAACCTCACTATTCCCATGGCCCAGGGGCAAGCAGGCATGGGAAGGTTTTGGCTAGGCCAGGAGCCTGCAGGCGGGAGAGGGGGATGGGGCATCTTGGCTTCCTTCCATGTCCTGCACATGCTGGGTCCAGCACTGGCGACATAGAGAGAACTTCTATTTCTGCATGCTGGGGGTGAGGGCAGGGAGGGTGTTGCAGGAGGTGTGTGAGAGTGACAGAGACCACTTGCCAAAGAGAGTGCTATAGGGTCCCCTTCTCTTCCTCCTCCCAGCAGGTTCCCATGAACAATATCGGTGTCCTCCACATTACCGTATTTGACTGGAAGCAGATGCTGCCTGAGTATGGGCATGAGCTTGTGTCATGTGCGGCACTGCTGTGTGTTTCCATGACACCATCCTCCTTAATGGTGGCTTGTTGTAGGAAGGTGTCTCACCACAGATGCCATAGTAAGTAGGCCTTTCCAGGAACCTTGTGAAAAGGAGTGAGGGGCTCCTGTGTGACAGTGTCATGGGGCTTAGTGATCCAAACTGGTACTCCATGGCCCCTCTCCCACCCATGGGATCCCACTGTGGCTGAACACTTCCGTTGCGTGCTTGTCCATGGGACAGGGGAGAGGGAAGTAGGGTCCCCTGGGCACCTTGGAGACCCTATGAGGCACAGCCTGCTCTGCAGGCCACACATGGCTTTGCTCCCAGGACATCCTCATCCTCTGGCCCAAGGACTATTGTTTGCTGCTCACAGAGGAGGGCACAGCCTCAGGGACAGTGTCTGCATGGATGACTAACCATCTTTCCCTTTTTATTCTCCACAACTGGACCAGCCATCACTGAGGGGTGATGTACACCAACCGAAGCAGCCACCCGACCTCGGAGAAGCCACAAGTGCATGAGGATGCCTGAGGGCCCCCTTGAGGCAGCCTGTGGGCATCTTGCATGACATACAGCATTCCCCCTGCTCCTACCCCCAAGTGATACCTCTGCCCCCTCCACAACCAATGCCTCTGCCCCCTCCCCCTGACTCCCTGCCATCCCTGACCCCTCTCCAGCCCCACACCCTGACCACCCCTCTGTTGTCCCAGGCCCCACCCAAC
This sequence comes from Apalone spinifera, assembly GCA_030068395.1. Taxonomy (NCBI): domain Eukaryota; kingdom Metazoa; phylum Chordata; order Testudines; family Trionychidae; genus Apalone; species Apalone spinifera. Next base: position 10,980,723 of record JANRFK010006688.1, read on the forward strand.
CCCAAGTTTACAGAAATCCCCAGACATGAGATGGTACTTCCAGCTGCCCCATGTGACACTCCCAGCCCTGAGCCCCTTTCCCTCTCTCCCCAATCCAGGTTCTCAACTCTCCTCCTCCCCAGTGTATTTTATTAAAAAAAATACAAAGTTCAAATCAAAACAGATGTATTTATTGAGAGTTCAGGGAAGGAAGGGGTTATGGTGGGAAAGAGATAGTGGAGCAAACTACAGGTCCCTAGTGGGGAGGGTCTGGAGAGAGTTACTGGGGTCCTTGAGAGAAACTGTGCCTAAGGGCCTCAGATGCATACTCACACCTGACGGGCCTGGTGAATGGCAGCTGTCTGTGGCTGTTCAATGCCCTTCCTTCCTGGCTGGTCTCTGCCCCCATCCCAGTAGGAAGGCCTCCCCCTTCCTCTCCACGATGTTGTGGAGAACACAACAAGCCAACACCACCTCAGGGATGTTGTCCTCCCCCACTTCCAGGCAGGTCAGGAGGCACCTGAACCATCCCTTCAGGCACCTGAAGGAGCATTCAACCTGCATGTGGGCCTGGCTGAGGTGGGCATTGAATTGGTCTCTGCTGGTGGCCAGTGTAGGGCTTCATGAACCAGGGCATGAAGATTAGGCCATGTCCTCCACGATGCACAGTGGCATGTGCATCTGCATGTACCCAACACAAAAGTTACGCTGGGGGAAGAATGTGCCAGCCTCCAACTTCTGGCAGAGGCTGGAGTTTTGGAAAATGTGGACATGGTATGCCCTGTCTGACCACCCAATGAAAATGTCTGTGAACTGTCCATAGTGGTCGACCAGTGCCTGCAGCACAATCAAGAAATAGCCATTGTGATTTATGTATTGGGCAGCTTGATGATGTGGTGCGCGGATTGGAACGTGTCTTCCATCGATGGCACCCCTGCAGCTGGGGAAGATCAGAGTGGCAAATCCAGTGAAAATCAGGTCCATGTCTCCCAGGTGGATGACCATGTGCGGCAGGACAGAGTTTATAGCCCTCACCACCTTCAAAAGGAGACAAAGAAACAAAAGAAACACACAAAACAGGGAATGAGAGGGAGTGCCTGAGGCCTTGGGAGGTGCTCGCCTCCTCCCCTTTCCCCCCAAACACTGCAGGAGCCACCCCCTATGAGTTTACCCCCCAGCAGGGCTGTGTGAGGGCGGGACAGCAAACCCCCTGTCCCCTGGGGACGAGGCTTCCCCACCACCTCCAACGCCTCCCAAGGCCTCCCACACCCTTTCCCTAGGGTTCCCTTTTCCAGGACTTCCACCTCTCCTCAGGGACTGCAGCCTGAGAGTGCCTTACCTCCATGAGGAGGGCCCCAACAGTGGACCTTACCATGGCGAACTGGTTGCCCACAGACCAGTAGCTGACTGGGGTGGAGAGCTTCCATATGGCTATGGCCAGGGCTCGACAAATTATGGAAAACCCTACTCTCGACTAAAAAGGGACCTGCCACCCCCCAAAAATGTTTTTTAATGGCATAAATTCCTAATAAGAATAAGAACAGTAATTACTAATAA
>JANRFK010006688.1:11004881-11016153 GCA_030068395.1 Apalone spinifera
GAGGCTCTTAGTGCTCCTCAGGGTGGAAGCTCTCCCACAGGACCTCCTGGATACCGACAGCCTCCCGATGGACCTCCCAGATGGTAGCCTGCAGAAAGGGCAGCCAGGCTCGCAGCAACGCGTCCACGAGAAGCACTAGAGTGCCCAGGGGCAGCTCTGGCTCTATGTTGCAGAGTGATGTGGTGTCCCGAGTGAGGGCAACCAGAGCATGCAGAGACAAAATGCTTTTCTGTTCCTCATCAAGGTAGGCAAGCAAGCAGGGAAAGCTGAGAACTGGCTGTCCAGGATGGGTTCATTTAAGCACAGGCCTCAGATAGCCTCAGGCAGCAGCCACACAAAGTAACTCCTAACCTGATGCCCTGCCAGACCTGGTTCCAGCCAGCTTTATATGCGATTCAGCATCCATTCAGTGTGGATGCGGTATTTCAAAATAGCAAAACGCTATTTCGAAATGCATTTTGTGTGTAGATGTGTTATTTCGAAATAACTTATTTTGAATTAACTATTTTGAAATAAGATATTTTGAAATAACGCTGTAGTGTAGACATACTTTTTCAGATCAATGTTTGCTTCTTGTGAAATAGTGTTATATAGTTGATTCAAATTTAGCTTGTGGTCTGCTATGAGCTCTAGATCCCTTTCTTTCCTAAGTAGTCATTCAGATTATTTTTTTCCTAAATGGAATACTTTTAATTTGTTCTTACTGCATTCACCTTGGACCACGTCTTTAGTTTGTCCAGATCATTTTAAATTTTCATTGTATTCTCCAAAGTATTTACAACCTCTCCCAGCTTGGTATTATTTGGAAGCTTTTTAAGTGTTCTTTCTGCACCATTATCTAAATAATTGATGAAGATATTAAATAGAATTGGATCCAGAACTGATCCCTGCAGAACCCAAATTGTTATGCCTGTCCAGCATGACTGTGGAACATTAGCTATTCTCTGGGAATGGTTATCCAACCAGTTATATATCCATCTAGGTTGTATTTCCCTAGTTTCTTAAGGAGAAGGTCTTGTAAGACTGTATGAAAATCCTTACTATAGTTTAGAAATACCCTGTTGCTTGAAATGTTGGAAAATGAAATATTCTATAAATCTGAATTTGAGATGCAGGCAGAATTACACCCATAATCCCTTTCGTGCTGGTAACCTTCTGATCTTTATTGTTGAATATACAGTTAATATTTAATAATAGCAGAAGCAGCTGTTTCTGTCACTTCAGCTGCATATCATCTGCTATTCACTTTGCTAAAAAGTTGTAAATGCTTTAAAAGGATAGCAATGTCAGCTGCTATATTTGTATCACATAGTGAATATTCATAGGCATGAAATCCCTAATGTGACCTTCAAGTTGATTGCATACATCTTGATACATCTTGTTACTAATTCAGTGGAGGTTTTTTTTTTAAATTCATTATAAAAACTAAGTCCAGATCACAGGTCATGAAAAAGTGATGCAAAAAAAGAGAGAGAGAATTTTGAGGGAATGTTTTGGAAAGTATTGTCAGCTATGTAAGATCGTTATCTGTAATCAACTTACAAAGTAACCTGATTCTTGGTTACACTATTAGCTGATTTTTAATTTTGGCTTTATTTTTTTTTTTAGTTTAAAGATTTCATAGGTATGGTTCTTTCTGGTTCTTAGGATAATAGTTTCCTGTTCTAATACAGTTCAATATGATGTATCCACCATGTTTTGACATTCCATTTATTTGAAAGATCATTCTTCAGAATCAAAGTTGTGAGTTTTAAATATGCAAATACTCTGTCAGTTTGTCAAATGCTCTTGGCCTTTCTCCCAGAGGCTGTGTCTAGACTATACCTCTCTATCGTCAGAGAGATGTAGATTAGGCACGTTGAAATTGCTGATGAAGCAGGGATTTAAATATCCCGTGCTTCATTAGCATAAACATGGCCACCTCATTTTTTGAGGTTTACAGGATCTTTTGAAAAAGGGTTTATTTTTCGACAGATCTGCATCTAGACTGCCGGGGTTTTTTTTGTTTTGAAAAAGTTCTGTTTCGGAAAAAAGCGGTGGCCATGTTTATGCTAATGAAGCACAGGATATTTAAATCCCTGCTTCATTGGCAATTTCAACGTGCCTAATCTACATCTCTTTGTCGACAGAGAGGTGTAGTCTAGATGTACCCCTAATGTCCAAGTTCTGGAATTCTTTCTCCTTTACTGGAAGAATTTGGAAGACACTCCACCAGGAAATATGACCTTGCATATGTGTCTCTAAGGCTGCGTTTCACAGGCTGCAGAACTTGGGGAGCAGAGAGTCACGCACACAGAGAGTGTTGTGTTTACTCTCTTTACTACTCTACATTGTTCTATTACCATTCTGCTCTCACCCTGTCTCTGGACACACAGTGGGGTTTTGTTTGTTTGTTAAGCATATTAAATAATTACTAGAACTGGTTGAGAATTTTCTGCCAAATGTATTTGCCAGAAAATGCAGTTTTTGCAAAATAAAATTTTCCAGAGAAAAAAATTGATTTGATTTTTTTTTCAGTTTTTATCACTGGGGAAATCAAATTACTTAATTTTGGGATGGATCAAATCTCAGGATTTTTAATTTTCAAACTGAATTTAATCTGTTTGTTTTGATCAATTTCACATGAGACTATGTCTGCCAGAGGTGCCTCATGAGAACTGTAGTTTTGGTGATGCATGCCCATTTTCCCTGTGGTCTACCTTGTTAAATTATACATCCCATGATGCACTATCATCTCCCACACCCCACCTCTTGGTTGACTCATTGTTGCACATCATGAGGGAGATAACCTGGCTAGGGAACTTAGCCAACAGAGAAGAGAGAGTACATGTGGCACCATATTATAAATCCTATGAGGCCCCATGTTTACTTCAGCCTAAACCACTAAACTGTCTCAACATGGTTTTAATATCAGACAAATTCAATTTCTAAGGACATGATATTCAGAACTTGCAACTATATGGATGAAAGCTTTCCAGCCCATTAAATTATGTTCTTATTTGTGCCTAGGATGATTAAGGTTCACCAGAAATATTTTTTCCTGATGGCACTTACAATGATCCTTGAGTGTAGTAAATAGTATTTAAAACCTAATCCAAATTTGCTGTTGCATTGAAAATGAAGGTATCTCATGGGAAAATATTCTTTCCTATCTGCCTGTTGACCCTTCATTGAAGAACTGTTAGACCGTCATGAAAAAGTAGAGTATACGGTGTAAGGGTTGATCCTACAGTGAAAGGCACACCCACAGCCCTTTGCTATATAGAGCCCCACAGGAATCAATGGACAAGTAATTGCCTTACAGTATAAAGTTATCCTGCACACAAGCACTTCATTACACTATCAGGGCTTTATTGTCTGACAACTGGTCAGGAGCCTGAAGTTGAGATGAATGACAAAAATAACAGTAATGGAGAATTACCTTTTTTCCCTTCTTGACATATTACAGAGCAATGCTTAAACCTACTCAGTCCAAAAAGTTCTCCTTTGCTTCAAGATACTTTAAGTGAATTTTATTCAATCTGCTTTCCTAGTTGCATAAAAGAAAGAATACAGTCCTGAAATGTTTGCTTCCTTTAATGGCTATGTATTTAAATGTGATTGAATTATTTTCTTATTCATGTACAATATTTGAGTTTGTTTGTCTGTCATTTGTCTGTTTGTCTGTGTGTTTGTTTGTTCAAGAACTCATCGTAAATGGTAAAAGTGAGGACTACCAAATTCAGAATATCTCTTCCTTTTATCATAACTTAAAGCAATGTAAGGATTTGGTTCTACTAGGAAAACAGGATGTTCCTGGAATGGGATTGCTTCCCATGAAACTAAACAGAAAAGAGACTCACTAGGCAGGTGAAAGTACTTGGCTGGGGGCCTTCCCCCTCCTCCATCTGGGTCTGCCCCAGCTAGAGTCCTTTAAAATAGTCCTTTAGGAAGAGTGGGGGTGGGAGAGGGGCTGAAGCTGGTATGGGGATGTTGCTGGCTGTTTGTTCCCTTTGTCAGGGAGCAAAGTGCATAGTTTGCTGCATTCTTCACTCTGGAAGGCATAGGTGGCAGATTAATTTGGATCTCTCCAGCTGGGAGACATGTACGCGTTGTGCAGCTGTGCCCTCTGGAGATGCATGCACCATGGAAAGGCGCTTCTGACCTGGCCCCAAGCTGCTGCAGTTAGAGAGGGCTGGGGTTGTTCTCTCTACCCCAGCAGCCTGCACACTGAACCCCTGATCCCCAACCCCACTTCATAGCAATGATTTAAATGAAGCATGTACATTGTCATTTTATTCCCCCTTCCCTCCAAAAAATGAGTTAAGAACCTGAGCAACAGTGAATCTTCCAGTATACAGGGGGAAAGGGGTGGCTCAGTGGTTTGAGCATTGGCTTGCTAAGCCCAGGGTTGCGAGTTCAATCCTTGTGGAGGCCATTTGGGGCAAAAATTTGTAAGGGATGGTACTTGGTCCTGCTGTGAAGGCAGCAGAGTGGACTCAATGACCTTTCAAGGTCCCTTCCAGTTCTAGGAGATAGGCAATCTCCATTATTTTATTTTTATTTGAATAACAAAAAGAATAAGGAAAAATAAAATATCTTTACTAAGTTTCACCTGAGAAATATAACTATGAACCAGTGAGGCAGTCTGTTGTACTCTTTATTGATCTTTAATGTCATCCCTCTTTTTTGTTGATTCAAAATATTTTAAGTAGATGACAGAAATTTAGTTTAAATTGTACACTGAAGGAAATGATTACTTATTGTTTCACCTAAACAGAATTTTGAAAAAAGCTACTTATGGCCTGGCCTCTCAGTTCAGAAAGACCTAAGCAATCAAGGGACATATTTTAAAAAGTTATATATCTGCATATTTCATATTCTCTGTTGTATGTGTGTAGGATGAACATCTCTCAATGTACTCTAAGCTACATTTAAGTGCTTAGCTTTTACATAACTCAAATTCTTGGGCCTTGTAGGTCTGTGGTTGGCCTCTTGCATAGGAATATATCTCACACTCCCATTAACTCTAAAGGGGATTGTGCACACAAACACCAATGAGGAATAGAATGCAAAGTCCTGTCATCTTTCAGTGTTTTGCTTCTTGCCAAAAGATAATTAAATAAATAAAAAGAATAATGATTATTAATGAAGTGCTTGTAAGATGATTATACTTGAAAGTCACTTTGGATCTTAATAGAAATAAATCTAGAAATACGATCTGAAACATGATTCAAGCAAATAATTTATTAGTTATGTATTTTAAATCATTTTATCATAGACAACAGTAAATATATGATCAACCAACATCTGTTTCTCTACCTATCCCTACAAATGTGCATGCTAAAAAAGAAAATATGTTATCTCTTTCTACAGTTAATAATATTACTTACTAAAATTAATATTTTGGAGAGAGAATACTACTGCCTGGTTGCATAATAGGCATGAGCATACTTTCATTACAGCTATTGGACTGATTGCTTTTTGATACACCACATCATTGCTCCAAAATACTTACAGTACTGCTATGAATTTTAAGAGTCCAAAAGCCTATAGAATGTGTTACTTTCAATTGAAATTCTCCCAGTGCAAAAGGGTCAATATGCCTTTTGGATTCTATTAAGTTTGAGGAACACATTTTGGTGAATTATACAGGCAATAATTATTTGGGGCAGCAAATAAAGCAGCCCAGGGGGTGAATTTTTAAGAAACAAAGATACAAAGCCTGTTTTCTTTCTCTGTGTCTTGCATCTTGGGTAGTCATTTACATCAGTGTAAAATGGTAATAAATCATATTTCTCCATCCAGACCAGTAGTAGCATTTAATATATACTTTTCTCTCACTTTGCAGTCTTATGAATGACTGTGGGCCAAAATGTACTATGAGTTAACAGATTTTCTCAAGGATTTCAATGGAAACATCTGCTTAAGACCTGATGGTGCAAGGTCCCAGGCAATGGAGATTCAGGATCTCAGTTTTTTATTCAAATTCTCTTAATAACAGAAATAGAAAGGACAATGAGATAATTTGCCTCAGAAACAATGTACTTCAAAGTATTCAGTTAGGCACCAGTCATGTCTTAAAATACCAATTCTGCCTTAGATTTTACTTTGTCTCTACAATCTGTAATCACTTTTCAGCCTAAAATCATAAACGCATACGTCATCCTTCTTTATTAATGCTTAGATCTGAGCATGTGCTGCACAGAGAAACATCACTTCAAAGAACTCCAGGAGCTATAAAGCCTGAAAATTTCTAAGGCAATATTTCTTTGAAGTCCCTCAAGATATGTATGTTATCACCATCAACTCCTGGTCTCTCATTTAAGGTATGATATATATAGCGCTCTAAAGCTCTGATTACACATAGAAGTACAACTCTTGTGTTATTATACAAAGTACATATCTTTAGACCCATGAAAAACTAGTAGTTTAAATAGTATGATAAAGTGATTGAATAGTAATATGATTTTGCTAAATTTCCTTTTCTTTAAAAAACTATGAGAAGTATATCACATGTTCTTTCACTGCTAAGTACAGTGGCATAAAAATATTAATAGCATTCATTGGATAACTGTCATTTGTTGTCTCAAAAGCTGTGTAGAATTAATCATCATTGTCAGCACTTGCAGGTAATAACCACTGAATAGTCTGGTGTGTCCCTTCCTTCCCCCCCTCTCTTCTGCAAATCTCCTCCCACATGTGTGCACACAGGAAAAAATGCTTCTTCTCAAGGTAGAGGCTGGTAATGAATGACAGCTGTGGAGAGTCAACAGTATGGAGGGAAATATGCTTTAGATTCAAGAGGACCCTATGACTCAGTAAATCTAAGATTGAAAGTAATTATCCACTTTCACTAAGTGTTCTCATTTTTAATATCCACTTGGCAACAGTCATTAAATTAGGCAACGAACTTTGAAGTAGGAATCTTATGAAATAGAAAAGGGAGAAGAGTTAAGAATAGGATGCTGGATTTTGGGAAGTTAGCAGTCTTTAGAATTAACTGTTTCCTCTCCTTTTTTGCCTAGGGTACAAACTTCCAATTAATGACTTACTCACTTATGTTCTCAACTGCTCACTCCATTTTTGGTTGCCACAGCCAGCTCAGTGATGGCAAGAATACAGAGGACTTGATCTATAAAATTATGGAAGTTATCCAAAATATCAAATGGACTTGTGAAGTCTTTTGTTGTTTTGTTCCTTGAGAGAAATCACTATGGCCCTTCTGACCCAACTGTGCTGTGTGCCTGGTTTGAGGCATTGCTGTCATACCTCAATTTCATCTACATTGCATTCCCCCTAACAGAAAAAAAACCCTCTCTTGTGGGTCACAGCTTTCACAAATGTTTTTCAATGACAGGGAAAGAAATGGCAACATCCATAAAGCAGCTATTCAAGAAAAACATCCTAACTCTAAGAATAGTGGACAATGAAATAAACAACCTAGGGGGGTTGTGGAAGCCTCTTTGCTGGAGGTTTTAAAAAGGAGGCTGAATAGCCATCAGTCTGGAATGATTTGGACACAACACATTCTGCATCTTGGCAGAGGGTTAGTTTGGATAACCGTTGCGGTCCCTTGTAATCCAGATTCTATAGAAGCATTGGGGCTAAACTTCCAGCATACTTCTGGATCAGAAAATAAAGAAGCTGAATTAATTTCTAATAAAGAAGCTGAATTAATTTCACTATGAACCATTGTAATGTAAATACAAATATTGTTCTAATGAAAAAATATTACTCCTTAATTAACTTATAAGGTGCCTATACGACTTTCTGCTCAACTTCTATAGTCCACTTGTGCCCTTGTCTCAACATCTTCAATTGGATATCCATGAGGAGGAGTATGTAGTTAGCAGATGTGCATCAACATGAAGAATGATTTAGAACAGTGGTCACCAACCAGTAGATCGGGATCTACTGGTAGATCTTGTAGCCTCTGGGAGGTGATCTTGACTGGTTTGGCCAAGAGGCTATCAAGTGCAGCACTTCAGCTGCCTCTCCCCTCACTGCTGTGTACCTCCTACCCTTTGCCTGGGAGATGTTTTCCTCTACCACCCTGTATTCTATCTCTGCAGAATGGGGTTGTGGGCACAACAGGGTTTAGGATTCAGGGAGTTTGCTGGCTGCTTTTGAGAGTGGTGCAGGGCCAGGGCAGGGGTGAGCCTGCCTTAGCCCCACCACAAAGGAGCCACCTGTGGTAAGCAGTGTCCAGCTGGAGCCTGCATCCTTTAATCCCTGTCCCAGTCATGTACCCCCACCTGCACCCCAAACTCCTGCCCTAGTCCTGAGCATCTCTAGACCCAAACTCCCTTAAAGAGCCTTACACTGAACCTCCTCCTGCATCCCAGCCTCTGCCCCATCCTCAGCTCAGAGCCCTTCTTACACTCCAAATTCCTTAGCCCAAGACCAAAGCCTGTGCCCCAATCCTCTGCCCTTTCCTGATGAAAGAGAGGAAGGAATGATGGAGTGAGCAGGGGCGGGGCCTTGGAGAAGGGGCACGAAGGGGGTGGGGCAAAAATCTCATACTTTAAAAGGTTGGAGATCACTGATTTAGAAATACAAAAAATAGATTAAGCTAATCAAACTCATAAAACTCTCAAACCAAGCTGTTAACTAAAAGTTACTGCAGATTCTTACCTTACACTTTGGATTAATATATTTAGGATAAGGAAGCCCTGGTGTCTTGTTTTCACATTTTAATTCAAATTCATTGAGCCAGATCTTCAACTGATATAAGCTGATGACTGATGGCTTCAGTAAAGCTATTCTGTCTTACATCAGCTGAAGCTCTTTCCCTGATTTATAAATCACAGTTATGTTTCCTTTATTTGCATTGTAACTGTATTCAAGAATTACTTGGTCAGGCTGGTGGAAACCTTATGATACTATAACTTACTGAACAGCTGTCATACCTTAACTGTCCAGTTAACTCATGTCACTACTCTATGGAAAATGTGGCCTTTGGCTGGTGTTTCATATCTCACTCATCAGCATAAAAGTGTAGAATATGTAACATAATGTGATATGTGTGAGAAAGAGGTATAAGTTGACTATATATGGATGTAGCTAGCCTTCTGAGAGAACTGTTTATATTATTTTTCCAGTGTGGTAAAATACTAATTAAGGCAGCTTTCAACTTTCCCCAGCGAACTTCCAGTTGGTTTTATGTTGTAAGCAATAATAGCTATTCTTTCCCTTTCACTTCTGTCAGTTATCAGTTGTTTAGAACTGCCATTCCATTAATCTTTTCTGTCAGTTTCATTACTCTTCCCTTCACTCTTCTTGGTTCACTGTAGTACAGGGTGCTTTGGACAGAATTATTCCTTCTTCATAGGAATTGTTTTGCCAAGTCCTTCCCAAGATTGGTGAATTGTCAAGAAACAAGTCAACAGCAAAGTTAACAATGCAAAAAACCTGCCATAAGAAGGGGCTGTGCTGCCACAGACTTGGGAGTTCATCTCCCACTTCCATTGAGACCTCAGCCCAGGCTGAAAGGAACCTGGTCCTTATCTTCATACTTCACTAGCTTGGCCAACTAGTAAATGCAAGCAACAAACTGGTAATTATAACATCAGCTGGAAAAGCAATGTGTACGTGTGTGTGTATGCATGTGAGCATATGCTAACTGCTTTTCTTCTGTATTCTCAATAAATACAGGGTATTGCCTTTTCCCCTGAAAAAAATCCCATGTGCTTCTAATAAGCATAACACCTTTGGGATTATTTGAATCCCTAGGAGCTTTGGAAGACAGAAGTCTGTGTATATTGTAATTTGCAGGGGGAACACAAGGAGGAAAAGCTTGTGTTCCCCCTGAACAATTTACCTAAACCAAGGTCGGCACCAATATGACAAAATTATTGCAGGGAAAGTTTTTCCTGAGTACACTGAGGTTTAAGTTCAGTGATAATGGCAGGTGCTCAGACCCTCAGGATCAGACCAAAGTACTTGAAATTTCATTAATAAAAATAGAATATATGATTTCCAGTTGGCTTAGAGATACAACAGGAGTATGGTGGGGTGGGGGGGAGATACATGTTAACTAAATATGGCCCAGAGCTGCCTGTACTCAACTATAATACTTTTTCTACCTTGGAAAAGTTCCTAATTTGAATAATAGCCCAGAAATTAAATGATTAGGTTCATTACATTTAAATAAAAATTATTTTAACCAAATATGAAGGGAAATGAGAAATCCTTTATGATTTGACCGTTGTATCAAAGCCCAAAGTACAGTCTGTGTCAAGAGTGCAGGTCATGTAATTATATGTACAGTGCAAGGAAACAGAATAAAAGGAAAGATAATAAGAATGAATCTTAGGACTTGACTTGAATCTGACAAGGGAATTAATTTGCTGGAAATCTGTAAGAAATAATAGAGCTTACCAAAAATTTTAATTTAAATAAAATGAAGAAAGACTGCATTTAAAGCTCTAAAGCAGCAATTGCTACAAGACTTGCTGATTTAATGTGTCTGTAAACAGAATTAATACTATCAAGTCATATTGGATCTTTGTTATAGGCAAAGTGGGCTATGCAGCTATGGGCAAGGCACAGATGTGAGGAGACCATAAGTGGCCTCTTGGGCTATGTCGGCACTACCAGATTATTTCAAAATAATAACTCCCAAAATAACTCTTTTGAAATAAGCTTATTCCTCTTCACAAGCTATAGTTATTATTTCAGAATAACAAGTCCATTATTTCGAAATAACAGGCTTGATGGGGTGTGTCTAGACTACAGGGTTTTTTCGAAAAAAGTGGCCTTTTTTTAAAAAAACTTCCCCTTGTCTAGACTGCTGCCTTGTTCTTTCTAAAGTAAATCAAAAGAACACGGCATTTTTTTCAACTGGGGAAAACCTCGTTTTACGAGGAAGAACGCCTTTTTTTCGAAAGTGCTCTATTGAAAAAAAGGTGCTATGTAATGCAAACTGTGCTTTTTCGAAAGAGAGAATCCAGACAGCCTGGTGCTCTCTTTCGAAAAAGTGGCTTGCTTTTTTGAAAGTACCGTTTGCAGTCTAGATGCTCTTTTTCGAAAGAGGCTTACAGTCTAGACGTAGCCATTGTGTGGACACTGACCTTGTTATTTTGAAATAAAGGGAGTTATTTTGAAATAACCCAGTGTAGACATAACCTTGGGTGATAGAGATACCTAGACATATTTGTTTTCACAATAATCTTTTTTCCTGTTAATAAAATTAAGGAACTTGTTCCTCTATTGTCTTTAATTCTCCTAAATCTTCTAAGGGTATGTCTACACTAGCCACCTTAGTTCGAACTAGGGTGGCTAATGTAGT
>JANRFK010006688.1:11019335-11031479 GCA_030068395.1 Apalone spinifera
TCTCAGCTGCCCCTAATTAGCCAGGATTGCTGACTCTCTCTACCTCTTTCCCCTGCTGTGTCACCCCTGCACTGTCACACCCTATGTCCTTTCCAGCAGAACTGCTATTTAGTCAGTCGGTCCCCAGCTTGTAACAATGCTTGGGAATCTTCTTTCCCAAGTGCAGGACTCTACAATTGTCCTTGTTGAACCTAATCAGATTTCTTTTGGCTCAATCCTCTAATCTGTGTAGGTCACTCTGGACCCTATCCCTGCCCTCCAGCATATCTACCTCTCCCTCTAACTTAGTGTCATCTGCAAACTTGCTGAGGGTGCAATCCATTCCCTCATCCAGGTCACTAATAAAGATATTGAACAAAATTGGCCCCAGAACCAATCCTTGGGGCACTCTGCTAGAAACCAACCACCAATGTGACATCGAGCCGTTGATCACTACTGGTTGGGCCCAACAATCTAGCCAGCTTTCTATCCATCTTACAGTCCATTTATCCAATCCTTACTTCTTTAACGTGCTAGCAAGAATATTGTGGGAGACCATATCAAAAGCTTTGCTAAAGTCAAGGTATATCACATCCACTGACTTCCCCATGTCCACAGAGCCAGAGCCAGTTACTTCATCATAGAAGCTAATCAGATTGGTCAGGCATGAGTTGCCCTTGGTCAATCCATGTTGACTATTCCTGATCACTTTCCCCTCTTCCAAGTGCTTCAAAATGGATTCCTTGGGGATCCCTTCCATGATTTTTCTGAGGACTGAGCTAAGGCTGTAGTTCCCCAGACTGTCCTTTTTCCCCTTTTTAAAAATGGGCAGGGCACTACATTTTCCTTTTTCCAATCGTCCATGATCTCTCCCGATCTCCATGAGTTTTCAAAGATAATGGCCAAAGGCTCCTCAATGACATTTGCCAACTTCCTCAGTACCCTCGGATGCATTAAAGCCTATCCCATGGATTGTGTATGTCTTAATTTTTCTAAGTAGTTCCTAATCTGTTCCTTCTCCACTGAGGGCTGTCCACCTCCTTCCCATACTGTGTTGCTTAGTGCATTAGTCTGGGAGCTGACCTTGTCTCTGAAGACAGAGGCAAAGAAAGCATTGAGTACTTCAGCTTTCCCCACATCATCTCTCACTAGGTTACCCCCCTCATTCAGTAAGGACCCCACACGATCTCTGATCAGCCTCTTATTACTAACATGCCTGTAGAAACCTTTCTTGTTACCCTTCACATCCCTTGCTAGCTGCAATTGAAATTGCGCTTTTGCCTTCCTGATAACTCCCCTGCATTGTTGGGCAATATATTTATACTCCTCCCTAGTCTTCTGTCCAAGTTTCTACTTCTTGTAAGCTTCCTTTTTGTGTTTTAGCTCACCAAGGATTTCCCCGGTAAGCCAATATGGTTGCCTACCATATTGCTTTTCTTGCTGCACATTGGGATTGTTTCTTCCTGTGCCTTTAATAAGGCTGCTTCAAAATACTGACAGCTCTGCTGGACTCCTTTTCCCTTCATGTTAACATCCCAGGCAAACCTGCCCATCAGTTTTCTGAGGGAGTCAAAGTCTGCTTTCTGAAGTCCAGGGTGTGTATTTTGTTACTCTCCTTTCTTCTTTTACTCAGGATCCTTAAATCTACCATCTTGTGATCACTGCTTCCTAAGTTGCTAACCACATCTACTAGTTCCTCCCTGTTCGTGAGCAGCAGGTCAAGCGATGCATGACCCCTGGTGTGTTCCTTTAGCACTTGTACAATTCCAATCTACTTGATCTGGGGAAATAAACATCAGGGATACATCTCTGAAGGCAAAGACTGGAGGCACTAAACTTCAACACCCAGTATCCAATAATACTATGATTGGTTTTGGCTTCTTTGACATTTTCTGCTTTGTACTTGTTTTCTTTTATGCTGTTCCTGACACGTGGATCTGCCTCCTGCTTCTAGTGTAAGTGCCCATCTATTCCAATTTAAGTTCTTTCTTAACACCACTCATTTTTTTATGCTTTTCTCCTCCATATTTTCTCTGTGTCATAAATATTCACAAGGCTGCCCTGTTTTTAAGATGCATAACTATGCATAACTGCAGAAGGTTATTTAGCTAAGGAAAATACCATTTGGCTTTTCCAGTCAGAAAGAACATATGACAGATGGAGAGAGACAAGTGGTGGTGGGGCGGTTTAGTACTAAATTATGTGGCATAAAATAAAATATTCCCTGCTCTGGATCAGAAGCTTTCTAAATGTAGGCACATTATGGTGGCTGTTTCTTATCAAAATCCCAAATCAGGAGAAACTCATCTGGATTTGGGTTCAGTTGTAAACATAAAACACGAGCAGGTTTGCTTAACGATTTGAAAACTTTCAGCTAACCTGGGCTGATTTTTCAGGTGGAAGTCAAGCCATTTATTGTTTTTGGTATAAAACATTGTGAAAAAAGAAATGTACATGGGAATACAGTCCTTAAGTACATTTTAATTATTTTTCTTTTTAAAATAGGTTTCACCTTGCTAAATTTTAAAATACCTTTTTCCCCTGTCAATATGAAGATCCAGAAGAGAGAAGGTTTTTGAGTTTTAACCAAGTTTTCAAATAGAAAGGTGACTGTAATTTGTTGTATTTGTGAGCAGAAAGGAAATCAATACACTATCAATCAGACCACCCCAGACTTTGTCCTGTCTTCATGCACCCAAAGAAATCTTCTAGCAAGAAGTTTTGTGCTAGCAATATGATAATCTGGATCCATGATTGCAGTTCCAAAGCTCTTATTACATGAGAGTCTAGAAAACTGAGAGCTGAAGAGTTTGAAACCCCACTGTAATCTCAAGCATGTGTTTTCCCCATCTTTTGTTTTGTTTTTCATTTTTTTAGCTGAGAGAGAGACTTTTTCTATGCGTTGGAGTATGAAAGAATGGTTGTATGAATGGATGTCTATAAAGTTGACACTAGGAATATGCCATGCACAGAAAATGATTTAGGTTGTAATGATGTAAATGTTGCCTCATAAAGGAAATTCATGTGTTCTGTGCTCTGTACTTAAACAATATACGTATGTTGGTTTCAGAATTAAAATATGTTACCATCTCACAGTTATAGAATCATGGATTACTAAAATTGGAAGGGACCTCAAGATTCCAGTCCTCTACCCCTATGGCAGGCCAAAGCATCATCTTCTAGATCATTACTGACAGATGTCTATCTAACCTGCTTTTACATATCTCCAATGATGGAGATTCCACAACCTCCTTAAGGCAATTTATTCCAGTGCTTAATGACCCTGAGAGTTTTTTTCCTCACGTACAACCATCTCCCTTGCTGAAATTTAAGCTTTGATTGTATTTAGTAAACTTCGTTTGTTGGGATTCATAATCAGATGGACAGCAAACTCCTTAGAGCTTATCTTTGGAATTATGAGAGTTGATTATTTGTTGTATTTCTGCAGTGGTTTAATCAACCTGGTAGTTTCAATATTAGATGAAATTATCTTCTTGATTTGATTTTTGATTGGATAGCTGTATTGTTTTATTCTTAGTTGGTTTTGCAACATTAATAGTAGCGAAGCTTTGGAAGCATATTTTCTTGAGGGTTTTTTTTGAGTAGTTTTAATAAAAATTATGAAGGTAATAGTCACATTTCTTCCAGTAAGCAATGTGGGTCCAGAGCCTTTGGGAACATGGGTGGATACCAGTCATTAAATTAAAGGCTGACCAACTCTCCACTAATGCCTTTGCATCATTGAACTGGAGATAATTGTGCCAATGTTTGAAACCAGTGGAAAGACAGTGTTGCATCCTTTCATGCTCTTACATTTGTATAAGTATATTTTCAGAATACAGTCAGGCACTTCAGTCTGCAGCTTTGGGATCCAACATGGTAGCCACTAGCCACATATGCCTATTTGGCTGGTTGAGTGTGGCTAATTGACTTGAACAATGTAGCTATTTGGCCAGTTGAGTGTGGTTAGTTCAGAACTAGTTGGACATAACGGGTCTACAGTCAATTTCTAACTGGAATCAGGCAACTCTTGGAAAGTCTCGCAGTTCTGCTATTAGTATTTGGGTTTGTTTGAAATGAAACTCCAAGTGAAAGTGCATGAGTGGAGGCACAAAACAGAGCAGACTATCAGGAAGAACAGAACACCAAAACACATCAAATTTGTCTTACAGAGTTATGTCTCCAACTGACATTAATAGCAATTAGAATCAGAATCATAGAGCTGGAAGAGACCTCAGCAGGTCATCAAGTTCAACACCCTGCCCAAGGCAGGACCAATCCCAACTAAATCAACCGAGCCAGGGCTTTGTCAAGCCGAGACTTAAACACCTCTAGGGATGGAACTCCACAACCTCCTTAGGTAATCCATTCCAGTGCTTCACTACCCTCCTAGTGAAATAGATTTTCCTAATAGCCAACCTAGACCTCTCCCACTGTAACTTGAGACCATTGCTCCTTGTTCTGCCATCCATCACTACTGTGAACAGCCTCTCTCCATCCTCTTTGGAACCTCCCTTCAGGAAGTTGAAGGCTGCTATCAAATCCCCCCTCACTCTTCTCTTCTGCAGACTAAACAAACCCAGATCCCGCAGTCTCTCCTCTTAGGTCACGCACTCCAGCCCCGTAATCATTTTGGTCGCCCTCCGCTGGACCCTCTCCAATGCCTCCACATCCTTTCTATAGTGAGGGGCCCAGAACTGGACACAATACTCCAGAGGTGGCCTCCCCAAAGTCAAATAAAGGGGAATAATCACTTCTCTGCTGGTAATGGTGGATCTCTGCTGGATCTGCTAGCAATGCTACTCCAAATGCACCCTAATGTGCCATTAGCTTTCTTTGCTACAAGGCACACTGGTAACTCATATCCAGTTTCTCATCCACTGTAATCCCCAGGTCCTTTTCTGCAGAACTGCTACTTAGCCATTCAGTCCCCAGCCTGTAACAATGCTTGGGATTCTTCCATCCCAAGTGCAGGACTCTACACTTGTCCTTGTTGAACCTCATCAGATTTCTTTTGGCCCAGTCCTCTAATCTGTCCAGGTCACTCTGGACTCTATCCCTGCCCTCCAGCAAATCTACCTCTCCCCCTAACTTAGTGTCATCTGTGAACTTGCTGAGGGTGCAATCCATCCCCTCATCCAGGTAATTAATAAAGATGTTGAACAAAACCAGTCCAAGAATAGATCCTTGGGGAACTCCGCCAGAGACTGACTACCCATCAGACATTCAGCTTTTGATCACTACCCATTGGACCCGACAGTCCAGCCAGCTTTCTATCCATTTTACAGTCTATTTATCCTATCCATATTCCCTTAACTTGCTGGCAAGAATATTGTGGGAGACCGTATCAAAAGCTTTGCTAAAGTCAAGGCATCCACTGACTTCCCCATATTCACAGAGCCAGATACCTCATCATAGAAGTTAATCAGATTGGTGAGGCATGACTTGCCCTTTGTGAATCCATGTTGACTGTTCCTGATCACTTTCCCCTCTTCTAAGTGCTTCAAAATGGATTCCTTGGGGATCCCCACCATGATTTTTCCGGGGACTGATGTAAGACTGACTGGTCTGTAGTTCCCTGGATCGTCCTTCTTCCCTTTTTTAAGGATGGGCACTACATTTGCCTTTTTCCAACCATCCGGGATCTCTCCCGATCTTCATGAGTTTTCAAAGATAATGGCCAAAGGTATTTGCCAACTCTCCCAGTACCCTCAGATGCATTAAATCCATGCCTATGGATTTTTCTATGTTTAGCTTTTCTAAATAGTTCCTAATTTGTTCTTTCCCCACCAGGGGCTATCCACCTCCTTCCCATATTGTGTTTCCTAGTGCATTCGTCTGGGAGCTAATCTTGTCCGTGAAGACAGATGCAAAGAAAGCATTGAGTACTTCAGCTTTTCCCACATCATCTCTCACTAGGTTACCTCCTTCATCCCTCATCACCTTCTCTGATGACCTTCTTATTGCTAATATGCCTGTAGAAACCTTTCTTGTTATCCTTCACATCCCTTGCTAGTTTCAATTCCAATTGATCTTTTGCTTTTCTGATAACTCCCCTGCATTCTCGAGCAATATATTTATACTCGTCCCTAGTCTTCTGTCCAAATTTCCACTTCTTGTAATTTTTCTTTTTGTGTTTTAGCTCACCAAGGATTTCCTCGATAAGCCAATCTGGTCACCTACCATATTTGCTTTTCTTGCTGCACATCGGAATGGTTTCTTCCTGTGGCGTTAATAAGGCTTCTTTAAAATACTGCCAGCTCTCCTGGACTCCTTTCCCTTTCATGTAAGCATCCCAGGGAATCCTGCCTATCAGTTCTGTGAGGGAGTCAAAGTCTGCTTTCTGAAGTCCAGGGTGTGTATTTTATGACTCTCCTTTCTTCCTTTGGTTAAGATCCTGAAATCTACCATCTCATGATCACCACTTGCCAGGTTGTCACTCACCTCTTCTTCCCCTACTTCTTCCTCCCTGTTTGTGAGCTGCAGGTCAATCTGTGCATGGCCCCTGGTCAGATCCTTCAGCACTTGTACCAAAAAGTTATCCCCCACATTCTCCAAAAACTTCCTGGACTATTTGTGTACTAATGTATTGGTCTCCCATCAGATGTCAGGGTGATTAAAGTCTCCCATGAAAGCCAGGGCCAGATATCTGGCAGCTTCTCTCAGTTGTCCAAAGAAAGCTTCATCTTCCTTATCCACCTGATCCAGTGGTCTATAGCAGACACCAACCACGACATCACCTCTGTTGCTTTCACTCTAAACTTAACCCATAGATTCTCAACAGTCTTTTCTCCCTCTAAATACTGGAACTCCGAGCAATCATACCTCTCTTTTACATACAATGCAACTCCTCCTCCTTTTCTCCCCCGCTGAATGCAGAGTAATAGGCCTATATGAGGAAAAGAAGGCATATAGAATTTTCTTAAAGCAACACATATTTTCTAACAGAATTAAAAAGCCACACAAATTATTTGAAAAGAAATTAGAATGGCACCTGATTTAACTTTAAAAAATTAGGACTCGAAATCTCTGGATTAGAGGGATAAAATCAGGTTTGCATTCAGTTAAATAAATCTTCCTCTCAAGAAAGAAAACTAGAAAGAAATTTGCTGTCACAGCTTATCAATAGCACTTTTATCCTCCTCAAATAACCCTCCCTGCATTCTCTTTTCTTTTTCCTATTTGTGGATCTTTGAAAGAAGAGAAGATTGAAAGAAGTTGTCAGAAAAGGCAAAACAGATCAGTACTCTAGACTTCTTACTTTTGTTTCTTTTCAAACCTGCAATAAATAATTGAGCTGGCTGGAAAACAGAAATCCTCTCATGAGTAAAAATGTGGGTTTTGAGTTAATTTTTTTCTGAACCAGGGCAAAATCCATGACTTTTTTTGTTGGAAGGGATTTCAAGAAAATTCTATTCCAGGTGAGCCCAAATGTAATTTTTTGCCTTCCCAGATGCTCCCTTGAATGGCGTTTGTCAACTTCACTTTCCTCCTGCCGATGACATTGACAAGAGTCTTCTAGCCCAGATACTGCAGAGACAGGGACCTGGTGTGTTCAGCATTTCTGGCCCCTGAACTTGGAGGGAAGGTGGAAAAGCCTCTGGCTAAGTTGTCCAGCTCTCTGATTCCAGCCTTGTAGCTAGGAGGGAAGTGAGGTGCCCACTGGAAAGGCTCATGAAATTCACTTTCTGCCATATCAGGAGCCTCCCAGGCAGGTGCCTGTCATTTTGTTTTCTTGATGAAAAAACATTCCCTCAAACTGAAATTTTCCCATGGCAGATTTTGAATTTACAAAAAGAATATCAGAAAATCATTGACAGGAAATGTCCAAGCAATTCTAGTGAAAAGACTTATTTGCCTTCTATGTTTCTCTGTTATAGCTACCACACTGAACTAGTTTTTGAGGCAGAGGCTTGGAAATAATTTTTAAAAGGCTATGAGCACTGTTGATTTAAATGATAATTTCTTGTGAAAGAACTGAAGTAGCTTGTGTCAAAAAGCGACAGTCTGTAGAGTTACATACTGTGGCACTGTTGGAACCGGATGTATATTAACAGCATAACAAAGGACCCACTCTTCCTCCTGAGAACATCTGTTCCAAACAGTATAATAGCACTAACAGCATTACAGTTATGCAATCTTGTTTGATGAGACAGCATTTTCTTATAGATCCATTGGCAAAATGTCTTTACCCTTGGAATAGCAAACTGCAAAGCACAAAACTGTGATACACATACGTGACCTTATGACATCAACTCATGTTCATCATTTTGCACATTGTTTGCACTCTTTGAGTTAAGTTACTGAGTAAAAGATGAAACCTGCAGACTTGCCCACTTTAGGAGATCAAAAATCCTGAATCAGACAAAACAATAATACAGGCTCCAAAGTCATCAGATTAAAAACACATATCATGTTTCTTAGTCTTTTTTTAAACTCTTCTCTACTCCTCTATCTCTGTGTGTGATAATTTTGGGTTGAAAAGAGAACTTTCAATATGCACAAAAATGCGAGCCTCTCCTGGGATGCTCACATGGAGATTCCACTTACCCTCTTGTTACACCTGAGATAGGGAAACAGCAATATCCTTTTCCTATTACTTTCCTGACCCAGCAGCTACATGTCTCAGCCATGCCATGATTTGATACAGCAGCATCAATTCTCTAGTCCTCCTCCCTGCTCCTTGCCTCATGCTGCCCCAGGAACCTCTGGGTCTGCCTGCTCTAGGGTTACAGATGAGATAGGGCTCAGTGGAAGGATATGTCTGTGCCTTTAGTCCTGGTTTATTTTCAAAATGTGTTTTCTACCTACTTCCAGATTACAGAAGTAATGTCCTGATGAAGTAGGACCATCAATCATAATATCTATCAATGGGTATAATACTTTGTGGAATCTAGTCAGCTTTTGATATTAGTACACTGGTAAGATTAAGAAAGTGTCTGCTGCTGTATTAGATAAGTAAGATTAACTGTATGTGTAATAATAAAAAGGGTGGTGAACTAAGGAACTCAAGAAATTTCAGCTATGTTTTCAGGCTGTCATCTCAGCAAATCTTCTTAAGTAATAACATGCTATCACAAACTTTAATTATCAAAATGACCTACTAATGATCTAGTGCATTAACTTCACAGTGCAATCAACAGAGTCCAACCTTTATAATTTATTTTTGCTATCGGAAAGAAAACAACAGGAATATACTTGATTACTAGCATTACCCATCCTGTTGTTGGATATGTGCAGATGCCATTGTGTATCATGGGGGATGTGGCTTACCCCCTGATGCTGTGGCTTATGAAGCCTTATATTGGACACCTGGACCCCAGAAGGGACTAGTTTAATGCACGCCTGAACCGGGCCCAGATCCAGGTGGAGTGTACCTACAGCCGCCTCAAGGCACGATTCAGGTGTCTTCTGACCCACCTGGACGTCAAAGAGCACAACATCCCTGAGGTGGTCACAGCATGTTGTGTCCTCCACAAAATTGTGGAGAGGAAGGGGGAGGCATTCCTCCCGGGTTGGGGGGCAGACGCCGGCGGCAAGGGGCAAGCCATCCAGCCACGGACAGCTGCCATCTGCCAGGCCCATCAGGTCGGGGTACACATCTGAGAGGCCCTGAGGGAGACGTTCTCTCAAGGACCCCAGTAACTCTCCCCAGAGCCTCCCCAACAGGGGCCTCTGGCTTGCTGCCCCATCCCTTTCCCAGCACAACCCTTCCCTTCACCCCTTCCCTGACCTCTCAATAAAAACATCTGTTTGGTTTCCAACAAAATTAAGTCTGTATTTATCTTTCATTAAAAAGGTGGACTGGGAGAGGAGGGCTCATGACCTGGAGGGAGAGGGGAACTCGGGGTGGTGATGGGGATGGCTAGATGCGCCACCTCGCATGCAGGGACCTCATCGGAGTTGGGTTTAGGTGGGTCTGGGGTTCACGTGTATAGGAGGGGGGTCTGGAGTGGGGTCAGAGATGACAGGGGACAGTGGAAGGGGGCATAGGCATCATGTGAGGAGGGGGCATGGGCATTCCTTGGGGAAGAAGCAGAAGCATTTCATGGGGACATGGGAGGGGGAATGGGCATAGCAGGGGCGCAGGAGGGTGGTAGGCAGGAGGAGAGACAGCAGGTGGGTGTGCCATCATTTCTCTCATGACGGCACACATGCTATCACACTGCTGCATGAGCTGGTCCCAGGCATGATTCCGCCACTCAGTGTCCTTGTGGATCTTGTGTGCCAGGGTCTGCTGCATGTCGTGCAGAATCTTCCTGGACCCTAGCGCGCTTTTGGGTCCCCAGACTCTGGCACCTCACTCAGGTGGTGTGGCTCGCCCCTCAGTCCCAACTGGTCCGGCTGTGGAAAACACAAAGAAGGAGAGGTGGTCAGTCATCCATACATACACTGTCTCTGAGGCCATGTCCTCCTTTGTGAGCAGTGACCAACAGTCCTCCAGCCAGAGGAGGGGGATGTCCCGGGAGCAAGTCCATGTGTGGCCTGCACAACAGACCCTGCCTCACAGATGCCACGAGGTGCCCAGGAGACCATGCTGCTTGCTTCCCCCCAACCCTCAGCCCATGGACAAGCTGGCAAGGGAAGTGTCCAGACACAGTGGAGAGGAGCCAGAATTAGCAAACATGGTAGGAGACCGGATTGGCTTACAGGGGAAATCCTTGGTGAACTTAAGCACAAAAAGGAAGCTTACAAAAAGTGGAAACCTGGACAAATAACAAGGGTGGGGTTTAAATGTATAGCTCGAGAATGCCGGTGGGTTATCAGAAAGGCAAAAGTGCAAATGGAATTGCGACTGGCTAAGGATATGAAGGATAACAAGAAAGGTTTCTACAGGCATGCTAACAAGAAGAAAGTGATCAGAGAGGGTGTGCAGCCCCTACTGGATGAAGGAGGTAACCTAGTGACAGATGATGTGGGGAAAGCTGAAGTACTCAATGCTTTCTTTTCCTCTGTATTCACGGACAAGGTGGGCTCCCGGACTAATGTGCTAAGTGACGCAAGATGGGATGAAGATGGACAGCCCGTGGTGGGTAAAGAAAAGGTTAGGAACTATTTAGAAAAACTAAACATACAGATCCATGTGTCCGGACATAATGCATCCGAGGGTACTGAGGGAGTTGGCAAATGTCATTGAGGAGCCATTGGCCATTATCTTTGAAAAGTTGTGGAGACCGGGAGAAATCCCGGATGACTGGAAAAAGGCAAATGTAGTGCCCATCTTTAAAAAAGGGAAGAAGGACGATCCAGGGAACTACAGACCAGTCAGTCTTATCTCAGTTCCTGGAAAAATCATGGAAGGGATCCTTAAGGACTCCATTTTGAGGCACTTGGAAGAGAGGAAGATGATTTGGAATAGTCAGCATGGATTCACAAAGGGCAAGTCGTGCCTGACTGATTAGTTTCTATGATGAGGTAACTGGCTCTGTGGATATGGGGAAGTCAGTGGATGTGATATACCTTGACTTTAGCAAAGCTTTTGATACAGTCTCCCACAATATTCTTGTCAGCAAGTTAAGGGAATGTGGATTGGATAAATGGACGGTAAGATGAATAGAAAGATGGCTAGAAGGCCGGGCCCAGCGGGTAGTGATCAACGGCTTGATGTCAGGATGGTGGTCAGTTTCTAGTGGAGTGCCCCAAGGTTCGGTTCTAGGACCGGTTTTGTTCAATATCTTTATTAATGACCTGGATGAGGGGATGGATTGCACCCTCAGCAAGTTTGCAGATTCTATGATTCTCTCTGGGGTCCGCACACAAATATGCAGCTCTCAGTGCTGCCTGCAGGAGTGGGTGGTACCTCGCACATGGAGGCACAGAATCATAAACTCATAGAACCATAGAATCATAGACTTATAGAACCAAGTCCAGCCCCCTGCCCAAGGCAGGACCAGTCTCAATTAAACCAACTCAGTCAGGGCTTTGTCAAGCTGAAACTTAAACACCTCTAGGGATGGAGACTCCACTACTTTTCTAGTAACCCATTCCAGTGCTTCACCACCCTCCTAGTGAAACAGTTTTTCCTAATATCCAACCTGGACTTCTCCCATCACAACTTGAGACCACTGTTCCTTGTTCTGCCATCTGTCACTACTGTGAACAGCCTTTCTTCAGCCTCTTTGGAACCTCCCTTCAGAAAGTTGAAGGCTGCTATCAAATCCCCCC
>JANRFK010006688.1:11100981-11118772 GCA_030068395.1 Apalone spinifera
ATGTACGGCTTCATCAGCCAGGGCTGTAGGGGGTAGGCCGCATCCCCCACCAGGGAGACGGGCATGTCCACATCCCCGACTTTGATGAGGCAGTCAGGGACGAAGGTCCCGGCATGCAGCCTCTGGCACACAGATGAGTTGCAGAACACCCTGGCGTCGTGTGCCTTGCCAGACGAGCCCACATTAATGTCTGTGAACTGGCCCCGGTGGTCAGACACAGCCTGCAGGAGGATGGAGAAGTACCCCTTGCATTTGATGTACTGGAAGGCCTGGTGTTCTGGGGCACGGATGGGGATGTGCATCCTGTTGATGTTCTCTCCGCAGTTGGGGAAGCCAAGGGTGCCGAACCCCTGGGTGACCGCGTCCGGGTTGGCGAGGCGGACCACCCTGCGGAGCAGCACCCAGTTGATGGCTTTGACCACCTGCAGAGAGACACAGCAAATCACGAATCACTGGGGCACCCAGGTGGCTGGGAGTCTTCGTTCCCTGGCACTGCCCCACGCCCCGCTCCCAGAAGCAAGCCCCGGTGTGATCCTAGCCGCCGCGGGCAGTGTGTAGTACGGCTGGGACAGACCTAACCCTCCTGTGTGGGGCACTTTCACCTCCTCCCCCCACATTTTCCCTAGGGCAACCCATCCACTCCTTGCAGCTCCCCTCCCCCCCGGCCCAGTGGCCGGTGAGTGCCGTACCTGCATGAGCACTGCTCCGACAGTGGATTTCCCCACGCCGAACTGGTTCCCGACGGATCGGTAGCTGTCCAGCATGGAGAGCTTCCACAGGGCGATGGCCACACATTTCTGGAGGGGGTTGGCGGGCCTCATGCGAGTGTTCCGTCGCCGCAGAGCAGGGGCGAGCCACTCGCAGAGCTCCTGGAAGGTGTCCTTCTTCATCCTGAAGTTCTGGATCCACTGTTAGTCTCCCCAGTGCTCCAGGACGATGCGGTCCCACCAGTCGCTGCTGGTGTCCAGACGCCAGATGCGGAGTGCCACGCTGGCGTTCACGCGCTTCTGCGGCTCCTCCACAGCCCCCAGGGAGGCCAGGGGGAGAGGCAGGGGGCTGATGTGCACCAGATGGTGCCAGGCATCCTCCAGCCATTGCTGGCAGACTTGCAGCAGCAAGTCCAAAAACTGGAGCAGAATGCCCAGGGCGAGCTCTGGCTCCATGGTGCCAACTGTTGTGGCATCCCCAATGGGAACCACCGACACAGGCAGGCAGAGAGGAAAATGCTTTGCTTTGCCAACGTAGGCAAGCAAGCGGAAAAGCTGAGAACCGGCTGCATGGGGGGTCCCTTTAAGGCTCAGATAGCCTCAGACAGCAGCCACACAAAGCAACTACTGACCTGGTGCCCTGCCGGAACCAGTATCAGCTGCCCTTAAATGCGACCCAGCGTCCAATCAGTGTGGCCGCACTATTTCGAATTAGCAAAAGGCTAATTCAAATTAGTTTTTGGGTCTAGATGCGTTATTTTGAATTAGCTTATTTCAAATTAACTAATTCGAAATAAGTTAGTTCGAATTAGCACTGTAGTGTAGACATACCCTAAGTCACTCTGGACTCTATCCCTATCCTCCAGCGTATCTACCTCTCCCCTTAGCTTAGTGTCATCTGCAAGCTTGCTGAGGGTGCAATCCACCTCCTCATCCAGGTCATTAATAAAGATGTTGAACAAAACAGGTCCCAGAACTGAACCTTGGGGCACTCCACTAGAAGCCGACTGCCATACTAACATCGAGCCATTGATCACTACCTGCGGAGCCCCACCTTCCAGCCAGTTTTCTTTCCATCTTACAGTCCATTTATCCAATCCACATTCACTTAACTTGCTGGGAAGAATATTGTGGGAGACCGTATCCAAAGCCTTGCTAAAGTCAAGATATATCACATCCACTGACTTCCCCATATCCACAGAGACGTTACCTCATCATGGAAGCTAATCAGATTGGTCAGGCACAACTTGCCCTTCATGAATCCATGCTGACTATACTTGATTATCTTTCCCTCTTCCAAGTGCTTTAAAATGGATTCCTTGAAGATCCCCACCATGATTTTTCCAGACCGAGATAAGACAGACCGGCTTATAGTTCCCTGGATCATCCATCTTCCCTTTCTTAAAGATGGCCACTACATTTGCCTTTTTCCAATCACCCGGGATCTCCTGATCTCCACAACTTTTGAAAGATAATGGCCAAAGGCTCCTCAATGACATTTGCCAACTTCCTCACTTCTCTCAGATGTATTAAGTCAGGACTCATGGATTTATGTACTTTTAGCTTTTCTAAATAGTTCCAAACCTGTTCTTTCCCCACTGAGGGCTTTCCACCTTCGTCCCATATTGCGTCACTTAGCGCATTAATCTGGGAGCTGACCTTCTCCATGTAGACAAAGGCAAAGAAAGCTCCCCACAACATCTGTCACTAGGTTATCGTCTTCATCCGGTAGGGGCCCTACACCCCCTCTGATCACCTTCTTCTTGCTAACACCCCTGTAGAAACCTTCCTTGTTATCCGTCACATCCCTTGCGAGTCACAATTCCAATTGTGCTTACGCTTTTCTGATAACTCCCCTGCATTCTCGAGCTCTGCATTTATATCTTTCCCTAGTTATCTGTCGAAGTTTCCATTTTTTGTAAGCTCCCTTTTTG
The DNA here is from genome assembly GCA_030068395.1 of Apalone spinifera. NCBI lineage: Eukaryota > Metazoa > Chordata > Testudines > Trionychidae > Apalone > Apalone spinifera. The sequence goes on from JANRFK010006688.1 coordinate 11,103,623, forward strand.
TGCTTAAGTTCACTAAGCATTTCCCTGGTAAGCTAATCCGGTCTCCTATCATATTTGCTTCGCTTGCTGTGCATTGGGATGGTTTCTTTCTGTGCCTTCAATAAGGCTTCTTTAAAATACTGTCAGTTGTCCTGGACTCCTTTCCCCTTCATGTTAGCATCCCAGGGGATTCTGCGCATCAGGTCTCTGAGGGAGTCGAAGTCTGCTTTTCTGAAGTCCAAGTTCTGTATTTTACTACTCTCTTTTCTTCCTTTGGTCAGGGTCCTGAAATCCACCATCTCATGATCAGTGCTTCCCAAGTTGTCACCCACCTCTACTTTCCCTATTAGCTCTTCCCTGTTTGTGAGCAGCAGGTCAAGCTGTGCATGGCCTCTGGTTGTATCCTGCAGCACTTGCACCAAGAACTTATCCCCAATTTTCTCCAAAAACTCCCTGGATTATCTGTGTACTTCTGTATTGGTATCCCAACAGATGTCAGGGTGATTAAAGTCCCCCATGAGAACCAGGGCCTGCGATCTGGAAGCTTCTCTCAGTTGTCCGAAGAACAACTACCTCATCCACCTGATTCGTCTACCTCATCCACCTGATTCGGTGGCATGTAGCAGACACCAACCACAACATCACTGCTGTTGCTTACATCTCTAAACTTGACCCATAGACTCTCAACAGGCTTTTCTCCCTCTATAAACTGGAGTTCTGAGCAAACATACTGCTCTCTTACATACAGTGCAACTCCTCCTCCTTTTCTCCCTTGCCTGTTCTTCCTGAACAGTTTATTCCCTTCCATGATAGTGCTCCAGTCAGGCAAGTCATCCCACCAAGTCTCTGTTATCCCAATGAAATCATCATTCTTGGACTGGGCCAGGGCCTCCAATTCTTCCGATTTGTTACCCAGGCTTCTCGCATTGGTGTACAAATACCTTAGATAACCAGTTTATCACCCTACCCTCTGCATTCAAATCAGCGGTCCACCTTTGTTGCTTGTTCCTCTTTGCATTTCTTCCCAGTATCCGACTTCCCCACTCCTCTCATTCCCCAACGAACCTAGTTTAAAGCCCTCCTCACTAGGTTTGCAAGCCTGCCCACGAAGATGCTCCTTCTTCTCTTTGTTAGGTGAATCCCATATCTTCCTAACAATCCTTGTGCCCGGAACAGAGTCCCATGGTCAAAGAAACCAAAGCCCTTTCAGCAACACCACCTGCGCAACCACGCCTTTACTTCCTCATTTCGACGATCCCTACCGAGTCCTTTCTCTTCAACAAGGAGGATGGACGAGAACACCACTTGCACTCCAAATTCTTTGATCCTTCTTCCCAACTCTACGTAATCCGCAGTCATTCTTGGCCATATCGTTAGTTCCCACATGGAGAAGCAGGAAGGGTTAGTGAGCCAAAGATTTGACCAGTTTTGTAAGCCTCTCAGTCACATCCTGAATTCCAGCTCCCGGTAAGCAGCACACCTCTCGAGATGCCAGGTCCGGACGGCAGAGGGATGGCTCAGTCCCTCTTAGGAAAGAATCTCCGACCACCACAACCCACCTTCTTCTTTTGGGGGTGATGGTTGTGGAACCCCCATCCCTAGGACTATGCATCCCATACCTTCCAGTTGAAGTGGTTCCCTTCCAATTTCTTCCTTGTGAGGTCCCTTCCAAAGCATTCTCCATCGCAGAGCGTGTGGAGAGAGCCTGAAAGCGATTACTTACCTCTGTAGGAATGGGGGATTTCCATGCTGGCTTTTTTTTTCTTCTAGAAGTTACATGCTGCCAGTTCTCTTCCTCATCCTGTACTGTTCTCTCTGACTCTTCCGCCTGCCTTGCTTGCAGGATTAAACGCTGCCTTCTGTCGATGAAGTCTTCATCCTCTCGGATCGAGCGTACGGTTGACACTTAGGCCTCCAGTCCTTTAATTTTTTCCTCCAAAATGGCAACCAGCTTGCACTTAGTGCAGATTAAATCCCTTCTTTCTTCCAGGAGGAAAACAAACATGGCACATGTTGTGCGGGTAAGAACAGCAGAACTATTACCATCCATACCTGCTGTCCTAAAAATGGGTTTAAAGGAAAGACAAGAGAACCTCGCCCCCTTCCCTCTCCCTTTCCAAACTCCCACTCTAAACTCCCTGTTTACAATCACCTGTTCGCAAGCTCCCTGGTCACTGACTCACTCCTTTATAAAGCCCTGGACAGCCTGATAGCCCCTCTCCCTACTAAGGTTCAGCCAATCGCCAGCTTTATGCAGGTCTGGCCATTCCCCCACCAGGGTCAGCACCCAGCCCCCCACTCATCAGGTGGTGGCAAGTGCCTCACACAGGCTGGAGGACTCAGAGCAGGGGGAATCTGTGCAGCGGACAGCTAGAGAGAAGTGGTACTTTCCCCTTATAAGCACTGCTTCCCTCCAGCCAAAGGTGTGGCTGCCTTCTGCTGTTCCAGAATCCTCCACCTCCCTTCCTGTCATGCTCCAGGTTGCCAGCTCTCCCAGACTGGACAGACCAGACAACACTGCAATAAATAGAGTGCATTCCAGTCTGGGAGAGTTGGCAGCACCTCTCCCTACAGCTTCAGCTCCTCCCCATGTAGAGTATCCACTCCTTCCCTCCCTTTCAGCTGTTTTTCTTTGTTTTGGAGATGCTTGGGGGGTTTTGGAAGCCTGAAAGAGGGCTGTTTTATGTTATTATTACTGGCTGGTGTGATTTAATTCCTCTTCCTGTAGGTCCTAGCATGGACCAATCAGACAGTGACCCATAATTCTTCAGAAGATGTACAATGTTCTTCCAAAATGTCCTCTCTCACCATCCAATTAGAACATATGTTGAGTTCTTGCAAGTGGTGCTGAAATTCTCCAATCTCTTTCTGCAACACAGCTTGATATACTACCTTGTGTAAGACAAGTTAGGCCATAGTTGTTGGCACATCCACATTGGAACATACACTGAACACTGACTGGTTGCTCCAGTCAACAGCTTACCTCCACAAGTTACTGTCTGTGGATCCCTGGGATGGTGTCTTTTGGCCAGTTTTGTAGTTTCGCTCATGCAAGTTGCTAGCTGCCGAAGGGTGCATCTACACAGCACCCTAAACTCAAAATAAGATATGTAATTTGCACTATACAAAATGCATATCTTATTTCAATTGAATTTTGAAATAGTGTATTTTAAAATTTGGCACGTCTACACAGTGCCAAATTTCAAAATAAAGTGCTACTCCAACACATCCCTTTGTCTACCCCAAAATAGCCCCGCTGGATAATCGTGCTTTTGGACACCACATCACTTCCTGCTATGGAGCCAGAGCTGCCTCTGGGCATGCAACTAGCCCTGACTGTCATGCTGCAGTTTCTGCAGGCTGCCCTCCAGGCCCTGAAGCAACATGACCCCAAGCTGCTTGAGGAGACCCTCAGCATATGTGTGGGAGCACAGCTTTTGCAGCTGCACCCCACTAAAGAGCAAAGTTTCTTGTGGCTGGATACCAGTTCTGACTGATGGGACCGGCTCGTGATGGGACCGGCTGGTGATGGAGCAGTAGGATGACCAGCAGTGGTTCCAGAATTTCCATATAAAGAAAGAGACATTCCAGAAGCTGTGTTCCTGGCTTGCCCCTGCTCTCATGCGACAGGACAGCCAGATGCAACCCACCATCCCCCTAGAGAAGTGGGTCGCCATCGCGATCTGGAAGCTTGCCACACATGACAGTTATTGATCCATTGGGAATCAGTTCAGCATGGCAAATCAACCATCTGGGCCCTCATCATGCACATATGGTACTCTTGGGCTGTAGACCCATGAAGGGTGGGTTAGGTGGTGGGAGATTCTGCAGTCCCGCCATCACACAGCCCTGCAGGGGAGGAGAAGCTTCATAGGGGGTGGCTCCTGGGGTGTTTGTGTGGGGAGAGGGCTTGGGGACCTCGCAAGGGCTCAGGCACCCCCTTTGATTCTCTGTTTTGTTTCCTTGTTTGTCTCCTTCTGCAGGTGGTTAGGGCCATCAACACTGTCCTGCTGTACAGGTCATCTGCCTGAGCGATGTGGATCCCATCATCGTCGGCTTTGCTGCCATGGACTTCCCCAACTGCAGGGGAGCTATTGACAGCACACATATCCTCATCAGGGCCCCCTGACCACCAGGCAATGCAGTACATCAACCAGAAAGGATACTTTTTGATGGTCCTGCAAGCCCTGGTTGACCACCATGGACAGTTTATGGACACCTTTGTCAGCTGGTCAGGGAAGACACATTATGCCTGTGTCTTCTGCAACTCCAGACTCTACCAGAAGCTGGAGGCCAGCACTTTCTTCCCTGAGTGCAGCATCAACGGGGATGTTGAAATTCCACTGTGCATCATGGGGGATGTAGCCTACCCTCTCATGCCATGGCTAATGAAGCCCCACACCATCCTCCTTGACCTGAGCAAGGACTGCTTCAATGCGTGCCTGGGTAGGGCCCACATGCAGGTGGAGTGCGCCTTTGGGCATCTGAAGGTGAGGTCAAGGTGCCCTGCCCCATCTGGATATGGGGGAGCAGAACATTCCCCAGGCAATTTCCACATGTTGTGTTCTCCACAATATAGTGGAGAGGAAGGGGGAGACCTTCATTCCAGGGTGGGGAGCAGAGGCCAGCTGTGAGGGAAGGGCCTTTGAGCAGCCGCACACAGCTGCCATCCAGCAGGCCCATCAGGTGGGAGGTGTGCATCTGGGAGGCCCTGAGGGAGAGTTTCTCAGAAGGACCTGAGTGACACTCTCCCCAGGGCCTCCCCACTAGGGGCCTGTGCCTTGTCCCACTGTGCCTTTCCTTCAGAAAGCCCTCCTCCCCTCCCCCCACCTCTTTCTCCTGCAGACACAATAAAAACAATAGTTCAGTTTATAAAAACAGAACTATGTTGTGATTTAACTGGGAAGGAGGGGGGCTGCAAACCTAGAAATGGGGAGGAGGACTGAGAACCTTGGATGGGGGAGGAGAAGCTAAGGGCTGGGGCTGTGAGTGCGCTTGGCTTGGGTGCTTCCTCCACTATGTGTGCAGGGACCTCGCTGACCTCGGGAGAGTGGGGGGCTCCAGGGAGGCTAAGGGAATAAGCAGGAGTGGGGGCTGGAGAAGGATCAGGCATGGGAGGGAGCCAGGGCTGGCATGGGAAGGGGAGCAGGACTGGGAACTGGGGCAGAGGCAGAAGTAGGAGCTGGCTCTGGATGGATCAGGAGAGCCTGGATGGTCACACACATGTTGCATCCCTGCTGCAGCAGCTCTGTCCATGTCTCTCTCCGCCATTGCATGTCGTCTCAGACCTTCAGGGCCAGCATCTCCTGCATGTCCCAGAGGATGGAGACATACTCCCGCATGAGGTTCTCCTGGGCCCTCCAGCACCTGCAGCTCCCCCAGGGTCAGGCAGCTGCTCAGGTGGTAGAGATCACCCCACTGACATGGCTGGTCTAGCTGGGGGCAACAAAGACAGATTATCATTTATCTCTGGAGACACTTTCCCTGAGGCCTTGCCTTCATCTGTGAGCTGAGAACAGTTCCCAGGCCAGAGGAAGGTGATGTCCTGGGAGCAAGGCCATGTGTGGCTTGGACAGCGGGCCCTGTCTTACAGGGGTCCAGACATCTTCAGGGGACCATGCTTCTCACCCCACCCACGTCCCGCAGACAAGCAGGCATGGGAATTTGCCAGCCATACTGGGATCTAATTGCCAGGAGGAGGAACTCGAGCTGTCTGGGCTTCCATCGGTGCCACACACATGCCAGTTCCAGCAGTGGTGGCATCCCAATGGGGGGCTGGGAGGATTTGAGCAGCACACACACATGCACCTTGCAGCACTGTCTCCGGGAGCGGGTGCTACCTCAAGCATGCAGGCATGCCCATGTGCCATGTGCAGCACTCCAGAGTCTGTGTGCATGTGTCCTTGTCCCCAGCCTCCTTCTAGTAGTGGCTCCTGGTGGATGGGTATGCCACTTTGTTTTTTCCTGTTTACTTAACTTGTAAGGGTAAGTCTCATTGTGCTTGATTTCACAATGCTTAATTTACATTAGAGACGGGGATAGCTGAATAGGCATGTTTTGTCTGACAGAAGATGTGCTTATCCACTCTATCTTGTTATAGACTTTACAGCATAATATCACAAAGTGTTAAAATATACATTTCACAGTGTTATTAATGATCAGAGCATCTCTGGTTTTAACTGGATACACTTTTTGGATAAAAATTATTGAAACAATGCATTAGATGTAATGAGGTTGTCAGGCCTGGTAGGAGTTGCCAGCAGATCACTGAACCTGTTTCCCCTGAGGGGATTTTTAGGGTCACAATCAGTCTAGCTAAAAGAAATCAGTATAAACACAATCTCTCTCTCTTAAAAGGCTTGACCATGAGGTAAACCTGGCATTAACATTTACAGTATTTTGCCCACAGCTGCATCCCTTCTGGCTGACTCTCATGCATAAATTCAGACTTTCACATTAACGAGCCTATATCCTTCCAACCTTCTACCCCAAGCTATACTCCTCCCAACGTGACACTACACTTCACATGCTGGATGTGCAAAGGACACTGACCGTCTATATTGAGAGGACTCGGCCTTTGTGGAAATCTCATCGTCTGTTGATATCCCTGGCAGATTGCTTGAAAGGCGGATTTCTGTCTGCCCAACACATCTCCAAAATCATTTTCCAGTGCGTAGTGTAGTGCTATTCCTTAGAGAACAAGCCTCTACCAGAAATACCAAGAGCCCATTCTACCATGGCAGTAGCAACATCTACAGCCTTCCTCAAGGGAGTTTCTCTATGTGACATCTGTCGAGTAGCCACGTGGTCCTCTAACTACACTTTTGCAAAGCATTATGCTGTTCCCAACAACTTCATGAATGACTCAGCAGTTGCCTCTGCGGTGCTATTGACAGCGGAAAAACCTTAACTCCGAAGCTGCCTTCGTTACTCTCTGGGCACTGCTACATAGTCACCTATAGTGGAGCACCCACAGGGACATCACTCGAAGAAGAAGAGGAAGTTACTGACCTTGGTGCAGTAATGAATGTTCTTTGAGATGTGTGTCCCCGTGGGTGCTCCACTATCCGCCCTCCTCCCCACTTCAGAGTTTCTCCTTTATGTCTTTCAGATACTTGATGATTAGGAGGAACTGGCGGGGGCCAGACCGTACAATCAAAAAAATGGCACGAACAGCACGAGGCACCTGACATGCATGAGCCGTCTGGCAGACCACTGCTCAAAAATCTCCAATCTGTAGCACTGGGACAAGCCCAACAACTACAAAGGATCACCCATGGGGACATACATCTCAAAGAACAGTCCAAGGTCAGTAACTTCCTCTTCTTCGAGTGATATCCCTGTGGGTGCTCCACTGTAGGTGACTATGTAGCAGTGCCCAGAGAGTAATGAAGGCAGCTTCGGAGTTAAGGTTTTTCCGCTGTCAATAGCACCTCAGAGGCAACTGATGAGTCATTCATGAAGTTGTTGGGAACAGCATAATGGGAGGTTGGGAACCTCTTTCTATTCTCTTAGCCCTCCATTCTATATTTTCTAAAAGGCCTTGAGATCTGGGCAATTCTTTATAACTCATAACTTGGAGAGGGGCTCAGTTACTATAAAACTATGAAGAAAAATGCCAAAATATGACTTGATAAGAAAACAGTCCAGAAATCTTAAATATTTTTAATAACTATTTTTTATTTTCGTTTTTAAATCAGGAGATTTTTGGACAATTTTTTTTTAAAAGAAAAACACTACCTCTTTCTTTCTAAAACTAACTGACAAAATGGTTTTCTCTGAGTTGTCTTAACTCATTTCCATCTTGAAAAACATACCTTGACCATGGTTGCTAACCAGAAGCCTCTACTGAGAACGGGAACTGGTTGTGCCAGATACAGTGAATGCCCGTAGTAAAAGCCTGCCCCAAAAAGTTTATAGCCTAAATAGACCAGTGAACACATGGGAAGCTACTCTTCTATTTAGTACTTGAATTAATTATTATTGTTCTTGAAGAGATTACAGTAATATGATAAAATCACAAACCATAATATTTCTCTTTTAAAGTGTTGATATATAGACTAGAACAATTGAATTTAAGGCCAAAAGGGATCATTAATCATCTAGTCTGACTTCCTCTATATCATGGGCCATTAAACATCAGCCAGCCACCCTGATATCACTAAATATACTAAAACTTTGTACTGAAGACAAAACTGTCATCTGACTAGACTATAGGCTAACTTGCCACCTTTGGTTCATGAATTAACAGGATTAGACTAGTTTTGCAGGATTACAGAACTTGCTAGTAGAGGGCTGGTGAGGTTTCTGGTGCTGAATTTAGTCCATCAGGAAGGAATCTTCTCTGAAAAGGATAGGAGAAAGAGGAAATTGACTTCAGTTTAGATTTTCATTCTGTAACTTGAATGAAATTTAACTTAGACCTGGATTTTAGCAGGTGGTAGAACCAAGCCTTACTTTATCCCTAGACTTGGGCTGAGCATATTTGATATCCTTTTACAATAAAGTCAACATCAACACATTTAAACTTCACCTACCATGCAAAATCCATTCCTGCTGCAGCTGTCTTTACACAGTCTCTCTTGTGGAAACTGATTTCAAGAATCGTGAGGTGCCCAGTTACCATTAGGATGGGAACCATAAAACAACCTGAAAAGATAAAGTACTAGTAATTCTGTTTTAACAACTTGTTACCTTAAATAACTTAAATTTCTAACATGGAACCTTTTGAAAATGCCAACTACAGCACCTGAATTTGCACTATATGTCATGTCAGCAGTATCTTCAAAGAACTCCAAAATAGTAGTTATGATTAAATTTCGTTGCTCTTTCACCATCTTTTTCAAGTAGGCAATGAACAACTTCATTGCCAATATAAATAGAATTCTTACATCAGAATTTCTTTAAATAAATCTATGGTACTTCCACAACGTAAAATATGCTGGATGACATAAAAAGGTGTGTCTGCTTTACTATCTGGGCTCTGATGGTCAGAAAAGTTTCCTCCTCCTGGTATTACTCTGAGGTGTCATTAAATAAGTTGTCCACTCTTGTATATTCCATGCACCTCACATCATTTATTATGAATTTGAAATTCAATGAAGGAGCCCAAATCCACAGTCAGAGTTGGATTCCTTCAGCAAATAATGAAAGCATTTTTTTAATTTTAAAGGCATTTCCATTTGTTGTTTAATCCACTTATTAATATTAATGGTTGGCCCTATTGCTAATGATTGATTACTAGATTCATAGGAGACTGGTAAACATACAATTAACAGCATTTCAATTGAAATCTACCAAATTGTGGGATTTTTAAACATATGCAAATTTAGTAATTTTGTTAATACTCATAAGTAAGCAAATAACTAATAAACACACTGCTAACATTTATGAACAGAATAGGTGCTTAGCATTCTTGTGACAGATAAACCTTTAATTCTTGACTTTGTAGAAGTTTCTGATTCTTAAAAGGTCCCACATGAGCATATTCCTGTTCATTAAAAAGACTTTATCTGACATGAGAAATGGCCTTCACACAATGTGGATGCCTACTGCTAGGTCCATATCTCCCTACCCTCCTCCGTCTCTGTTTCAACTATATATTAATCTATGAAAAGTGTCTGTCTTCCTTACAGAAGCTACTGCTAAATATATCACAGTTGGGAATAATCCTCTCTATTAACCTATTACCTTGATTTGTTAGCCATATTACCCTCCCTCATAAAGTTTTCCAGGACTAGCATTATGGAGAATGAGGCTGACAGGCTTCAAAAATTGACTGTTAAACCTAAAATCCAAGTCAGTATGGAAGTGGATTCTTTTAGGAAAATAAAGACAATCTCTCAGCTTACTAGCTGCTGAACTACTGGCAGGTTCTTCTTGGAAAAGGGAAATAGAATGTCCAATTTTTTGAAAGAATTAGAAGTATCCAATATTCTTATGAGAAAATTAATGCATTGAATTTCTACACTACAAAAAGTGGTGAAGAACATACAGATTTTTAGATATTAGGCAACTTTTTTAACTCTCAGGCAGAACAAATACTCCCCCCCCAAAAAAAAAAATCCAAAACAATATTGTGCTAGACAAACCGCTTTTATTAAGTGTTGTTGCGGAATAAACACGCAATCTGATTTACAGATACAGGTCAGGCAGAAACGTTTATTTACTGTGATCACAGGAGAGGACGCCAAAGACATACTCTGCATAACAAAGGAAATCTCAAAGTATATATACCTTTGTAATTCCCGTGAGCACATAATGGAATTTAGCAGAAAACTAGAACTATATGTACTTAAGTGGTTACATTTGTTAGTACATTTTTCTTTTTTGCAAACCTTGCAGTTTCTTTGTCTGTAACTCAGCTCGCTCAGAAGGCTCACTTCTGACGCAGTATGCACCACATATAGGCCTAGTCCTTTGACCAAACTTTCAAGCCTTGTATGGCCTGCTTCCACAGTGTAAATAGATAGCCACCCAAAATCTATTGTGCATAAAAACAGAATTTTATTTTGGTTCTTTAAAGGAACCCCCCAGAAATATCTCCTTGATATTGTAGCAACGACTATCCAGTAACTTGGTGTTGTCTAGGCCCATACAAAATTTGATGAGTATATTATTGCTACATAACATTTCCAGATTTACAAACCTGAATGATGTATAACATGATTCACTAATGATGGACAGAACCTTGCCAATGACTTTAGGAGGAGTTTGATTAGGCCTTTATGCATGGATCCAGTAAGTTGGTCTGTGATGAAAAACCTCACTCAAGTCAGCTGTCATCTGCCTATGTAGAACAACTTCCAGAATAAGAAATTTAAGGTAGGAAACTCTTTGACTAAATGCCAAACCCAATACACCTGTCTAAACTCTTCTGTTAATCCCTTTTAGAAAACAAAGTCATTTTTATATTACTTGAACAACTCTTCCCCCAGTATTCACAGTCTATATAACAATCCTTAAAAGTTCCAATTAGTGTAAGCCAGGGGTCTGAAGGACTGCTTGCAATGCAGCCAGCTGAAGTTATTTAGCTCTGCAAGACAATTAACGGTTGATATGTAAATACAGCTCATGCTGGATGGGGAAAGAATCCCGGTTGTGGTTATGTAAATCCAATTCAGCCAGGGCTGATGGAGGATTGGTTGTTAAAATGGAATGTGATGTATTGTAACTAATTTGGGCTATTGTGGGGTCACAAACCATGCTACCCCTATATGTACGAACTGTAAAATATGACACCAGTGCTCGCAGGAGAGACAGAGTTGGTTCTGTTAAGTCTGCAGAAGCGAAGAGTGAGGGGGGATTTGATAGCAGCCTTCACCTTCCTGAAGGGAGATTCCAAAGGGGATGGAGAGAGGCTGTTCTCAGTAGTGACAGATGGCAGAACAAGGAGCAATAGTCTCAAGTTGTGGGGGGAGAGGTCCAGGTTGGATATTAGGATAAACTATTTCACTAGGAGAGTGGTGAAGCACTGGAATGGGTTACCTAGGGAAGTAGTGGAGTCTCCATCCCTAGAGGTGTTTAAGTCTCAGCTTGACAAAGCCCTGGATGGGTTGATTTAGTTGGAATTGGTCCTGCCTAGAGCAGGGGGCTGGACTTGATGACCTTCTGAGGTCTCTTCCAGCTCTATGGTTCTATGATTCTATGATTCTAGGAGTCTTTTGCTATTCCAGTGGAAACTGTAATCTTTTGCCTTCCTAGGTGGTGGCTAAAGAGTTGAAATCACTAAGGCTATGTCTACACTGGCGGGTGAGTAAGTTGAGGGTCAGTAACATGGAGTCAGCAGGCCTAAATAGAGGCCTGTAACATGAAAACAGCAACAGGCCTGCAATCCAGTGAGCAAGACTTTGGTTCAGTAACACAGGAGCCAAGAAAGAGGCCCAGAGCATGGAAGGACACAGGGAGGCACTGGGTACAAACTGTAAGCCAAAGGGGAGTAACTGTAAGCCAAAGACATCTTATTAAGAAATGTCTTGGTACAAAGACTCCCTAAAAACTAATGCACATACCGACCTAGGTTCAGGACCAGGTCGAGATTGACAGCATGAAGGATAGTAAGTAAGCCCCCCTTCCATAAAGTGAGGGGTGGTAACTAGGTAACAGAGGGTGGCAACCTGGTATGTAAAGAAATGATGTAAGTTGTTTGTACCTGTCTATAAAAGGACACCGCAAAGGGTGCTCTCCGGCCGACCTGGGGAGGGAGGGGCGCACTAGGTGCCTGAATGGCAGGTGTCATTGCCTGAACTTATAGAATGCACAGTAGCTTAACTCTGACTAACTGCTGTTAATATCTGTTATATGGCAATAGTCCTGCCCGGTGTTGGTACCTTGTCAACGCGGGCCATAGTGCCCAGTGGTGTAACATTGTACTGATCTCTGTTACCAAGTGGTAGAGCTTCGCATTTGACAATAAACCTGCTCGACTGATTTCAAACCTTGCCTGCATCTGTCGTTTCCGGGGCCTCTCAGAGATCTCCTGTGTTGACCCAAGTGCACGGGGTCTAACACTCTAGATAAAAGGAGCACCGATTGTTACACATGCAGCTGAAAGTTTATCGGGCCCCAGGACAATCCAGACCAGACGACGCTGACACTGACAGACCACCGAAGATACCAAGGTACAGAACACTGAAGTACGACAGCGGGTTCTTGCACAAGAACCCACAGAGTGTCCACACGGCCTGCCCACTCTTGTGCAAGGAGATTTACAGTAAAGCGTGGGAAGACAGGGCTTCTTGTGTTAGAGCTACCTTCTTTTCTAACAAGTGTAAGCCCTCTTGCACAAGAGCTCTTGCACAAGAGGCCAGTGTGGATGCGTGGCAGGGGTTTGTTGTGCAAGAAAGCCCTATGGCTAAAATGGCCATCAGAGCTTTCTTGCGCAAGAGAGCATCCACACTGCTATGGATGCTCTTGCGCAAAAGCACATGGCCATGTGGATGTGTTCTTGTGCAAGAGTTCTTGCACAGGAACTCTTGTGCAAGATGTTCTTGTGCAGGAACTCTTGAGCAAGATGTTCTTGCGCAAGAACCCACCAGTGTAGACATAGCCTAGGAGCTGAAGTCACTGGCTTGGCCTGGAGCCAGACCCACTGCGGCTAGTGGAGCAGCTGGTGGGAATGACCAGCGGGAAACCAGCGGAGTGGCTGGTGGGAACGACTGGCACTGGGGGAGCCTGGCTCAGGGGTAGGGATGAGTGCATTGGGATGGGAAACCTGGCTCAGGGGGAGGGGTGAGTTCATTGGGATGGGGAGGACACTGGGAGGGGGCTGGCTCCGGGGGAGTGGTGGGTGCATTGGGGTTACTTATATATTTTTTATATATAAAAGATACTTTATAACAAAAGGGAAAAAATTAAAAAATAATAGTCTGGTTACATTTTAAAGACTAACAAACAAATAGATCAGGCATGTCAAACTTGAAGCCCTCAGGCCACACAAATGAAAACTGGTAGCTTTCAGGGACACCAAAGAAAATGTACTTCTATTGGAAAGTTGTAATTATTTCTTATTATAGCTTATGTTTTAGATATATTTTATAATATTTTTTCAGTCTTGTTTTAATATAATACAATAATTTGATGTGTAAAATTGTTATTTATTCATAAAATAATTTTAATTTAAAGCTAAATTTAAGGTACTTTTAAATTTTTTATATGATACATAACTTGTTTTGTTGAAATAAAACCAAATATAGACCATGGTCAATGAAATAGAACAGGCTTCTGTGAAAATTTCAGATACTTTGTAAGTTTGAGATTTTGCATAAACATATAATTATGTGAGCAATTGCAAAAAATTGACATATATTTAATATACATTTTGTGATTTTATTTGGAAATAAATAAATAAAATCCAAAACATTAACAAAATATCCCCTTCCATCCCCCAGAGCCAGGCAGTCTCATATCCCCATTCTAACCCAATTCCCCTCCACTCCCCCAGAGCACCCCTCCCCCCTCCCGCTCTAACCCAATGCCTCTTCCCTCCCCCAGACCCAGGCACTCCCAGCTCCTCCCCCCCATACCTAATGCCTGGGTACCGGAGTCAGTGTCACTGCCACCACACATTTCTTCCTCAGGTGCTGGGGAGGTGTGAGCACAGCAGACGGCTGTGAGCAGGCACTTGATGCCTGTGCAGAGCAGCCCGGCCAGCCATGATCTGAATTCGGCTACGTGCTCCAAGCGGCCAGTTATTCTTTTATAAAATGTTGTGGCAGGCCACAAAAAATTTTGATTGGACCATATGCAGCCCGCCAGAAGCCTGTTTGGCATACCTGATGTAGATGGTATCATGAGCTTTTGTGGGCACAACCCACTTCCACCCACAAAAGCTCATGATACCATCTAAATAAGGGGAGGGCAATAATTTTTGCCTAGCGGCTACTTCAAAGGTTTTTTAAGTAGCCCCTAGGCAAAAATTATTGCCCACCCCTTATTGAAGTAGCCCTGGGTCACCGCAGAAGGGGTGGGGCCTAAACAGGAAGGGGCGGGGCTACCCAGGCCATGATTGGTTGGGGTGGGGGAACTCCTTTGCTCCCTCCTTCCCACTAGGCACCCATGTCTCTGGTAGGGCAGGACGAGGCTTCGGGCACTCCTCCACCACCAGGCCAATCAGGGCTTGATGATTGGGGAGCACGGAAAGCCTCTTTCTGCCTTGCGAGGCGTATGTGGTGCTTGGAAGTGCCGGGTGCTGCTCGCAGGGCTGGGGCAGAGCAGAGAAAGCTTTATGTGCTCCCTAATTGGCTTGGGGGCGGGGGAGCAGCAGGGCCTCCGCGGACCGAATCTGACCCATGGAGGGCCTTTTGTCTACCCCGATCTACATGTTTTGTTAGTCTTTAAAATACTACTAGATTGTTTTGTTGTTTTTTAATTTTTTGTGTTACAGACTAACTCTGCTACCCCTCCGAAGCTTATAAAAAAAGGTTCTATACTAGACCATTCCTTTCTGCCTCCCTGTTTCCTTTTTCCTTTTTCCTTTGGCGAGTTGGGCAGGCAGGAATTTTGGTAAAAATGTATCAGACGTGCACACGGTGCCCGCTCTACCTCAGCTGGTGCTGGATAATCAGAGCCCCAATTCTAAAGGAGTTGACATTAGTGAATTGAAAGATCACCCCACGTTTTGTTCTCCAGGTAAAAGAGGAGTAAAAACGGGACCCTTGTGGTAAGTGGCTG